>NC_069424.1:11210919-11234197 GCF_026875155.1 Cherax quadricarinatus
AGTAGTGGTTTAATTTATACAGAATTGAACAAAAAAAATAACATGCAACATATAAACTAAATAATGTAGATCTTAATATTACTGATTGCAAAAAGGATTTGGGAGTTCTGGTTAGCAGTAATCTAAAACCAAGATAACAGTGCATAAGTGTTCGCAACAAAGCTAACAGAATCCTTGGCTTCATATCAAGGGGCATAAATAATAGAAGTCCTCAGGTTGTTCTTCAACTCTATATAGCCTTGGTTAGGCCTCATTTAGATTATGCTGCACAGTTCTGGTCACCGTATTACAGAATGAATATAAAATGCACTGGAAACCGTACAAAGAAGGATGACAAAGCTGATCCTATTTATCAGAAATCTTTCCTATGAGGATAGACTGAGGGCCCTGAATCTGCACTCTATAGAAAGGCGTAGAATTGGGGGGAGGGGGGATATAATTGAGATGTATCAATGGAAAACAAGAATAAATAAAAGGAATGTAAATAGCGTGCTAAAATATCTAACCAAGACAGTACTCGAAGCAATGGTTTTAAGTTGGAAAAATTCATATTCAGGAAGGATATAGGAAAGCACTGGTTTGGTAATAGAGTTGTGGATGAGTGGAACACACTCCCGAGTACGTCATAGAAGCTAAGACGTTGTGTAGTTTTAAAAATAGGTTGGATAAATACATGAGTGGGTGTGGGTGGGTGTGAGTTGAACCTGACTAGCTTGTGCTAATAGGTCTGATGCTGTGCTTCTTAAATGGATATGATTGACCTGACTAGGTGGGTTTTTTTGGGTTTAACCCGGGGGAGGTGACTTGGACTTGCCTCGCATGGGCCAGTAGGCTTTCTGCAGGTCTAAGTCACCTGCATATGTTCTTACATGCTAAGTTTCGCTAAGCGTCCTTATGCTTGCCTCGATTGGAGACCCAATGTATGGTGATCCTTCTTTAGTAGTAAAAAAATGTAGCGCTTCTGGCTGGCTAGAGCAGAGAGAGATGTTGCAGGCTTTCCCAAAACGTCTCTTAAACATCTATGAAGACAAAACTTTATTCGGATTTTATCCGGATTAGTGATACAGGGTAACCTAATAAAGTCAATCAGTGCGGCTTTTTTCCATGAAGGTCTTTTGATCACCTTCCCTAAGATGCGACCCACAATGTGGAAATAACTCCCTGATACTGCTAGGTGAACAGAAGCAGAGATTTAAGTGAACTGACCCAAAAATCTCCACTCGAGAAAATAAACACTTAAGCAGTATAATGTGATCCTTTATTGACAACGTTTCGCCCACCCAGTGGGGTTTATCAAGTCACAAACAGATCTGTTTGACTTTTATAAAGCCCACTGTGTGGCGAAACGTTGTCAATAAAGGATCACATTATACTGCTTGTGTTTATTTTTCCATTGTGTCGGTATTTTTTACCCTTTTATTTCCATCGTCTCCACTCGAACCAGTATGGAACTGAGGTCCCTTGGTTTTGAACTGAAAGCACTACCCTCTTAAGCTCTATTCTATCATTGTCATTGTAGATCAGTGGTTCAGAGAACCCACACGTTGATAAATTAGACACATGTGGAATCTTGGGTATCTTTATTGAGGAAACATTTCGCCACACAGTGGCTTTATCAGTCCATACAAAGGAGAATCTTGAAGAACAGAAGGGAGTGAGGTAATCAGTCCCTCAGCCTTGAGTCGATGTGGTCAGTCCATCAATCAGTCAGTCCATCATTTTCTTTTTCAAGATTGATGGACTGACCACATCGACTCAAGGCAGGGGGACTGGGTTACCTCACTCTCCTCCCGTTCTTCAAGTTCTCCTTTGTATGGACTGGATGAAGCCACTGTGGGGGAAAGTTTCCTCAATAAGATACCCAAGAGTTGCACATGTGTCTAATTTATTATCATTGTCATGTTCACTTAATAGTCTCTTACTCTGTTGAATGAGTTTTACACTTGTCTAACCAGCTGCTATTGATATTTTTTTGTTTGTTTGTCCCATTTTTTGTTGGGTAATTGCAAAATTAGTTTGTAACTTCTCGATGTCAGTATGGAAACACACTGATCTTGTACATACACTGCAAAGCTCAATATCAAAGTGAAAATTAATTATTTTATTCGTAAGGAAACAGGACAAGTGTCTCTTGACAACGGTTTTTTAAACATACAGCTGACCCGTTCATTATTCATGAAAATCACTGCGTGGATTTATATGCTATTTAAATATGCCAGTTACCAGTATTATTCAAATTACATGCATCAAAATAAATTTTTTCCTTGATTTGTTCCTAACAGTCGATAAAAACAAACTACGTGAAGCCTGTTTTACTGTTATTAGAAATAAGCGAAAAAATATATAATACCACGTCCCACGGATTAATTATACTATTTTTTGTCTCTCCAAAAATATTTTTCTTTAAGGTTGAGATTGTGAGAATACATCAGTAATTAAAAAATACACGTATATTATATAATATACGTTTTCTCTAAATTACTACTGTATACATAAAACAGTGCCCTATACAGAAAATGATTACAAACGTAAAAAAAAAAAAATATGAACTAGGATATATTATTATTATTATTATATTCATGGGAGTGTTAAATATGTTAAGGGTGATTATAAGCACATGGGAATTGGATGTAAGACGGTTCTAATTCCAGGAAAACGGATAGTGGCAGTTCTCTAGATCGAAAGCCTACGGTCGTGATCAAAGCACACACAAGCTTCCGCGCAAGGCTACAGCGCACACGACCCTTTAGCGCCACACCAATTCCAGCGCACTACCAGGTTCCAGGCAACACACACGTTCCGGCGTACACCAGCTTCAGTGCACACCAAGCTTCCAGCGATATAAACCAGCCTGCAGCCGCGGGGCACAACCAGCCTCCGGTATCAGCCTCTAGAGCACTACGGTTCTTCACGGCATCTATACTTCTGATTCATTCATTCCGATTCGATTTCGATTCCCAGATTCTAAAAGTGATGGCGGCAGCTGAAGAGGACGTCGGAGTTTTCACTCTGAACACTATACTCAAAAGTGACATTTGTGGGTTTTGGTTATCGTGAGTTGCTCGGAGATGTGAGGAACTTACTTGCTCTCACTTCAAGACTCAATCCCATCAAGGAGTCGGTAAGGCGGGTGACTAGCTTGTTTTCTGCCCCGCTGCGCTCTATCACTCCCCCATTTATCCTACCCCCCCCCTCAATACCCAAACATACACTGGCATAACCATAAAACACTCTTTACACGGCTGTCACTTCTACCCTTCGGGTCTTCCTCTTTTTCGGTAAATCGCTTTGGCGATTTAAAATAAGGCCAAAGTGACTATCAGTAGTCCGGGTGGTATTTTAAACTGGTCGATCGTTGCCTTGAGCCCTGTCCCCCCTCACTTCCCTGAGGTTAGGCTATATTGGGCCTAAGCTTCATAAGTTCAGCTAGGGAAGGAATGTAGGGACTTAGAAGAAAAGTTCTTTTTTTTCAGGCAGTTATTATCTGACTCTTATACTGGACATCATGCCCAGTTATAGTCAGACTTCGGCGGTCACTAAGGCGAAGTCAGAAAGGAAATTTTAGGCTGCATTTGTAACTTAATGCCCGTTGCAAAAGTGGATATTATTTCAAACCCACTTCTGGTGCAGTACTACTTCTCGCCTCGGAAGAGGAGCTACTCCAGTGTAGTTAGAAAGATGCTCTCGAAACTCCTCACATGAGGGTATCACCCACCCATTCCCTGAAACTTCCAGGCACAGCGCTCTGTTGCAGGCTCAACAGCTTCATGCCGTGAAAAATTCTGCTGAAGAACTCGTGGAGGAGTATAAACAGTGCAAATTCCGAATCTCCCGTCCTTAATTAAGGCTCGTATATGTTCTGGCATAAGAACCGAGAATAACCAGTAGTCTCTGGAAATTAATTCTCGAGAACACCAGAGAGCCAAACTCATCGGTCTGCAACGGTTTTGAAATGCTTTGGTACCAAATTGCCACATCACTCAGTGTTCAAGTGCTAAGGTTTCGAGCCATTATATAAAACAAAACTGCCGCCACTGAAAAAAAACAAGGTCTGCTGTTATCTGCTCAGGAGCGAACATGGTTTACAGGGAATGCACCATACAGGAGCAAATCCAGTGTGCCTTTTAGAATGAGAAACATCATGTTGTCTCTCCTAGCTGCCTGTTAGGAATCCACAGTCCAGAAAATTCTGGGTGGCAAGAAAAACTGGCGAATGCAAGAAAACTACTCACTGGTCACCACCATGCGAGTCCACACGTATCCTTCCCAAATCTACCGAGCTCAGGCAGGGCATCTACTGCCACCTCCACAACAGCAATGCCCTGGACGTCTCCACAACCCCCCAACCTAATCTGGGCATTGCAAACAAAGTCCGAAGGTCCATCTCTCTACACCTATCTACCCAGGGTCTTACAAGGAGTAATGCAAGGGGGACTCTGATGTACATGATGGCCCGTGACATGGCAGGGGTAGTAACCAGCGTTGTCTACGATCATCAACGAGTTCTTTATTAGCAAATGGACCTCACTATAATCGTCCCAGATAAAGGCGCCCTTAATGAGACCCTCCCTCAACCCGGGGTGAATGTACCCCCTAATACCCACATCTGTTAAAACCCCCTTCCCAACAGGGAAGAAACGACCCCTGCACCTGCACCAGTCACTGCACAATCCGTCGCCGTAGATTCTGACCCTATCGACTAGTCAGGTTCCATTGCCACTCTGAGTGATCGGGTCGCTGGGCATCCGCTTCAACTCACCCGTGTACCCTTCCACGGGAAAAAACCCTTTGTCTCCCATCACCGAGGTGGATGGATTGATGACCCAGTGCACTTTAGGAACGAGGAAGCTGGTATATCCATAGATTCAGATAATGAGTCTTTTTCATCAGCTGGTGCATCGAACACCAGCAGAAATTGATGATGACCAACATTTCTTTTTCTCAGAGAACCACTCAGAATACAGGCCCCTTGCCCTAATGATTCGAGCAGAGAAAGCACGCACACACCAGGTGGCTAAAACCCTCAGACCACAATACCCTGCACGCAGCATTAATGCAAAACACTCTAAATAATGGGGGGGTGATCTCCCGAAGAAATAGAAGACTGAGTAACATCTGAACTTTCTATGTCCTCAGGGAAAAGGAATTTTTTTACCTTGAAACAATCCACGGCTTACACAAACCCTGTATCATTTGTAAACATACAAAGGCACCACCCTAGAAACAGCTAAGTAAACCCCAATAACTCCAAAGCAGCCACACTCCATCAACACCTTGCAATCACGACCTTCAGAAAAGTTTCCCTGGAACCCTCTTCTTGTGTGGAAAAAAACCCTCAGCGATATGCAAGTATACAGCTGGTATAACTGCATCAGCTCATGGGGAAGTGGAGTATACCCCATCCTATGAATTTTATGTATTCATGAAAAAAACAAACACACACCCCACACACACACACACCACACACCAACACACACACACACACACACACACACACACACACACACACACAACACACACCTGTATTAAAATTTCTCTAAAGTGGTTAGGCCACTTCCTGTGTATCCCCTCTCCCCTCCCCTCACCACTCTTTTCCTATTTAAAGCTTACCCATCCTTCCTTTCCCTTCTTACCAAAGCTCGGGTAATTCACGTCCATGTCCATGTCCAAACCTTCGTTGCACACCAGCCTCCAGCGCACACCAAGCCCCCCCCAGCGGGACACCAGCCTCCAGCGCACACCAGCCTCCACGCCATCAAACCTCTAAATGTATACCAGCTGCCACTAGTTACAGTTGCAGTAAAATTATCTTCCCGTTGGCTCGGCTACATCTCTCAATATTTACTTATTAAACACTGCCATAACGGTAATCATTTGAGCCTCGCACTAACCACGCTGCCTTAACATACATTAAAAACAGATATAATGTGATGTGATGTTTCACTTCAAGATAACAGGAAGAGAAAGTCAAGAGACTGAGTTACGTCGTGAATGAACAGAACACGTATGTTACTGTACAGTAGAAAAAAATTGAATTAATAAGAATACTGTGGATATTCGGTTTCCACATTCGCTGACTTTCATATATTTATAACTCGGTTTATAAACATCATTTTAGCAGTCAGTTTAATTGGCGGTTGTTCCATTATGATTGCTAGGCGCCACAGTACCATTACCTATACGTAACTATTTTACACGGAATCAATCTAATCAGATTAGTGCAAAAAACCACGATTTATTGATATTTGATAACAGTATGTGGCATATAAAACCAGCCATAAGTCTTCTGTCCTGTTACATTTTGATAATTACATTGGGATATACATAAATCTATGTGTGCTATAATTATAGCCTATCTCTAGCTGTCAGAACATCTATCGGACCGAGGGATGAATTAAATTTTCGTAAGGTTAAATACTGAATCGTGGAATTAATTCTAATTTTCGTAAACGTTAAATAGTGTTCCTAGATCCTAGAACTCTCTGGAATCTAACTGTATCTTAGGCGTTAGGTGATTGGTAATGTATGTTGTGTTTAGAGGCTTGGTTGTCGAAGCCTAACTAGATCATTTACAGGACTGTTTGACTACGATTCCTTTGGCTCTCTCTATCTCTCTCTCTCTTCTCTCTCTTCTCTCTCTCTCTATATATATATAAATAGATATATATATAAGTATACTATATATATATATATTATATTATATATATATATTTATATATTATATAATATATATGTCGTGACGAATATGTAAAAACTGGTCAATTAGCAAGAACTCATTTATAAATTAACGTCCTTTCCAAAATTTTCTCTTATACGTTTAAAGATATATTTTTTTCATTTATGTTAATGTGTAGAAATTTTACCTTGTTTTAACAAGAGCAATTTATTTTAGCCTAACCCTAACTTTATATATTTTAGATTTGTTTACAGTAATTTTATACTAAACCAAAAAACAATGAAATATATTTTTTTTCGTTAGATTCAGAATGATTTTGGCGATTATTGCATTACACCAAATTTTTCGCTTCTCCTATATGGCAGTGAGCGTGCTATTTAGCCCAAGATCGCAAGTTTGCCATTCGGCACACGACATTCTATATATATTATATATAATTATATATATTTATATAATATATATATATATATCTATATATATATATATGAGAGAGAGAGAGAGAGGAGAGAAAAATACTCATTGACAAAACTTCACAAAGATACAATAGAAAGTAAACACATAGGTAAACTCAGAGCTACATCTCGAATACTTCGTCCAGCTCCCGGCGCGGATGGGCCGCGCTGCCCAGAAATACTGCAGGCATTATATATATTATATGCACAAATGTGGGCTTTAACTTCATCCCTAATTCAAAATGTATAACCAGAAGAAGTCTCGGGTACTATGATTCTATCTCTTTCCTGCGAAATCAATATTGCTGTTCGTTGAAAACAGAGGACAAGTTGCAGAGCAAATTTTATTAGGGACAGTGTTTCACATCGTATAATTTCATCAATTTGACTTGATAAAGCTCTATAAGTGAGCTATACGGAGCCATAATAAAAGCTTGTCTGCAGCTTGCCCCCTCCCCCCTCCCCCCCCCCCCCCCCGCCATATTGTCAGTAATGCGCTCTATTTCATACAGTGCTGTTCGTGCCATCAAACAGATAAGCTGTTATGGTGTGCACGAGATCGATGTTCCGATAAGGCATGCAAGCAGTCTAATATTTCTCAAGATTCAGAAATTTCACCTGGCTGTGGCTTAAAGTTAAAGGAGATTCACTAGAACAACCTTTATCAAATTAAACACTCAGTGATACATTGAGACCTGGTTGAGTCAGTTATTAACCTTAAAATTGTTGACGTGTTGTACTATTTTGTGGTTGGTGTCAGTTATGAAAAAATTGCAGAACCATTATGGGTAACAGTGCTGACGTATTTCATGTATACTTAAGCTTCGGTTCAGACACATAATTTTTGTTTTGTACACAGTTATAACAATGGGAAGTTTTAAGATTTTTTATTTTTTTATTATCACACTGGCGATTCCACCAAGGAGGGTGGCCCGAAAAAGAAAACTTTCACCATCATTCACATCCATCACTGTCTTGCCAGAAGGGTGCTTTACACTAAGTTTTTAAACTGCAACATTAACAACCCCTCCTTCAGAGTGACAGGCACTGTTACTTCCCCATCCTCCAGGATCTCAAGTCCGGCCTGCCGGTTTCCCTGAACCCTTCATAAATGTTTACTTTGATCCAAACCAATAGCACGTAAAGTATTAAAAACCATGTGTCTCTCACCTTCTCACTCCTATCAAACACGCTCACGCATGCCTGCTGGAAGTCCAAGCCCCCGCACACAACCTCCTTTATACCCTCCCTCAACCTTTCCTAGGCGACCCTACCCCGCCTTCCTACACTACAGATGTTACATCTTGAAGTCATTCTGTTTCGCTCTTTCTCTCTACATGTCCGAACCACCTCAACAACCTTCCTCAGCCCTCTGGCAACAGTTTTTGGTAACTCCCGCACCTCCTCCTAACTTCCAAACTACGAATTTCTCCCGCATTATATTCACACACACATTGCCTCAGGACATGGACATCTCACTGCCCGCCTTCTCCGCGCTGCTAACTCATCATCACCCATGCTTCACACTAGATTTGCGAAGGCTATAGCCATTAGCAGCAATCGTTTTCAAATATAGCGTCAATTAACCAGCAATATACTTTTCTTTCCCCCCTCATATATGGAATTAAACTCTGTGCCCTGAGAGATGCACCTATCGCTGAAAAGCAGCCTTTGGCTCTGCTGCTAAAGGTAATAGGGTTAAAAAAATGACATACAACGAGCAGTGTAGAGTCTGATTGACTCACGAAATCGCTGTGACACGACTGAAAACCAAATCATACCACGGGCGGGGATAGAACCCACGATCAGAGAGTTCATTAAAACTCCAGACCGAACGCGCTAGCCACTGGGCAAAGCTGGCTATAATAAGATTCATCCAACTAGAGCTGATTGATTTGGAATGATCATGGTGGTTACAGATTATTTTCATGTCGGCGTATCCCCCCAAAACAGAAACCTATACTCGTATTCACGAGCACTTCTGACAGACAAGGAAAAGTTATAAAACTCCTGAAGCTGCGTTTATCTTTTTATTATATTTTTATAAAAGGATTGTTGGCAAAACAATTGCTCGGACAAGAAGAAAAAGATTATAAAAACAATCTTTTTACACCTGGCTACTTTAGACTATTATAGAATAAATTAGAGTCTGTTGTGTCCCTCAAGGGAGGGGCGTGATGATAGTTGAATGGGCTCTTGATCCGGGGAACGGGCTTATGTTCCTCTTCCTTGAAATCAAACTGAATGTCTCACATTTCCGTCACGAAATGACCCCAATCACTAGTGAATGTAATGCAGATACCTTGAAACAGGGATTACAAAGAAGATACAGAAAGTATGCTACGGTAATTGGGACACATTAAGTAATTACGTATATTTTCACACCTAAGCGAACCGCAAGGTGATAATGAACACTGGGAGGAGGTATTAGAACTTAAATAACAAAAAAAGGCACAATACCGTGACTGGAACGATACACAAATAACCCGCACATAGAAGGAGAGGATGCTTACGCGCGTAATTCGGTCCGATTGGACCATTTCAATATCATACTGCAGTGTGTGGCCGTCCAAGATTATCGACGTAGTTGGCGTACGCCAGTGTGACTTTGTCAATGAGTCAAGTCGGACCGAAACGTCGTCGTAAGCTTTCTCTCTTTTATGTGCGGGTTTATTTGTGTAGCGTTTCTACGACAACAAAACGTTTCACCGCAGAGGCCTCACACAACATGTGATTTTCATTTTGATGGTTAATCTGTAAAAGGTTTTAAAATTATATCGAAGAGCATGTTATGACAGTGTATAGGTTATGGTGTTTTCGTAAAGATCATTACATCATTCCTAAGACAAAGAAACACTGAGTAGGCCCCTTAGACTGGCCCTACTAGGCAGTTCTTCTAAAACACCAAACCTGCTCTGCCAAGTAGGGTAAACAATAATAAGATCATAAGACAGTTTTGCCCTGAAAGAAAGTTATCAATTCATTTGTATATGTTTAAAGTTCTGGTGGACAAAACATCTTCTAAATAAGAAGACATAAACTGCACCTTGAATGTCTTACAGAATAACATTTAACTGGGTATACTTAACTCCACAAAGTATAATAATAGCTTCAGGGTTAAGTAATAGAAAAGGCAAATTGTAGGACGCGACTGTACGGATCTCCACCTGAGGCGTCTGACTAGCATATGACAGTCTATAAGATATTCCTTGTAGAGTTTCCTAGAGTGCAAACCGAGCGGGAGGGAAGAGAAAGATTAAACACTTAATTGTTTTTCTGATATTTTATAAATGATTATATGAACAATAGAACTGTGGGGGAATAAGGTAACGTGGAATCCTAGCTTCGCTGAAATCCAACCTTATGAAAGAAAGTCGTAAGAGGTAGTCAAAATCCCAAACCCCATGAAAGAACGCCATAAGACTGGTCTAGGCGCACAGAAGAAACCCGTTTACCTTTGCGACAAAAACGGGGGTCCCGACCCCGAGGTCTAATCCCAGACTAGAGTCTGATCCAGTAACCAATCCTGGGTCTTTTCCCGAGGCCACCCTTAGTGGTGGTGGTTTATTCGTCAGGAAACAAGTGTCTGCTGACATGGGTCGTAAGCATTCCGTTGTGTGTACCCCCAGCTAGTTTTACACTCATTAAAAAGAAAAAGGAATCAAAGCACAGTAAATGTATCCATAGATTAATATGATATCCCATTAACGAGTATCCTAAAGATTTCCTTGATCCCAAATATGCCGAGAGACAGGCACCATGGCTAGGTTGAAATCCTGGGGAGGGCAGAGCGCGATTGCGCCCTACCCTGGTTCATTCCTTACAAACTCAAGGAACCTCCAATATTGGTTTAAATTTATGGAATCAATTAATTGCCGGCCGAAGCAAGTCATAGCCATCTTGAAAAGGCATAAATTGATTAATGAATCTCAGCACTTTTTACAAAGGGACCGTTCCTGTCTTACGAATTTTACTAACTTTCTTCACTAAGGTAGTTGAGGGAAGGGTAGATTCATGTAGTATGGGAATATGTATAGTGTATATGGGACTTCAGTAAGGCTTTTGGACGAGTTCCACATCAGAGGCTGTTTGAGGAAAACTTAGGCACACGGAATAGAAGATTTTTTTTCCTGGGTAGACAAATAGCAGCAGAGAGTTTGCATATAAATGGGGGAGGAAATCCGAATGGGGTGCACGTTTCAAGCACGGTGTTCACAGGGTGTAGGTGTCGGGCCCCTTGTTTTTACATCTACATAAAACGACATAGATGAGGAATAAATGGACGACATAAGCAGATTTGGCTGATGACACCAAAATAGGCCGTACAGTTCATTTTATTGAGGAAATTAGAGCACTTTCCCAGGATGATTTGAAAAGACTTGATGCAGTGGTCGGTGAAGTGGCAGATGCAGTTTAATAAAAGGACAAATGCAAAAGTTCTAAATGTTGGGACAGAAATTGCCATGACACATATAAAACTAATTAATATAGTGCTTAATTTACGGAATGCGAAAGGATTAGGATTGTTCGTTACCATTAATCTGAACCCAGACAACAGTGCATAATTGTTCCACAATATAAGCGAACGAATCCTGGCTTCTAGCAAGAAGTATAAATAATAGAAGTTCTCGGTTGTTCTTCCAACTTCATATCCTTGGTTAGGCCTACTTAGATATGCTTGCGCAGTTTTGGTTCACCCGTATTACAGATTAGACATAAATGCACTGGAAACGCACAGGGAGGATGCAAGTTGATCCATGTACAGAAATCATCCCTATGAGGATTAGATTGAGGGCTCTGAATCTGCAACTCTCAAGGAAAGGCGTAGAATAGGGGGGATGGATATGATTGAAGGTCTGTATAGAAATGAAAAAAACATGGAATTTAAAGAGGATGTAAATAGCGTTTGTCTTGCTAAATTAGCATAGCATAGACAGGACTCGCAGCAATGTTTTCATTGGATAAAAAATTTCAGATTCGGAAGGATATAGGTAAGCACTGGTTGTAATAGAGTTGTGGATGAGTGAACAATCTAACGGAACCGTCATTGACGCTAAGACGTTGTGTAGTTTTAAAATAGGTTGGATTAATACATGAATGGTTTGCGGGTGTGAGTGTTGAGTTAGACCTGACTAGCTTGTGTACATATGTCGGATGCGTTGCTCCTCCCTTAAGTTAACGTGACTGACTGACTAGGTCAGCAGTGGCTAACGCGACGGTTGAGTTTTGAGACTCTCTGACCGCGGGTTTCAATCCGGCGGGGGTGTTGTTTGCATTGCTTAAGCCGGTGGGAGAATTGCCTGCCTCGTATAGGCAGTAGGCCTGTAGCAGTGTTCCTTACTTTCTTATGTTTCTTATACAGACAAACAGACAGAATACCACACACACACGTGGTAGCAGGTTCATTCATAGCTTTAAGCAAGAGGTATGACAAAGTTCTTGGTGCGGGGGAGAGTGACCCAATAGAGGGCAGTGAGAGACGGGGGCCAGGAGCTATGATTCGACCCCTTGCAACACAAACTAGGGTGAGTACACACACAACACACACACAACACACACACACACACCACACACACACACACACCCCCCCCCCCCCCCCCCCTCCCCCCCCCACAAAATCGCTCAACTTAAACTCCATGCTCCTTCGGTTAGTTACTTACATGAGTCAGCGAAGCTAACTCGAGAAAATGTAGGGTTTGAGTAGGTAATAGAAGTTACATGTCAGCTGGGAGAGCGTAGAGATGTTTTATATTATTCAGACACGACGCTTATTATCCACCTGTTTCCTGATCTACTTTATAGCATGCTTTCTCAATGATACTAATATTAAACATAAAAAAGTAATGAAACAACTATAATAAAATAAATCCTCACAGTGGCGTAAAGGGTCCATTCATGTCCGCCAGTTTTGTTACATTAAGTTAACGTCAACATGTGGGTCAGCCGTGCTGGGTCCGGTTCTCCTCCCAGAGCCAAGCTATACACATTGTTGCTACAGCTGCCCGGCACAAGCCCTGGCTACTAAAACATATCACGACACGGTATATGTAGGCGATGTCTCGGAGGGAAACAGCTGCTGCATCTTATAGTATCTACAGAGCAGTAACTGCCGCAGCAGCAGCTCGGTAGTGCATAACGTCAGCCATTCTTAACCACTACAGGATCACCGTCTGTTGTTGAAGATAGTGTGGAACACACCGCCACACTCCTGTTTCACAAAAAACATGTGAACGAAGGAAACTGAGCAGACCTACTGGGCCTTGCCAGACAAGTTCCAATTCGCACCAACTAATGTACCTATCCAACCTATTTAAAGGCAACCCAAAGTTGTTGTTCTCATTGCTTTGGTATCTGGGAGTTTGTTCCACTTATCACACTCTATTGCCAAATTAGTACTTCCTAATATCCTTCCGAAAATCTAGTTTTTCCAGCTTGAATCCAAATTGTGAGTCCTGTCTTTGGTTAGATATTTTCAACACGCTATGATATATCCCCTTTTATTTTTACATGCTTTCCATTAGTCATATCTTTCCCTAATCCTACTCCTTCCCAAAGGTTCAACCGCTATTGGACTTCAGCTATTTTTGTAGGAAAGGTTTCTAATACATGGATCATACTTCGCCATCCTTCTCTATATTTTCGAGCGCATTTATATTCAACACTGTTATACGGAGAAATTGATCCAGAGCAAAAGAATCATAAATCAGGCTTGCATCCAAATATGTATATATAAGTTGAGGTATAAACTTTGAATACTCTTACTGATTGAAGCTAAGAATTTTATTATTTTTTGAACTATTTATGCACTGTCGTCTTGGTTTTTTAAAATTTCTAACCAGAAACCCGCTAAATCTTTTTCGCATTCACTTAAACTAAGATTACATTGTTTTACTTATAAATGTAATTTATTTTCATTTTCCTAGGATTAGAACTTACGCTTGTCTCCATTGCATGCATCTCTGGCACTTCTCGACTACAACATCAATCTATCCAGGTCAACCTGTAGCCTTCTAGTGTCTATCAGAAATTATTTGACGGCCCTATTTTAATGCCATCGATAACTTACTTATGACCGCCTTATTTATCTTTTTTTCATCAGTGGTCGTTTATGTTATAGTAGTGTGCCTGTGGGCACTCCCCTTACAACATTAAACGACGCTGAAGTGGTTGTGGCCCACAGGCACACCACTTCAGTATCGTGCAACATGGCACACAACAGGCACAAGTGGTGTGCCACAGGCACACACCATTGTAATAAGCTCCCACATGCTAATATTTTCCTATTAAGAATTAATGTCAACTCGCTGTTGCCTGTCGGATTAGCCTATTGCCGCTACCCAGGGAGATAATTTCTTTTCCAGTTCTATCTGCTTCTACCTTCTTAATCAGTCTTTTGTATGGAACTTCATCAGAGACCTTACTGAAGTTCATATGCACAATATCGTAATTTTTTTCTTGCGTTTATCCACCTTGATTACTTAGTATAAAATGGCTAGTAAATGGTAAGGCAAAAACGCCCCTTTGCCAAACCGTGGTGAGATTCCTTGATCAAATTATGTCATCCAAGGTAGCTTTGAATTACATCAAGAACTACTGACTCCATCAACTTTCCCACAGTAGAGGTTAGGCTGAATAACCTATAATTTGAAGCTAAGAACTTATCCAACTTTGTAAATATATATCACATTTGTCATATTCCATTTATCTGGTACAATACCTGTTTGTAGCTGTGGAAAATACTGTATATATTTTCCAGAAATTCAGTATTTATATGCAAATAGATGGCCATACTGTATTTAATAATATTTATGTCATAGAAAAACGGAAAGCCTGCGTCTGCGCAGACGAGACTCGCCATCTTGGTTTTGAATTTTGTACAAACGTTGGTGTAATGGGAAAAATTTTTCGTGCTCTAGAGGTTAAAATTGTGTTGACACCTCTCAAATAGGAGGCGAAATTGGTGAATGTGCATTCCTGCATAACTTGAGATATCAGACGACTGGACAAGACAGCTCCAGGAACCTCAGATAAGCTCTCTAGATTTGTGTGTAATTTCTGGCCAGCATTATTTTCTAGATTTAGTTTTGAGTGAGGTTTTCTGAGTATGATACACATTAATCTCCAGTCAAATTGGTGAGTGATTTAAGATATATTTTCCTTCTGTTATGTAATTGTGTAATATATATATAACCATTTATTATTTTTAATATACAGTCCACAAATTTATATATTTACCAGTATTCCTGGTGTATGTATATTTCATTTAATTAATAGGTCCAGAGCAACTTGTGGTTATGACAGTTAGGTATCGAAGGGGGGCATTTTTTGCGACCTAGGTGTCTCAAATTCCCACTTGTCTATGTAACATTGATAAATAATAATTATCTTTGTTATCATTTACTGTTATGTACATAGTTACATTCAGATAAATGCAATTTTCCACAGTAGCGATATGTTGAAGACTAGCTAATAGTTTGCTAAATTCCTCCTTACATTTCTTTAGAATCTTGAAAACAGCTCGTACCTTGTTTGGCTTCAATCTGTCTAGTTGTCTGAGGGCCATGTCACTAGAGACTTTGATCGTGCATAATTTATTTTCTTCCTGACCAGTGTAATTATTGATTTCTAGGATTTCGTTTGTATCCTCCTGTGTAAAAACAGAGAAAATACGCGTTGAAAATGATACTTAGCTGACCTGAGTACATTTAAGCAGGTCTGTCTTTTTCCTAATCTAATTCTTATATACCTCATAGAACCCCTATTTAGACTCTGATTCCATCGCACCTTAATTTCATATTCTCTTGCTTTACTCCCCCCCCCCTTTTTTTTAACCTGTCTCCTTAATTGAATATATTGTTCAGTAAGATGACCCTTTCCTCTTTTAATTCGCCTGTAAATAACTGTTTTTCACCCAAGAGATGTTTGAGTCTGTTGTTTATTCATTTAGAGTCATTCATGCTTGATCTAAATTCTCTAATGGGAATATATACAGCTTAGACAGTCCGTGCAGTACTTTGGAAGATGTCATATTAGTAACCAATACCATCAATCCGGTCCCCCTCACTATTTTCTCGGCTTAAGTTATCCCAGTCAACACTACTCAGGTAATCTCTTACTCATGTAATCAGCAGCGTGAAAACTGGGAACCTTAACTTTTGTTATCGTTATTAAGGTAATTCCATGAGATTTTAAAACTAAGTGATTTGAGGTCGCTTTCTCCAAGCTCTTCGTTAACCTACTGATTATCTATCAGAGAATCCTTGTTTGCCAGAACTAAATCCAGCAGGTTATTTCCTCTAGTTAGTTCTGACATAACTGTTGCAAAAGGCAGCCCTAGACCATTTAAAGTCGCTAGATTCTAGATTACCGGTCAGATTGCACCAATCTATTTGGCTAAAGTTAAAATCTTCAATTAAAATTACATTTTCATATCTAGATGCCTTTACATTTTCATCTTGCTTAAGATTAACTTTTTATTCCCTTCGAGAAACAGCAGCCAAACTGATTCCGTGTCTGCCCCTTCCATCTTTATATCGTTACTGATGCAACATTTTACATTTTACCTAACCTACATAGCAACTCCACCACCTTTCCTGTTGACTATCTGTGGAATATTCTATACTCCTGTATATGAAATTCAGCAGGCATGATCCTGTTTTTTTTCAGATTGAATCAGGTTTCAGTTATTGCAATAATATCTATGTTTCTAGCACAAGCATTTAGTCTTAGTTTATGTATTTTATTTCTTGCACTCCGACTACCAGTATAATAGACAGTTGATACTAAAGTTTTTACCTTGATTTCCTCCCGTCTCGTTTTGTTTGTAGACCAATTTTCCTGTTTTCATCAGGAATTATTTTATGAACTATCCTGTATTTTGAACATTTGCCTAACATATATCTTGGCAGTTTTTGCTCTCACCGCTCCTGGTACTGTAATCCCTTTCTTTCACACACACACCCTAACCTTTATTTTCTGTCAGTTTAAAGTCTTAGATAATTTAGCAATGACTCCTTCCACTGAACTGGCTAATGTGTCACCCCTGCATACATATCATGTTTGCTATAGAAGTTATCCCAGTTGTCAGTGAATGGAACTGCAAGTTCCTTGCAGTACTTGTCTAGCTAGCATTTTGCCCCAGTTGCCTTAGACAGCCATTTACTGCCCACTGCCCTTCTACTCAAAATTCTACATATCAGGATCTCTTCCTTTGATCTAAATAGCTAATAGCTGTCTTGTAATTGACCAACAACTTTTCACGCTTGCGCTTCCCAACATGATTACCTCCAGCACTTAGAAAGATAATGGGATTGTTCCTATTACCTGACATGATGTTATCTAACCTGTTAACTATATCACACACACCTATTCCAGGGAAACATCCTCTGTCTTGCCTTCTTATCTCTTTACAGGAAGCCCGGTCTATATATTAATCTGAGAATCTCCAACAACAAGACTGCCCTTTTTCTTAAATGCTGAGACATTTGTCCTACCTGTCTCCTTATCCACAGCTGCACAATCATCTTGAAGAACAGCAAAGTGATTTCTGTCTCCTAACACAGCTTCAACTTTTTTCAGTTTCATCCTCCTCACACTTCTGGAAACCACTTTCCACTCATCACATCTAACATGTTTTTCCTTGTTTCTGCCAACCACATCACATTCCTTATTACACTTACCATCTTTCTTATCCAAATGAAATTTTGATTTCTCGTTGTTTTCCATAAGAACTACAACTTCATCCTTGAGAACTAGAACAACATCCTCTACAGCTCTTAACTCTGCTTCTAGAAATCTACAACGTTCTTGAAAGCTTATTGCACAACCCATTGTGTCTTGTGTTCAAACATCTTACAATTTCACGAGAGTCGCACAGGTTCACACAACCTCGCTGAACCACTGACCTATTGAGGCTTTATAGCCTCAACAGGTAATGTAATACTGTCACTTAGCTATGTTGACTTGGTGATTACCAGCTTTCCTAAATAATTTTAAATTAATAACTTAGATGAAATTATTTTTTTGTTAACCTTTAATTTATATGAAAAGCCCCTTTGTTTGCATCCACACTTTCAAATATGCAGCCCCGAAGACTGTTTACCTTTCAACTTCAATTTTTTGTTCCAAACGCTTGTTTACTGCTAATTTTCTGCCGCCATTCTAATCTTGACTTATTACCTTCACCACCATCAATATTACTTTCACCACCATCAGTATCACCACCACCACCAATATTACTCACCACCACCAGTATCATCTTCACTCCACCATCAACCATCATTGCCACCCCTAATACCAACAGTGCCAACATTACACTATCAATGTCATTCTCACACCATCATCAGTGCAACCCTCATGCCAACAGTTCCAACATTACACTGTCAGTATTATTCTCACACCCGTATGAGTGCCACCTTCATACCAGCAGTGGCAGCATTGCACTACCAGTGTCATCCTCATACCATCATCAGTGCCACCCTCACTGATGTTCTGACTTTAAATAATAAAAAAAGACGTTTTGCCTGCGATTAAATTCGGGCGGAACTTTAATTCATTCTCAGCTGTGGTTATTTGGTTTAACAGTTATTAAGACTGGATTTCAACCCGACTTTCTTGTACGTGTTCCCCGTTATATCTGAAATAACTGAAAACAGATATTGTTTTTTATGCCGTTGAATGTTACTTGCTAAAAGTTATTTCTTACTGTACTTCACTATACCTGTGATATATCTCATTTCAAAGCCTAGCCCTATCTATATTATACTATCACCCCGCCCCTTTCTTCCCTGCAATGCAACCCAAAGCAGTCACCTAATACGTACCCATGTTCCTACTTCTTGGTGAAGAGGGGCAGTAGGTGTAACGAGACTTGGTCATACGTTACTTTGCTGGTAATGAACTAAAAGCAGACACGCGTAACAAAACAAATACGGAAAACAAAATGAGATTCTAAGGTCACTAAGCCCTGTGAATGGCGTTTAAAAGGATCTGGAAACACCTTATATAAAAACCTGTTCTCGAAATCTTAAATATTGATTTTTACAGATTTAAGTAATTTTAGGTTAGGTTAGGTTTGATTATACTGTCATCTATTCGCTAAAATTAAAAAATCACAACCTAATCGTAACTCTAGTAAATACAATATTACATACTGGAGATAAAGACTTTTGGAGATCGATCAGAAAACGAGGACCACTGAGTGGACATTACAATACACATTGATATATATTAACTATTTCACTCCATTATCACACTCACACATACAACTGTTGGCGCTACGGTAAAATATTACTTATTTTGATTAGTAGGATGGGCTTACCTGGAGGTTATTCCGGGGATCAACGCCCCCGCGGCCCGGTCCATGACCAGGCCTCCCGATGGATCAGGGCCTGATCAACTAGGCTGTTACTGCTGGCCGCACGCAGTCCAACGTACGAGCCACAGCCCGGCTGATCCGGCACTGACTTTAGGTATCTGTCCAACTCTCTCTTGAAGGCAGCCAGGGGTTTATTGGCAATTCCCCTAATGCTTGATGGATCTGCATATAAATATGGGGCTGCATATAAATATGTAATGTTCCAGACACGCTATGAGAAATGAATGCAGTTTTAATGGAGCTGTAGAATCTTGGAATTCTTGCAGAATATTTTAATACTTCCGTGTTCCATTTGTATATTGCTTTCGTGTTTGGCTAGTTAATTGTCCTTAAAGCCTATCGACACAGGCGTCATTAAGGCTGCATGTCATTTGATCGCACAATCAAGAATACTTTAAACCCAGACATGGAGCAGTGACATTAAATTAAGCTCTAAGTGAATATGTAGAGTTGTATATCCCTCCACGTGTAGAATGTACTGTTCCTCTAAGTACATTCACATCAAGAGAATGAATGCAGTTTTTTCGCCTTAAGATATATTACAAGATACTAAGCAAATATTTAGTTGCAATGATTGCTCATGTAAGATTTTCTAAAAAAAAAAAAAATAATGATATATTAGTAGACGTTAATGGATTCACAGCTTCAAGGAATTCAAATTTAAAAATTTGTACCACAAAAGTAATGTTGAGGAGGAGGGGTTCCTTCATGCTGGCGAAGACTACTGTGCCAAGGAACTGGAGCTATCCTCCCCATATGTGGATCAAACCTGATTAACTCCCATTCCTATGGGTTTAGTGTTTTCCCTTTAATATAACAATACATCTAGGCTGCTGGATGACCACGGCTGCCCAATACACTATGAATAGACAGCACACTGAAGAGAACATTCTCCCACACCCCATCACTGGCCTCAAGTGCTTAAGTTACCATGAGCATCAGACGTGACTAAGGGACGCCAAGTCTGCATTGAGTCTGTTAAGTCGAGTTTTTTGTTCTGCCTTGGATGAAACGGCGTTTTGCCGACAAGTAAGAAAGATAAAGACACAAGATGCAAAATAAGCTTTTACTGGGACAATGTTTCGCTTAGAGCGAAATGGTGTCCCAATAAAAGCTTGTTCTACAACTTTTTTCTTTTAGTTATGCTGCCTGACGAACGTGATATGAATCTCAGCACAATTTGGCATTCTAGGAATCTAGGCTAAAACATTCTATATCCAAAATAGCTTAAAAGTAATAAATCACACTTTATAGAATGACATCAAAACACTGTGTGGTTTAACAAATCTATCTTAATACTACGGGTAAAAAAAAAGAAAAATGTGTTACGTTTTCAACCAGATTCATCAGATGTGAAGAGGGAATGAAGTAAATAACGGAAAGGGATTGTAGAAGAGAATGGATGAGCAAGAACACAGAGAATAAGAGGTGGAGGGAACTAAAGAGGTAACAGCTTCTGCAGCGGCTCGTTGCTGAAAATATGAGTAGCAGTAGACGAGTTGTGACACAAGGCAGTAAAGCCAAGGGAACAGCGACATCAGAAATGAAGGCGCCGAGGCAGGAAAACTGAGAGAGGACGCAACAGAAAAAGAATATCTGCAGCTGCATCTGGGGAGGGAAGACTGAAGTTACTTGTCAACATTAATGGTGTCACCAGGGAATACAAACTCACTGGGAAAACGTGTAACTACACGGTCATAATCATGTTTCCTTAGCTTGTTTGTGGATGTTGGTCAGGGATAGCTAGCTAGCTAGGTCCAGCTCGCACCTCCCTTTCTCTCTCTCTCACACGCGCGCACGAACTGGCCCAGATCAGGAGAAAACTTAACAGTAAAGTGGTGTAGACAGCAGTATGGAGCCTCTATTGCCTCCGTACAACGACTCACCACAGCTGGTGCAGTTTAACGGTGCGACAGTTGTGTAGGATGCAGGTGTTCTTGCTGTGCCCCGACGCTCCATTCTCACCGAAAGCCTGTTTCTTAAGCGCCTAAATCTAAGCAGTGAGAATGACGTTTAAGATTGTGTCCTCAGCTGCGGAGGGGAGGAGTGAGACTGGAACCGGTCTTTACTTTCTTTCTTCTCCACCCCCAACCTGTCCAGCCCAGTCCGTTCTAGCTCTATCAAACTCATCTACGCTCAACCCAGGCCTGACTACCTTTCCAGAACGCTCTAGGTTGCGTGAGCTATCCACGTACTTTATTTAGGTTAGCTTTGTAGGATTATTTAACTCTTGTTTATTAATGAGTCGTCGCCCTCGTGACCCGGTCCCAGGTCAAGCCTCCTGATTGGTGCCCAGAAAAATCAGACTGTTGGTGATAATATCCCACAGTCCAACATACATACATAGGCACCACAGCTCGACTGAACAGGAACTGATATGAGGAAATTATAAATTTCCCTCATGAAAACAAAGGTATTTTGATCGTTTTCCATGTATATGAGGGAAAGGTATTTATGTCTTGGTCCTTGAACACTATAAAAAAATGTCTAAATGTTTTATCTATTAATGACTGCCTAACTTACTTTTAACTAGAGGTGCATCACTATGATCTTTGGTATTTAGTTGGTCATATAATTTGCAAATGTTTGCAGTGGTTGTGGTAGACAATCTTGTCTTGGGTCTCAGTCCAGCAGTTAGCTGCTCTGCAAAGAAACATTTTCTAACGTTCTTTCCGCATAACTTCTCCAGTTTTCAGTGTGGCCTCTTGTTCTTGATCATGGTATTACTGAGGGGACTCATGAGCCAAGAAACTGGACTTTCCTTTCCTTGGATCGAATCCGAATTCTTCCCCATGATTAAAGTAGAATATCTATATGATATATATATATAAATATATATATATATAATATATATATATATATATATATATATATATATATATATATATATATATATATATATATATATATATAAATCACATGACGCTCTAACCCACGGGACCACGCAATCCTACAGGAATCACGCACCCAGCAGAGCTAGGTGTTTTACGGTGATCCGAGGAGAAACAGTGGTGTGGGTGCCTCTGAGCTAATTACATTCTACTCCCCGTTTGGTGTACTAGCCTCACGAGCAGTATATATATATATATATATATATATATATATATATATATATATATATATATATATATATATATATATATATATATGTCGTGCCGAATAGGCAGAACTTGCGATCTTGGCTTAAATAGCAACGTTCATCTTGCCATGTAGGAGAAGTGAAAATTTGTGTATGCAATAATTTCGCCAAAATAATTCTGAACCTAACGAAAAAAATATATATTTCACTGTGTTTGTTTAGTATTAAATTGCTGTAAACAAATCTAAAATATATTTAGTTGGGTTAGGCTAAAATAAATTGCTCTTCTTATAATAAGGTTAGGTAAGTTTTCTAAGATTCCTTTGGTGCAAAATTAAAAATTTTTACATTAACATTAATGAAAAAAATATATCTTCAAACGTATAAGAGAAAATTTTAGAAATGACTTAATTTTAAATGAGTTCTTGCTAATTGACCAGTTTTACTTATTCGGCACGACATATATATATATATATATATATATATATATATATATATATATATATATATATATATATATATTGTAACCACGAACGAGTGGTATTAATCAATAACAACACTGTGACTAGCCGAGGATTCGAACCCATGTCGTTTTGGCCTGCCTCATGGTGAGCGAAAATCACACATGACGCTCTAACCCACGGAACACGCAATCATACAAGAATCACGCACCCAGCAGAGCTAGGTGTTTTAAC
>NC_069424.1:11234697-11255317 GCF_026875155.1 Cherax quadricarinatus
AATATTCTACACTGGGACTTCCTGTTTTCCCCAAAAACCCAACCACTAACTTTTTCCTAGTTTAAAGTCCAACTGCCCCCCTCCACTGCAGTTCCCATTGCTACCACCCCAGACCTAATAAGTGAACCCCACCCCCGGGCATACATTCATTTCTGCCAAGAAGAGGCCCAGTTGTCAATGAATGTTACCGCATTTTCCTTACATTTTTTGTCCACCAGAAATTGACCCCAAATTGCCCTGGACAACCTTCATTTCCAACCCCTCCCTTTGGGAAAAATACCACATATGACGGGGTTCCCACCCTTTACTCTAATTATTTCTATTGCTGACCTATACCTCTAATCGGTTTTCACTCCTACGTCTGCCAACATCATTGCCTCCGCACTGAGACAGATAATAGGATTCTCCCTTCCCTCCATGTGTCATCCAATGGCAACAATATCCCCATCCCACCCCAGGAAAGCAAACTGCTGTCTCCTACCCGTCCTTCAAGCAAACCCCTATCCTATACCTAATTTGGCTCCCCCAACAACAAAAATATTCTAACCTTCCGGGTGTCGTTCGTCGTGTGTTCCCATAGTCGACTCACATTCTCTTACACTGAAATTTTTAGATTTTCCACAACATTTCCACGGCATCTCTTCTTTCTTCATCTTTTCTACCTTTCCATTCGTCTTCTTGATCGCAACTTCGTTCCTGCTACCAGCCACTGACCATTTTCCCCCTTTCTTGACCTGAGGACTCAAACAGGGGACTACTACGAACTTCTTGTTTTCCTGGGTCAGTCGCCGAATCTCTAACTTCGCCATCCTAAATTCTTTTTAAGCTGTGGAAAAGTTGCTCGATGGGGGGCACCCTTGCTTCAATCGTAAGAGCGCGCAAACAGGTTTTCACAGAGCCAAGTACACGCAACACTCGAAAAAGCCAACTCAATCAGGGCATTTTGGCGCACGTCCGCACGGCCCAATACGATGAGAACCTTGGGACCCAATAGCGTTGCAAATTTGGGGCCCAATAGCATGCGAACACTGGCCCTAGGTGTTTGCCCCTTCCATAAAATAAAAATTTTTGAAACAGCCATGAAAATTTTTTCCCCTTTTAAATGCCAAAAGATTTTTAAAATGCGGTTTTATTTTAACTTGGATTTTTATTTGCACGCATTTTAGTCATCTAGTAGATTTTAAATTTTTCCCATTAATTTTTTTTTGATTACTAAATGCCAAGAATCACACTTTGTTTCAAAAGTAATACAAATGAAGAATCACAATCACCTGACAAGTCCCATTATACCATTATCCCTTTCAACAAAAATTGGAACAAGGGGGGGGGGGGATCCCATCATGGGGTATACAATTCCATTAAAAACCTGAAAAAGATTTTGGCTTGAAAGTTTCTCCACTCTTTTACACTTGCCAAAGCGGTAAACTTAGCAAAACCTTTTTAGTCAGGGGGGGAGTTTTTGTTTTTTGCAAAATAACACCAGGGGCAGCCGATGAAAACCACACCACACGAGTTTTAAAAACTCGCACAAAATTAAATTTTAAAACCCAGCAAATAATAGAGCCACTAACTGGAGAATACACTAGACCTCATCTTCATAACAATAGATCTGATGGGAAAAATGTCAAAAACAAAAACAATATACTCAGATCACAACATAATTGAGGTTAACATTAGCAGGGAGCCCCAGACCGACATAATAGATTAGTCACGAGGAGCTTTCCCAAAAATTAAACTTCAATAACAAAAACTAAAGTGGGACCAATAAACCAACCTAACCGATAAAGCGGGAAAAACAAGAAACACAGCCCCCAACTTATGCCTAAAACAGACTAACCTTGGGGCACTCGATGTATGCACAAGGCTTTTTCCCTTTAAAAAAAGGAGGAGTAGATGAAAATAGAAAGAAAAGGGGCGCTCCTTTTACAGGCGAGGGAAAAAGAAAAACAGAGGGGCTAAAAGAGGTCAATATTTTGAAATGCTGGGGAGACGGGTCAAAAAATAAAAACATCGAACTTAAGCTAAAGAATCTTATAGGATCAGGAATCCGGAAAACTAAAAGCCAAAAATGAAATCGAAAGAAACCCAAAGTTTTTTCTTCTCCCAGAAAAATCAAAGTCGAGAACAACGTCCAGTATTGGCCCCTATTTAAAACAAGGGGGGTCCTACACAGAGACACAAGGAAATAGTGAGCTACTCAATCCCAATAGACTCAGTTTTTAGAAAGCCGCTAACCAGACTGAGAGTCGAAGATCAAAATAAATTTTTTATGAAGAGCCACAAAATTTGTTAACAAAAGCCTATCCGATGTTATCCTGACGCCAAAGACTTCAAAGGGCGATAAATACATGCCTATGCACCTGCCCCAAGGCCAACTCATGGAACTCCGTTTCATCAAGAACTGCCTTTCCCATCCTAGGGGGGGGGAGCATGGACACGGGCGCCCACAGTTTTCTAAAAAAAACAGACATAGCCCCACCCACAAAGGGGGCAGTAAAGCAACAGAAAGAATGTAATAAATTGGGAAATTACCACAATATGTAAAGTAAAAGGACACAAGTGCAACAATGTGACATTTTGTGGCAACGTTTTTGCTCCCAAGGGGTTTAACAAGTGAGGGGCAATACTAGTAGGACCATTTTGATTTCACTAGTGGTAGTGGGATAGTGTATGGGAGTGACAAAAGCAATACACCTCTACGAAAGCAAAAAAAAAAAAAAATGACAGATTGTGCAACATCTCCTCAATAAAGCAGGGGGCCATGAGTATACTCAAAACAAGAAAAAAAGTATCAGGGGCCAAATTTTTTAAAACGCCTCCCAGCTTACAAAAAGGGGGATTACCAAAAAACCCCTGCCTCTTCAAGAAGGAGCAGACAGGCACATAAAGTAGTACCAAAAAAAGCCGAGTTGGTTCTTACGTGGGTTTGCGTGCGCCCCAGCATAAACAGCCTGGTTGTCAGGACCTTACCATTACGAGGCCTGGTCATGGACTGGGCCGCGGGGGCGTTGACCCCCAGAACATCCTCCAGGTATACTTAGGTTACAAACAGTACAAGGACAGAGTATATAAGGGTAATAATGAGGTGAAAAGGCATAAGCATTGAGCAGGCTAACTGGCCCATGCCCTTGGTGGGGTTAATTGCTTTAAGAACTCTTGCTGATACTTCAAAGATGACGAAGATGCCTTTATTCTGTTTAATAGTTTTTGAAATGGCGATTAAGGATGATTCAAGGCATTTTCGTCTGCAGAAATTGGGTGTTGTACGTAGTTAGTTAGTTTAATGTTTATTAGCACCCCATAACCCTTCCTGTGGGGGGGGTAGTCAAAAGTTTACAGGGGTACATAACGGGTCGTTGTACATATACGTTCAAGTTATCGTTCCTGCATGCACTAATGTGATCATTGAGATATGTTTCCAAGCTTCGTGCTTTTTCACCGCGTAACCTTTTAACAGCCTCCCAGGGGATTATGTAAACCCTGCATTGACTGCTTCGAGGCATCAATTGGCCCGGAGTATACTTAGAGAAGGTTTGGGGGGCAATGCCCCCGGCCCTTCCCCTTGACCAGGCCTCATGGTATCAGGCCTGATCAACCAGGCTGTTACTGCGCTGCATAAATCCAATGTACGACCGCAGCCCGGCGGGTCAGGTCCGACTTCGGGTGCTTGCCAGTGCCTGCTTGAAGATGCCGGGGGTCATTGTAATCCCCCTTATGTATGCTGGGAGGCAGTTGAACAGCTTGGCCCCTGACACTTAGTTTTGTCTCTTAACGTGCTAGTGAAAACCCCTGCTTTTCTTTGGGGGATGTTGAAATCGTCTCCATCTTTTGCTTTCGTAAATGAGTCGTGTGCAAGTTTGGACTAGTCCCTCTGGATTTTCCAGTGTATTAATCTGCATCTCCCCGCCTGCTTTCCCCGGGGAGTACAGTTCGGAATTAAAGCGCTCCCAGAATTGAGGTTTTTTATCTCCGTTATCGTGCCGGAAGGTTCCTGTACATTTTCTAGGTCACAATTTTCACCTGCCTTGAAAGGTCTGTTAGTGTGCAGAATATTCCAGCTTTGATAGAACAACGACCTGAAGGTGTCATCATGGGCTTGGGACCCTAGTTTTAAGGTTCTCATTATCCATCCTGTCATTTTTCTAGCAATGCGATTGATACAAGTTTTGATCCTTAAGGGGATCCTCCGACTTATCACTCTAGGTCTTTTTCGTTAGTTTCTCGCTCTATTGTGGGCTAGGATTTGTTTTATACTCTGAAAAGCCTACTGTGCAGCGAAACGTTTCGAAATAAAGATACCAACGTTTCATAGTTGTCTTTCCTAACAACCTGTCGGTATTTTATAACCCTTTTAATGTTCACCTTTTCAGACACTGCAACACAAGGGGTTTTTGGACAGAACTGAAATCAAATTGGACAACTTCTACTAGTGAAATAGCTGGGTTTTGGGGGGACCTGACCTCCCAGCGACTACATTCTTACCTCTACTAGTGGCCACATCTCACCTCCTGGCGGTATATAAGGCCCATCCTGTCACTTCAACCCATATTTTTTCGACTTTTAACAATACTCTTTCTCCAAATGAGGGGCGACCACCTTAAAACTTCAAAGGGGGATGGACTGATTTAAACGTCTTCAAGTCTCTTTTGCTTTATCACTTTTCTGTACTCGACGGAAGCCACTGTAGGCGAAATGTTTCGAAATAAAAAAACCCGTGGGAAAAAACTGTATAATTTTCCGGAAATACGGGAATTTTTTGGTAAAAAATGCCCTATATTGATTTTAAAAAAATTTTTTATCGAAAAAAAAAAGAGAAAGTCGCCATTTTGGTTTTTTTAATTGGATACAACGTTATTATGGGAAAATTTTTCGTGCTCTAGAGGTTTAAAAGGGCTGACACCTTTCCCAAATAGGAGGCGAAATTGTTTGGATGAGCATTCCTCATAACTGAGATATCAGGGGCTGAAAAAAAAACAACTCCCGGGAAACCCCAGATAAGTCCCCGTTATGTTTTAACTCTGGCCAGTTGTTTTTTTTTTATGTATAGACAGAGGTTTTCTGAGAATAACACATTAATCCCAGTCAAATTGGTAGTGTTATGATATTAAGATATTCTCCCCCTGTTTGTGTGTGGATTTATATATAAATTTTTTTTAAATTTTAAAAACAGCCACAAATTTAAATTTTTCCCATTCCTGGTGATGTATATTTCATTTTTAATTAATAGGGCCAGAGCAACTTGTGGAAAAGACGTGGAGGGATCGAAGGGGACTTTTTTTTCGACCTGCTCCCAAATTCCCCCTTTTCTAACTGATAAATAATAATTATCTTTGTTTTATTACTGTTATGTACATAATGATACATTCAGTAAATGCAATATTCCACAATACCTAACTGTTGCATGTGTCTTACCTAACAACCTGTCGGTATTTTATACCATTTTAATGTCCACACGGTGCTGTGGCTGACATCCTTGTCTATGTCAGATATGAGGATGAGAAACAAGTTGGGAGCGAGTACTGTGCCTTGCGGAACAGAGCTTTTCACCGTACCCGCCTCAGACTTTACTCTGTTGACTACTACCAACTTTTCCTGTTATTCCTTTAGCACGTATTTTGTGCACTATTACGCCATGGTCACACTTGTCGAAGGCTTTTGCAAAGTCTGTGTATATTACATCTGCATTCTTTTTGTCTTCTAGTGCATCTAGGACCTTGTCGTAGTGATCCAGTAGCTGGGACAGGCAGGAGCGACCTGCTCTAAACTCATGTTGCCCTGGGTTGTGTAATTGATGGGTATCTAAATGGGTGGCGATCTTGCTTCTTAGGACCTTTTCAAAGATTTTTATGATATGGGATGTTAGTGCTATCGGTCTGTAGTTCTTTGCCATAGCTTTACTGTCCCCTTTGTGGAGTGGGGCTATGTCTGTTGTTTTTAGTAACTGTGGGACGATCCAAGTGTCGATGCTACTTCTCCATAGGATGTTAAAAGCACGTGATAGGGGCTTCTTGCAGTTCTTGATGAACACGGAGTTCCATGAGTCTGGTCCTGGGGCAGAGTGCATGGGCATGTCATTTATCGCCTGTTCGAAGTCATTTGGCGTCAGGATAACATCAGATAGGCTTGTGTTTATCAAATTCTGTGGCTCTCTCATAAAAAATTCATTTAGATCTTCGACTCTCAGTCTGGTTACCGGTCTGCTAAAAACTGAGTCATATTGGGACTTGAGTAGCTCACTCATTTCCTTGCTGTCATCTGTGTAGGACCCATCTTGTTTAAGTAGGGACCCAATACTGTATGTTGTTCTCGACTTTGATTTGGCATAAGAAAAGAAATACTTTGGGTTTCTTTCGATTTCATTTATGGCTTTTAGTTCTTCACGCGATTCCTGACTCCTATAAGATTCCTTTATCTTTAGTTCGATGTTTGCTATTTCTCTGACCAGTGTCTCCCTACGCATTGCAGATATATTGGCCTCTTTAAGCCGCTCTGTTATTCTTTTCCGTCGCCTGTAAAGGGAGCGCCTGTCTCTTTCTATTTTACATCTACTCCTCCTTTTTCCTAAAGGAAATATGCCATGAGCATACATCGAGTGCCACAGAGTTAATCTGTTCTAGGCATAAGTTGGGGTCTGTGTTGCTTAGTCTATCTTCCCAGCTTATATCGTTTAGAACTTGGTTTACTTGGTCCCACTTTATGTTCTTGTTATTGAAGCTGAATTAATCAACTACAGAAACGCAAGACTATTGCCAGAGAAGACAACACTCAATACCGAAGAATCCTGGAATCACCACTTATCTGTATATCCAACAACTTTAACCAGAACAACGGCTTCTATAACATAGCTGAACCCCTTGCCAAAAAACTTCTTCATTGTTATCCCACATAAGAACATAAGAATGGAGGAACACTGCATAAGGTCTACTCATATACTTATCCAATCTCTTTTTAAAGCTACCAAAGGTTCTAGACTTTATCACCCTTCTCGGAAGACTGTCACATACATCATTCTCCACCTGGACCAGCATTCTCCACCTGACTCCATCCTATACATACTTACGCATCTTTCACCAAGTAGATCTGTTTGTGACTTGATAAAGCCCACTGCATGGGCGAAACGTTGCCGGTAAAGGATCACATTATATTGCTTAAGTGTTTATATATATCCATTGTGTCGGTATTTTATACCATTTATTTCCATTAGGTAGGGTGTGAGCGTCTAGCTCTGCTGGGCTTGGCAAGGGGGTCCACTTGATCTAACTGGGAACTTCTAGCTCCTGTTTCTATTTAGAAAGGAAGTCTTGTTCGTTTTTCTTTCATCGCCCAGCTTTGGGCAACAAATCTTCCCCGTACATCGGGAAGTCGGGCTTGATACAGCATAAGCCGTCAGTGGCCCTGATGAACCCAACAAAGAAAAATAAAAAATACTGCGCAAGTTGTGATGGCCCTATGAACCTTCAACAACAACATCCTGAAGATGACCCCATCACATTGTTTTAAAGTTATCCAGCATCAAGAACACCGTACTGTACTTGATGAACTCAACGCTACTGAGTGCACATGAAAAGGCAACTGTGTGATGAATGCGATAGCTAAAGAAGTATAGGAGAGCCATGATGTCAGGGCGAGGTGTAGGGGCAGCAGGAGGGGCAGAACCTTTTGGCACTCTTCTGAACTTTCATGTAGACTGGTTTTGACATGTGCAGGCAGTCTTTTCCATTCCTTTTTTGCTGTACAAAAAAAGTGTTTGAAGCCGCCCCTGACGTGGGTACTACAAAGTTGGCCTCCCCCCTAGTACTATATTGCTTTGGTTCCCAACCTTTGACAAAATTCAGCAGATTTCGGAACTTTTGTGAGAAATTTTTATAACCATGTTTTACTAAATTTGTTTTACTCTTCTTCAACATTCAGCAACCAACTGCTTAATTCATCCGGGCCCTACATGTTTTTTTTTGGCCCCAGCCCCAGGATGAATTTTACGATTTGTTCTGGGTGATTTGCAGTCTATCTTTCGTTTTTTTGTCAAGGCAGAGTACCAAGAAGAGCAGTGTAATCCATATGGATTGAAAGGGGGCTAGAAAAGGGTCCGCGAGCCCAGTAGGTAACACTGTGTTGTCTATACAGGAACTTCGTCGGCATTTGTTTTCTTACTACACGTTCCCTATCAATTCCCCGACATCAGGGGTAAAAGGGGGTTTCCCCAAATATTTTACTGATAAACCAAAGTGAGGGGCCCCCCTTTACATTGAACTTAAAATTATTTACCCTTCTCATTTAGTTTCGTGCCAAAGAGAAGGCTTCAGTTTTCCCTGGGTGTAAGAAGTTTGTTTCTACAACCTTTTGCTGCAGGACTCCATTCAGTGTTAAAACATTAGCAATATCTGGGGGCCCCCTTTACCTGACACTAACAAGAAATGTCATCTGCATACAGTAGGAGTTTGCACTTGACACAAAGGGCAATCATTGACATAACATAAAAATAAAAAGGGGACCCAAAACTACCTGGGCAATCCACATGTTATCGGCGGGGGTTCTTTTCTGTTTTGTTGTTTTTGACTATTTGTCTCCTTTTGCAAAGGGTAGGACAAAAACCAGTCAACAGAACCAACCCGTAGCTTAATTTTTAATAAAAAAATTGAGGTTGACAGTACGAAGGCCTTTGCAGGTCTAAGTTCCCATACCTAATGAGGTTCCCCCTTTGACTTTTTCAGTTCTCAGGTAATCCATCAATTAATAAGGGGGTGTGGGTTGATAGGATCTTCTAAGCCCGATTGATGCATGGAGAATGTTGTTGTCTTTAAGGGTACTTAACTACTTGAGAATAAAACCCCCCTCTTAGAATTTTAGATAAAAACTGGTATACAAACGGGCCATATTGCTTACATCAGACCTACTATTTTTCTTGAAATAGGGTAACTCTGGCCTCCTTGAACCCCCTCCGTAGGGTTTAAAAGTGTGTTTGATAATTTATATGTAGCAATAGGGATTGACAGTTCAAAGCACCTTTTTTAAAAATTAGACAGGATGTTACGGGGCCTGTCTTTTTATTTTTTTTTTAACCTGTTTATTTCTTTTGAATAAAGTATGAGAACACTTACAGTTGACAACTTTTTGGGGGTCCCCCCTTTATTGGTATAGTATGTTTGAAACTTATCAAGCCCTTTTAAAGGTTTTTTGAGCACGGGTAGTTTACTTACTAGTTTATGCAAAAATGTGTAGTATGAAATAAAGCAATTTCCCACCTAGATGTTTCGTGGCATACCTCATTATCGATAGTATACTATGTTAGCCTACTACGCTTATGGCTATCCCCCAAACTGTTTTAGTTTTTGCCGGGCTTTCGGGGGTTATTTTTATCTCTTAAATTTTTAGCAGAAATGCTTTCCCTTTTGCTCCTTTTTAAAATCTCTGTACTCGTTCCCACCCTTTGGAATTCATTTAGTGCTGCAATACCGTCTGTTTCTTAAATCTTTTTAGCACTGGTCCTAAATTTCATATTACTAATATCTCAGTATTCTCCGGTTTTCATTTCTTCTTTTAAAACCTAACCTCTTAACTGGTGCAAATTATCAGGAGGTGTGAACATTTTTTTGAATTTTTCCCAGGACTTTTACGCCGGCAACTTGAAAACTCTGTCCAGTCACTTTGTGTAGCCATTTACCAGTGTTTTTTTACTTATTTTTCTAGTTGACCTCATTTTTATTGTCCTGTTTTGGGCCTATCCTACCCTAGTGATTTTTCCGGGTGCAGAAAATATGAAATGAATCACAAAGCCCGTGGTAATGATGCCGACGACTAATGTTCTCAGAGGGGTTACAAAGTATTGGTAAATTAGGGGGGCTGAGAACGTTGATCTGGGTTGGAGTATTAATTATTGAGTTAACTATTTAACCCTAGAATTTGCTTAACCTTTTGCAAGCCCTTTAAAGCGGGGGAAAACAGATATTGAAGTCCCCAGTATTATTGTCTCGCAATTTTTTTTCAACCCCCAGACAAACTCTGGAAAAGTTTTCTAAGAACGGGCCCGGGGGTAGGAGGGCGGTAACAGTTCCTACTAAGAGGGGTTTGGTCTTGGGAAGCAGCACTTCAAACCATAGAATCTCCATTTTTGTTATTTAAACAGGTCTTGGTTAAGCTAAGTCATTTCAAATTGGGCAAAATACTCCACCCCCCTTTTCTGTTCCTATCAAGCGTTTTATATTGTAACCCTATTTTTGCCTCGTCGTCATCACCGTATAACCAAACCCAAAGATTCAGAGATGGTTATAACTGCCGCCCTAATTTTTTGTTAGCAGAACCTAATCTCCCCAAATTTGGGGAAGAAGTGATCTTGCTTTGACATAATAAAGTGAAGGCCGTTTCATAAAACAATCATAACAAAATATATGGAAAAGGGTCTTTTGTAAAAAAATTAGGTAAATCAATGTCATCACTGCAAAAGGGGTAACTGTGCCAAAAAGGCATTTGTTACACAAAAAAAGAATTCGCCCCGTGCTATAATTGTCATACATCCACATCACCCACCCCTTACACTTTTTACAAAAGGTGCCTTTTCTTTTTTTTCTGCGACTTATACATGTATCCCTTTTTTTTGGGTAGTGTTTAAAATAAAAATGGCTGATTGTCCCTTGACCAGTATGCTTTACATATGAGTTGGGTTACATTCCTAGCACTGACCGTCATTTTGCCGCATTTATCTGTCTGTTTTTCCTCTGCACAATAGTTTGAGGGCCCCCCCGGATTAAATTTTGGGTATCACCCCTTAAGAGCGCTACAAATAAGAGCTTGGCCACTGTTTTTGTTTTGGGTAGCGGGGTTGCCATACCTTGCGGCGATAGTGAATTTACTTTTCTGGTAGGGGGGCAACGTTGGGCTTTTACGTCCAGGGGGCTGTTACTCCATTCACCTTTTTTCCCCCCATACTGAATTCTTTCTTCAGGAATTTTAAGAAGAAATATAAATATAATTATGGCAGCCTGTACCCCCCTAATGCCTCCATTTTCACTTTTTCCCTTTTTACTCATAACAATAATATTTTTTCCTTTTCCAGTCCCTATACATTAGTATCCCCTTTACAATCACCACTGAATTACTAGTAAAATTTCCTCTTCAATACCCTCTTCACTCTCACTTTTCCCTTAACTTTACAAAATTCTACAGTTTAACCCCCTTTTTTCCCCCCTCCCCCTTCCCCCTCTCACTTCACAGTCCCGGCTTTCCCCAAATTTAAATTCTAAACCCCCCTTCCATTCTGGGAGATCAGAAAGGTTTAACCCTTTTTATTTTCCCTTTAAAAACCCCCCCCATTCCATTTATCGGGGGGTTTTGTGTGTTGTTCTGCCTACCTGTTTTGCTACTCAGCCATTTTTAAAAAACCCGAGGGGATAAAAGCCACCCCCAAACCCGACTTTCCTTGATTTTTAGATATATTTGCGTTTTCTGCTATAATTCTTCACTGTACACGGTCGCCGAAATAGGCACTACTAAAACATTAACCTTTACTGTTTTAAATATTACTTCTTTCTCACGACCACGAGGGGTATCCGACCTATAACCTTGGAGTTTTGTCTGTTTTATTTGACGAGTCTCCTGGTTTTTCCCCTCGTTAGCACTGTACAGGTATATGAGGTGGACAGATTATGCTACTGTCAACAGATGAACGTCATAAAGATGAGAATTTCACTTTGCTATTTACGTCTGGGGAGGCGGGGGTTTGGATGCCGGCACCATTTTTAAATCTCAATTCTTTCCCCCTTTGGCACTGAAGAAAAAAAAATCCACAACCTTCATTTCCTTTGGGGATTTTTTTTGATCAGGGTTTTTGCCAGTTGTCTTCCCGTTAAACACTGGGGCAGTTGATTGGGGTCAGTTTTTCATTGTAATTTGGAAAAAGTCTCATGTCTGGTTCAGTCGGCAGCATCGGACGAATGCCGGGCCCCCCTTTTTTCATATTTTTCCATTTCTTGTCTCACCCTCGTTTTTATTCATATGGTTCCCTTTCTGTTGTTGCAGCAGTACTTGCAAATTTTGGCCCTCACTGGAGTTCGGGTAGGGCCCCGATGAGGGTAACAAAACTATCTAGGTAAAGAAAAATAGAAAATCACAGGGAGTGGACATTCACAGATAGGGCTTTGAAAAACCAGGGGAATTTTAGAAAAGATGGAAGGGGAAAACCATGGACGGAGTATTTAAACTCTGTGGAAAAAAATTTTTTAATAAAGGGAAAAACAGGGTGACCAACTATAGTGAACAAAATTTAATTTTGAGTGTGTGGGATGATTTTGAATGCTGCAGTAAGGAGCGAAGGGGAGCAGAAATTGCATATTGAAAGTTGTGTTGCGTAATGCCATACAGAATATTTTAAAAGGGAGAAATTAGAAGGTGCTATAGGGATGCAAGAGGATGAAAGAGACGGATGACAAAGAGGATAATAAACTGGGGGGAAAGGGAGGATGGTAGAGGTTCTCCCAGAAACATTAGAGGGAAGATAAAAGAGTGTTCGAGTTTTAGGGGCTTTTCATCCAACAGGCTTTGTGATTGTTTTAGAGGGGGTGAATGGACACAAGTGGTTTTTTTAAAAGACTGCATTGGAGGTGAGTGAGGTGCCTTATGAAGGGATCCGAGAAACTGGTTAGATGGGCTTCAGTCCGGAGGTGGGGGGGCAATCCCGCACTTTAAGGAGTGAGATTTTGCATTATGGTAATCTGAATTTTGATTCACCACACTTCCTGCTGAATGAATGTGAGATAAAATGTTTTTTTTCTTTTAGTGCCCCCCTTGGCAATAGACGTTTTTTCAAGTTTAAAAAAAAAAAATAGTACTTTCCAAGTAAAAAATATTTTAATAGGGAACCCCACATTCACGAGGGTTAGGGGATCAAGAACCTTATGAATCTTGAAAATTCACGAATGTTTGGTGCACAAATATGATGTAAGGAAATGTAATAATACTGTATTATCGTGAATGTTTTGATGTGCAAATATATTGTAGGGGAATATAATAATAGCATTTATTTAGACTAACAGTACTGCTTTTAACCTGTTGAACCGTGAACAATCATAAAACACATGAAAACATCATAAAATATTGTATTTGCATGTTATGGTTTTTGATAACAAATAATGAACAAATAAAACACTCACCACTTGTAAGGTTAGGAAGACGAACTCTGATGACTTGTGATAATGATGACAGTGACGATGATGATGGTGACGATAGTTAGCCATGCAGTTACTGATGACAGTTAAATACGATTGGGCGGCTGGGCATTCGTGAATGTTCAAAACTCGTGAAAGTGGAGGGCTAGCTGTACTGTGTAGAGAATATTTGGCTACGTTGCTTTACATATTAATAAAAATTTAACCTTGGGTATTTTGTATTTAGTGTTTATGTGATAAAGGGTTTAAGAAAACCAACAAGTTGAAGATTGAGACACTTATGCAACGTATGGGAATCTTTATTGAGGAAACGTTATGCCACACAGTGACTTCATCAGTCCAATACAGAGAGAAAGGGAAAGGGAAAGGGAGGAGTTTGAGGTAATCAGTCTCTTAGCCTGGAGTCGATGTGTTCAGTCCATCAGTCTTGTAGATTGTACAACATAGGGCCATAGACGTGGCTTATATACTGTAGTCAGGTGAAGCGAAGCAGGAGGCGGCGGGGGCATAGAAAAACCACCCTGTCTAAGTAGGTTCTTCGCCCAAAAATTTTTTTTTGGACAAGGGGTTGATAAATTTTTTTGTAAGGACCCCTTTGATGGCAGTGTCTGACAGATTGATAACGGGTTTTAAAAAAAAATGACAAGTTGAATATTGAGACATTTTGCAAATTGGAAATCTTTATTGAGGAATGTTTGTGTGCAAATATGATGTAAGGAATATAATAATACTGTACTGAGAAATTCCAAATGTTTTAAATGCACAAATATTTGTAGAGAAATGTATAATAGCATTTTACTAGCCAAAGAATACTGCTTCCTTAACCTGTTGAACTGTGAACAATCATAAAAACAAAGGAAAACATGAAAAATATTGTATATGGCATGTTGTGGTTTATAATTTGGACAAACAAAACACTCACTCATCCAAAGGTTAGGAAAAACGAAACTCTGAGATGCAATAATGATGAAAATTGCGATGATTGAGGTGATGAAGTTAGCCATGCAGTTCGGTGGCAGTTGAATATGATTGGGCCTGGCATTTGTGAATATTTCGAGCCTCATGAAAATGAACTCATGAAGGTGGAGGGCCTACTGTTCTGTGTAGAGAATATTTGGCTACGTTGCTTTACATATTAAGAAAACTTTACCCAAGGTTAGCTTTCATTTTTTTATTTAGTGTTTATGTTTGTGTACATTACATTATTCGTTTTATATCTTCTGTGGGTAATTCATGCAGTATATATAGTATATCTCAGATTGATTTAATATTTTTTCAGTTCTTTCCCCCCTCCTTTTATTTGTTAATGCTGGCCATCTATTACCGAGGTAGGGTGACCCCAAAAAAAGGGAAACACATTCATCATCACTCACTCAATACCTGTCTCGTCAAAAGTATGCAGAGACCATAATTCAAATGACCCTCTCAGTTTCTATGTTCCTTTATTACAAATGCAGTAAACTGAAGGAAATTGAAACATTTCTTATGTTATTGTTCATTATTTGTACCATCTTGTTTAATTTAATAGGGTGGCTACATGGCAGCTAAAATTGCTAAGCTGCAGAACCAGTACCATACTTCTGTCACAACCACAGTTGGAGAAGAGAATCGTGGAATATTTAAAGGTGTTGCAATCTTTGTGAATGGATATACAGGTTTGTGATTTACATATTACAGGTATATAATAGTAGGCATTATTTTTTTATTAAAAATTGCAATTAAAGATGTATGAATGTATTATCAGTAACAAAGGCCTCAGTTTTTTGAGCTCCATTGATTTGGAAAAAACTCCATATGCAAAATTGATTTTTTATGAATTACATAGGAAATAAATATTTTAGTTATTGAGGATATGGGTGGGAACCATAATGTTTATTGATAGTTCAATTTTAAAACACTGGGACTCATAATCACGTGAGATAGGTTCCTGAAATTTGTGCTGCTAAGAAATAACAATGGGATTATTAACATATGGGGAAAAAAATAGGGTTGCATTTTTGTTGCCCCCCCAAAAATCCATTTTTTTTAATTTCTTACTTTGTCAAAAATAATAGTGTTTTATAACTTACATTGTAATGTTCTTGCATGATGATCTAGACATGTGTGGAGAGGTTATGTGCTGATTAAAAAGTACATTATGCAGATTTATCTGGGGTAACTCAGTAAAACTCAAACAACATTAGTGTACATGTAGCTTTAACAGTTATGTAAAATGGTATGTATTGCTGAAACCTTAAAAACTGGTTGCTGATGCAGTGTGACCTTGACATTGGTGGGGACGGTTGTTGTGACCCTACCAGACCAAGAGGATGTTTGTAATAACGTTGATAGAATTATCAGCAATATGTTTAGGTAAAAGGACACCAGCAGCCAATGAAAACTTTTTAAATTGTGGCAGAGTTATCAAAGCTTATTTCTTGGTAGCATTGAGATTGGGTTTAGCAAAATTTTTGTTAGAGGGTTGGGTTTGAGAAAGACCTGCCTAGTATGGCCAGTAGGCCTGCTGTAGTGTTCCTCCAGTCCCTTGTGTTCTTATACTCTTAAAGCTACCCAAGGCTTTTAAGTTCACTGACCTACTTAGTTTGATTGTTCCACCTGATTTCATTGCTGATGAACCAGTACTTTCCTAATCCTTTCTAAATTTGTTTATCCAATTTGCAGTCATTATTTAAGTTCTTTTCTTGGTTGGACATCTTAAGTGCACTATTATTTATATACTTTTTTTTTTTTTAACAAACCTGCCATATTCCACCAAGGCAGGGTGAACTAAAATTTAGTAATTTATTTCCAAACATTTTGGTTGCCTTTTACAACATGCATGGCTTATGGAATAAGAATTCTGTTTCACTTTTTCCCATGGAGATAAGAGGTAATAACGAAGAACAAGAACTATTAAAAAAATAGCAGAAAACCCGGGCGGGGGGGGAGGGGGGTATGTAATAACAGCCTCTCCTCACTTAACGACGGAGCTAGGGGCCTAAGACCCTGTCAGTAAACAAATTCATTGCTAATCGAGAATCACCCTTACTGAATTTTCAAAAGTGTCACCACTCAAATTAAAACATTCAGTTTATGTTTGCTGGGAAATTCCTTTCAATCTGTTTATTATTAACGGTAATACAACATGAAATATGTCAGTCACTTACTTCTGAGATATTCCAGGAAACATTTTGCATAGCTGATTGCTTAGGATTTTTTTTTTTTTTTGAGAAAATCGCATTTTTTTTCAGTCTTTGCATAGGTAAAGAGTGATTTTTCTTTAGTTACCCTTCGGGCCCCATAACATTTTCCATTATGGTCACTTTTTTTTTTATCCCTCCCCTCCTCCTCCTTGATTCGCTGGGACTTCTCCCGCCCAATGCTTTTCCAGATGGTGACCCGGCCTTGGCTCCCTCCCTGCCCTCCACCCTTCAATATAATGTCAGTTTTTATTAATTTGGGCATCTTTATCATGCTTCTATGTTATTTATGTTATACCTAATTATTCGGAATAAATATGATAGGTAGATAACCTTTATTGATAGTAATAGTATAATTACAATATTTTATAGTGCCGTGAGCTTACACAGCATTATGGGTGTCTTTATCATGCTTCTGCTGCCTAGTTATTATGGCTTGAATTCCTGTTGATGCTTTCACTGCCTCTTTCACTTTATCTTTATCTTTCAAGATAGTGGGGAAAAGTAGAATATGCCAGCTTCAAACCATTGGCTAAACACTTGCACTTCAACCAGCTTCATACTCGTTTATAATCTTCATTTTCATCTCAAGATCGAGAGCCTTCCTTTGTTTCTTGGCGCTTCCTTGAGGTGAAGTAAGATCTTCCTTTTTGCTGACATCTTGTACTATGGGATGCACAATAAAATGCAAATTTTTTACAAATATGTAGTCTTGGAGACAGTGAAAGCAAATGTACTCAGTGGTTGTAGGAAGCAGACTGTTTCCATGACCCAAGTTCTTGTATGGCAAAAAATCCTAATAATAATAATAAACTACTACTACTACTACTACTACTACTATAATAATAATAATAATAATAAAAATAATAATAAAATACATTTGAACCTAAAAAATTTGAACTTAATCCGTTCCAGGAGCTAGTTTAAATTCAAAAAAGTCTAAAAATTCGAAGCAATATCTCCCATAAGAAATAATGGAAATACAGTGGAACCTAAAAAATCGAACTGCTCACAACACAACCAATTATGTAAGTGTATTTTTGTAAGTGCTTTATAAGTGTATTTTTAAGGGTTTGAATGGACTAATCTAATTTACATTATTCCTGATGGGAATAAATTCATTCGGTAAAAGGCACTCGAACAGACTTCTGGACCGAAGAAATTTCGATTTTTGTGGTTCCACTGTACAATTAATCCTTTCCCAGAAACCCAAAAATATTTCACACAAAAAAAAACATTATATAGAGATTAATTACAGTTTTACATACAACAAATACATAGTTTTTTATTATGTATAGTAATACATATAAAATAACATTTTTTACTTACCTTTTTTGAAGATTGGGATGGCATCTGGAAGATAGGGAGGAGGAGAGATGGAGTTGGGTTAGTGTTTGGAAGGAGAATCCCCCTCCATGAGGAACTTCAGGTAAAGCCCTCTCTGGGGTTACTTCCCTTCTCTGTCTTTTTAATGCCACTAGGACCAGCTTGAGAGTCACTGGACCCCTGTCTCACAAAATAACTGTCCACAGTCCTTGTTTCTGGTGCCTCTTTAACATTTCCCTAAAATGGGACATGGTTCTGTCACTGAACTTTTTGCAAAGTTGCACAAACATTTGGACATCATTCCACTTGGCACAAATCTCCTTAATCTTTGAAGAAGGCACCTCATCCACTCCCTATTCACCTTTTACAACATCACTTCCTTGATTTTTTCTTTCTTGCCCGGATAGAAAACCGATGGTCAACTTGTTTTTTTTCCCATACATCCTGGCAAGCTCAACAAAGTCTCACACCACTCTCATACTTCTGTATTATTTCCCTTTTTCACATCTATGGTGTTTCTCACTTTCTTTACCACAGGGGTGCCACTAGCAAGTTTTCTTTGGGCCCATGGCAGCTTATTTTACAGTCCCACAAGCACTAAACAACGAAATAATCATAAAATGCGTGAATGAGAGCGCAGGTTTAGTGTTCATCAAGCAAAAACCCAAAGCTAGACTGCTCACGGCGCCTGCACGGGGACCAGACAGAGCGGGGGCAGACAGGTCCCATACCCGGCGGTCCGAAAATAGGGGCGCTTTCCCGATAATAGGGACACAGTTTGTCCGAAAAAAGGGTTTCCTATTTTCGAAACGTTCGATATGTGATACGTTCGATTTTTGAGGTTTCCACTTTAATAAATAATCACTCTGGAGGGGTTTTAAATGTCATACATATTTTGTACAGTTTGCTAGCAGACTTTTAAAAAACCACTCCAGAGTGATTTTTATTATTATTATTATTATTATTTTTATTTCCACCATCCACATACCTTGTTCACTGAGTTTAATCATTTATTAACTGCGATGAGAGACAGTGAATTTTAATAACAATTAATAATAATAATAATAATCCTCTGGAGTGCTTAAAATGTCAGCTACCAAAACTATATGAAATACATAACATTGAATGTGTCCCAAGTGATTACAATTACATTTTATTATTATTTTTATTTTATTATTATTAGTAGTAGTATTATTAGTAAATTATCACCATCAACATATCTTTTTCACTGAGTTTAATCATTTCATAATTAAGCTGCCACAAGAGACCAAGAATGTAAACACAAACGAACACACCAGCTACCCCTTTTTTTGTGAACTTCTTTTGTACTTCTTCCATTTTCCCATCTTTCCTCTTCCAAGTGCTGCTGCCTTTTATCTTGTACTATGGGGTGCACAATCAAGTACAAATTTATGGATGAAATATGTAGTCTTGGAGATTGCTTGATACTGAGACCCATCACTAAAACCCCTTTACAATGAACTTTATTGTACTTCTTCCATTTAACTCTTCCAAGTGGTTTTCTGCACTTCTATCTTGTATTATGGGGTGCACAATCAAGTACAAATTTGTACAAAATGTAGTCTTGGAGACTTTTAAAAACTAGTGTTTGAGTGTAAAAGGAGATTGAGATGCTTGTGCTGAGACACTGTGCATCCCGTTTCCATGACCCAAGTTTCCGTACGGCTTAAAATACTGACTCGTTGGGGAGCCCGTCATAACTCCCCAGTTATTGGTAAATGAGTATGTCGGTAAGTGAGAAGAGGCTGTATATGCATGTACATGCATGTGTAGTGTGACCTAAGTGCAAGTAGAAGTAGCAATATATACCTGGTATCCTGCATTTTTTATGAGCAAAAAAAAAAAGACACCAGCAGTCCTATCTTCATGTAAAACAATTACAGGTGATCTTCAACTTATGACGGGTTGATTTATGATGGTTCAACTTGACGATGGTGCAAAAGCAGTTAGTTTCAGTAATTACTGTACAGTGAACCCTCAGTTATTGGCCATTTTTCCTTATTGGCCAACTCACTTATCGCCAGTTTTTCGGGTTCAGTTATCGGCCGTTATTTTGCTTATCAGCCCTATTGGATGCTTATCGGCCGGGGAAAGCTCACGCATTCCTGAGTCAGTGTAGCTGTGTCGCTGGCCGAATGAGGAAGCTTCTGCTCATTCATCCAAACATTTCACTGTAAATCAGTGTTTTTCTTTGTTATTTATTAAACGCAACTATGAAATAAGTAAGCAGGGCCCAAAGAAAGTTCCTAGTAAAGTTCCTGTGGTAAAGAAAGTGAGAAACACAATGGAATTAACCCTTAAACTGTCCAAACGTAGATCTACGATCACATGCGTAGCGCTCCGACCTTTATATTCTCCATTTGAAAGCATGTAAAAAATGTAGATCTACTTTTGGAGCGCTAAAGCACGTCAACGTAGATCTATGTTTGGACAGTTTAAGGGTTAAGAGAGAGTGGTATGCATGTTGGAACTTCCAGGATGTATGAGAAAAACAAATCTACCATCACTTCCATTCTGGCAAAGAAAGAATAAATCAAGGAAGCTGATGTAGCAAAAAGAGTAAAGTGATAACGAAACAAAGGTCACCAATAAGGAAGATATGGAAAAGTTGTTATTGTTGTGGGTCAAGGAAAAACAATTAGTGGGAGATAGTGTTGTGGAGTCAGTGATTTGTGAGAGGGCAAAGCAGTTGTATGCAGATCTTGTAAAAAAAATGCCTGGGAAAAAGTGCTCTGTTAGTGAATTTAGGGCCAGCAAAGGCTGGTTTGAGAGATTTAAGAAGCGTAGTGGCATACACAGTGCAGTAAGGCATGGAGAGGCTGCAAGTTTTTGATAATGTGCAGCTGAAAATTTGTGCAAGATTTCAAGGGACATAGAGGCAAAGGATTCCTCCCCCAACAAGTGTTCATTTGTGACAAAAAAGGATGTTTTGGAAGA
>NC_069424.1:11255817-11341453 GCF_026875155.1 Cherax quadricarinatus
TGTGCCTTGGTGCTTTTCGCTTTTCCCCTGTTGAGAGCCTCTATGCAGAAGTGAATGTCCCATCCTTGTCCGATCGCCGTGATACCCATTGCCTTCACAACTATGTTCGCTCTCATGATCTCCGCAATCCTTCCATATATAGAATAGTCACCGATGTTCGTAGGCATTCTTTATTTGTTCGTCGCCCCTTTTTGATCTGTCCCTTTTCTCTTCAACTACATTCGCTCTTGTCTTCCCTTCAGTTACCACCTTTCTATGTTCACGTAGCATCTCACTTTTCCCTGCCCCCCTGGGAAGTTCCAGCTGTTCGAGTCTGTTCTTTCTCACTCCCTTGTGCGATAGCCCAACTGCCTATGGTAGCTTCCCGCTGTCTTTTTCTTGACCACTTCCGCTCTTATTCTCATGCCATCACAGCGTACACAGATGGCTCTAAGTCTTCTGATGGCATCAGATTTGCAGCAGTGTTTCCAGACAGTGTCATGCGATGACATTTACTATCCTCGGCTAGCATTTTTACAGCTGAATTGTATGCCATTCTTGCAGCACTTATCCATATTGCATCTATGCCTGTGTCATCATTTGTGGTTGTTTCAGACCCCCTTAATGCTCTACAGGCTATACGAAAATTTGATACACCTCACCCCCTAGTCCTCCATATCCAACTTTGGCTACGCTGTATTTCTACCAAGCATAAAGATATTGTTTTTTGTTGGGTCCCTGGTCATGTTGACGTACAGGGCAATGAACAGGCAGACACTGCTGCGCGGTCAGCAGTACATGACCTACCAGTTTCATATAGAGGTGTTCCATTTACAGACTATTTTGCTGTAATAGCTACCCACCTTCACACCCATTGACAACAACGTTGGTCTAATCTGCTCGGTAACAAACTTCATTCTATTAAACTGAGTATAGGTTACTGTCCGTCTTCTTGTCATCAGTGTCGAGGTTGAGAGACTACTTTCTCCCATCTTCGCATTGGCCACACTCGTCTTACTCATGGGTATCTCATGGAGAGGCACCCTGTTCCTCTCTGTGAGACGTGTCAGGTTCCAGTATCGGTTAGCCACATTCTGTTAGACTGCCCTCTCTATTAACGAGCACGCAGAATTTACCTCCGACGTCGTCTCCACTCTACTACTCTCTCTTTACCTTCCCTTCTTGCTGATGGACCCTCCTTTAATCCTGACTCTCTCATTGACATCTTGACTTACTCCACAAACTCTGATGACGATACCTTTCGCACTTCCCTCAGCCCTTTCTACCTCAATCTCTTGCTACCCTCTCCCCCTGCACTATCCACTGCCCTGCTGTTCTCCATAACCAACTAATTATCCCTCTTCCTTTTGCCACCTGATACCCCCGCTTCCTTCCTGCCCTTGTGGTTTGGCGCTTCTTTTTGATTATAATAATAATAATGTTTTGTCTGCGCTCTTGACCTTCATGATCCTTTCACATACAAGATGGTAACTGATGTTAGAAGAGGTCCATTGTTTGATTACTGCCCTATTTACCCTGTCCACTTTCTGTATTCTTCACCCTTTGTTTCTCTTCAATTACCCCCTTTTATGTTCGTCTAACTTTTCCATTCCTCCCTTGGAAGGTTCTGACAATTCTAAGTCTGTTCTTCTCCACTGCAGTGCACAAAAGCTCAAATACCTACAGTTGCTTCTCACTCCCTTTTTCTTAACCACTATTGAAGTTTCCCATGCTGTTGCAGTTAACACTGTCAGAGGACTTAAAACTGTTTTATCAGTCTTGGGTTTGCAGCAGTGTTCCGGACAGCTGAACTGTATGAAATTCTCATCGTGATTATACACATTGCATCCCTACCTACCTAAAAATACATGGTATTTTCAGACTTCTTTAGTGCTTTGCAGGCTATGAAAAAATTTAATTTGCCTCATCCCTAATTCTTTATATATGTACAACTATGGCTGTGCTGCATTTCTAGCAAAAACAAAGTTTTCTGCTGGGTCCTTGGTCATGTGGATATTCAGGGCAATGAACAGGCAGACTTTGTTGTGCGATCAGCTGTACATGACCTCCACATTTCATATGGGAGTATGTATGCCATTCTCGGACTATTTTTCTGTAATTTCTAGCCACCTTTGCAACCACTGGTTGATCCTTGTAGGTTTAGTGCTTCATTTTTTGATAATAATGCAACCACTGGAAACAACATTGGTGTGAGTTGATTTATTAATTATATTTCTATCAAACCCCTTAAGGGAGGTTCCTAAACACTGGTGAGGGGGCTCTTGATCTATGGAATTGGATCTGCTCTAGTTCCCTGAATTGAGCCTGAATACCTTCCATCCCCCCCCCATATGCACTGTATAATCCTACGGGTTTAGTGCTCCTCCATAATTTAATAATTTCTGGTTTTCTTAATGTCATGGTTGGGAGACTATGCTCTCCCGCTTTTGCATTGAGCGCTTATGTCATCGGATATAAATTCTCTGGAAAATGTACAAAGGAGGATGACAAAGTTGGATCCATGTATTCAGAAACCTTCACTCATGAGGATAGATAAGGGCCATGAAACTGCACTCTCTAGAAAGACGTAGAATTAGGGGGGATATGATTGAGGTGTATAGATCGAAGACAGGAATAAATAAAGGGGATGTATATAGTGTGCTGAAAATATCTAGCCTAGACAGGATCGCTGCATGGTTTTAAGTATGGAAAAATTCAGATTCTGGAAGGATATTGGAAAGTACTGGTTTGGTAATAGATGTTGAGGATGAGTGGAACAAACTCCCATGTAACGTTTTAGAGGATAGAACGTGGTAAGATACGATAAAATAAGATAAGATTTCGTAGTTCGGGATTTTTAACCCCGGAGGGTTAGCCACCCTGGATTCCCCAAGAAAGGTCAGTGCGTCATCGAGGGACTTCATAACTTATTTCCATTAGGGTCCTTATCTGGTCCCCCAGGATGCGGACCCACACCACGTCGACTTTACACCCAAGGTACATATTTGGGCTGCTAGGGAAAGGACAACAGGTGTAAGCGAAACGTGTCGAAATGGTTTCCACCCGCGGGATATCGAACCCGGGTGCCACTCGTTTGTGAAGAGGGTGCTTTAGCCACCTGGCCACCGGTTGGACAAATACTTGAGTAGTGTGGGTGGGTGTGAGTGGGTATCTGATAGCTTGTGCGGATACCAGGGCGGTTGCCGTGTTCCTCCTTAATGTCATGTGACTCTGCCTGGACTAGGTTGGGTGCATTGGCTTAAGCCGGTAGGAGCTTGGAACTGCCTCGCATGGGCCCGTAGGCCTTCTGCAGTGTTCACTTGTTCTTATGTCTTATGTTCTTAATGATGTGTATCTCTTGGAGTGAAGAGTACCAGTCTTGAGAATTGTCAAGTTCAGTTTGCCATATTAATTTTACTGTCCTGTCTACCAGTGTAAATGCAGATTCACCTCCATTGTTGCACTCCAATACCCTTACTTTTTTCCCTCCTTGCTGACAGCCACACCTCTGATATCCCTCTAGGCTTTTTGTCAGCAACAGATTTATAACTGCCCTTCTATTCTACCAGTATCTTCTTCACCCTCGCTGTCTATGATCTGGCTTATTACACCATTTTAGCGCCACCTGATTATGATTATTAACCTTCCAGGATGCTGTAGAATAAGACTTAAGTTTATAGAATAAGAAGGAACCCCCACTGCAGGAGACCTGTTGGCCATACCATAGGCAGGTACTTTACAATTCACAACTAACAAAACATTTGCGCAACCCAATTTTCCATGCCACCCAAGAAATAAGCTCTGATGTGAAAAAGTCCCACTCAAATCAACCCTCCCATATGTATTTATCCAACCTAAATTTGAAACTACCCAAAGTCCCAGCCTCAATAACCCAACTAGGTAGACTGTTCCACTATCAACTACACTATTTCCAAACCTATACTTTTTCCTATGTCCTTTTAAAACTAAACTTATCTAATTTAAATCCATTAATGCGGGTCTCTCTGGAGAGACTTCCTCAAGACCTTATTAATATCCCCTTTATTAATACTATCTGCCACTTATAAACTTCGATCGGTCTCCCCTCATCTTCGTCTAACAAGTGAATGTAACTAAGAGTCTTCAATCTTTCTTCTAAAGGAAGATTTTAATGCTATGTATTAATTTAGTCATTCCTAGCTGAATGTTTTCCAACGAATTTATGTCACATCTGTAATTTGGATGTAAACAAGAACTGAGCTTGCATAATCTAGGGAGGCCTTACTAATGATGTATAAGAAGCAGTTTGACCTCTGGACTTCTGTTGCTTACACTTCTTGATATAAAATCCGAAATCTATTTGCCTTATTACGTATGCTTAGGCATTGCTGTCTTGGTTAAGGTTGCTTGCTCACCATAACCCAAGTCCTTTTCGCAATCTGTATGGGCTAGTTCTACATCATTTAACTTTATAATACTTGGGTTATGGGCACTCCCAAGTTTCAGAATCCTTGCATTTATCTACATTGAACGGCATCTGCCACTTTTTGACCAGGAATAGAGTTTGTTTAAATCCTCCTGAAGTTCCATAAAATCTACGTTTGAATCAATTATCCTACTATTTTGTGTCATCGGCGGAATTTTATCATATCACTAGTAATTCCTCATCAAGATCATTGTATTATTATAAACAACCAACGGGCCTTAAGACTGATCGCTGTGGAACGCCACTTGTTACAGATCACACTCTTTTTTGGATTTAACCCCATTTTTGGACCCTCTTGCTTCCGGTCAGTGAGCCATGACTCGATCACGAGAGCACTTTTCCCCCCAATGCCATGAGCTGCACTTTTCTTTAACAGTCTATGTGCGGAACTCTATCAAAAGCCTTACTAAAATCTAAGTAAATAATATCAAATTCTTTATCGTGGTCAAACAGCCTCAAAAGCTTTACTGAAGGAAGTTAATAAAATTAGTTAGACATAGGTACGCCTCTTGTGGAATCCTATGCTGACTATATTAATCAAGCTATTGACTTATCGAGATGGCTTCTTATAAACTCAGACTATTATTGACTCTAGTAATTTGCTACAATTGAGGTCAGGCTTATGGGCGGTAATTTGACGGTAACGACTTGTCCCAGTTTTAAAAATAGGAATTACATTAGCCATCTCAACATATCTCGACAATTACACCTGTTTGAAGAGATAAATTAAAAATTTAGTTAATGTTCACAGAGTTCCATTTTGCATTCCTATAAGAACCCTTGAAAAAACCTCATCAGGACCCGGCGACTTATTTTGCTTTGTCTGTCTATCTGTACACAACCATTTCACTAGTGACTGTGATGTTACTTAATTTATCTTCTTCTAGCCCACTATTAAAATTAATTACTGGAATACTGTTAGTGTCTTCCTGTGTAAAAAACTGAGAGAAAATAATTAATAAAAATCGGGCAATGTCATTCTCTTTGTCAGTAAGGTGCCCAAATTTTTTTTAAGGGGACCTATTCTTATCTCTAGCTTATGTTCTTAGGCTGAAAAAAACTTTTTGGGGTTAGTTTAGAATCCCTAGCAACTTTAATTTCATAGTCTCTTTTTAGCTTTTCTTATCCCCTTTTAATGTCCCTCTTAATGTCAATATACTGATTCATAAGATGACCCTCACCTCTTTTGATACGCCTATAAATTCTTTCTTATGCCTAGTAGATATTTGAGCCTATATTCATTCACATTTTGGGTCATTTTATTTCCCCCCCCCCCCCCCTTTTTTTTTTAAATAATCTAATTTCTTTATATGGGATAAACGTTCTTTGAGCGCATGTATAGTGTTCAGAAACTGTCATATTGATAGCTCTCTTCGTTACCCTAGTCAAGATGATAAGTGTTCTCTAAGCCCCATCCGTAATCTGCTAAGCGAAATCCTGGGAATGTTACTGAGTTATCGCTACTTTCGTACTTCCATTTCAATGCTAAATGTAATTGATTGTGGTCGCTAGCACCCAGTTCCTCTGATATTTCTAAATTATTTAACAAGGGATTCATTGTGGTTGCCATAACTAAAAGTCCATAAAAGGGGGACTAGGGGGGTATTTCCTCTTGTAGGTTCTGTCACAAACTGATTCAAAAAACAATCCTGAACTACTTCTAGAGAAGTCGTATGATTCTAAATTCCCAGGGCAAGATATTTCCAATCAAATATGACTATACGTTAATGTCTCCTAGAATTATAATTATCGGCCTTGTGGCCTTAACAATTTACTCCCATAGAGTTCCCTTGGTTCCTATCTAAGTTTGGGGGACGAGTATATCACTCCTATAATCAGTTTTTTCATGCCCCTCTGAAAATTCAATTCCAAACAGACTCTGTATGTGTTACTTCAGACATTATTACCCGTTTATTTATGCAACAGTTCAAACGATCTCGGGACATACAATGTCACCCCACCCCCTTCCCGATACTTCTATCTATTGGAAACAATTTAAAACCTGAGTATGTCATTCCGCAGGAATGTCCCGACTTTTTGTAATTAACACGTCTCAGTTAAGGCAAATGCATCGATGTTACCTGGCACTAGCAACTAATCTCAAACTCGTCCATCTGATTCCTAGCCTACGGCTTTAGCCTAATAAACATGGAAAGACTCTCCTTTCTCTTTACCCTTACTGCTCATTTCTGTTTTTCTACTTAACCTATTACTGGTCCTTATCACCCAAAGTCCCTGGCTTTTCAAATCAACCTCGTCTGCTTATTACTAGTTCCCCTAGAACTCTAATATTACTACACTTGGGACTTCACTGTTTTCTGCCAAAGCCCATCCACTAATACTTATTCCTAGTTTAAAAGTCCAAAATGCTCCCTCCACTGCAGTTGCCATTGCTTTAACCACCCCAGACCTAGATAAGTGAACCCATCCCTGGCATACATGTCATTTCTGCCACAGGAAGAGGTCCCAGTTGTTCAATGAATGTTACCGCATTTTCATTACAGTATTTGTCAGGCAGCAATTGACACAATTGCACGGGACAAACCTTTCTTTTCCACAAATCCTATAACACTTGGCAAAAATACCACATATGACAGGGTTCCCACCCTTACTCCTAATTATTTTCTATTGCCTGACCTTTACCTGCTAATCAGGTTTCACTCATACGTCTGCCAAACATATTGCCTCCAGCACTGAGACTGATAATAGGATTGCTCCCATTTAACTCTCATGATTCAGCAGATGGCTAACAATATCCTCCATCCAGCCCCAGGAAAGCATATCGCTGTCTCCATACTTCTCCTCTGTCCTTCAAGGCAGAAGCCCTATCCATATACCTAACTTGGCTTCCCCAAAACAACAATATTCTAACCTTCTTGAGTGTCGTTCGGTCGTGATGTTCCCAGTAGTCGACTCACATCGTCGTGGTAGCACCTGCAGATGCTCGTAGATGTTTCCACAAACAGTTTCCACGGCTGTCTCTTTTTCTTCATCGTTTCTACTTCCATTTCGTTTCTTGATTAGTCAACTTCGTTCCCTGCTATCAGCCACTGACCAGTTTCCCTTCTTGGACTTGAGGACTCAAATCAGGGGAATTCTACGAATCTTCTTGTTTTCTCGGTCAGTTCGGCCGAATCTCTAACTTCGCCATCCTCATTCTTCCTTAAGCTGTTGGTAAGTTCGGCTCGATGGAGGGCATCTTGCTCTAATTCGTAGGAGAGCTCGCAAACAGGTCTTCACAGAGCAAGTACACGTCAACACTGCGCAAAAGCCAACTCAATCAGGAGTACTGTGCAGCACGTCCGCACGGCCAATAGCGATGAGAACCACTTGGACCCAATAGCGTTGCAAACACTTGGCCAAATAGCGATGCGAACACTTGGGCCCTAGAGTGTTTGGCTCTTCACATGAATGAAATTTTGAACAGCCAGTAATATTATTTCCCTTTAAATGCCAATATGATTGTTAAAATGCTGGTTATTTTAACTTGGTATGTTTAGTTGCACTGCATTTTAGTCATGCTAGTATGAGTTTAATTTTCCATTTATATTTTTTTTTGTATTACTAAGAGTGCCAAGTAATCTACACTTTAGTTTCAAAAGTACATACAAATGAAGAATCACAATCAGTCCTGACAAGGTCCTCATTAGTACCATTGGATGCCTTGCAACAAAAATTGGAAACAATGGGGGAGGGGGGGATCTCCATCATGGGATATACATATTGCCATTAAAAACCTGAATAAGATCTTTGGCTGTGAGACAGAGTACTCCACTCTATATCACTTGCCAAAGCGGTAAACTTAGCAAAAGCCTTCCTCAGTCAGGTGGGGAGGGTGGACCTATAGCAAGCTTTGGTCACAATTTGAAATGTCCCTGTTAGCGGAATGCTATAAGGCAAAACGCCATAAAGCGGGGGCCCCCCAGCTCATATCAAGAAGCACTTGTAAAAGGCAAGACCTATGCTTGAATACCTTTGTGTGCCCATGTTGCCCCCGCAGAGTCCAAAACAAGGCAATCCACTTTATCAAAGTCAACAGGCTGGGGGAAGGGTCAGAATCTAATAATATTTACTACAAGTACATGTACATGGTATACAGGCCTAGATGACATCAGTGACATACTTCTATATAGAAAGCCCCTTGTTATGCTGAGCATTTTGGGCCAATTAGGTCAGTTTCCCAGGATGCTTAATGCCTCAAATGATGTAGTGGAAGTTTTAGCAGTAAAGATCGAGAACCAAAACCTAGTCATTGTGGTAGTCTACAAGCCTCCGGATGCAACATCCCAGCAATTCCAGGAACAGCTGTTAAAAATTGACCACTGTCTGGAAAATCTTCCAGCTCCTGCACCCAACATCTTGCTCCTGGGGGATTTCAACTTAAGGCACCTAAAATGGAGGAATATAGCAAATAATATTGTTGCAGTAATAACACCATGAGGCAGCTCTGATGAAAACTCACACTCACACGAGCTTTTAAATCTCTGCACAAAATTCAATTTAAACCAGCAAATAATAGAGCCTACTAGACTGGAGAATACACTAGACCTCATCTTCACTAACAATGATGATCTGATAGGAAATGTCACCATATCAAAAACAATATACTCAGATCACAACATAATTGAGGTTCAGACATGTATGCACGGAGCCCCAGACCGACATAATGAGATTAGTCACGAGGGAGCATTCACCAAATTCAACTTCAATAACAAAAACATAAAGTGGGACCAAGTAAACCAAGTCCTAACCGATATAAGCTGGGAAGATATACTAAGCAACACAGACCCCAACTTATGCCTAAAACAGACTAACTTGGTGGCACTCGATGTATGCACAAGGCTTATTCCTCTAAGAAAAAGGAGGAGTAGATGTAAAATAGAAAGAGACAGGCGCTCCCTTTACAGGCGACGGAAAAAGATAACAGAGCGGCTAAAAGAGGTCAATATATCTGAAATGCGTAGGGAGCACTGGTCAGAGAAATAGAAACATCGAACTTAAGCTAAAGGAATCTTATAGGAGTCAGGAATCGCGGGAAGAACTAAAAGCCATAAATGAAATCGAAAGAAACCCAAAGTATTTCTTCTCCTATGCCAAATCAAAGTCGAGAACAACGTCCAGTATTGGGCCCCTACTTAAACAAGATGGGTCCTACACAGATGACAGCAAGGAAATGAGTGAGCTACTCAAGTCCCAATATGACTCAGTTTTTAGCAAGCCGCTAACCAGACTGAGAGTCGAAGATCAAAATGATTTTTTTATGAGAGAGCCACAGAATTTGGTTAACACAAGCCTATCCGATGTTATCCTGACGCCAAATGACTTCGAACAGGCGATAAATGACATGCCTATGCACTCTGCCCCAAGGCCAGACTCATGGAACTCCGTGTTCATCAAGAACTGCCTTTACCATCCTATGGAGAGGGAGCATGGACACGGGGGTCGTCCCACAGTTACTAAAAACAACAGACATAGCCCCACTCCACAAAGGGGGCAGTAAAGCAACAGCAAAGAATGTAATAAAGTTGGTAGAATTACCGACAATATGTAAAGTAAAAGGACACAAGTGCAACTAATGTGACATTTATTGTGGCAACGTTTCGCTCTCCAGGAGCTTTATCAGAGTGAGGTGCAATACTAGTGAGGTACCATTTCGATGTTCACTAGTGGTAGTGGTAGTAGTAGTAGTGGTAGTGACAAAAGCAATACACTCTCTACGAAAGCAAAAAAAAAAAAATGACAGATTGTGCAACATCTCCTCAATGAAAAGCAGGGGTGCCATGAGTATACTCTAAGAGACAAGACAATAAGTATCAGGGGTCCAAAATTGTTCAACTGCCTCCCAGCTTACATAAGGGGGATTACCAATAAACCCCTGTCCGTCTTCAAGAAGGAGCTAGACAGGCACATAAAGTAGTACCTAAAAAGCCAGAGTATGGTTCGTACGTCGGTTTGCGTGCGTCCAGCATAAACAGCCTGGTTGATCAGGACCTTATCCATTACGAGGCCTGGTCATGGACTGGGCCGCGGGGGCGTTGACCCCCAGAACATCCTCCAGGTATACTTAGGTTACAAACAGTACAAGGACAGAGTATATAAGGGTAATAATGAGGTGAAAAGGCATAAGCATTGAGCAGGCTAACTGGCCCATGCCCTTGGTGGGGTTAATTGCTTTAAGAACTCTTGCTGATACTTCAAAGATGACGAAGATGCCTTTATTCTGTTTAATAGTTTTTGAAATGGCGATTAAGGATGATTCAAGGCATTTTCGTCTGCAAAAAATTGGGTTTTGTCTAGTTAGTTGTTTAATGTTTATTATGCACCCCATCCCTTCCCTGTGGGGGGTATTCAAAAGATTACAGAGTACATAAGGGTCGTTTACATTCGTTCAAGTTATCGTTCTGCATGATAATGTGATCTTTGAGATATGTTTCAAAGCTTCGTGCTTTTTCACCGGCGTATACCTTGTAACAGCCTCCACATGGGATTATGTAAACCCATGCATTGACTGCTTCGAGGTTCATCAATTTGGTCCTGGAGTATTCTTAGAGAAGGTTTCGGGGGTCAATCCCCCCGCGCCCCCTGTCTGTGCCCAGGCCTCATTTGGGGGTCAGGGTGATAAACCGGGGCTGTTATGCTGGCTGCTGCAATCCAATGTACGAGCCGCAGCCCGGCTGGTCAGGTACCGACTTCAGGTGCTTGTCCAGTGCCTGCTTGAAGACTGCCAGGGGTCTATTGGTAATCCCCCTTATGTATGCTGGGAGGCAGTTGAAACAGTTTTGGCCCTGAACTTATGTGTTGTCTCTTAACGTGCTGTGCCCCCCTTTTCATTGGGGGATGTTGCATGTCGCCAGTCTTTTGCTTTCGTAGAGAGTGATTGTCGTGTGAAGTTTGGTACTGTCCCCTGGTTTTCCGGTGATATAATCATGATCTCCCGCTCATTCCCGGGGGTACAGGTTCAGGAACTTCAAGCGCTCCCAGTAATTGAGGTGTTTTTTCTCCGTATGCGTCCGGAAGGTTCTCTGTACATTTTCTGGGTCAGCAATTTCCCTGCCTTGAAAGGTGCTGTTAGTGTGCAGCAATATTCCGCTTAGATAGAAAAAACGCCTGAAGTGTCATCATGGGTTTGGGATCCCTATTTTGAAGTTCTCATTATCCATCCGCATTTTTCTAGCAGATGCTTGTAAAATGTTATGATCCTTGAAGGTGAGATCCCCGACATTATCACTTCTAGGTCTTTGACGTTAGTTTCTCGCTCTATTGTGTGGCAGGATTGTTTTATACTCGATAACCCTACGGCGGGGCAAAACGTTTCGAAATAAAGATACCAAACTGTTGCATATGTGTCTTACTAAAAACCTGTCGGTTTTTTATACCATTTTAATGTTCACTCTGTCAGACACTGCAACAAAAGGGGTACTTGGTACAGAACTGAAATCAATTTGGGACAACTTCTACTATGAAAATAGCGGATTTGAAGGGACCGCCTCCCAGCGACTACTTTCTTAAACCTTACAGGGGGCCTAAAACTCCCCCCTGGGGGTATAAAGGCTCCCCTGTCACTTCAATCCATATTGTTTCAGACTAGGAACAATACTCTTCTCCGAATGAGGGACGCCCACCTTAAAATTTTCAAGGGTGATGGAGTTTTACATCGTCTTAAAGTCTCTTCTGTTGTATCACTTTCTGTACCGAGAAGAAGCCTACTGGTAGGCAAATGTTTCGAAATAAAGATACCTGTGGAAAAAAAGTAATATTTTCCGGAAATACGGTAATTTAAGGGAAATGATGCCCTAAATTTGTTTTTAAAAGAAGTATGTTATCGAAAAAAAGAAGAAAAGTCGCCTTTTGGTTTTTTAATTTGGGTCAAAGTTTGTGTAATGGGGGAAGAATTTTTCGTGCTCTAGAGGTTAAAAAGGGCGACACCTCTAAAAAAAAGGGGGGAAATTGGTTGGGTGGCATTCCCGCTAAATTAGATACGGCGACTGAAAAAAGACAACTCCAGGGAAACCTGATAAGTCTGTTATTTATAACTCTGGCCAGTTGTTATTTTCATGTAGACAGAGGTTTTCTGAGAAAGTACACTTAAATTCCCTCAAAAAGGTGATGTTAGATATTAAATATTTTCCTTTGTTATGTTGGTGTATTATAATAATCTTTTTTAATTTAATATCAGTCCACAAATTTTTAAAAATTTACCACATTCCCGGGGATGAAAATTTTTATTTTTAATTAATAGGTCCAAGCAACTTTGGATATGACGTGGTAGGTATCGAAGGGGGACATTTTTTGCGACCTAGGCGTCCCAAATTCCTACTTGTCTAACTGATAAATAATAATTATCTTTGTTCATTTACTGTTATGTACATAATGATACATTCAGTAAATGCAATATTCCACAATACCTAACTGTTGCATTGTGTCTTACCTAACAACCTGTCGGTATTTTATACCATTTTAATGTCCACACGGTGCTGTGGCTGACATCCTTGTCTATGTCAGATATGAGGATGAGAAACAAGTTGGGAGCGAGTACTGTGCCTTGGGGAACAGAGCTTTTCACCGTACCCGCCTCAGACTTTACTCTGTTGACTACTACCAACTTTTCCTGTTATTCCTTTAGCACGTATTTTGTGCACTATTACGCCATGGTCACACTTGTCGAAGACTTTTGCAAAGTCTGTGAAATATTACATCTGCATTCTTTTTGTCTTCTAGGCATTTTAGGACCTTGTCGTAGTGATCCAGTAGCTGGGACAGGCAGGAGCGACCTGCTCTAAACTCATGTTGCCCTGGGTTGTGTAATTGATGGGTATCTAAATGGGGCGATCTTGCTTCTTAGGACCTTTTCAAAGATTTTTATGATATGGGAGTTAGTGCTATCGGTCTGTAGTTCTTTGCCATACTTTACTGTCCCCTTTGTGGAGTGGGGCTATGTCTGTTGTTTTTAGTAACTGTGGGACGATCCAAGTTTCGATGCTACTTCTCCATAGGATGTTAAAAAGCAGTGATAGGGCTTCTTGCAGTTCTTGATGAACCGGAGTTCCATGAGTCTGGTCCTGGGCAGAGTGCAGGGGCATGTCATTTATCGCCTGTTCGAAGTCATTTGGCGTCAGGATAACATCAATAGGCTTGTTTTTATCAAATTCTGTGGCTCTCTCATAAAAAATTCATTTAGATCTTCGACTCTCCAGTCTGGTTACCGGGTCTGCAAAAACTGAGTCATATTGGGACTTGAGTAGCCCCATTTCATTTCCTTGCTGTCATCTGTGTAGGACCCATCTTGTTTAAGTAGGGACCCAATACTGTATGTTGTTCTCGACTTTGTTTTGGCATAAGAAAAGAAATACTTTTGGGTTTCTTTCGATTCATTTATGGCTTTTAGTTCTTCACGCGATTCCTGACTCCTATAAGATTCCTTTATCTTTATTTCGATGTTTGTTTTTTTCTCTGACCAGTGTCTCCCTACGCATTGCAGATATATTGGCCTCTTTAAGCCGCCTGTTATTCTTTTCCGTCGCCTGTAAAGGGAGCGCCTGTCTCTTTCTATTTTACATTTACTCCTCCTTTTTCCTAAAGGAATATGCCATGAGCATCCCACAAAGTGCCACAGAGTTAATCTGTTCTGGGCATAAGTTGGGGTCTGTGTTGCTTAGTCTATCTTCCCACTTATATCGTTTAGAATTTGGTTTACTTGGGTCCCACTTTATGTTCTTGTATTGAAGCTTTAATTTAATCCCAAAACAGAAAAGCAAGACTTATTGCCAGAGAAGACAACACTCAATACCGAAGAATCCTGGAAAACACCACTTATCTGTATATCCAACAACTTAACCAGAACAACGGCTTCTATAACATAGCTGAACCCCTTGCCAAAAACTTCTTCATTGTTATCCCACATAAGAAAAATAAGAATGGAGGGAACACTGCATAAGGTCTACTCATATACTTATCCAATCTCTTTTTTAAAACTACCAAAGGTTCTAGACTTTATCACCCTTCTCGGGAAGACTGTCACATACATCATTCTCCACCTGGACCAGCAAATTTTCCACCTGACTCCATCCCTATACAACTTACGCAACTTTCACCAAGTAATCTGTTTGTTTACTTGATAAAGCCCACTGCATGGGCGAAACGTTGCCGGTAAAGGATCACATTATATTGCTTAAGTGTTTATATATATCCATTGTGTGGGTATTTTATACCTTTATTTCCATTAGGTAGGGTGTGAGCGTCTAGCTCTGCTGGGCTTGGCAAGGGGGGCCACTTGATCTAAGGGGGAACTTCTAGCCCCTGTTTCTATTAGAAAGGAAGTCTTGTTCGTTTTTTTTTTCACGCCCAGCTTTGGGAACAATCTTCCCCGAAAATGGGAAGTGGGGCTTGAACAGCAAAGCCGTCAGGGGCCCGTAACCCCCAACAAAGAAAAATAAAAAATACTCCAAATTGGAGGCCCCATGAACCTTCAACAACAACTCCTGAAGATGACCCCCCATCCATTTTTTAAAAAGTATCCAGCATCAAGAACACCGTACGTCTGAGAACTCAACGCTACAAGTGCACTGAAAAGGCACTGGTGAGAATGCGATAGTAAAGAAGTATAGGAAGCTGATGTGGGGCGAGGGTGTAGGGGCACAGGGGGGGCAGAAGGCATGGCTAGGGTCCACCGGCTTTGGGGAAGCAGTGATATCGTCTTGAAGATAAATTTTAAATTTAAAAAACCATAAAAGGGAAAATTCTGAAGACAATTGCATTATTATTATTATAATAAAAAAAGAACGCTAAGCCACAGGAATACAGCAAGACAATTTGCAACTTTGTGGACAAATTTGGGAAGGATACAAAAAACAATAAAATTTAAAAAAGTGAACATAGAAAAAGCAAGATGAAAAGTAATAAGTTTATTCAGGTATAAACAAAACAGTTACATAGAATTACAACTAGCAGCAATGGTAGAGAACCTGGGATAACCCAAAAAGTCAGACAAATGACTTATTTCCTTTTGGGTCCTTTCCCTTATTTTTATAATAAAAGGTTAAATTTTTTCTTATTATTCTACAATGAAGATAACTTTTTATTACATAAAAAAAGACATCTACTACACGGGGGTCATTAAACTACACAATACGGGGGTCATTCAGGAATAAGGTAAAATTTACATGTATTTAGCTAAAAAAATAAATCATTCCCCCCCCTTTTCTGTAGCAAATTTCATCAACCCCTTTTGGGCCCCTTTTTGAACTGTTCATGCTTGACGCTTTGACATTTTGCGGCATCTGTTCCATTCCTTTTTTGTGTACAATAAAAGGGTTTGAAGCCTGGCCACTGATGTGGGGGTCTCAAAGTTGTGCCCCCCCCCCTAGTACTATGATTTTTTGGGTTCCCCAAAACTTGACAAATTACAGCAAGATATTCGGGAATGTTTGTGAGCATTTTATAACCAATTTAGCTTTTGTTTTACTCGTCTTCAACATTCAGCATATCCAACGCTGTAATTCATCCGGGCCTAATGTTCTCTGGTCCCACCCCCAGGATGAATTTTACGATTTTGTTCTGGGTGATTTCAGTCTATCTTTCATTTTTTTTGTAAAGGGCAGAGTACCAAAGAGAAAGTGTAATCCATAGGCATTGTATGGGGGGCTAGACATAGGGTCCTGCGAGCCTCATAGGAAACACTGTGCTTGCTATACAGGAACTTCAGTGGGGCTTTTGCTTTTTTTAACTACACGTTCCCACAATTTCCTGACATGTGGGTAAAAGGGGGTTTCCCCCAAATTTTTTTAAGAAACCAAGTGATGGGCTCCCCATTACATTGAACATTAAAATTTAAATTACCCTTCTCATTTTTATTTTTCGTGCCAAAGAAATGGCTTCAGTTTTCCCTAGTGTAATATAGTTTTGTTGTCTAAACCTTTTGCTGAGACTCCATTCCAGTTTAAAAAAACAAGAAATACTTGTGGGGTCTTTTACCTACACTAACAGAGCACTTTCATTGCATAAGTAGGATTTTTGCACTTGACACTGATAGGCATATCATTGACATAACAAAAAATAAAAAGGGGACCCAGAAAAACCCCTTTGGGGCAACTCCACATGTTATCGGCAGGGGTTTGTTTCGTTTTTTTGATTTTGACTTTTTGGTCTCCTTTGCTAAGTAGGACTTAAACCATCTACAGAACCTATACCGATAGCTTGAAGTTTATTACATAAAATTGAGGTTGACATATCGAAGGCCTTTTGCAGGTCAAAAGGTTACCATCCTAGGGGTTTCCCCCTTTGACATTTCAGTTCTCAGGAAAACCCATCAGATTAATGGGGGAGGTTCGTTGATAGGATCTTCTAAACCCCGTTGAAGCTATGGGAATGTTTTGTCATTAAGGTACTTAACTACTTGAGAATAACCGCCCTCTCTAGAATTTTAGATATTATACTGATATACTAACGGGCCTATAGTTGTTACATCGCCCTACTTTTTTTTCTTGAAGATGGGGAGTAATTTGGGCCTCCTTGAACCCTCCGGTAGGGTATTAGGGGGTGATTGAAGATTTATTTGTGAGCAATGGGGATTGACATTTTCGAAGCACCATCTTTTGGGAAAATTGACAGGATTTTTATCGGGGCCTGTGCCTTAGTTGGGTTTAACCCTTAGTTTTTTTTGAAAAAGTAAGATACACTTACTAGTTGACAACGTTTGGGTTACCCCTTTATTGGTATAGTATGTTTGAAACTTACAGAGTCGTTTTTAAAAGGTTTTTGATGCAGCTGGTAGTTTCTTACTAGGTTGAGCAACAATTGTAGTATGAATTAAAGCAATTTGCCCCCTTTAGATGTTTCGTGGCATACCTCATATCGATAGTGAACTTGTTAGACCTATCTACGGTTTATGTATCCCCCAACTTTTTTATTTGTTGCCAAGCTTTTTGGGGTTTGCTTATACTCTTCAATTTTTGAGCAGTAGGCTTTTCCTTTGCTCCTTTTAAAGTCTCTGTACCTGTTCCTCACCCTTTGGAATTCATTAGGCGCAATCCTGTCTGTTTTCTTTAAAACTTTTTTGCAGCGGTCTCTGAATTTCATATTTAAAAATCTCCGTATTCACCGGGTTCAGTTCTTCGTTAATCCTAACCCTTTAACTGTGCAATATTATCAAGGGTGGTAGTGAACATTGTTTTGAATTTTTCCCAGGGTCGTTTACGTCCTGCAACTTGTTATCTCTGTCCATCACAATTGTGTAGCCTATTTACCAGTGTTTCTTTTCTGAGTTTCTAGTTGACCTCATTTTTATTGTCCTGTTGGCCCATCCTATCCCCAGGATTTTCCTGGTGCATTAAATGATGAAAGATCACTAAGACCTGTGGTAAAGATCCTGACTGACTAAATTTTTCAGAGCGGTTCAAAGTATGTGGGCAATAGGGGGGTGAGAACTGTTGATCTGGTTGGAGTATTAATTATTGAGTGTACTTTTTAATCCCAGAATTTGCTTATACCTTTTGCATAGCCCCTTTTTTTTTGCTGCGAAAACAGATATTTAAGTCACCAAATTATTGTCCGCAATGTTTTCAAATCCAGACAAGATCTGGAAAAGTTTCTAAAAAACTGGTCCGGGTTTGGAGGGCGGGAAAATTCCCATAAGATGGGTTTGGGTTTTGGAAGCAGCACTTTAAAACCCTGAACCCCGTTTATTTATTTAAATCAGGTCTTGGGGGTAAGCTAAGCATTTCTAAAGTGGACAACCCACCACCCTTTTTGTTCCTATCTAAGCGTTTTTTTAATTTTAACCATCTATTTTGACCTCGTCGTCATCACCGTATCATCCAACCCGATTCAAGATGGGTTTTAACTGCCGCCCTAATTTTTTTTAGCAGAACCTAATCTCGCCCAAATTTTGGAAGAAGGATCTTGCATTGACATAAAAAGTGAAGGGCCGTTTTCAAAAAAACAATCATAATCATCAATTAAAAGGCAATGGTCATTTGATTAAAATTAGGTAATCAAGTCATCACTGCAAAGGTAACTGTGCCAAAGGCATTTGTTACACAAAATGAAATTTTGGCACCGGTGCTATAAATTTTACAAAATCCCCATGCACCCCCCCTTAACATTTTAATAAGGCCTTTTTCGTTTTTCATGGTACTTTAGACAGTGTAAACACCTGTTTGGTAGTGTTTGAGATAATAATGGGTGTATTGTCTACAAGACCTATGTAGCATTAATATGGAGTTTAAGGGTTTTCTTCCGCTACTAGACCGCAATTTTTTGCCGCATTTTCTGTCTTTTTGCCTCTGCACAAAATTTTTTAGGTCCGGATTAAATTTGGGTATCACCCTTGAGCCTCAATAAGGCTTGTGCCCTGTTTTTGTTTGGGATGCGGTGTTGCCCAAATTTCGCGTGTGATATTTACTTTTTTTTGGTAGGTGGAACTGTTGGGCTTTTATGTCAGGGGCTGTTACCCAAACACCTTTTTCCACCCCCCTAAATGAATTTTTTTATGGAAATTTAAGAAAAAAATATAAATATAATTATGGCAGCCTTACCCCCCAATGCCTGCCATTTTTTACTTTCGCTCTTTTACTCATTCAAAAATATTTTTTTTCCTTTTCCAGCCCTAGTACATAGTTCTGCTTTTGCAATACCACTGAATTAAGTAAAATTTTTCCCCTTCAATACCCTCTTTTACTGTCACTTTTCCCCTTTAAATTCACAAAATTTTTTAAGTTAACCCCCTTATTACCACCCCCTTCCCCCTTCTCATTCACAGCTGGCTTCCCCAAATTAACTTTAACTCCTTTTTCCCTTTTGGTAGATAGAAAGGTTTTAAACCCTGTTTTTATCCTTCCAAAACCCCCTCAATTTCCCTTTATGGGGGGGTTGTGTGGGTTGACTGCCTGACCTGTTCTGCGCTCACCTTTTTAAAACACTGAGGGGAGTAACGCCCCCTACAACCTGACTTTCCTTGAGTTATAGATATATTTTGGGGTTTTCTGCTATAAATTCTCTCACTGTACACGGGGCAGCTGAATATAGGCGTACTAAAAAATTTCCTTGACTGTTTAACTATTCACTTCTTTCTCACACTGGGACTGAGGATATCCGACCTATAACCTTGGGGGTTTTGTACTGTTGATTTGCATGTCTCCTGTGTTTCCCCCTCGTTAGCATGGTACAGGGGATATGATGGGGGTACAGAAGAGCTACTTCAAAAATGAACGCAGAAAGATGGAATTTCACTTCGCATTGTCTCTGGCAGTAGCGGTGTTTGGGTGCCCGGCAACCCTTTTTAAATGCTAATTTTTCCCTCGTTTTTCACTGAAGAAAAAAGTCCTACAGACCTGTCTTTCCTTTGGGGAATTTTTTTGATCAGGTTTTTTTGCCATGTTGTCTTCCCCTTAAACACTGGTGCAGTTTATATGGGGTCGTTTTTTTATTGTATTGGAAAAGCCCCTGTCGGTTCACGTCTGGCAGCAGGTCTGGTACTTGAATGCCGGTCCCTCTTTTGTCATATTTAGTCCATTTCGTTGTCGTCACCGTCAGTTTTTATGTCACTATAGGTTCCTTGCATGTTGTTGCAGCAGTACTTGCAAATTTGGCCATCACTGGAGTTCCGGATAGGCCCAGATGAGGGTAACAAACTATCTAGGTAATGAAAGATAGAATATCACAGTGGAGTGGACATGTCAGCAGATAGGTCTTTGAAAAACCAGGTGAATTATAGAAAAGATGGAAGGGAAATCCATGGACGGAGTATTTAAAGCATCTGTGGAAAACATTTTATTAATAGAGTAAAAACAGGGGTGTACCAGACTATAGTGATATCAACACTTTAATTATGAGTGTGTGGCATGAGTTTTGAATGCTGCAGTAAGGAGGCGAGAGGCAGCAGAAATTGCATATGTGAAAGTTGTGTGTGCTGTGAATGCCATACAGAATATTTAGAGTGTAGAAATTAGAAGGTGCTATAGGCATGCAGAGAGGATGGAAAGAGACAGGATGACAAAGAGGATATATAAATCTGGGGTGAAAGGTAGGATGGTAGAGGTTCTCCCAGAAACAGTTAGAGGGAGAAGATAAAAGAGTGTTTCGAGTTTTAGGGGCTTGAGCATCCAACAGGCTTGTGTGATTGTTTTAGATGGGAGTGAATGGACACAAGTGGTTTTTAATAGACTTGCTATTGGAGTGTGAGTGAGGTAGCCTCTATGAAGGGATCCAGAGAAACTGGTTAGATGGGCTTCAGTCCTGGAGGTGGGGAGGGCAGTATCTGCACTTTGAAGGAGTGGAGATTTTGCAGTTGGATGGTAATCTGAATTGTGATGTCACCACACTTCCTGCTGAATGAATGATGATGATGAAAATGTTTTCTTCTTTTAGTGACCCTGTCTTGGCAATAGACAGTTGTTCAAGTTAAAAAAAAAAAATAGTACTTTCCAAGTAAATATATTTAATAGGTAACCCTCCACATTCACGAGGGTTAGGGGATCAAGAACCTTATGAATTCTTGAAAATTCACGAATGTTTGGTGCACAAATATGATGTAAGGAAATGTAATAATACTGTATTATCGTGAATGTTTTGATGTGCAAATATATTGTAGGGGAAATATAATAATAGCATTTATTTAGACTAACAGTACTGCTTTTAACCTGTTGAACCGTGAACAATCATAAAACACATGAAAACATCATAAAATATTGTATTTACATGTTATGGTTTTTGATAACAAATAATGAACAAATAAAACACTCACCACTTGTAAGGTTAGGAAGACGAACTCTGATGACTTGTGATAATGATGACAGTGACGATGATGATGGTGACGATAGTTAGCCATGCAGTTACTGATGACAGTTAAATACGATTGGGCAGCTGGGCATTCGTGAATGTTCAAAACCCCGTGAAATTTGGAGGGCTAGCTGTACTGTGTAGAGAATTTTTGGGCTACGTTGCTTTACATATTAATAAAAATTTAACCTTGGGTATTTTGTATTTAGTGTTTATGTGATAAAGGGTTTAAGAAAACCAACAAGTTGAAGATTGAGACACTTATGCAACGTATGGGAATCTTTATTGAGGAAACGTTATGCCACACAGTGACTTCATCAGTCCAATACAGAGAGAAAGGAGTAAGGAGAGGAGGAGTTTGAGGTAATCAGTCTCTTAGCCTGGAGTCGATGTGTTCAGTCTATCAGTCTTGTAGAATGTACAACATAGGGCCATAGACGTGGCTTATATACTGTAGTCAGGTGAAGCGAAGCAGGAGGCGGCGGGGTCATAGTAGAACCATCCACTAGTCTAAGTAGGTCTTCGTCCAAAGGTTGGACAAGGGTTGATGAATTCTTTGTATCAAGATCCCATGATGCTGCAGTGTCTGACAGATGTGATAACTGGTTTAAAAAAATGACAAGTTGAATATTGAGACATTTATGCAACATATGGAAATCTTTATTGAGGAATGTTTGGTGTGCAAATATGATGTAAGGAAATATAATAATACTGTACTGTAGCATTCGCAAATGTTTTGATGCACAAATATATTGTAGAGAAATGTAATAATAGCATTTACTTAGCCTAAGAATACTGCTTCCTTAACCTGTTGAACTGTGAACAATCATAAAACAAAGGAAAACATCGTAAAATATTGTATATGCATGTTGTGGTTTAATAAATATTGGACAAACAAAACACTCACCACTCATAAGGTTAGGAAGACGAACTCTGACGACTTGCAATAATGATGACAATGACGATGATGATGGTGATGATAGTTAGCCATGCAGTTACTGGTGGCAGTTGAATATGATCGGGCGGCTGGGCATTTGTGAATATTGGACCCAAGGTTTAAAAACTTTCATTTTTTTATTTAGTGTTTATGCTTGTGTACATTACATTATTCGTTTTATATCTTCTGTGGGTAATTCATGCAGTATATATAGTATATCTCAGATTGATTTAATATTTTTTCAGCTCTTTCCCCCCTCCTTTTATTTGTTAATGCTGGCCATCTATCACCGAGGTAGGGTGACCCCAAAAAAAGGGAAACACATTCATCATCACTTTACTCAATACCTGTCCCCGTCAAAAGTATGCAGGAGACCATAATTTTAAATGACCCTCTCAGTTTCTATGTTCCTTTATTACAAATGCAGTAAACTGAAGGAAATTGAAACATTTCTTATGTTATTGTTCATTATTTGTACCATCTTGTTTAATTTAATAGGGTGGCTACATGGCAGCTAAAATTGCTAAGCTGCAGAACCAGTACCATACTTCTGTCACAACCACAGTTGGAGAAGAGAATCGTGGAATATTTAAAGGTGTTGCAATCTTTGTGAATGGATATACAGGTTTGTGATTTACATATTACAGGTATATAATAGTAGGCATTATTTTTTTATTAAAAAATTGCAATTAAAGATGTATGAATGTATTATCAGTAACAAAGGCCTCAGTTTTTTGAGCTCCATTGATTTGGAAAAAACTCCATATGCAAAATTGATTTTTTTATGAATTACATAGGAAATAAATATTTTAGTTATTGAGGATATGGTGTAACCATAATGTTTATTGATAGTTCAATTTAATACACTGGACTCATAATTCACGTGAGATAGGTTCCTGAAATTAGTGCTGCTTAAGAAATAACAATGGTATTATTAACATATGGGGAAAAAAATAGGGTTGCATTTTTGTTGCCCCCCCAAAAATCCATTTTTTTAATTTCTTACTTTGTCAAAAATAATAGTGTTTGATAACTTACATTGTAGATGTTCTTGCATGATGATCTAGACATGTGTGGAGAGGGTTATGTGCTGATTAAAAAGTACATTATGCAGATTTTATCTGGGATAACTCAGTAAACTCAAACAACATTAGTGTACATGTAGCTTTAACAGTTATGTAAAATGGTATGTATTGCTGTACCTTAAAATCTGGTTGCTGATGCAGTGTGACCTTGACATTGGTGGGGACGGTTGTTGTGACCCTACCAGACCAAGAGGATGTTTGTAATAACGTTGATAGAATTATCAGCAATATGTTAGGTAAAAGGACACCAGCAGCCAATGTAACATTTTATTGTGGCAGAGTTATCAAAGCTTATTTCTTGGGTAGCATTGAGATTGGGTTTAGCAAATATTTTTGTTAGAGGGTTTGGGTTTGAGAAAGACCTGCCTAGTATGGGCCAGTAGGCCTGCTGTAGTGTTCCTCCAGTCTTGTGTTCTTATACTCTTAAAGCTACCCAAGGCTTTAGGTTCACTGACCTACTTAGTAGATTGTTCCACCTGATGGTTCTATTGCTGAACCAGTACTTTCCTGTATCCTTTCTAAATTTGTATTTATCCAATTTGCAGTCATTATTTTAAGTTCTTTTCTTGGTTGGACATCTTAAGTGCACTATTTATTTATATACTTTTTTTTTTTTTTAACAAACCTGCCATATTCCACCAAGGCAGGGTGAACTAAAATTTAGTAATTTATTTCCAGCATTTTGGTTGCCTTTTACAACATGCATGGCTTATGGAATAAGAATTCTGTTTCACTTTCCCATGGAGATAAGAGGTAATAACGAAGAACAAGAACTATTAAAAAAATAGCAGAAAACCCGGGGCGGGGGGGGAGGGGGGTATGTATATACAGCCTCTCCTCACTTAACGACGGAGCTAGGGGCCTAAGACCCTGTCAGTAAACAAATTCATTGCTAATCGAGAATCACCCTTACTGACACTTCAAAAGTGTCACCACTCAAAATTAAAACATTCAGTTTTATGTTTGCTGGGAAATTCCTTTCAATCTGTTTATTATTAACGGTAATACAACATGAAATATGTCAGTCACTTACTTCTGAGATATTCCAGGAAACATGTGCATAGCTGATTGCTTAGGATTTTTTTTTTTTTTGAGAAAATCGCACTTTTTTCAGTCTTTGCATAGGGTAAGAGTGATTTTTCTTTAGTTACCCTTCAGGCGCATAACATTTTCCATTATGGTCACTTTTTTTTTTATCCCTCCCCTCCTCCTCCTTGATTCGCTGGTACTCTCCCGGCCCAATGCTTTTCCAGATGGTGACCCGGCCTTGGCTCCCTCCCTGCCCTCCACCCTTCAATATAATGTCAGTTTTTATTAATTTGGGCATCTTTATCATGCTTCTATGTTATTTATGTTATACCTAATATTATTCTGGAATAAATATGATAGGTAGATAACCTTTATTGATAGTAATAGTATAATTACAATATTTTATAGTGCCGTGAGCTTACACAGCATTATGGGTGTCTTTATCATGCTTCTGCTGCCTAGTTATTATGGCTTGAATTCCTGTTGATGCTTTCACTGCCTCTTTCACTTTATCTTTATCTTTCAAGATAGTGGGAATAGTAGAATATGCCAGCTTCAAGCCATTGGCTATCACTTGCACTTTCTAACCAGCTTCATACTCGTTTATAATCTTCATTTTCATCTCAAGATCGAGAGCCTTCCTTTGTTTCTTGGCGCTTCCTTGAGGTGAAGTAAGATCTTCCTTTTTGCTGACATCTTGTACTATGGGATGCACAATAAAATGCAAATTTGTACAAATATGTAGTCTTGGAGACAGTGAAAGCAAATGTACTCAGTGGTTGTAGGAAGCAGACTGTTTCCATGACCCAAGTTCTTGTATGGCATAAAATCCTAATAATAATAATAAACTACTACTACTACTACTACTACTACTATTAATAATAATAATAATAATAAAAATAATAATAAAAATACAGTGGAACCTCAAAAATCGAACTTAATCCGTTCCAGGAGCTAGTTCTAAATTCGAAAAGTCTGAAATTCGAAGCAATATCTCCCATAAGAAATAATGGAAATACAGTGGAACCTCAAAAATCGAACTGCTCACAACACAACCAATTATGTAAGTGTATTTTTGTAAGTGCTTTTATAAGTGTATTTTTAAGGGTTTGAAATGGACTAATCTAATTTACATTATTCCTGATGGGAATAAATTCATTCGGTAAAGGCACTCGAACAGACTTCTGGACCGAAGAAAGTTCGATTTTTGTGGTTCCACTGTACAATTAATCCATTCCAGAAACCCAAAAATATTCACACAAAAAATACATTATATAGAGATTAATTACAGTTTTACATACAACAAATACTATAGTTTTTAATTATGTATAGTAATACATATAAAATAACATTTTTACTTACCTTTATTGAAGATTGGTGATGGCATCTGGAAGATAGGGAGGAGGAGAGATGGAGTTGGGGTTAGTGTTTGGAAGGAGAATCCCCCTCCATGAGGACTTCAGGTAAAGCCCTCTCTGGGGTTACTTCCCTTCTCTGTCTTTTAATGCCACTAGGACCAGCTTGAGAGTCACTGGACCCCTGTCTCACAAAATAACTGTCCACAGTCCTCTGTTTCTGGTGCCTCTTTAACATTTCCCTAAAATGGGACATGGTTCTGTCACTGAACTTGTTGCAAAGTTGCACAAACATTTGGACATCATTCCACTTGGCACAAATCTCCTTAATCTTTGAAGAAGGCACCTCATCCACTCCCTATTCACCTTTCACAACATCAGCTTCCTTGATTTGTTCTTTCTGTGCCAGGATAGAACCGATGGTCAACTTGTTTTTCCCATACATCCTGGCAAGCTCAACAAGTCTCACACCACTCTCATACTTCTGTATTATTTCCTTCTTCACATCTATGGTGTTTCTCACTTTCTTTACCACAGGGGTGCCACTAGCAAGTTTCTTTGGGCCCATGGCAGCTTATTTCACAGTCCCACAAGCACTAAACACAACGAAATAATCATAAAATGCGTGAATGAGAGCGCAGGTTAGTGTTCACTCAAGCATAAACAAAGCTAGACTGCTCACGGCGCCTGCACGGGGACGCAGACAGAGCGGGCGGCAGACAGGTCCCATACCCGGCGGTCCGAAAATAGGGGCGCGTTCGATAATAGGGACACAGTTTGTCCGAAAAAATGGTCCTATTTTCGAAACGTTCGATATGTGATACGTTCGATTTTTGAGGTTCCACTTTAATAAATAATCACTCTGGAGTGGTTTAAATGTCATACATATTTTGTACAGGTTTGCTAGCAGACATTTAAACCACTCCAGAGTGATTTATTATTATTATTATTATTATTATTATTACCACCATCCACATACCTTGTTCACTGAGTTTAATCATTTATTAAGCTGCGATGAGAGACAGTGAATGTAATAACAATTAATAATAATAATAATAATCTCTCTGGAGTGCTTAAAATGTCAGCTACCAAAACTATATGAAATACATATGACATTGAATGTGTCCCAGAGTGATTACAATTACATTTTATTATTAATTATATTTTATTATTATTAGTAGTAGTATTATTAGTATTATCACCATCAACATATCTTTTTCACTGAGTTTAATCATTTCATAATTAAGCTGCCACAAGAGACCAAGAATGTAAACACAAACGAACACACCAGCTAACCCCTTTATTGTGAACTTCTTTTGTACTTCTTCCATTTTCCTATCTTTCCTCTTCCAAGTGCTGCTGCACTTTTATCTTGTACTATGGGGTGCACAATCAAGTACAAATTTATGGATGAAATATGTAGTCTTGGAGATTGCTTGATACTGAGACCCATCACTAACCCATTTACAATGAACTTCTATTGTACTTCTTCCATTTAACTCTTCCAAGTGTTGCTGCACTTCTATCTTGTATTATGGGGTGCACAATCAAGTACAAATTTGTACAAATATGTAGTCTTGGAGACTTTAAAAGCTAGTGTATTGAGTGTAAGAAGGAGATTGAGATGCTTGTGGCTGAGACACTGTGCATCCCGTTTCCATGACCCAAGTTCTCGTACGGCTTAAAATACTGACTCGTTGGAGAGCCCGTCATAACTCCGAGTTATCGGTAAATGAGTATGTCGGTAAGTGAGAAGAGGCTGTATATGCATGTACATGCATGTGTAGTGTGACCTAAGTGCAAGTAGAAGTAGCAATATATACCTGGTATCCTGCATGTTTATGAGACAGAAAAAAAAGACACCAGCAGTCCTATCTTCATGTAAAACAATTACAGGTGATCTTCAACTTATGACGGGTTGATTTATGATGGTTCAACTTGACAATGGTGCAAAAGCAGTTAGTTTCAGTAATTACTGTACAGTGAACCCTCAGTTATTGGCCATTCTCCTTATTGGCCAACTCACTTATCGGCCAGTTTTTCGGCTTCCAGTTATCGGCCGTTATTTTGCTTATCAGCCATATTGGATGCTTATCGGCCGGCGACGCTCACGCATTCCTGAGTCAGTGTAGCTGTGTCGCTGGCCGAATGAGGAAGCTTCTGCTCATTCATCCAAACATTTCACTGTAAATCAGTGTTTTTCTTTGTTATTTATTAAACGCAACTATGAAATAAGTAAGCAGGGCCCCAAAGAAAGTTCCTAGTAAAGTTCCTGTGGTAAAGAAAGTGAGAAACACAATGGAATTTAACCCTTAAACTGTCCAAACGTAGATCTACGATCACATGCGTAGCGCTCCGACCTTTATTTTCTCCATTTGAAAGCATGTAAAAAATGTAGATCTACTTTTGGAGCGCTATGCACGTCAACGTAGATCTATGTTTGGACAGTTTAAGGGTTAAGAGAGAGTGGTATGCAAGTGTTGGAACTTGCCAGGATGTATGAGAAAAACAAATCTACCATCACTTCCATTCTGGCAAAGAAAGAATAAATCAAGGAAGCTGATGTAGCAAAAAGAGTAAATGTGATAACGAAACAAAGGTCACCAATAATGGAAGATATGGAAAAGTTGTTATTGTTGTGGATCAAGGAAAAACAATTAGTGGGAGATAGTGTTGTGGAGTCAGTGATTTGTGAGAGGGCAAAGCAGTTGTATGCAGATCTTGTAAATAAAATGCCTGGAACAAGTGCTGCTGTTAGTGAATTTAGGGCCAGCAAAGGCTGGTTTGAGAGATTTAAGAAGCGTAGTGGCATACACAGTGCAGTAAGGCATGGAGAGGCTGCAAGTTCTGATAATGTGCAGCTGAAAAATTTGTGCAAGATTTCAAGGGGTACATAGAGGCTAAAGGATTCCTCCCCAACAAGTGTTCATTTGTGACGAAACAGGACTGTTTTGGAAGAAAATGCCAAAGAGGACCTACATTATGCAGGAGGAAAAGGCCCTGCCAGGACACAAGCCTATGAAAGACAGGCTTACTCTTTTGTTGTGTTAATGCTACTGGGGATTTCAAAGTGAAGCCTTTATTCGTGTATCACTCTGAAAATCCCAGAGTGTTCGAGAAACACAGTGTTTTCAGGAATAAATTGTGTGTGATGTGGAGGGCTGACAATAATGCATGGGTCACAAGGCAACTTTTTAAAGAGTGGGTGAATGATGTGTTTAGCGTGTGTGAAAAAATACCTCCTGGAACATAAATTGCCACTCAAGTGCCTCCTGGTACTGGGCAATGCTCCTGCTCATCCTCCAAACTTGGTAGACCTATTGTCTGTGGAATTCCGTTTCATCACGGTGAAGTTCTTGCCTCCTAACACCACTCCTATCATCCAGCCCATGGACCAGCAGGTCATTTCTAACTTCAAAAGACTGTACACCAAAGCAGTGTTTCAAAGGTGCTTTGAAGTGACCTTGAACACAGATTTGTCCCTAAGAACATTCTGGAGGGATCAATTCAGTATCCTCCATTGCATAAACCTTATAGGTAAGGCTTGGGAGGGAGTGACTTCCAGGACTTTGAACTCTGCTTGGAGAAAATTGTGGCCAAAATGTGCCCAAGAGAGGGATTCTGAAGGGTTTGGGGCTGACCCTGAGGACCCTACGCCTGTTGTGGAAGCCATTGTATCTCTGGGCAAGTCCATGGGGTTGGAGGTTAGTGATGAGGATGTGGAGGAGTTGGTGGAGGACCACAGGGAAGAGCTAACCACTGAAGAGCAGCAAGAGCTTCATCTGGAACAGCAACAGACCACAGCTCAGGAATGTGGTTCAGAGGAGGGGGAAGGAGGAGTGAAGGAGGTGCCTTCTTCAGAGATTAAGGAGATTTGTGCATTGTGGACTAGGGTGCAAGCTTTTGTTGAGAAATATCACCCTGACCAAGCTGAAACAAGCTACATCTGCAACAGGTTCAGTGACAGAACCTTGTCCCACTTCAGGGAAATCTTAAGGAGACGCCAGAAACAGCTCTCTAGACAGATATTTTGTGCGACAGGGGTCCAGTGACTCTCAAGCTGGTCCTAGTGGTATTAAAAGACAAAGAAGGGAAGTAACCCCAGATAGGGCTTTGATACCTGAAGTCCTTATGGAGGGGGATTCTTCTTGTAAACAATGAATGCTCCTCCCTATCTTCCATAAGCCAGCAGCAGTCTTCAATAAAGGTATGTAATACTGATTTAATTGTTCATGTATTTATTTTATTTAGTTCTCATTGTTTTGTGCATGTAAAACTATAATTAATCTCTAAAAAATGTATTATTTGTGAATATTTTTGGGTGTCTGGAACAGATTAATTGTATTTACATTAATTTTTAAGGGAATAATTATTTTGGTTATCTACCATTTCGGTTTTTAGGCTGGCCTTCTGGAACGGATTACAGCTGATAACCGAGGGTCCACTGTACTATAAATTATCCTTACTATGAAAAAAATAGGATTTTGTCTATTTATTTTTTTATGTACATAATTTTTATTGCCAAGGGCTTGATTTTTCAGAATGATCCCTGATTGAATGATCATTTATCCTAAATTAAATTTATCTGCAAAAAAGATCATAAGTTAGAATTGTGGCTAGGTAAGTCCTCAGTAATGAAGATACACATTGTCTTAGTTCCACTTAAGTTGTTACCAGCTTGTTATGAATGATACATTCTACATCTGGCCATTACGAACCTTAATTGAAAGTTAATTTTTTTTTTACATTTACTCAATATATTCTTAAATTAAAAATTGTAGTATCCCATTTTTAATACATTTTATGACTACTCAACAAAAAGCTTATTATACTCTATATTGCTCCATACATAAGAGGCAAGGTACATCTGCAGAGTTAATGTACTGTGCATGAATGTGGATATACAGTATAATCTATCATATACAGTGGACCCCCGCATAGCGAACGCCTTGCATAGCGAACAATCCGCATAGCGAACGCTTTGTTTGCTAAAATTTTGCCCCGCATAGTGGACAAAAACCCGCTCAGCGACCTTCGTCCGAGACGCGTCCAATGTGCGCCCTCAGCCAGCCTCACATGTGCCGCCCGTCCCATTGTTTACCAGCCAGCCTCCGCGGTAACATTCAAGCATACACTCGGAATATTTCGTATTATTACAGTGTTTTCGGTGCTGTTTGTGGAAATAAGTGACCATGGGCCCCAAGAAAGTTCTAGTGCCAAACCTACACCTCAAAGGGTAAGAATAACCATTGAAATTAAGAAAGAGATCATTGATAAGTATGAAAGTGGAGTACGTATCACCGACCTGGCAGGTTGTACAAGAAACCAAAATCAACCATCGCTTCTATTGTGGGCAAGAAACGGCAATCAAGGAAGCTGTTGTTGCCAAAGGTTTAACTGTGTTTTCGAAACAAAAAATCGCAAGTGATGGAAGATGTTGAGAGACTCTTATTGGTGTGGATAAATGAAAAACAGCTAGCAGGAGATAGCGTCTCTCAAGCGATCATATGTGAAAAGGCTAGGAAGTTTTCATGGGCGATTTAATTAAAAAAATGCCTGCAACTAGTGATGATGTGGGAATTTAAGGCCGAAAGGGTTGGTTTGAGAGTTTTAAGAAGCGTAGTGGCTCCTGTGTGTACGGCAGGGTGAGGTGCCAGTTCGGCCCACAAAGGGCTGAAAAATATGTGCATGAATTCAAGGAGTACTAGAAATGAAGGACTGGAACCTGAACAAGTGTTTAATTGTGATGAAAGGCCCCTTTTCTGGAAGAAATCCCAAGAGGACCTAATTACTCAGGAGGAAAGGCACCCCCCGGAAAAGCTTGAAAGACAGGCTTACTTTGTTGTGTGTCCAAGCTAGGGGTGATTGCAAAGTTAAGCCTTTATTGTGTATCACTCTGAAACCCCCAGAGCTTTTCGGCAAAAATATCCTCAAGGAAAATTTGTGTGTGCTGTGGGGGGGCAAACGTAAGGCATGGGTCCTAGGGATTTTTCTAAAATGGTTACCCCCATGCATTTCCCCCCAATGTGAAGATTCCCTAACTGAAAAGAAATTGCCCTTAAAGTGCCTCCGGGTGTTAGACAATGCCCCTGGTCATCCTACGTGTGGCAGAGCGACTTTAGGGGGAATGAGCTTCTTAAGGTAAAGTTTTTGCCTCCTAATACCACTCCTCTCCTGCAGCCCTGGACCGCAGGTCATTTCCAAATTCAGAAAATGTACACAAAAGTCTGTTTCAAAGGTTTGAAGGACCACAGACAGGATTGACTCTAAAAAAGTTTTGGAAAGGTCACTTTAAATCCTCAGTTGGTGTAAACCCTTTTGGTAAGGCTGGGGGAGTGCAAAGAACCTTTAACTCTGCTTGGAAAAAACTGTGGCCCGAATGTGTGACAAAAGGGTTTTGAAGGGTTTGAGGCTAACCCCGAGAGGAGTAGTTACCAGTTGAGGAATCAATTGTGGAATTGGGGGAAAAATCCTTTGGGGGTTTGGGGGTTAGTGGGGGGTGTGAAGAGTTTGGGGGAGGAGGGCAATGAAAAACTAACCACGTGAGTGTAGATCAACTTCAAGGCAGAGGCCCGATGGGGAAACTGGTTCAAAGGAGGGAGAGAGAAATTGAAGGAATTTCCTACTTAAAGATTAAGGAAATGGGGCAAAATGGTTTAAGTGCAAAACCTTTTTTGTTTAAAATCCCCCCCAAAACCCCTTTGCAAGCCTGTGGTGACTGTTACAATGACACTGTTGTGAACCACTTTAGACAAATCATAAAGGAACGAGAGGTACAGGCCACTATGGACAGATATGTTGTGCGAAAGAAGTCCAGTGACTCTGAAGCTGGTCCTAGTGGCATTAAAGAAGAAGGGAAGTAACCCCAGAAAAGGACTTGCTACCTCAAGTCCTAATGGAAGGGGATTCCCCTTCTAAACACTAACACTCTCTCTCCCCTCCTCCCATCCCATCAATCATCACCAGATCTTCAATAAAAGTAAGTGTCATGTAATTGTGCATGCCTTTTTCAGTTTGTGTGTACTAAAATTAACATTTTTTTGTGGTAAAAAAAAATTTTTTTTCATACTTTTGGGTGTCTTGCACGGATTAATTTTATTTCCATTATTTCTTATGGGGAAAATTAATTCGCATAGCGAACATTTCGCATAACGACCAGCCCTCTTGCACGGATTAAGTTCGCTATGCGGGGGTCCACTGTACATGTGTATCTCACATGTATTGTTTCTCCTGTACAACAAAAGTGCTGGCATCAATTTAATTTGTTAATATAATGTAGAGTATAATATTTTCAGAATCATTCTATTCATACAAGGCATTAAAATTAGAAGCATTTATTTATGTAGTTGATTATTCTTTTGTTATTGGCATTTACCTTGCATGGTTTTTGTATTTTATCATCCATTAGTTAAAGACACCAACTTTTTATTTTTTGTTTTTGCCACAAGTACAATAATATCAGCTGCAACAAATTAGGTTACACATGTCTCATTCAGAATTTTTTTTTTTTTGGTTAAATAAGTGAGGAAAATTTGGTATTGTTCTTAATATAAATATCTTTGCAGTAAACATTTGTTTCATAAATATATATTGCCTTTTAATATGTGACATTTTGCAGAACCAACAGCTGAAGAGCTGAAGCGTATAATGATGACCAATGGCGGCACTTATCACCATTACTTCTCTCGAAGCAAGACCACTCACATCATTGCCAACAACCTTCCAGATACTAAAATAAAGAACATGAACACAGATAAGATTGTAAGTCCAAAGTGGGTTATAGATTCACTGGAAGCTGGACATCTATTGGACTACACTAAGTATATTCTTTATACTAATCAGTCCAAAAGTCAGCCCAAGCTACCTTTTAAGCCATTATCCTTACCACATGAGAAGAGTGAAGCTAGTTATAGAAATTCCCCCACTACATGTACCTCAGAAAAAAATTCATCTTCACCTGATGCTGTTGCTCATCAGAAAATATACACAGGTTCACCAATAGAAGAATCTCTAAATTTACATGTAAATCTGAACTTAAATAAAACCAAATCAGATGTAGCAGCTCAAGATAAAAATGGTTTTGAGACACATATAAGTGATAAAAGAAAGTTAGATGGGCTGTCATGTCATGGTTTAAGCACTGCAGGTAGACAGAATTACAGCCCAACAAAAGTTCAATCTATGAGTACTGCAAACCCAAGATTTCTCTCTGAATTCTATAACAATTCTAGGCTTCATCATATTTCAACAATGGGGGCTATGTTTAAACAGTATGTAAATGAACTTCAGAGTCAAAATAAGGGCTTTACTGGCAGGGAAGGCTTAATGAAATGGGTAAAAAATAATGAAGAGAAATGTTTGCCTGGTGATTCTGCAATAAGATCATCATCTGTGGGTGCTTCAAAGAAAAAAAGTAAACGAACAGTTATGCATATTGACATGGATTGTTTTTTTGTGTCTGTGGGTCTACGTAAGCATCCAGAGTTGCTTGGCAAACCTATAGCTGTGACGCATGTGCGAGGCAATCCTAGGTCTAGTGTAAGGGAAGGGGTGGATGCACAATATGAATTGAATTACTATAAGGAACGAGCCAAAAAACGACTTCAAGCAAAAATACACCCAGTGAATTCTACCAAATTAGTTAAAGTTGTTCCAGAAATTGATGAAAATGATAAAAATGAGGTGAACATGACAGGAGTCATTGAAGTGGTCTCTGCATCTAATGGAAGGTTTTCAACAATGAAATTAATTGATGATACCTGCTCATGGTCAGAAATTGCCTCCTGTAGCTATGAAGCACGTAAAGCTGGTGTGAAGAATGGTATGTTTCTTGGACCAGCACTTAAGTTGTGTCCAAACCTTCAAACAATACCCTATGACTTTGATGGCTACAAAGAAGTTTCATACAAACTTTATGATATTGTTGCTAGGTAAGTTTGATTAGATTAAGTTGAATATAAAGGCATTACTATACAGAAGTGTAATAAACACAAATGAACCTGCATGGATTAATTGAAACATAAGAGCACCATATTACAGTATATTTTGGCCTATCACTGAGAGTCTCTTCAGAAGACTGAAGAGGGCTTCAGTGGTAGGTTGAGATATGCAGTACTACTATATTTATCTTCTGTTTTATTTTAGCCATGTGAGTTTATAAAACATCTATTATTTCTCACTATGAAAGGTACCAGTTAGTATAGCTTAGCTAACCTTCCTACGTGAGTACGTTGGTCCCTTGAGTTATGATAGTTTTGAATTATGATAATTTCCCTAGGCATTGTATGACCTCTGTAGGTTTAGTTCTTCTCCATAAATACTGTATAATATTAATAATTATTCATATGTGCAATACTGTAATCATTTTTCTTTATACTATATTAACCCTTTGAGGGCCGATCATGTACGAGTACAGTGGACCCTCGACCAACGATGGCATCGACTAATGATAAAATCGGGTAACGATGAGTTTTTGCGTAAAAATATTGGCTCGACCAACGTTGAAAAACTCAGGTAAGGACATTCGTCCCGAACGTTTCCACCTTCCACCGTCCAGCCTGAGCGCCTCAGCTGCCCTGCCTTCAGCTAATGTGCCACTGTTTACAAGCCAGGGCGGATGGCTTCACGCATACATGCGATATATTTTGTATTATTCCATTGTTTTTAGTGCTTGTAACTGCTAAATAAGCCACCATGGGCCCAAAGAAAGCTTCTAGTGCCAACCCTGTGGCAAAAAGGGTGAGAAATACTATCGAAATACTATGGTACCACAGTCAGCTGTTGCTGCACCACCGTCAGCTGGTGCTGTCCCACCATCAGCTGCTGCTGTACCACCATCAGCTGCTGCTGTACCACAGTCAGCTGCTGCTGTTGCTGCACCACCACCAACTGCTGCTGTACCACCATCAACTGCTGCTGTACCACCGTCAACTGCTGCTGTACCACCATCATCTGCTGCTGCACCACCATCAACTGCTACTGTACCACCATCAGCTGCTGCTGTACCACCATCAGCTGCTGCTGTACCACCGTCAGCTGCTGCTGTACCACAGTCAGCTGCTGCTGTTACTGCACCATCCTCAGTTGCTGCTGCACCACCATCACCTGCTGCTGTACCATGGTCAGCTACTGCTGCACCACCATCAGCTGCTACTGTACCACCATCAGCTGCTGCTGTACCACATCAGTTGCTGCTGTACCACCATCAGCTGCTGCTGTACCACAGTCAGCTGCTGCTGTTACTGCACCACTGTCAGCTGCTGCTGCACCACCATCAGCTGCTGCTGCACCACCATCAGCTGCTGCTGTACCACGGTCAGCTGCTGCTGCACCACCGTCAGCTGTACTACTTGAAGATGTGGAGTGTTGTTGGTGTGGCTTAACGAGAAATAATTAACCCCAGAGGGTTAGCCACTCAGGATAACCCAAGAAAGTCAGTGTGTCATCGAGGACTGTCTAACTTATTTCCATTGGGGTCCTTAACCCTTTGAGGGTCGTCCGTAGATCTACGGCTTTACATTCAGGGTCCAAACCGTAGATCTATGTCATGAGCTCAGCTCACTCTGATAAACTGTGAGTGGTACATTTGGGCCTAGATATGAGAGAATACATCTGTGTGGTATGTGTGCACTCCATAAAACAGATCCTGCAGCACGCTGTGTATAATGAGATAAAAAAACTGAAATCATGATTTTTCGATTAAAACAGCAACTTTGCAGTGTTTTTTCGTATGTTTTTTATAGTTCTATTTGCGATTTCTTGGTCTCATTTGATAGAATGGAAGACATATTACAGAAATAGAGATGATTTTGATTGGTTTTAGCACTGGAAATGGCTTGAAACTGAGCTCAAAGTAGCAGAAATGTTAAATTTTTGCCAATATTCAAGAGTAAACAAACGACCTCACACTTCTAATACACACCAGCTGGTGGGTCTAATATGCATTCACACATATGGTGATGATATTTATACAATTATTACAGTATTGCATAACAGCAAATCTTCTATTTTTTGGTGTGAATAAAAATTCATTATGTGAATAAAAAATCAAAATGGAATTTATTTGTAAAGCTTCAAAACATAACTAATGAACAGAGGAAATGTTAGTTCCAGGAATACCTACATTGTTTATTCTGGACCCTATTTTGAAATTGGAATATTTTGAACTTTGTGTTAAATTGGCCAAATTAACAATTTCTGATCACTTTAATTTGTAGTTGAAACAGTTGACTTGGCGATTTCTTGTGCTCAATCAATAGAATAGAAGTAATACTAGCGAAATAGCTAAGAATTTGGTTGACTGGAATAATGTAATTGGCCTAAAATGGGAGTCAAAGTCGGCAAAATCGCCGATTCGTAAATATCGCTGACACATCAAAATTCGCGAGAGCATAATTTCGTCAATTTTCCATCAAATTTCGTACTTTTTGTTTTATTACCTTTGCAAAAAGATTCTCTACCATTTCATAAGAAAAAATAACAAATTTTTTTTTTTTTGAAAATTCTTGGACACTGGGGCACCACTTCAGATTTGGGCCTTGGACCCTGAAGGGGTTAACCTTTTGACTGTTTACGCTGTATTATATACGTTTTATGCACCACTGTTTCTGACGTATTTATACGCATAAATTCTAGCGGCTTCAAATCAAGCAGGAGAAAGCTGGTAGGCCCACATGTGAGAGAATGGGTCTCCATGGTCAGTGTGCACCATATAAAAAAATCAGGGAGCCAGTGGTGCATTGTGGGAATACCATTTCAATTGTCCTTTTTCAGCATGCTTAGCGGTAAGAAATATGTGACTCCCCAGCAAATCTGGGACTCTTCTCTTCCCAAGTGATGCTCTAACACAGATGGAAGTGTCAGTGAAGATCAATTTCAGGATTTTGAGGAGTTTGAGACCAAAAGCAATGGAGGAGGAGGAGGAAGAAGAGGAGGAGGAGGAGGAGGAGGAGGAAGAGGAGGAGGAGGAAGAGGAAGAGGAGGAGGAGAAGAGGAAGAGGAGGAGGAGAAGAGGAGGAGGAGGAGGAAAAAGAGGAGGAGGAGGAGGAAGAGGAGGAGGAGAAGAAGAGCAGGAGGAGAAGAGCAGGAGGAGAAGAGCAGGAGGAGAAGAGCAGGAGGAGAAGAGCAGGAGGAAAAGAGCAGAGGAGGAGGGGGAAGAGGAGGAAGAGGAAGAGGAGGAAGAGGAAGAGGAAGAGGAGGAAGAGGAAGAGGAGGAAGAGGAAGAGGAAGAGGAAGAGGAGGAAGAGGAAGAGGAGGAAGAGGAAGAGGAGAGAAGAGGAAGAGGAGGAAGAGGAAGAGGAGGAAGAGGAGGAGGAGGAGGAGGAGGAGGAAGAGGAAGAAGAAGAAGAAGAAGAAGAAGAAGAAGAAGAAGAAGAAGAAGAAGAAGAAGAAGAAGAAGAAATAATAATATTGTTCCCTTGAAGCAAGAAAAAAAAAGTCCACCCCATGACAGTGACAAGATAGGGTGAGATAACATCTGATAAGAGCTGATGTTTGATGAGCGTAAATGAGGGTGGAGGGAGGGTGCAGCTGATAACAAAAGATTAGATGACTATTGCCCTCCCTTTGTTTTTGCTGGCACACAAACATTTCTGTCTGTCTATTTGTCTGTCTGCCAAGCTCCCTGTCTGTCCATCTAGCTCTGTCTCAGAGAGAGCCACAAGACTGTGTCATCATCACGTTTACTCACATCTTCAAGCTGAGTTTGGCACTTTGTCTGGATTTTTTGGGTTATCCTAGGTAATTTACAATATGTATACTTGTATTTATGTGTAAGAGGAGGAAGAGGAGGAGGAGGAGGAAGGAGGAAGGAGGAGGAAGGAGGAGGAAGAAGGAGGAGGAGGAAGAAGGAGGAAGGAGGAAGGAGGAGGAGGAAGAAGGAGGAGGAGGAGGAGGAAGGAGAAGAAGAAGGAAGGAGAAGAAGGAAGGAGAAGAAGGAAGGGGAAGAAGATGTTCCCTTGAAGCATGGAAAACAGTCCACCCCATGACAGTGACAAGATAAGGTGAGATAACATCTGATAAGAGCTGATGTTTGATGAGCGTAAAGGAGGGTGAAGGGAGGGTGCAGCTGATAAGAAAAGATTAGATGACCATCCCCCTCCCTCTGTTTTTGCTGGTACACAAACATTTCTGTCTGTCTATTTGTCTGTCAAGCTCCCCGTCTATCCATCTAGCTCTCTGTCTCAGAGAGAGCCACAAGACTGCGTCATCACGTTTACTCACATCTTCAAGCACAGTATAGCACTTTGTCTGGATTTCTTGGGTTATCCTAGGTAATTTACACTATGTATACTTGTATTTATGTGTACCTGTGAGACAGAGATAGACAGACAGATAGAAAGAGAGACAGATTGAAAGAGATAGAATGAGGGAGAAAGATAACTAGATAGAATGGAGGGGAAGCAGCATCGGACCCCATTGTTTTGACAGGCGGTAGGGGGAGTGAGTAATGAGATAATATGTCATTTTGACAGCTGTCAACTCCTGACTCAAAACATTTATAAGCCACACACTAGCACACAAAACAAGCTTGCTGAATGGAGATAATAGCAGTTATATGAAAGTATCTAGTGACTATATATGTGTGTGTATATATATATATATATTATAGAAACCAGAAGCAAGAAGGGAAGGCAGGAATGAAGGAAGGACAGATGAAGGAATGCAGGAAAGGAATGAAGGAAAGGAATGAAGGAAAGGAATGCAGGAAAGGAATGCAGGAAAGGAATGCAGGAAAGGAATGCAGGAAAGGAATGCAGGAAAGGAATGAAGGAAAGGAATGCAAGAAAGGAATGAAGGAAAGGAATGAAGGAAAGGAATGCAGGAAAGGAATGAAGGAAAGGAATGCAGGAAAGGAATGAAGGAAAGGAATGAAGGAAAAGAATGCAGGAAAGGAATGAAGGAAAGGAATGAAGGAAAGGAATGCAGGAAAGGAATGAAGGAAAGGAATGAAGGAAAGGAATGAAGGAAAGGAATGAAGGAAAGGAATGCAGGAAAGTAGGAAGGAAGGAATGATGACACACGACCATTTACCTAGGATAACTACATAACACAACTGCCTGCTAATACTTTGAAGAAAACTGCTCAGACGAGGTGTTTTGTCTTTGCACATAAAATGTCCACAAAAATGCACACACACTGGTTTTGTGTGTGAGGAGTGTAAAACACCATTGTGTATGAAAACATGTTTCAAAGAGTTCCACAAGCTGCAGAACTTCTAGGAATATGTTCGGTGACTGTACATTGGTATATACGGTGGACCCCCGGTTAACAAACTTTTTTCATTCCAGTAGTATGTTCAGGTGCCAGTACTGACCGAATTTTTTCCCATAAGGAATATTGTGAAGTAGATTAGTCCATTTCAGACCCCCAAACATACACATACAAATGCACTTACATAAATACACTTACATAATTGGTCGCATTTGGAGGTGATCGTTAAGCGGGGGTCCACTGTATATTATAGAACAATAGTAATGAACATTTTTTTGTATTGTTTGTTTTTGTAAACAAGTTTTGTAAACAATATATTGATAATTATGTTTGTGTGCTTATTGTGTTGTATACAACAAATGTATGTATGTACATTGCACCTTACTTTGGTCTCATAGGCCACATAAGTTGTGTGAAAAAATAAAATAGTGAAAAAACAAAAAACCTTCAAATACAAGTAAACTAAAGTTTACCGGGTGAGCGGCAGTCGCCCCCGTTGCCATACGCGGCTCATTTTCTGCAAACTTCACGGCTCTATATCTCGGTAAGTACTGATGGCAAAAAAATTTTTTTTGGGACTAAAACACTCAGAAAAATAATCTTAACATTTTCATAAGAAAATTTTTATTTTTTTTTCGAATATTTTGCGACATAGAATGACAGTTTCAGAAAGGGGCCTGCGACAGTCAAAGGGTTAATCATGTTCCCCCGGGATGCGACCCACACCAGTTGACTAACACCCAGGTGAACAGGAAAAAATGCCTGGAACTAGTGCTCATATTGGTGAATTTAAGGCCAGCAAAGGTTGGTTTGAATGATTTAAGAATCCTAGTGGCATGCACAGTGTGATAAGGCATGGGAAAGCTGAAAAATTCCAACCCCAACAAGTGTTCAGTTGTGATGAAACAGGCCTGTTATGGAAGAAAATGCCAAACAGGACCTACATTACTCAGGAGGAAAAGGCACTCCCAGGACACAAGCCTATGAAAGACAGGCTAACTTTCTTGTTTTGTTGTAATGCTAGTGGGGATTGCAAAGTGAAGCCTTTACTCATGTATCACTCTGAAAATCCCAGAGTGTTCAAGAAAAACAGTGTCTCATCACTCATCACTACATCTTCAATAAAGGTAAGTGTCATTTATTCTTCATTTAGTACAGTAGTACATGCATAATATATATTGTGCATTATCCTCCTTTTTGTGAGTAGGAAAATGTATATTTCACGTGGTAAAAATTTTTCGTACTTTTGGGTGTGTGGAATGGATTAATTGGATTTCCATTATTTCTTATGGGGAAAATTAATTCAACTTACGATAATTTCACCTAATGATGAGCTCTCTGGAACGGGTTAATATCGTAAGTTGAGGGTCCACTGTACTTCAAATATAATGCTAATATCAACTTTACAGTTTATTTATCTATCAAAACTGATCTAATATGACATGATAAACAATATAAATAATATAGGAACATGATATGTACTCTAAAATTAATAAAATAGGCCATAATATGGCGAATGTTCACGACCAATCCCGCATATAAAATAATTATTGCTCCTTCCTATAACGTGTTCTCTGGTCTTGGGTAAGAGAAAACAGAATTTTTGTGAGGCTAACTGCACTAGGTCACTAGTTCCATAAGAAAAACACTGAAAGAAAAGCAATTTTCCTGGAATTTTTTTTTTTCCTGAGCAGGAGGCTGGCTGGCGTTCCAGGCGAATATCTGGGAAGTAAGTTATTGATGTACTTCATGAAGCCCAGCCTTTATTATTGAAGTAATTTAAATTGGGGTGGTTTTTGGGGGCTGAAACGGATTAATGGCATTTCAATTAATTTCAATGAGGAAAACTGATTTGATATACGAGCAAATTGAGTTATGAGCTAGGTCACAGAACGAATTAAACTTGTAAGTCAAGGTACCACTGTACAGGCTTTCGTTTTACACTCAGTTGGCAGGACGGTAGTACCTCCCTGGCAATTGCTGTCTATCAACCTACTACCTAGGTATAGGCTATAAATCTTACAATAATATTAAATGTAGAAATGGAGATGAGATAGAGTATAGAGTTTTTTTTTTTTTGTAAATTTGGTGTAATTATTTCAGGAATCACAGAGGAAATCTTATTATCTAATGATTGTATACTAAACACTTTCCTTAAAAGATTTTTTATTGCAGTTTTACACATGATATAGAGGCAGTTAGCTGTGACGAAATGTTTGTTGACTTAACTGAGCTCCTTTGCACTTGCCAAGTCACTCCTGATCAATTTGCTACTTATCTTCGTGAAAAAATACAGGTATAGTACTTTATTTTCTTAGGTAATGAAATAGTGAGGGCAGTATTACTGTATGGGAAATTTATAATGCTGCACAGCCTCTCCTCACTTAACGGCAGAGTTCCGTTCCTAAGACCACATCGGTAAACGAATTCGTCGCTAAGTGAGGAGCATACTATAATGGTAGTGGGTGTGTGTCAACTATATTTGATATTGTTTTAATGTCACCTTTGCACATTTTTAACATTTCTTGCCAACTATCTTTGATATTGTTTTAATGTCACCTTTGCACCATTTATAACATTTCTGGTATATTTTTAAATGTTTATACAGTAGTGTACTGTATATTGTAGTAAGCAGCTCTAATATACATTATTTAGGCATGCATGCTGGCCAGGGAGCCCGTCGTAAGTCTGAGGTTTCGGTAAATGAGTATGTCGCTAAGTGAGGAGAGGCTGTTTTAAGTTATTTGTGCAATAAAATGAAGTCAGTAGCTGTGAAATAATTTAAGAAATATGGAATTTTTAATAAACCTAGCCTGATAGAGAGGTGTGCAAAATATAATTCTTTGTATACACTACCATAATTATTGTAGCATGAAGTTCCTTGGCAGATGGAATGGGCCATGATGGCCCCATCATATGACCCCCATACCAATGGTGGATTTACAGATAAGCAGACTAAGTGGCCAATTAGAGCCGCACTTACTGAGGGACAGTGAAATTGTTAACTATTTCTTACCCCTTTGTGAGTTGCACCCCTATATATAACATGTGATGGTTTATGGTCATGCAGGATAATCGTGCAAGACCACAGATATATATTTACTTATACAAAGTATGTACAGTAGGGCCCCACTTATACGGCAGGTTAGGTTCCAGGCTACCGCCGTAAAGCGGAAATCGCCGTAAAGTGGAACACCTTTTTTTTCCACTTATAAATGCATACAAATACTAGATAACAAGTTCACACAAACATATATTAAGTTAGCATTAGAACTAGGCATCAAAAAAACAAAAGTACAATATACACATAGTGCACTCATTACTTACCTTAAAATATTTATAGTCTTAATCTAGGGTGAGACAAGTAGTATTTATTGTAAGAAATCAAGTGTGGTATGTATGGTAGTCAGCCGGGCTACCATACCAGGCCAACCCACCCACACATATTCTATGATATTTAAGCATCCCAGAGCGATAAAATGTATATACAGTTCACTCATTACTTACCTTAAAATATTTGTAGTCTTAATGTAGGGTCAGGAGTAAGTAAATGAGATAAAACGAATAAATGAGAGAGAGAAAGAATGAGTGCATGAGAGAGGACAGGCGCAGAGTTATGTAAACAAACCAGGCGAAGGTAAGTTTTGTAAACAAAGTGTACACGTCTGGTTTGTGTACAAGTTACAATGTGTACAGGTTGTCTCTACATTGATACGGTAGAATAAATGAAGAAGAACACTCCCATTCTCATGTAACATCATTTTGAGAATAAATGATGCTCTGAGTGAAGGCAATAGAAATAAGTCACTCTGACATTTTTGGGTTATCTTAGGTTCTCTACACATATGCTGTTATGCATGATAATCTATGTAACTGTATTTGTGTATACCTGAATAAACTTACTTACATACATATGAAAGGAATAATTTTCTACAGTTAACGCTGGTTAACGCTCTCGCTTCACACGGTGAGGGCCTGGGTTCGATTCCCAGCCAGAGTAGAAACATTGGGCGTGTTTCTTTCCACCTGTTGTCTATGTTCCCCATCAGTAAAATGGGTACCTGGGTGTTAGTCGACTGGTGTGGGTCGCATCCTGGGACACTGACCTAAGGAGGCCTGGTCACAGACCGGGCCGCGGGGGCGTTGACCCCCGGAACTCTCTCCAGGTAAACTCCAGGTAAACACATTTTCTCTTATGTGAGATTAGAGAAAATGTTATTCTTGGCATCACTTGTACAAGTTATCTGGTTACCACATCTCATATTTATGTTTATTTATTCTATTGTGGGGTGTATTTATCGTCTTTATATGTTATGTATCATGTTTATCATATAATTTTGAAAAAAATATCATGGATGGATTAATGAAAATGTGTATATTAATGTAATATGCGACATTTAATGAGACTTGGTGATTATTACTATTATTATTATTATTATTATTATTATTATTATTTCTAAATTTATTGCGGTCACTTGTGCAAGTCGTCTGCTACCACATCTCATATTTATGTTTATTTATTCTACTGTGGGGTGTATTTATCATCTTTATATGTTATGCATCGTGTTTATTATATAATTTTGAAAAAATATCATAGATGGATTAATGAAAATATGTATATCAACGTAACATACGACATTTAATGAGACTCGATGATTATTATTATCATTACTAATATGACGTTTGGAGACATAAGACACTCTTACTGATTTTAATGTGTACCTGCATGCCAGCACAGTATGTAAGTTTATTTAAGTACAGGTATACATAAATATAATTATCAGAGTATATATAAAATATGAAATAACTTTTAAAAACACTTAAAATTTTGGAGTTTCCAGACATAATGGAGAGACTTAGTGCTTACAGATCTCACAGAGAATGTAAACAAACCGGGTGGGGCGCGGTGACCGTATTAGAAAGTCAGGTGGGGGGAGCCGTATAGCGAGTTTTGGTCATAATTTGAAATGACCGTATTAGCAGAATGCCATAAAGCGAAACGCCGTAAAGCAGGGCCCTACTGTACTTAAATTCTGAGGTGAATATAATTTTAAAGGTCGTCTCATATTTTATTGAATATTAAATACGTATTTATTTTTTTTATTAACATATTGGCTGATTCCCACCAAGGCAGGGTGGCCCAAAAAAGAAAAACTTTCATCATCATTTACTCCATCACTGTCTTGCCAGAGGGGTGCTTAACACCACAGTTTATAAAACTTCAACATTAACACCTCTCCTTCAGAGTGCAGACACTGTACTTCCTATCTCCAGGACTCAAGTCCGGTCTGCCGGTTTCCCTGAATCCCTTCATAAATGTTACTTTGCTCACACTCCGACAGCACGTCAAGTGTATTAAAAACCATTTGTCTCCATTCACTCCTATCAAATACGCTCACGCATGCTTGCTGGAAGTCCAAGCCCCTCGCACACAAAACCTCCTTTACCCCCTCCCTCCAACCTTTCCTAGGCCGACCCCTACCCTGCTTTCCCTCCACTACAGATTTATACACTCTCAAAGTCATTCTGTTTTGTTCCATTCTCTCTACATGTCCGAACCACCTCAACAACCCTTCCTCAGCCCTCTGGACAATAGTTTTGGCAATCCCGCACCTCCTCCTAACTTCAAAACTATGAATTCTCTGCATTATATTCACACCACACATTGCCCTCAGACATGACATCTCCACTGCCTCCAGCCTTCTCCTCACTGCCACATTCATTACCCATGTTTCACACCCATATAATAGCATTGGTAAAACTATACTCTCATACATTCCCCTCTTTGCTTCTAAGGACAAAGTTCTTTGTCTCCAGAGACTCCTAAGTGCACTTCTCACCCTTTTCCCCTCATCAGTTCTGTGATTCACCTCATCTTTCATGGACCCATCTGCTGACACGACCACTCCTAAATATCTGAATACATTCACCTCCTCCATACTCTCTCCCTCCAATCTGATATCCAATCTTTCATCACCTAATCTTTTTGTTATCCTCACTAACCTTACTCTTTCCTATATTCACTTTTAATTTTCTTCTTTTACATACCCTACCAAATTCATCCACCAACCTCTGTAACTTCTCTTTAGAATCTCCCAAGAGCACAGTGTCATCAGCAAAAAGCAACTGTGACAGCTCCCATTTTGTGTTTGATTCTTTATCTTTTAACTCCACACCTCTTGCTAAGACCCTCGCATTCACTTCTCTTACAACTTCATCTATAAATATATTGAACAACCACGGTGACATCACACATCCTTGTCTAAGGCCTACTTTTACTGGGAAATAATCTCCCTCTTTCCTACATACTCTAACCTGAGCTTCACTATCCTCATAAAAACTCTTCACTGCTTTCAGTAACCTACCTCCTATACCACCCCCTATCCACCCTGTCATACACCTTTTCCGAGTCCATAAATGCCACAAAAACCTCTTTAGCCTTATCTAAATACTGTTCACCTATATGTTTCACTGTAAACACTTGGTCTACACACCCCCTACCTTTCCTAAAGCCTCCTTGTTCATCTGCTATCCTACTCTCCGTCTTACTCTAAATTCTTTCAATGATAACTCTACCATACACTTTATCAGGTATACCCAACAGACTTATCCCCCTATAATTTTTGCGCTCTGTTTTGTCCCCTTTGACTTTATACAAAGGAACTATGCATGCTGTCTGCCAATCCCTAGGTACCTTACCCTCTTCCATACATTTATTAAATAATAGCACCAACCACTCCAAAACTATATCCCCACCAGCTTTTAACATTTTTATCTTTATTCCATCAATCCCAGCTGCCTTACCCCCTTTCATTCTACCCACTGCCTCACAAACTTCCCCCACACTCACGACTGGCTCTTCCTCACTCCTACAAGATGTGATTCCTCCTTTCCCTATACACGAAATCACAGCTTCCCTATCTTCATCAACATTTAACAATTCCTCAAAATATTTCCTCCATCTTCCCGATACCTCTAACTCTCCATTTAATAACTCTCCTCTCCTATTTTTAACTGACAAATCTATTTGTTCCTTAGGCTTCCTCAGCTTGTTAATCTCACTCCAAAACTCTTTCTTATTTTCAGCAAAATTTGTTGATAACATCTCACCCACTCTCTCATTTGCTCTCTCTTTGCATTGCTTCACCACTCTCTTAAATTCTCTTTTTCTCTCCATATACTCTTTCCTCCTTGCATCACTTCTACTTTGTAAAAGCTTCTCATATGCTAACTTTTTCTTTTTTACATTATCATTCCACCAATCGCTCACCTTCTTCCCTCCTGCACCTACTTTCCTGTGACCTTAAACTTCTGCTAAACACACTAACACTATATTTTTAAACCTACCCCATACATTTTCGACCCCATTGCTTATACTCTCACTAGCCCATCTATCCTCCAACAGTTGTTTATATCTTACCCTAACTGCCTCTTCTTTTAGTTTATGAACCTTCATCTCTCTCTTACTTGATGCTTCTATTTTCCTTGTATCCCATCTATTAACCTTTTATTCTCACTATAGCTACAACTAAAAAGTGATCCGATATGTGTGTGGCCTCTCTATTAACATGTACATCCTGAAGTCTACTCAACAGTCTTTTATTTACCAATGCATAGTCCAACAAACTACTGTCATTATGCCTTACATCATATATTGTTTACTTATTTATTTTCTATTTCTTAAAATATGTATTACCTATAACTAAACCCCTTTCTATACAAAGTTCAATCAAATGCTCCCATTATCTTTTACACCTGGCACCCTAAATTTACCTACCACACCCTCTCTAAATGTTTCTCCTACTTTAGCATTTAATTCCCCTACCACAATTACTCTGTCACTTGGTTCAGAGGTTCCTGTACATTCACTTAACATCTCCCAAAATCTCTCTCTCTCTCCTCTACACTCCTCTCTTCTCCAAGTTCATACACGCTTATTATGACCCACTTTTCTCATCCAACCCATATTTAAATCCACATAATCCTTGAATTTACACATTTATATTCGCTCTTCTCCTTCCATAACTGATCTTTCAAAATTATTGCTACCTTTTCCTCAGCTCTAACTCTTTCAGATACTCCTGACTTAATCCCATGTATTTTTCCCCACCGAAACTCCCCTACCCCCTTCAACTTTGTTTCACCTAGGGCCAGGACATCCAACTACTTTTCATTCATAACATCAGCAGTCATCTCTTTCTTGTCGTCTGTACTACATCCATGCACATTCAAGCATCCCAGTTTTATAAAGTTTTTCTTCTTCTCTTGTTTAGTAAATGTGTACAGGAGGGGTTACTAGCCCATTGCTCCCAGCATTTTAGTCGCCTCATATGACACACATGGCTTACGGAGGAAAGATTCTTTTCCACTTCCCCATGGACAATAGAGGAAATAAAGAAGAACGAGAGCTATTTAGAAAAAAGAAGAAAAACCTAGATGTGTGTATGTATATATATGCATGTGCATGTGCCTGTGTAGTGTGACCTAAGTGTAAGTAGAAGTAGTAAGATATACCTGTTATCCAGCATGTTTATGAGACAGAAAAAGGCACCAGCAATCCTATCATCATGTAAAACAATTACAGGTTTCTGCTTCACAGTCATCTGGCAGGACGGTAGTACTACCGTGGGTGGTATGCTGGCAGCAGGCCAATGGCAGTCATACAATCAATTATACTTCTGGCACTAATGTTAAAATTTAATTTCCTCTAGTGCAGTAGTTGTCAGCAGGGATCCCCCTAAATGTTGTTCTGTTTAGGGCACTTGGACCTCTAAATTGGATACTGCCCCATACTCTTGATATGACATGTTACTTTCTTTGCTCGATCACACGGACTCACAGGCCTCCATATTAAACTCATTTGGCTCATATTGACTTCTTAGACCTGTTAAAATGTGAGGATCATAACCATCACTGAAATATTAATAAAGGTCTATGGGTCATTTTAAAACACTTTTATTAACCTGGAAAAAAGATTAAAATAAAATGGCATGTAGTGGGTTTGTGTCAACCATCTTTGATATTGTTTTAATGTCACTTTTGCACCATTTATAACATTTTTAATATATTTTTAAATGTTTATACAGTAGTGCACTGTATATTGTAATAAACAGAATAGAGGAAATCAGCTCTGATATACATTATTTAGGTATGCATACTGCTCAGAGAGCCCTTTGTAAGTCCTATCATTGGTAAATGAGTACGTTGCTAAGTGTGGCGAGGCTATATATGTACCATAAAAATATATGCACAGTAAACAAAACACATGCATAATATCACACCATGTTATTTCTCATGGTACGAGACAGAAAAAGGCTACAGTTCATTAGGCCATCCTTCCAAGATTCAATGTTGGTAGATCTCAGTTAGTGTGGATAATGAATCTCAGTTAGTGTGGATAATGAATCCCAGTCATTCTCACTCACCTGAAATATTGAGTCTACTTCAGTATTTCATGTACTAATCAAACCTAGCCATTCCTGCTTATACAGTGGAACCTCTACTTATGAGTTTAATCCGTTCCATGACCTTGCTTGTATCTGGATTTGCTCATTTGCAGAGTCAATTTTCCTCATTTAAATTAACTGAAACAGAATTAATTCGTTCCAGTGGAATTCCAGGCACTACAAAATACTTCAATAATTTTCTGTAATATCAACTCTACGGCTTATTTATCTATCACAATTCATCTAATATGACATAAACAATATTAATAACATAGAAACATGATATATACACTAGAATGAATAAATACATGTCATTATATATGTGGCTAGTGGTGGTGACAGTGGCCATTGTTGTTGTTGGGGTTTATAGGGCCACCACAGAGGCCATTCCTCCTGACTACATGTGTAGAGAACCTAGGATAACCCAAAAAAAGTCAGATAGAGTGACTTATACAGTAATTGCTACACTAATGCTACACTTAATTGCTACACTTTTAATGCTACACTTAATTGCTACACTCTTAATACTACACTTAATTGCTACACCCTTAATGCTACACTTTGTCACTGACTCCTTCTGCCTTTAGTATTGTACATATCGTAGAAGTGGTACGCTGGTACTGCCTGGCCAAGTCCTTAACCCTCCACTTAGTTTGTTTATTTATGATTTCCTGCTTTAATTCCATGGAAATCATCCTCTTTTTCTTCTCAGCACTGTCCTTTGCATTTGCTTTCTTAGGACCCATGGTTAGAAACATGAAATTTCGCAAAATAACTGCATGAAACATAAGGAAAAGACGAGAATTCCCTCCACCGCAAATGGAGCGGACTGAGCATCGGAAACTCACTTATAGTATAGAGTGCAATAAGGTCTGCCACTGCTGTTTCATGTTATCTGCCACTGCTGCTTCATGATGTCTGCCACTGCTGCTTCATGATGTCTGCCACTGCTGCTTCATGTTGTCTGCCACTGCTGCTTCATGTTGTCTGCCACTGCTGCTTCATGTTGTCTGCCACTGCTGCTTCGTGTTGTCTGCCACTGCTACCTCATGATGTCTGCCACTGCTGCTTCATGTTGTCTGCCAGTGCTACCTCATGATGTCTGCCACTGCTGCTTCATGTTGTCTGCCAGTGCTACCTCATGATGTCTGCCACTGCTGCTTCATGATGTCTGCCACTGCTGCTTCATGTCTGCCACTGCTGCTTCATGTTGTCTACCACTGCTGCTTCATGTCTGCCACTGCTGCTTCATGTTGTCTGCCTTTGCTGCTTCATGTTGTCTGCCACTGCTACCTAATGATGTCTGCTCCCACTTTTGCTAGCATGTTGAAGAGCTTTCCAATATGTGAAGGTTGAGGGGCAGTGCCAATAGGACAGGTATTGGACGGTGACGTCATTTGTTTACTCTTGAACATCACCAAAGAATCAAACATTTCTGCTACTTTGAGCTCAATTTCAAGGTACTTTTTGTCGTGAAACCAATCAAAATCATATCTATTTCTGCAGTATATCAAATGAGACCAAAAAAACAAGAATACAACCATAAAAACCATATGAAAATATACCTCTAAGGGGAGGCTAATGGCTGAGAAGTGAACTCCGTTATTGTATGTTAATAAGCATCTTTCCATCATACATTGCCCAAGTTTCAATTAGACAGTCCAACAAACAACTGAGATCCAATTCCCTAGATCAAGAGCAAGAGCCCCTCATCAGCGTCAAGGAATTTCCCTTGAGGCCCGCTCACATCTGGAAATTTTGCTCGCGTCTGGAAGCAAAAAATCGACTGAGCGACTGCTCGTATCTGGATGCACTTGTAAGTAGAGGTTCCACTGTATATTTGTCTAATCTCTCTTTAAAGCTACTTAATTAGGTTTTAACTTCTATGACTTGACTTAGGAGATTATTCCACTCATCGACAGGTCTGTTTGAAAACCCAGTACTTTCTAAATCTAAATTTATCTAATTTAAATCCTTTATTTCTAATTCTTACTTGATTTGATAGCTCAGTATTTTTATTTTTATTGCCTTTGAAGCTGCATGAAAATTATTAATTCCACTATCATATACAGAAAACTGCATTTTCATAGCTTACTATTTTGTTGAGGAAAAAATTTGAATATGAGAAGGGCTTTATGGACATATTGTGTGTTTTGTACTTAAAAATCTTGGTGTTGGGAATGCTCATGTTGATTCGTATACAACAAGTAATAAATGTATGCTATATTATGTGCTGATTACCCTTCAAGAGTGTGCCCTGATGCTGGTGAAAGGTTCATGTTCCAAGGGTTTAGAACTACTATACTCTTCCTTGGATCAGACCTGATTACTTCCCATTTTCCAGGCATTTTATGTCCATTACAGGTTTATTGCTTCACCATGAATTTAAGTACAGTATTTGGACATTTTTTATGCTTAATTTTTTTAAGTTACTGTTTTCACATGGAAGAACTTTTTTGAATTGAAAGACCCAAGTTTTTATGGGCATGCATAAACATTTGCATTTGAAATGTGTGAATACACGTAGAGTGAAAGTCAGAAGCGATAGCAGGGACTTTCAGTTTTATACATAAATGATAAATCTATTAATTCTGTCTTAATTTGCAGGCAGCAACAGGGTGTCCATGTTCAGTCGGCATGGGACCGAGCATTCTGGTTGCTCGCATGGCTACCAGAAGAGCTAAACCCAATGGTCAGTATGTGGCTGACCCTGAAGACCTTGCTAACTATATGAAGGACCACAAGGTCTCTGAACTTCCAGGTAACCTTTTGATGCAAAATTAAAATATTACTGTAGTAAAAATTAAGCTTTTATGTATTTAAGAGAGTGTATAAGGTTGGAGTGGAAGGAAGGAGGGGTACGGTTCATCCCAGGAAGGGTTAGAGTACTAGGGGCTTGAGCATCCAGCAGGCTTAATTAAGCATGTTAGATCAGAATGAGTAGAGACATGGTTATTATGACATGATGTTCTTATGGAGCATGAGTAGGGTAACATTTATGGAGGGATTTAGGAAAACTGGCTAGCCAGACTTGAGTACAAGAGGTGGAAGTACAGTGCCTGCACTCTGAAGGAAGGGTGGGGATGTTGCAGCTTGGAAGGGCATGGAAATTGTGATGCCTGCACACTTCTGGCATGATAGCCATTGAATATATGATGGTGAAGGTGTTTCATTTTTGGGTCACCCTTCCTTGGTGGGAGATGGCTGGTTTGTTCAAAAATTTAAACAAACTGTGATACTGTATTGAATGCCATATTAAAGATTTTATTAAGACAAATTGCATTATAGTGGAGCCCTGCTGAGCATGGTTACATACCTGGTTAAAAAAGGATGTTGTACTGGACAAAACTGTGTTTAGTAAACTTAACAGTATGTGGAGAGTCAGGGAAATCAGTTAGCCAGACTTGAGTTCTGGAGGTGGGAAGTACATGCCTGCACCTTGAAGAATGGATAGATTTGTTCGAGTTCACAAGGTAAATTTTATTGTGATGTTCGTGCACTTCTGGCAAGAAAGTTATTAAATGTGTCCCCTTGTGGGAAATGCCTTGATGCCAGTGAGGGGACTCTCAGTCCAAGGAATTGGCTTTATATTGAATCAGTGATTGTGAATATATTTCCTTTGTGTTATCTTACCCTGATAGAAAATGGCTGTTGTGGTAAAAAAATTTTATGAATAGATAATGATGATTTCTTAACACCATGAAAGGAAAGACCAAGAGGTACCAAAATGATAGTAGAAAGTTCTTTTCATAATGGTTCCTTCAAGGCCTGATGCTGGTGAGGGCTCCTGATCCAAAGAATTTTATATTTCCTCCCTTATATTCTCAAGCACTATGTGACTCCCTATGAGTTTAGCACTTCCCCCTAAATATAATAATAATTCAGAGTGCGAGGATAGTGAAATTGGTTACAAGAGGGCATAATCAATGCCACAGTCACTAGAAATTAAATTTTGTTTTACATAATAAATAATGATAAGACATCACAAGCTCCTGTAATTACATGAACATAATTACAAGTAGGTTATTACATGAAGAAACTGGAAGCTGACACTGGTAGGAAAGTGTGTAAGATGACTGTTAAGAGCCTGGCTAAGTTATTTTCAGCTACTGACAACAGTCAGAACAATGATCCACTCAGAAGTGAATGCTAGCCTGTTCATGCCTAACAGCCCATCAGAGTTTCTGTATCTCATTGTGATGCAGTGTTGCTACAGACATTTGCCATTAAAGCATAAAGTCACAATACCATGGAGAAAAAACATTATGACAATATTGCAGACTGTCCTAGACCATTGTCGAGTCACAACTGGAAAATGATCCAGGACAGACTGAAATATCATAAGGTTCATCTCTTAAGTGCAGGTTTTGGAACAGCTGCCTGTGTCAAGGAAATGGAGACAAAATTTTGCCTCTGATAACCTGCCACCACTCATTATCCAACTAATGCTCACTCTTACTAACATTCATCCTGTCTTTATGTCAACCAACTCTGTAAAACTAGTGAATAGTATGCCATAAAGTACATCTTTTTTCTATAATGGGAGTTGCTAAAATGGAAATTTTATAAGATCTTTGGAATGCTTTCCTGTTTTTCTATATGCTGTTAGTTTTTTATTTTACTCATAATTATGTAAAGACATTCCTGATGCCAAGTGGAATAGAGATGTTTATGCGGTCCTGAAAGAGTTGCTTTTCTAAGCACAGGAAAAACAAAGAACATGATCATTCAACGCAACTGTAGTTTTAATAATTTAGATATAATCACTTGCTAGTGGAATATACAGATTGATTTCCATGCTAACTAGTTTAATGATGCACCAACCATGGGAACATACCAAATAAAATACTTTATTTGAATAACATATAAATGTGTACTTACAATGAACACTCACATTCCTTGTTATTTACATTGATAAACAACCCTTGTTCAGGTGTTGGCTGGTCTCTGGAGACTCGTTTGCAAGGTGAAGGGATATACACTTGTGGGGACCTGCAGGCTAAAACCCTTGGTCAGTTGCAAGCTGCCTTCGGGTCTCGAACAGGCCAATCCCTCTTTAACTACTGCCAAGGAATTGATGATCGTTTAGTGAAGAGTGAGCATGTGGTGAGTGTGTGCTTTTGGTGACCACTATATTGTGCTTAGCAGAAATAGGGATCTGTATTGCAAACATCCCTTAAAAATAGTATATAGATTCTGTAGTTTTGTCTAATAGAGCAGTACAGTGGACCCCCGGTTAACGATATTTTTTCACTCCAGAAGTATGTTCAGGTGCCAGTACTGACCGAATTTGTTCCCATAAGAAATATTGTGAAGTAGATTAGTCCATTTCAGACCCCCAAACATACACGTACAAACGCACTTACATAAATACACTTACATAATTGGTCGCATTCGGAGGTAATCGTTATGCGGGGGTCCACTGTATAATGGTACCTCGAGTTACGAACTTAATTTGTTCCAGAAGGCTGTTCGAGTGCCGATACTGAACGAATTTGTTCCCATAAGAAATACTGTAATGTAAATTAGATTAGTCCATTTCAGACCCCCAAAAATACACTTACAAAAGCACTTACAAAAATATACTTACAGTGAAACACCAGGTTTCGGCCATAATTCATTCCAGGAGCTAGGCCTAACCGCGAAACGGCCAAAAGGAGAAGCAATATTTCCCATAAGAAATAATGTAAATAAAATTAATTCGTTCCAGACCCACAAAAATATTCACAAAAAATACATTTTTTAAAGAATAACTATAGTTTTACATACACACAACACAGACAAATACACATATATTATACATAAATTGCAATTTAAATAAACATTTAAAATAACATTTACTAACCTTTATTGAAGAGACTTGCTGGCATCTGGAAGATAGGGGGAGCAGGGAGGGAGAACTTATTGTTTGGAAGGGGAATCCCCTTCCATAAAAACTTTAGGTAACAAGTCCTTATCTGGGGTTTCTTCCCTTCTTTGTCTTTTAAGGCCACTAGGACCAGCTTGAGAGTCACTGGACCCCTGTTGCACAAAATAACTGTCAAGAGTGCTCTGTTTCTGGCATCTCTTTAAGATTTCCCTGAAGTGGGAGAAGGTTTTGTCACTGAGCATGTTGCAGATATGGTTTGTTTCAGCTTGGTCAGGGTTGTACTTTTCAACAAAAGCTTGCAACTCATTCCGCTTTGCACACTTTTCACAGTCACAATTAATGGCTGGCTTGCTGGCTGGATGCCTGGCTGGCTGGCTGGCTGGCTGGCTTGCTGGCTGACTGGCTGGCTGGTTGGCTGGCTGGCTGGCTGGCTGACTGGCTCAATGCCTGGCTGGCTGGCTGGTTGCCTGACTGGCTGGATGCCTGGCTGGCTGGCTGGCTGGATGCCTGGCTGGCTGGTTGCCTGGCTGGCAGGCAGGCAGGATGAGAGTGCAGGGTAATGTTCACTCAAGGATAAACAATGCTAGACTGGCTGACAACCCCTGCTCGGGGAGTTGCGGAAGTGCGGGTAGGCGGACAGGTCTGGTACGCCAGCCGAAACATGGGACAAAATTTGGCCAAAAAATGCAGGCAAAACCTGAAGCGGCCGATTCCTAGGGTGGCTGAAACCTGGGGTTTCACTGTACATAATTGTTCGAGTTGGGAGCTGTTCAAAACTCGAGGTACCACTGTATTACTTCTTACTGATACTTAGTAATTTTCAGGTGTCTTAGGAGAACATGAGGCAGTGAATGTGTGTACTGATTTTGTGATTAATATATAAATTGCATATTTGCACTTACAGAGGAAATCAGTCTCAGCAGAGGTGAACTATGGCATTCGGTTTACCTGCCAAAGTGACGCTGACAAGTTCATCAGTGAGCTGGCTGTAGAACTGGAGAATAGACTTGATGCTGTTAAACTGAAGGGCAAGTGTATCACTCTCAAACTTAAGGTCAGCAAAATGCTTGATAGAAACGTGGTTTCTCATTCCATGAAAAACTTAAAAAAAATGCTGAATTAAATTTTGTCAAATTTTCATTTCAATCATATGTAAATCTTGAAATGCAATACTTCCTCTTTATGAATGGGTACTGCTTTCTTAATAAAGGTCATTCAAAGTAAACTTTGTTTACCATAGGGGTAGGTTGCCAGAAGTTGAGGTTAGGTTACTAAAAGTCTTCACAAAATCAGAATTTTCAAATACCACAAAATTCTGTCCACATAATAAAAAAATTCAGATTTTGGCTCATTTTATGCTTCAAAGACTTTCTGTATCATTATTCTTGTTGATATTGACATTCATGAGAAAATGTACTCTGAGAGAAGAGATTTGGGTGTAAAAATTCCATTGAGGACATTCTGAACAATTTGCTATACAGTGGACCCTCAGTTAATGCCCGTAATCCGTTCCAGAAGGCCAGCCTAAAACCGAAATGGTCGACAACCGAAATAATAATTCCCATAAGAATTAATGTAAATACAATTAATCCGTTCCAGACACCCAAAAATATTCACAAAAAATTGTTTTTTAAAGATTAATTATAGTTTTACATACACAAAACAATGAGAACTAAATAAAATAAATACATGAACAATTAAATCAGTACAGGTCTTCCATCACAAATCCGGCATCATTGGGACCTGTAGTGTGCCGGATTACTGAGTTTGCCGGATTACAGAGTGGTTAGGTTAGAATACTTAATAAAATTAGCCAACTTGACTTACACAAAGTTCATTGAACATCGGCAAAAATCGAACATTTCCGCTTCTTTGAGCTCAATTTCAAGGTACTTCTCATCATAAAAGCAATCAAAATCATGTCTATTTCTGTAATATTTCTTCCATTCTATCAAATGAGACCAAAAACACGAAAATACAACCATAAAAACCATATGAAAATACATATACCACAAAGAGGCGGCGAATGGCCGAGAAGTGAACTCCCTTATTTATTGTCCGTCTTTTTTATTTTTGGTGTACGTTAAGAAGCATCTTTCCATCATACATTGCCCAAGTTTCAATGAGACAGCCCAACAAACAACAGAAAAAAACAATATTTACCAAAAATCATGGCAAGCCCAAGCCAGGTACTGGAAATAAGTCACTTTGTCTGACTTTTTTTTGGGTTATCCTAGGTTCTCTATACATACACTGCTATGTATGATAATCTATGTAACTGTATTTGTGTATAGTACCTGAATTAACTTACTTACTTCTAGTCTGTCGACTGAGTACAAGAAACCGCCCATTCACCTGTTTCAACTACCCAATAAAGTGGTCAGAAATTGGCAATTTGGCCAATTTCACAGATGCCAATTTAAAAATAGGGTCCAGAATAGACAATGCAGACATTCCTGGCATTAAAATAACATTTTCTCTGTTCATTAGTCATGGCTCCAGGCCCCTCTTATATTTCTTATATTACTCTTACTTAACATTTGGAATTTTTATTCACATAAAAAAAATAGATGATTTACTGTTATGCAGACTACTGCATTATTGTAATTGTATAAATAATGTCAACCCATTCTTGACTGCGTATTGGAATTTGGACTGGCAGGCGGAGAGGTATTGGACGGTGACATCAATTGTTTACTTGAGCATCGCTAAAGAATAGAACCTTTCTGCTACTGTGAGCGCAATTTCAAGGTACTTTTTGTGTCATGTAAGCAATCAAAATCATATCAATTTCTGTAATATATCTTCCATTCTATCAAATGAGACCGAAAAAACGAGAATATAACCATAAAAACCATACAAAAATATACCGCTAAGCGGCCGCTAATGACTGAGAAGTGAATCCCGTTATTTATGGTCTGATTTCTTTCATTTTTGGTGTACATTAAGAAGTATCTTTCCATCATGCATTGCCCAAGTTTCAATAAGATAACCCAACAAACAAATGAGAAAATAACAATAATCACACATAAAGTGGGAGTTGTCACAGTTGCTCTTTGCTGATGACACTGTGCTCTTGGGAGATTCTGAAGAGAAGTTGCAGAGGTTGGTGGATGAATTTGGTAGGGTATGTAAAAGAAGAAAATTAAAAGTGAATACAGGATAGAGTAAGGTTATGAGGATAACAAAAAGATTAGGTGATGAAAGATTGGATATCAGATTGAAGGGAGAGAGTATGGAGGAGACGAATGTATTCAGATATTTGGGAGTGGACGTGTCAGCAGATGGGTCTATGAAAGATGAGGTGAATCATAGAATTGATGAGGGGAAAAGGGTGAGCGGTGCACTGAGGAGTCTGTGGAGACAAAGAACTTTGTCCTTGGAGGTAAAGAGGGGAATGTATGAGAGTGTAGTTTTACCAATGCTCTTATTCTTATATGGGTGTGAAGCATGGATGATGAATGTTGCAGCGAGGAGAAGGCTGGAGGCAGTGGAGATGTCATGTCTGAGGGCAATGTGTGGTGTGAATATAATGCAGAGAATTCGTAGTTTGGAAGTTAGGAGGAGGTGCAGGATTGCCAAAACTGTTGTCCAGAGGGCTGAGGAAGGGTTGTTGAGGTGGTTCGGACATGTAGAGAGAATGGAGCGAAACAGAATGACTTCAAGAGTGTATCAGTCTGTAGTGGAAGGAAGGCGGGGTAGGGGTCGGCCTAGGAAAGGTTGGAGGGAGGGGGTAAAGGAGGTTTTGTGTGCGAAGGGCTTGGACTTCCAGCGGGCATGCGTGAGCGTGTTTGATAGGAGTGGAGACAAATGATTTTTAATACTTGACGTACTGTTGGAGTGTGAGCAAAGTAGCATTTATGAAAGGATTCAGGGAAACCGGCAGGCCGGACTTGAGTCCTGGAGATGGGAAGTACAGTGCCTACACTCTGAAGGAGGGGTGTTAATGTTGCAGTTTAAAAACTGTAGTATAAAGCATCCTTCTGGCAAGACAGTGATGGAGTGAATGATGGTGAAAGTTTTTGTTTTTCGGGCCACCCTGCCTTGGTGGGAATCAGCCAGTGTGTTAATAATAATAAAAAAATAATTTACTTCACATACATGTACATGGGATACAGACATAGCTGACATCAGTGACATACTACTATATAGAAAGCCGCTTGTTATGCTGAGTATTTCAAGCAAATTAGGTCAGTGTCCCAGGATAACACCCACACCAGCCAATTAACACCCAGGTACCCATTTACTGATGGGTGAACATAGACAACAGGTGTAAAGAAACGCCCAGTGTTTCTACCCTGACTGGGAATCGAATATTTACCAAAAATCATATATGGCTAACCCAAGCCAGGTACTAGAAATAAGCCACATTGTCTGACTTTTTTGGGTTATCCTAGGTTCTCTACACATATGCTGCTATGTGTATTAATCTATATAGAGAAAACAGCTTTTTTGTTTCAGGTTTATGGTGCAGTACGAGTGTATATCACAGTTAGCCCTGTGCTACACTCCTTTTTCTCTAATACATATAAGCCCCAAGACAGGGATAGGAGAATGGTACTTGTATCTCGTATCCTCTTCATACCTCCGTCGAACTGCTCGGTATTATGCCAAATATTATTTATTCTGGAGTATTTAACATGTTTTATGCTATTTATATTGTTTATTATGTCATATTAGATCAACTATGATAGGCAATAAGCTGTAGTGTTGATATTAGCGTAATAATAAAGCATATTCTCCTGCATCACGAAACTGAGCTCATAGCAACCGACAGTGGCTTCAAAGCCACCTTATCTTTAATGGACTATGTACTGTGTAGGTGCTTTACACAACAAAAAGCATTTCTTTTATTCATTGGAATCATGGCTAGGGCTAAAAGTAAGCAGGTTATAACAATTAATGGAGAAAAATAAATTAGCATGACTTATGCAGCAAGTAGCGCCACCAAACAGTACCAGCAGGCTGGTGTGGCGACCCTGGAAATTTGAAATTATGCTAGCTGAAATTAGTGCCAAATAACTGAAGGAGCCAAATAACTGATTGCCGGATTTGTGATGGCGGACCTGTATTGCATACCTTTATTGAAGACTCTTCTTGGCTTATGGAAGATAGGGAGGAGGAGAGAGGGAGAATTATTGTTTGGAAGGAGAATCCCCCTCCATAATGACTTCAGATAACAAGTCCCTCTCTGTGGTTACTTCTCTTCTTTGTCTTTTAATGCCACTAGGACCAGCTTGAGAGTCACTGGACCCCTGTCGCACAAAAAATCTGTCCAGAGAGGTGTTTCTGGTGTCTCTGTAAGATTAAGGCATGGGTCACGAGGGAAATTTTCGTCAAGTGGTCCAATGAAGTGTTTGGCCCTAGTGTGAAGAATTACCTCCTGGAAAAGAAATTAGTACTGAAGTGCCTCCTAGTAATAGACAATGCACCTGCTCATCCTCCAAACTTGGATGACCTAATTCTGCAGGAGTTTGGGTTCATCACAGTAAAGTTCTTGCCCCCGAGTACCACTCCTCTCCTCCAGCCCATGGACCAGCAGGTCATTTCAAACTTTAAAAAACTCTACACCAAAGCAATATTTCAAAGCTGCTTGAATGTGACCTCAGACACTCACTTGACCCTAAGAGATTTTTGGAAAGAATACTTCAGTATCCTCCATTGCATAAGCCTTATAGGTAAGGGTTGGGAGGGAGTGACTACCAGGACTTTGAACTCTGCCTGGAGAAAATTGTGGCCAGATTGTGTCGACAAGAGGGATTTTGAAGGGTTTGTGGCTGACCCTGATGAGCCTATGTCAATTGTGAACTCTGTTGTGGCATTGGGGAGTTCCATGGTGTTGGATGTGAGTTTGGAGGATGTGGAAGAGTTGGTGGAGGACCACAACGAAGAGCTAACCACTGAGGAGCTGCAAGAGCTTCAGCAGGAACAGCAACAGATTGCAGCTCAGAATCTTGTTGCAGAGGAGGAGGAAGAGAGATGGAAGAAGGTGCCTTCTTCAGAAATTAAGGAGATTTTTTGAAATGTGGGGTAGGATGGAAAGATTTATGGAGAAACATCACCCTGAGAAGGATGTTGAAAGCCATATCGGCAACTTGTACAGTGACAGAGTCTTGGCCCATTTTAGGGAAGTTTTAAAGAGACGCCAGAGACAGCTCTCTGGACACTTTTTTTGCGAGACAGGACTCCAGTGACTCTCAAGCTGGTCCTAGTGGCATTAAGAAACTTGAAGAGAAGTAACCCCAGAAAAGGACTTGGTACTTGAGGTGTTGATGGAAGGGGATTCCCCTTCCAAACAGTAACTAATCCAATCTCTCTCCTCCTCCAGTCTTCCATACACTAAGAAAAATCGCCAATAAAGGTAAGTTTTATGCTGTTAATGTTTCATTCATCATGTCCCATTGTATTGTTTATGTTCTACATCTATATTTCATGTAAAAATTTTTTTTGTTTTAATACTTCTGGGTGTCAGGAACGGATTAATTGTATTTACATTATTTCTTATGGGGAAAATTGATTCGATAATCGATAATTGTCGCACTTCCAGGAACGGATTAACGACGATAGACAAGGGACCACTGTATAATTAATATCACCACATTTGTGAACATAGACTCACCAGCTGACATGTATTAGACTCGTGACGACATTTGTTTACTCTTGAACATCAGCAAAAATTGAACATTTCCACTACTTTGAGCTCAGTTTCAAGTCATTTTCACTACTAAAACCAATCAAAATGATCTCCATTTCTGTAATATATATTTCATTCTATCAAGTGAGACCAAGAAATCGTGAATACAACTGTAAAAAAAACATAGGAAAAAGCACCGCAAAGTTGCTGTTTTAATCCAAAATTACGGTCTCATTTTTTCTCTCATTATGTACTGCGTTCTGCAGGATTTGTTTTATGTGGTGCACACTTGCCACATAGATGTATTCTCTCATATCTAGGCCCAAATTTACTGCTCACAGGTTATCTGAGTGAGCTGAGCTCATGGTGTAGATTTGGACCCTGGCTTCAAAGCCGTAGATATACAGCACCGACCCTGAAATTGTTAGAAGAAAAACTTTGAAGGTGTTTCTTTTCTGGGTCACCCTGCCTTGGTGGGAGTTGTCTGGTGTGTTAAAAAAAAAATATGGGGAGGGAGGGATCAGGTTGCAGGCCTCCTCCTCACCTACATTTGTTGACCACTCTCAAGCCAAACAAGTGTGAGCTCTCTATATACAGTCTGTGCAGAAATATACGATGCCAACTGCAGGACAATCTTTTGATCCTTGCAACAGATGGTTGAGGTCTGAGCTTTCTAGAAATCTTAGGAAAATCCCCTACAGCAATTGCAAGTGGGGCCATTCAGCTTCAAGAATGAGCTTATCTGCCTTTGGGTTGAACTCTGCACCTACTAACAAGAATGACATGATACACTACTATGTACACCACAACCACTCATTGGCATATGCCAGCCCAGAATTCCTGGTGGAAGAATGCAGTATTCTTAAAGATTTTCTGGATGCAAAAATTTCCTTCACACACCATCTGGGACTGCATGGATTGTGCATGCAAAATCTTAACTTTGTCAGAACTGGAGAATAACAGACAGAATACTCATTCTTGCTACAAGCCACACCACAGGATATATTACACAAACCCCTGCCAAGAACAACATAGGTGTTACCACTGTCATATCCAGCACCATCAATAACTTGACCAGGCAAAAAGACAACTGGCAAAACCATGATAATGGAAGTTTCTTCATCATTCCATGTGGCAGTTGTGACCAGAAATATGTTGGAGAGACCTCCTGTAGCCTTCAGTTCAGGTTGGAAGAACATCAGTGTACCTGCAGGGCTAACAACTTAAATAATGCCTGCATGATGCAGGCAGGTAGTAGGTTGGTAGACAGCAACCACCCAGGGAAGTACTACCGTCCTGCCAGATGACTGTGAAACAAAAACCTGTAACTGTTTTGCATGATGGTAGGATTGCTGGTTTCTTTTTCTGTCTCATAAACACGCTAAGATAACAGGGATATCTTGCTACTCCTACTTACACTTTGGTCACACTTCACAGACACACACATGCATATATATATATACATACATCTAGGTTTTTCTCCTTTTTCTAAATAGCTCTTGTTCTTTTTTATTTCTTCTATTGTCCATGGGGAAGTGGAAAAGAATCTTTCCTCCGTAAGCCATGCGTGTCGTATGAGGCGACTAAAATGCCGGGAGCAATGGGCTAGTAACCCCTTCTCCTGTTATTACAATTACTAAAAAAGAGAAGAAGAAAAATTTTATAAAACTGGGTTGCTTAAATGTGCGTGGATGTAGTGCGGATGACAAGAAACAGATGATTGCTGATGTTATGAATGAAAAGAAGTTGGATGTCCTGGCCTAAGCGAAACAAAGCTGAAGGGGGTAGGAGAGTTTCAGTGGGGGGAAATAAATGGGATTAAATCTGGAGTATCTGAGAGAGTTAGAGCAAAGGAAGGGGTAGCAGTAATGTTAAATGATCAGTTATGGAAGGAGAAAAGAGAATATGAATGTGTAAATTCAAGAATTATGTGGATTAAAGTAAAGGTTGGATGCGAGAAGTGGGTCATAATAAGCGTGTATGCACCTGGAGAAGAGAGGAATGCAGAGGAGAGAGAGAGATTTTGGGAGATGTTAAGTGAATGTTAGGAGCCTTTGAACCAAGTGAGAGAGTAATTTGGTAGGGGACTTGAATGCTAAAGTAGGAGAAACTTTTAGAGAGGGTGTGGTAGGTAAGTTTGGGGTGCCAGGTGTAAATGATAATGGGAGCCTTTGATTGAACTTTGTATAGAAAGGGGTTTAGTTATAGGTAATACATATTTTAAGAAAAGAGGATAAATAAGTATACACGATATGATGTAGGCGAAATGACAGTAGTTTGTTGGATTATGTATTGGTAGATAAAAGACTGTTGAGTAGACTTCAGGATGTACATGTTTATAGAGGGGCCACAGATATATCAGATCACTTTCTAGTTGTAGCTACACTGAGAGTAAAAGGTAGATGGGATACAAGGAGAATAGAAGCATCAGGGAAGAGAGGGGTGAAGGTTTAAAACTAAAAGAGGAGGCAGTTAGGGTAAGATATAAACAGCTATTGGAGGATAGATGGGCTAATGAGAGCATAGGCAATGGGGTCGAAGGGGTATGGGGTAGGTTTAAAAATGTAGTGTTAGAGTGTTCAGCAGAAGTTTGTGGTTACAGGAAAGTGGGTGCAGGAGGGAAGAGGAGCGATTGGTGGAATGATGATGTAAAGAGAGTAGTAAGGGAGAAAAAGTTAGCATATGAGAAGTTTTTACAAAGTAGAAGTGATGCAAGGAGGGAAGAGTATATGGAGAAAAAGAGAGAAGTTAAGAGAGTGGTGAAGCAATGTAAAAAGAGAGCAAATGAGAGAGTGGGTGAGATGTTATCAACAAATTTTGTTAAAAATAAGAAAAAAGTTTTGGAGTGAGATTAACAAGTTAAGAAAGCCTAGAGAACAAATGGATTTGTCAGTTAAAAATAGGAGAGGAGAGTTATTAAATGGAGAGTTAGAGGTATTGGGAAGATGGAAGGAATATTTTGAGGAATTGTTAAATGTTGATGAAGATAGGGAAGCTGTGATTTCGTGTATAGGGCAAGGAGGAATAACATCTTGTAGGAGTGAGGAAGAGCCAGTTGTGAGTGTGGGGGAAGTTCGTGAGGCAGTAGGTAAATGAAAGGGGGTAAGGCAGCCGGGATTGATGGGATAAAAATAGAAATGTTAAAAGCAGGTGGGGATATAGTTTTGGAGTGGTTGGTGCAATTATTTAATAAATGTATGGAAGAGGGTAAGGTACCTAGGGATTGGCAGAGAGCATGCATAGTTCCTTTGTATAAAGGCAAAGGGGATAAAAGAGAGTGCAAAATTATAGGGGGATAAGTCTGTTGAGTGTACCTGGTAAAGTGTATGGTAGAGTTATAATTGAAAGAATTAAGAGTAAGACGGAGAATAGGATAGCAGATGAACAAGGAGGCTTTAGGAAAGGTAGGGGGTGTGTGGACCAGGTGTTTACATGAAAAAATATAAGTGAACAGTATTTAGATAAGGCTAAAGAGGTCTTTGTGGCATTTATGGATTTGGAAAAGGCGTATGACAGGGTGGATAGGGGGGCAATGTGGCAGATGTTGCAAGTGTATGGTGTAGGAGGTAGGTTACTGAAAGCAGTGAAGAGTTTTTACGAGGATAGTGAGGCTCAAGTTAGAGTATGTAGGAAAGAGGGAAATTTTTTCCAGTAAAAGTAGGCCTTAGACAAGGATGTGTGATGTCACCGTGGTTGTTTAATATATTTATAGATGGGGTTGTAAGAGAAGTAAATGCGAGGGTCTTGGCAAGAGGCGTGGAGTTAAAAGATAAAGAATCACACACAAAGTGGGAGTTGTCACAGCTGCTCTTTGCTGATGACACTGTGCTCTTGGAGATTCTGAAGAGAAGTTGCAGAGATTGGTGGATGAATTTGGTAGGGTGTGCAAAGAAGAAAATTAAAGGTGAATACAGGAAAGAGTAAGGTTATGAGGATAACAAAAAGATTAGGTGATGAAAGATTGAATATCAGATTGGAGGGAGAGAGTATGGAGGAGGTGAACGTATTCAGATATTTGGGAGTGGACGTGTCAGCGGATGGGTCTATGAAAGATGAGGTGAATCATAGAATTGATGAGGGAAAAAGAGTGAGTGGTGCACTTAGGAGTCTGTGGAGACAAAGAACTTTGTCCTTGGAGGCAAAGAGGGGAATGTATGAGAGTATAGTTTTACCAACGCTCTTATATGGGTGTGAAGCGTGGGTGATGGATGTTGCAGCGAGGAGAAGGCTGGAGGCAGTGGAGATGTCATGTCTGAGGGCAATGTGTGGTGTGAATATAATGCAGAGAATTCTAGTTTGGAAGTTAGGAGGAGGTGCGGGATTACCAAAACTGTTGTCCAGAGGGCTGAGGAAGGGTTGTTGAGGTGGTTCGGACATGTAGAGAGAATGGAGCGAAACAGAATGACTTCAAGAGTGTATCAGTCTGTAGTGGAAGGAGGCGGGGGGTAGGGGTCGGCCTAGGAAGGGTTGGAGGGAGGGGGTAAAGGAGGTTTTGTGTGCGAGGGGCTTGGACTTCCAGCAGGCATGCGTGAGCGTGTTTGATAGGAGTGAATGGAGACAAATGGTTTTTAATACTTGACGTGCTGTTGGAGTGTGAGCAAAGTAACATTTATGAAGGGATTCAGGGAAACCGGCAGGCCGGACTTGAGTCCTGGAGATGGGAAGTACAGTGCCTGCACTCTGAAGGAGGGGTGTTAATGTTGCAGTTTAAAAACTGTAGTGTAAAGCACCCTTCTGGCAAGACAGTGATGGAGTGAATGATGGTGAAAGTTTTTCTTTTTCGGGCCACCCTGCCTTGGTGGGAATCGGCCGGTGTGATAATAAATAAATAAAAATAAATGATGCATAGGGACCAGACTGCACTTCTGGTATCCGGGAAGGGCGCTCAGCTGGTCATGAAGGAAATGCACAAAACACGACACAGATGTCTGAAGCTGTGCCAGTCTGAACATGAAATACAATCCAGCAGAATAAAGAAGTTTTCAGTTTTTCCAAACCTATAGCTCAACTTGTCTTACATAAACAGGTTGTCAGAAGGACTGGTAGGCTTCCTGCAGTGCCACTTTCTCACAGTCCATCCATACTGCAACCTAGCCATTGAATGAAGAAGCCTGTTTCACAGTTGTGTTTTTTGACCATTTGTTGGCTTCATACCATTTGTCTCCATATCTAGTCAAAATCATATTCTTTCAGGTACGTGCAAAGGATGCTCCAGTAGAGACAGCTAAGTTTATGGGTCATGGTGTTTGTGATAATATTGCAAAGTCTGTGTCCATATCCTCAGCAACTTCTTCATCATCTATCATAGAGAGGTGAGAAGTCATTTATAACACTGACGTAATGAATGCATTGTACAACAGGGTGTCAAACCCAAATTTCACAAAGTTGCAGTTATGTACATTTACTTGGCCAGTACTTTGCATTAGAGGTTTCTACTGTATTTATTAGTGGGAGATGATGTGATGAGTTTTGTGGTAAATTAGAATTTATCAATGTTTTCAGTGGTTTTTATAGTGCATCAAATGTTAATGAAAGCATTTTGTTTTAGAAATTAAGTAACCCTTTCAGGGTCCAGACCCCTGTTCTGAGACTTGTCCACAGGGTCCAAGAATTTAAAAAAAAATTTTGGTATGTTTTCTTATAAAATTGTAGAGAATCTTTTGCTGAAGGTAATAAAACAAAAGTACAAAATTTAATGGAAAATTGAGGAAATTCCGCATCATGAATTTTGTTGTGTCAATGATATTTACACATCAGCGATTTTGCCCATTTTGATACTTATTTTATGCCAATTACATTGTTTATTGTCCAAATTCTTAGCTATTTTGCAAGTATGCCTTCTGTTTTATTGATTGAGCATGAGAAACTGCCCAGTCATCTATTTCATCTACCCAATAAAGTGATCAGAAATTGGTAATTTGGCCAATTTCAAATAAATTTCAAAATATTCCAATTTCAAAACAGGGTCCAAAATAAACAATGCAGGCATTCCTGGTATTAAAATAACATTTCATCTGTTCATTAGTTACATTTCCAGGCTTTACACATGAATTCCATTTTGATTTTTTATTCACACAGTGAATTTGTATTCACACCAAAAAATAGAATATTTACTGTATTGGAATATTGTAATAATTGTATAAATTATATCATTGCATTTGTGAACACTTATTTGATCCACCAGTTGATGTATATTGGATGCGTGATGTGATTTGTTTACTCTTAAACATCAGCAAAAATTGAACATTTCTGTTACTTTTAGCTCAATTTCAAGGTATTTCCAGACCTAAAAAATCAAAATCATCTCTAATTCTGTAATATATCTTCGATTCTGTCAAAGGAGACCAAGAAACCATGAATACACTCGTAAAAGCCATGCAAAAATACACCACAAGTTCGCTGTTTTAAACCAAAAACCCCGTCACAGTTTTTTTTTTTCATATTGTAGGATATTTTTTTATGGTGCACACTTACCACATAGAGCCACTCTCTTGTATCTAGGCCCAAATTTACCACTCACAGCTTATGTGAGTGAGCTGAGTTCATCACATAGTACTATGGCATGGGCCCTGGCTTTAAACCCATAGAACAATGGCACGAACCCTTAAAGGGTTAAGTGCAATATTCAGATGATCTTTCAGCAATATGTAATTTATTGTTCTTCATGATTTATGGTTGATTAGCTTAACTAACTTCATTAATATTTACAGAGAGGCATTGTCTTTGCTGCACCAAGTAAAGGTTCAGCCTCAGGACTTCAGGGGTGTTGGGATCCAGGTGTGTACACTCTTCATGTGTTCGTACTTAATGTTGGGATCCAAGTGTGTTCACTTTTTGTTTTGTTCATACTTAATTTGAAGTTTTGACTGTGTCAAACTGGGTCACACTAGGTAACCCAAAATATTTCAAAAATTATCACCAAAACCATGACCAAGCCCATAACTAAGAAATAATAATAGAGGGCTAAGGAGGGGTAATTGAGGTGGTTTTACATCTAGAGAGAATATAGCAAAATAGGATGACTTGGAGGATGTTTAAATCTGTAACAGAGGGAAGGAGAGGTAGGGGTTATCCTAGAGAAGGTTGGAGGGAGGGGGTAAAGAAGGTTTTGTATGCAAGGGGTTTGAACATCCAATAGGTGTGTTGTGAGTGTGTTAGATAGGAGTGGAGGCAAGTGATTTTATGACTTGATGTGCTGTTGGAGTGTGAGCAAAGTAACATTTATGAAGGGATTCAGGGAAACCAGTTAGCTGGACTTGAGCCCTGGAGGTGGAAAGTACAATGCCTGCTTTCTGAAGGAGGAGTGGGGATATTACAGTTTGGAGAAGCATCTGAGCTACAATGTAGACACGTCTCTGGCAAGATGGTGGTGGATTGAGTGATGGTGGAAATGCTTATTCTTTTTTGGATCACCCTATCTTGGTGGGAAACAGCCAGTGTATTAAAAAATTAACATCTATATGCAGTAGGTCCTCCCATTTATGAAGTTAATGCTTTCCTGAAAAATGATTGTAAATTTATTGTTCGATACATTGAACCTGTCTTCTTATAGACACCCATGTTGTGATTAGAGATGCTTTCCCAAGCCATTATATTCCATATCTAATTTCATTATATTCCATATCTTATTAAAGCCATGTGTTAGGTGAAGTGTAGCAAAACTTTCTTAGTCATGTGATAGGTCCAGGGAAGCACTGAGCTGGGAAGGTTTGTTCAGCACTGCACATTAGAGATGAATGGTGATAAGCTGGGCAGAGAAATGAAGGCTGATGTGTTGAAGTTAAGAAAGATGTCAGGAGAATCTGTAGGTCTAGAATGTTTTGTAGGTAAGAGTCTGAGCATCAGGTTACTTTGTTTACATCCAAGAGCATAAAGCCTCACATCACTGCTTTGCTTTAACCTTTCATTCATAACTTTAGCAAAACTTTAAGTTGTTTGTAAGACCATTGATACTGTAAAAATTTATGATTGATGAGGAAAGTCTGATGTAACAGTATGAAAGGAAAGGGTTTTAATTATTACTTTTTAAATTATTGTTAATTTTGTGATTATAAGACATACAGATTTAATACAGAAATATATTCTTGTGTTTTTTAAGCCATATAATAATAACAAGAATGAATTTGATATAATACAGTACATGTTCTGTGCCTTACAGGTGTCACGTCTGGAGGGGCACCAAGGTTCATCAGGAGGTTTTGGATCTGGTGGAACTTCTATTAAAAACTTTCTAATAGCCAAGAGCAGCACCAACAAGACAGTTAGCCCTTCCATCAGTCCCATAAATTCTACAGAAACTGATCACACAACTTTTGAGGATAATAAATTTTCTCATATCAATGTAGGCTTCTGCCACTTGAAGCAAGTGGCAGGAGAAAAAATTCACTCAAAAACACCAGGGGCACTACTAGGATCTAGTACTGCTGTACCTGCACCAAGTGGTGATGCACAAGTGTCTCTAACAAACGAAACTTCACAAAAAGACAACATTGACCTTGAAGTTCTCATGGCTCTTCCTAAAGAGATAAGAGACCAAGTAATAGCTGAGTACAGTCAGCAGGGTTATATTATTCCAACACTTGGTGATGGGGTTGCTGGTGGTGACAGATTGGTGATAACTGAGGAACCAAAACCAAGTACATCAGGTTACGTACAACCTGCCAAGAAATCAACTACACAAGAGTCTGACTTTGCAAAGGTGCCTAGGATTCATGGAAAAGGTACTTTGACATCACATTTTGTTGAATTAAGTGGAGGAAATGATTTAGAAGATTTTATAGCAGTAAATGAGAGTGGAAAGGATGTTCCATACAGCACTAAAGATGACTGCCAGAAACACAGTGAGAGAAGATCCAGTGGTAACTTAATTGCTACTGCCACAATTGCTGAAGAGGCAGATTGCAATAGTAACTCTTCACTTGTTTCAGAAGATGCACAAAATGAAGCATTAATTACTAGTTTTTCTCAGGTGTGTTTACAATTCGGGTTTCCTTATTTTTAAGTGGTGTTCTTGATTTATGTTTATATTCTTTAGTACAGCAGTCAGCAGATTTTTTCCTAATTGTGGGCCATATTTTTAATGAATGATGAAAGTAAGTCCAAATAGTCATTATTCCCTCTTATGAGTGATTGAAAAATATTGGGAAACCCCCTCTCCCAAGTCTGGAGCAGTACTGCTTCACATCTGAATTCCTCACTTTCCTTGGAAAGGAGTTAGGGCACTCTGAATAATTACTTGAAGATGACAAAGAGTTTCCCATACTGCCTAGAGTCATTGACAACAATTTTATATGCCAATTGAACCCTAGAACCTTCCAAAATCACCTTAAATGTGGGCTCTATGCAGGACCTTGGAATGCCAATGGAATGAATATATATGCATTATACTTGTTCATTAATTGTAAAATCTGATTCAACATGTATTCCAATGAGTAAAATGTATAATCATCTTACATTTCTTTGTTGTAATTTAGATAATTTTTGGTACAGTAATTTGAAAATGGTAAATAGGTAGATTTTGTATTTATGCAGACCAATTGTATGTTGGTCTGTTATTTTCCATTTCTTAGGTAATGTATGACCACAGCATGTTTAACACTTCTCCAAGAATATACTGGCAATAATAACTTCATGGGGAAGTGGAGAAGAATCCTTCCTCTGTAAGTCATACGTGTCACAAGAGGCGACTAAAATGTTGGGAGCAAGGAACTAATAACCCCTTCTGTATAAATTACTAAATGTAAAAGGAGAACTTTGTTTCCCTTCTTTTTCAGGTCAAAACCCGCTTGGGTGGAGATGGCGTTGTGTTAAAAAATATAATGCAATAATAATAATAAAATTGATTACCATGCGCCAATCTAGAGAGGGAATTTTTCCTTGATGCTGTGTGTTGAAACTGATTATATACCTTTATACAGTGGTCCTTGTATACATCCACTTTGAATAAGTCCCAAATTGGTTTATGTCCTGTTGGGATGGGAAAATTTTGGGATGGTATATGACAATGGTTTGGAATACAACTCGCATGCTAGAACTTGTATGGGTCAAAATGAGTGACGACATCACACGTTACCCTTGTTTACCTCTTTAACTCTCTCTTGAGACAAAGCCATGACTGCCCACTAGTGTCAGCACACCCGTTGCTACCATTCAGTGAACAACCCACAGTGTAACTGTGAATTTTCACGTGATTTTGTGTTTATTCGTATAAATTTTTAGTAAATTCATTAACCATGAGTTAATGGGACAATGCCTTGTCTTATTGTAGGCAAATCTTAGAGAGATGCCAGAAACAGACCTCTCTGGACAGATTTTTTGTGACAGGGGTACAGTGACTCTCAAGCTGATCCTAGTGCCAGTAAAAGACAAAGAAGGGAAGTGACCCCAGATAGGGCCTTGATACCTGAAATCCTTATGGAAGGGGATTCCCTTTAAAAACAATAACCTCTCCTCCTCCCTCTTCCCTCCTCGCCATCTTCCATACACCAACAAGAGTCTTCAATAAAGGTAAAAGTGATGTTAAATGTTCATTTATCCATTTCATTATTCATTTATATTTATTTCTCATTAATGTTTGTATGTAAAACTATAGTTATTCTCTATAAAATGTACTTTTTGTTAATATTTTTGGGTGTCTGGAATGGATTAATTGGATTTACATTATTTCTTATGGGAAATATTGCTTCAGTTTTCATACGATTCGGTTTTCATCAGACTTTTTAGAAAGGTTTATCATGAAAACCGAGGTTCCACTGTATTCCACTGATTTTAAAGTCATTTTCTGAAAGTAAATTTACATTATTTAGCATATCTCCTTGCATTAGACTAATGATTGTTGCTTTTGTAGGTGGATGAAAGTTTTCTGAAAGCTATTCCAGAAGAGCTTAGGGAAGAATTACGCCAGGACTTCAAGCGCCAAAAGGAAGCAGCAGTGAATAAGCAACAGAGACCTCAAAGGACAGGTATTTATTTTTCTTCTTGTGATATAATTTAAAACATAAGAGTGTTTACTTCAGGCTCCAAATTGACAATATTTTGCAGACAGTAATGAGAAAAAGAGAAATCAAGAGGTGTACCTGGAGTATACCTGGAGAGGGTTCCGGGGGTCAATGCCTCCGTGGCACAATCTGTGACCAGGCCTCATGGTGGATCTTGTTGGTGCATGTAAACTGACATATGAACCACAGTCCAGCTGGTCAGGTCCTGACTTCAGGTGCCTGTCCAGTGCCTGCTTGAAGACAGCCAGGGGTCTATTGCTAATCCCCCTTATGTATGCTGGGAGGCAATTGAACAGTTTGGGGCCCATGACACTTTATGTGTTGTCTCTTATTGTGCTAGTAGCACCCCTGCTTTTCATTGGGGGGATGTTGCATCATCTGCTGAGTCTTTTGCTTTCATAGGGAGTGATTTTCATGTGCAAATTTGGTACTAATCCCTCTATGATTTTCCAAGTGTATATGATCATGTCTCTCTCCCACCTGCATTCTAGGGAGTGCAGGTTGAGGAACTTCAAGCGTTCCCAGTAATTGAGGTGTTTTATCGCAGTTATGTGTGGCGTGAAGGTTCTCTGTACATTTTCTAGGTCAGCAATTTCACCTGCCTTGAAAGGTGCTGTTAGTGTGCAGCAATATTCCAGCCTAGATAGAACAAGCGACCTGAAGAGTGTCATCATGGACTTGGCATCCCTAGTTTTGAAGGTTCTCATTATCCATCCTGTCATTTTTCTAGCAGATGTGATTGATACGTACAATGTTATGGTCTTTGAAGGTAAGATCTTCTGACATGATCACTCCCAGGTCTTTTACATTAGTTTTTTGCTCTATTGTGTGGTTGGAATTTGTTTTATACTCTGATACAGTTTTAATTTCCTCACATTTTCCATATCAGAGTAGTTGAAATTTCTCTTCATTGAATTTCATATTGTTTTCTTTGGCCCACTTAAAGATTTGGTTGATGTCCACCTGGAGACTTGCTGTCTTCAATGAAAGACTGTCATGCAAATTTGGATGTCATCTGCAGAGGAAGACACGGCACTGTGGCTTATATCCTTGTATAAAATAATAATAATAATATCTTTATTTACTACAGGTACATGTACATGGTATACAGGCCTAGCTAACATCAGTGACATACTACTATATAGAAAACCCCTTGGTATGCAGAGCATTTCGGGCAAATTAGGCCCTTGTCCCAGGATGCGACCCACACCAGTCGACTAATTCCTAGGTACCCATTTTACTGATGGATGAACATAGACAACCGGTGTAAAGAAACACCCCTAATGTTTCTACCTATGCTGGGAATCGAGCACAGACCCTCGTCGTGTGAAGCAAGAGCTTTAGCGATCAGGCCATGGGGCACCATATGTCAGATATGAGGATGAGGAACAAGATGGGAGTGCGTACTGTGTCTTGTATAACAGAGCTTTTCTCCGTAGCCGCCTCAGACTTTACTCTGTTTACTACTACTATTTTTGTTCCATTTGCTAGGAATTTATAGATCCATCTGCCAGCTTTTCCTGTTATTCCTTTATCATGTATTTTGTGTGCTATTACACTATGGTCACACTTGTCAAAGGCTTATGCAAAGTCTGTATATATGACATCTGCATTTTGTTTGCCTTCTAAAGCATCCAGGACCTTGTCATATTGGTCCAGTAGCCGGGACACACAGGAGCAACCTGCTCTAAACCCCTGCTGCCCTGGGTTGTGTAACTATGGGTATCTAGATGGGTGGCAATCTTGCTTCTTAGAACTCTTTCAAAGAGTTTTATGATATGGGACATTAGTGCTGTCGGTCTGTAGTTCTTTGCTATTGCTTTACTGCCCCCTTTGTGGATTGGGGCTATGTCTGTTGTTTTTAGCAGCTGTGGGATGACCCATGTCCAGGCTCCCTCTCCATAGGATGTTAAAAGCGCGTGATTTGGGCTTCTTGCAATTCTTGATGAACATGGAGTTCCATGAATCTGGGCCTGGGGCAGAGTGCATGGGCATGTCATTTGGCATCAGAATAATATCAGATAGATTTGTGTCTACCAGATTCTGTGGGTTTCTCACGAAGAATTCATTTAGGTCTTCAACTCTCAGTTTGGTTAGCGGCTCGCTAAAAACCGAGTCATATTGGGACTTGAGTAGCTTATTCATTTCCTTGCTGTCATCCATGTAGGACCCATTTTGTTTAACCCTTTGACTGTTTTGGTCGTATACATACGTCTTACAAGCCAGTGTTTCGGACGTATTAATATGCATAAATTATAGCGGCTTCAAATCAAGCAGGAGAAAGCTGGTAGGCCCACATGTGAGAGAATGGGTCTGTGTGGTCAGTGTGCACCACATAAAAAAAATCCTGCAGCACGCAGTGCATAATGAGAAAAAAACTGACTGTTTTTTTGGATTAAAACGCTGATTTTGAGGTGTATTTTCATATAGTATTTATTGTTGTATTCTCGTTTTCATGGTTTCATGTGATAAAATGGAAAACATGTTATAGAAATGAGATTATTTTGATTAATTTCACAATGAAAACGACCTTGAAATTGAGCTCAAAGTAGCAGAAATGTTCGATTTTTACCAATGTTCAGGAGTAAGCAAATCATACCACACGTCCAGTACATGTCAACTGGGGAGTCTGATATTCTTTCACTAGTGCACTGATATTATTTATACCATTTTTACAATAATGCAGTAGTCTGCATAACAGTAAATTTTGTATTTTTTGTATGAATAAAAAATCAAAATAGAAAGCAATAGTAATATAAGAGGGGCCTAGAGACGTGACTAATGAACAGAGGATATGTTATTGTAGTACCAAGAATGTCTACATTGTTTATTCTGGACCCTATTTTGAAATTGGCATCTTTTTTAATTTGTGCAAAATTGGCCAAATTGCCAATTTGTAACCACTTTATTGGGTAGTTCAAATCAGTAAATGGGTGGTTTCTTGTACTCAACTGATAGAAAAAATGGAGTTCTAAAGAAATAGCTATGAGTTTGGTCAACTGGAACAGCAGAATTGGCCAAAAACAGGGCTCAAAATCGGCAAAATTGCTGATGCGTATATGTCACCGAGACTGCTAACTTCACGGGAGCGTAATTCCATGAGTTTTCAACCAAATTTCGTACTTTTGGTGTCTTTACCATCGGAAAAAGATTCTCTATCATTTCATAAGAAAAAAATATTTTTTTTTTTCCCCAAAATTTTGCGACATAGAATGACAGTTTCAGAAAGGGGCTTGCGACAGTCAAAGTGTTAAGAAGGGGCTCAATACTGGATGTTGTTCTCGACTTAGATTTGGCATAAGAAAAGAAATACTTTGGGTTTCTTCCAGTTTCATTTATGGCTTTTAGTTCTTCCCGCATTTCTTGACTCCTGTAAGATTCCTTTAGCTTTAGTTCGATGTTTGCTATTTTCCTGACCAGTGTCTCCTTACATATTGCAGATATATTGGCCTCTTTTAGCCACTCTGTTATTCTTTGCCTTTGCCTGTATAGGGAGTGCCTTTCTCTTTCTAGTTTACATCTCCTTTTCCTTAAAGGAATGTGCCTTGAGCATACCTCGAGTACCACAGTAATGTTCTAGACATAGGTTGGGATCTTTGTTGCTTAGACTATCTTCTCAGTTTATATCGTTTAGGACTTGGTTTATTTGGTCCCACTTCGTTTTTGTTATTGAGTGTTGAATTTGGTGAAGGCTCCCTCATGACTAATCACATTTTGTCAAGCCTGGGGCCCTGCACATACATGTCTGAACCTCTGTTATGTTGTGATCTGAGTATGTATATTTTTTTGATATGGTGACACATATCAGATCATCAGTGTTAGTAAACATGAGGTCCAGTGTATTCTCCAATCTTGTAGGCTCTATTATTTGATGGTTTAAGTTGAATTTGGTGCAGAGATTTAAAAGCGCATGTGTGTGCGAGTTTTCATTTGAGCTGCCTCCTGGTGTTATCTCTGCTACAACATTATTTGCTATATTCCTCTATCTTAGGTGCCTTAGGTTGAAATTCCCCAGGAGCAAGATGTTGGGGGCAGGAGCTGAGAGATTTTCTAGACAGTGGTCAATTGTCAAAAGCTGTTCCCGGAATTGTTGGGACATTCCATCCGGAGGCTTGTATACAGCCACAACAACCTGGGATCCATATTTCATTGTCCAAGTGATCCTTTATGTGGGTCTCTGTAAAAACTACGAACATTGCGTTTGACTTTTTGAGCAGTCCATGGATGAATGGTTTTTGTTGTTCGTTGCTGGCTTTAGACCCTGTATATTTGCAAAGACGAATGTTGTCGGATTGGTCGTATGGGATGGGGGAGTTATCTTTTTTTTTGCTGTCACTAATATCTGTTGTTTTGGAGTGGAGGTCATCGACTGTGATTCCACTCCAGAAATGATTGGAGTTGGTGTATGATTTTCGTCATTTCCTGCCAGCTTTTTTTATTCCCCTTCCTGGCAGCTAAAAAGCCTTTCTCCCTGGAGTGGCCGTGGCTACCTAGGTTTTCCCATGGTCTGGATGCTTTGTACCTTTTTGTGCCCTTTAGGTGGTGTGCCTGCCAATATAAGTTATAGCACTGTCTTTCCTGAACTGAAGAATGACACATTTCAGGATGGAAAAGATTACAGGAAGGAAGGCTGCATTTTCCTGTTGTCATATGGGCACAGCATTTTCTGGGGTGGTCAAAGTTGCATGTCCCATCTGTTTTTCCAGATATTCCATGCCTGCAGATACCAAGTGCATAGAATTTGTATAGGACTGGTTTCTGTTTGCCTTGGTTTTTTGTGACTCTATCCCCTACTGGTGTGTGTTTTCCTGTCTCATTTCTATCTTCAGCACTATTACTAACAATGGAGTCTTCACCGTTATTTCTGGTAATTTATCTTCACTATTTCTTGGGGCATCCCCATGTTTACTATCTCCCATGGTATTGCTAGTTTGTAGCATTGGTTTTTTATGTCCTTGTGCTAGTGGTTGTGATGGTGGTAGAGGGTGGCAGTGATGGTGGTAGAGGGTGGTAGTGATGGTGGTAGAGGGTGGCAATAATGGTGGTAGAGGGTAGTAGTGGTTGTGATAAGTGCTAGAGGGTGGTAGTGATGGTGGTAAAGGGTGGTAGTGGGTGTGATGGTGGTAGAGGGTGGTAGTGGGTGTGATGGTGGTGGTGGTTGTGATCAATCAATCAATCAATCAAGTTTATTCTCTATAAGGATTACAATGCGGGGTTTACAGATTTTGGTTATTGTGTGGTTTACATATAATAAAATACTAATTACAGAGGGGGCCACTAGAACACCTAGCATGGCTAGGCATTTTGGGCAAACTTAGATTAATTCTTAATCCTAAATTATTACAAATTATGGAGTAAGTTGACTAAATACTAAGTGACTGAATACTAGTTTGTAAGTTTAGCAATGTGAATGCTTTTGTTTTGGCAGTAGTAGGTTGGTAGACAGCAACCACCCAGGGAAGTACTACCGTCCTGCCAGATGACTGTGAAACAGAAACCTGTAACTGTTTTGCATGATGATAGGATTGCTGGTTTCTTTTTCTGTCTCATAAACACGCTAGATAACAGGGATATCTTGCTACTCCTACTTACACTTTGGTCACACTTCACAGACACGCACATGCATATATATATATACATACATCTAGGTTTTTCTCCTTTTTCTAAATAGCTCTTGTTCTTTTTTATTTTTTCCATTTTTTCATGGGGAAGTGAAAAAATCTTTCCTCCGTAAGCCATGTGTGCCGTATGAGGCGACTAAAATGCCGGGAGCAATGGGCTAGTAACCCTTCTCCTGTAGAAAAATTTACTAAAAAAGAGAAAAAGAAAAACTTTTTATAAAACTGGGATGCTTGAATGTCCCATGGATGTAGTGCGGATGACAAGAAACGATGATTGCTGATGTTATGAATGAAAAGAAGTTGGATGTCCTGGCCCTAAGCGAAACAAAGCTGAAGGGGGTAGGGAGTTTGGGTGGGGGAAATAAAGGGGTTTAAATCTGGAGTATCTGAGAGAGTTAGAGCAAAGGAAGGGGTAGAAAGTAATGTTGAAGGATCAGTTATGGAAGGAGAAAAGAGAATATGAATGTGAAAAAAATTCCCAAGAATTATGTGGATTAAAGTAAAAGGTTGGCTGCGAAAGTGGGTCATAATAAGCGTGTAATGCACCGGGAGAAGAGAGGAATGCAGAGGAAGAGAGAGATTTTGGGAGATGTTAAGTGAATGTATAGGACCTTTGAACCAAGTGAGAGAGTAATTGTGGTAGGGGACCTGAATGCTAAAGTAGGAGAAACTTTTAGAGAGGGTGTGTAGTTAAGTTTGGGGTGCCAGGTGTAAATGATAATGGGAGCCCTTGATTGAACTTTGTATAAAAAGGGGGTTTAGTTATGGGTAATACATATTTTAAGAAAAAGAGGATAAATAAGTATACAAGATATGATGTAAGGGCAAAATGACAGTAGTTTGTTGGATTATGTATTGGTAGATAAAAGACTGTTGAGTAGACTTCAGGATGTATATGTTTATAGAGGGCCACAGATATATCAACACTTTCTAGTTGTAGCTACACGAGAGTAAAAGGTAGATGGGATACAAGGAGAATAGAAAGCATCAGGGAAAGAGAGGTAAGGTTATAAACTAAAAGAGGAGGGCAGTTAGGGTAAGATATAAACAGCTATTGGAGGATAGATGGGGTAAAAGAGAGCATAGGGAATGGGATCGAAGAGGTATGGGGTAGGTTTAAAAATGTAGTGTTAGAGTGTTCAGCAGAAGTTTGTGGGTTTCAGAAAGTGGGTTTCGGGAGGGAAGAGGAGCATTGGGAATGATGATGTAAAGAGTATTTAAGGGAGAAAAAGTTAGCAATATGAGAAGTTTTTTACAAAGTAAAAAGTGAGCAAGGGGGGAAGAGTATATGGAGAAAAAGAAAGAGGGTTAAGAAGTGGTGAAGCAATGTAAAAAGAGAGCAAATGAAGAGTGGGTGAGATGTATCAACAAATTTTGTTGAAAATAAGACAAAGTTTTGAGTGAGATTAACAAGTTAAGGAACCTAGAGAACAAATGGATTTGTCAGTTAAAAATAGGAGAGGAGAGTTATTAAATGGAGAGTTTTAAAGGGATTGGGAGATGGAGAGAATATTTTGAGGAATTGTTAAATGTTGAAGAAGATAGGGAAGCTGTGATTCGTGTATAGGGCAAGGAGGAATAACATCTTGTAGGAGTGAGGAAGAGCCAGTTGTGAGTGTGGGGGAAGTTCGTGAGGCAGTAGGTAAAATGAAAGGGGTAAGGCAGCCGGGATTGATGGGATAAAGATAGAAATGTTAAAAGCAGGTGGGATGTAGTTTGGAGTGGTTGGTGCAATTATTTAATAAATGCATGGAAGAGGGTAAAGTACCTAGGGATTGGCAGAGAGCATGCATAGTTCCTTTGTATAAAGGCAAAGGGGACAAAAGAGAGTGCAAAAATTATAGGGGATAAGTCTGTTGAGTATAACCTGGTAAAGGTATGGTAGAGTTATTATTGAAAGAATTAAGAGTAAGATGCAGAATAGGATAGCAGATGAACAAGGAGGCTTTAGGAAAGTAGGGGGTGTGTGGACCAGGTGTTTACAGTGAAACATATAAGTGAACAGTATTAGATAAGGCTAAAGAGGTCTTTGTGGCATTTATGGATTTGGAAAAAGTGTATGACAGGGTGGATAGGGGGCAATGTGGCAGATGTTGCAGGTGTATGGTGTAGGAGGTAGGTTACTGAAAGCAGTGAAGAGTTTTTACGAGGATAGTGAGGCTCAAGTTAGAGTATGTAGGAAAGAGGGAAATTATTTCCCAGTAAAAGTAGGCCTTAGACAAGGATGTGTGATGTCACCGTGGTTGTTCAATATATTTATAGATGGGGTTGTAAAAGAAGTAAATGCGAGGGTCTGGCAAGAGGCGTGGAGTTAAAAGATAAAGAATCACACATAAAGTGGGAGTTGTCACAGTTGCTCTTTGCTGATGACACTGTGCTCTTGGGAGATCTGAAGAGAAGTTGCAGAGACTGGTGGATGAATTTGGTAGGGTGTGCAAAAGAGTAAAAATTAAAAGTGAATACAGGAAAGAGTAAGGTTATGAGGATAACAAAAAGATTAGGTGATGAAAGATTGGATATCAGATTGGAGGAGAGAGTATGGAGGAGGTGAATGTATTCAGATATTTGGGAGTGGACGTGTCAGCGGATGGGTCCTATGAAAGATGAGGTGAATCATAGAATTGATGAGGGGAAAAGGGTGAGCGGTGCACTTAGGAGTCTGTGGTGACAAAGAACTTTTGTCCTTGAGGCAAAGAGGGGAATGTATGAGAGTATAGTTTTGCCAACATTCTTATATGGGTGTGAAGCATGGGTGATGAATGTTGCAGCGAGGAGAAGGCTGGAGGCAGTGGAGATGTCATGTCTGAGGGCAATGTGTGGTGTGAATACAATGCAGAGAATTCGTAGTTTGGAAGTTAGGAGGAGGTGCGGGATTGCCAAAACTGTTGTCCAGAGGGCTGAAGAAGGGTTGTTGAGGTGGTTCGGACATGTAGAGAGAATGGAGCGAAACAGAGTGACTTCAAGAGTGTATCAGTCTGTAGTGGAAGGAAGGCGGGTGGGGGCCGGCCTAGGAAAAGCTGGAGGGAGGGGGTAAAGGAGGTTTTGTGTGCGAGGGGCTTGGACTTCCAGCAGGCATGCGTGAGCGTGTTTGATAGGAGTGAATGGAGACAAATGGTTTTTAATACTTGACGTGCTGTTGGAGTGTGAGCAAAGTAACATTTATGAAGGGGTTCAGGGAAACCGCAGGCCGGACTTGATTCCTGGAGATGGGAAGTACAGTGCCTGCACTCTGAAGGAGGGGTGTTAATGTTGCAGTTTAAAAACTGTAGTGTAAAGCACCCTTCTGGCAAGACAGTGATGGAGTGAATGATGGTGCAAGTTTTTCTTTTTCGGGCCACCCTGCCTTGGTGGGAATCGGCCAGTGTGATAATAAAAAAATAACATAGTTTCTATATTGGAGCATCACAGGCAAACTTATGACTAGTTAGGATTCATTATTTTAAGATTAAGATTCGTATTTCTGTGCTTATAGTTAAATGGGTGAGTGAAAGTGTGAACCACCAGGTGGTTTTTATGTAGTTAGTTGACAGGGTGTATCAGGGAGATAAGATGTTTTCTAACAGTAGTTTTGAAGGTGATGAATATGTCTGGAGTTCTAGAGTTTTCAGGTAGGGTGTTCCAGACTTTAGGGTCTTTGACATACATTGAATTTTTGCAAAGGTTTAGTCGGACACGGAGAATGTCCTAGAGATGTTTGTGTCTGGTGTTATGCCTGTGGGTCCTGTCACAACTATCAAGAAAGCATTTTAGGTCAAGGTTAATATTGGAATTTAAGGTCCTGTAGATGTAGATTGCACAGTAGTAAGTGTGGATGTTCTGAACAGGGAGTAAGTTTAGATCTATGAAGAGTGGGGGGGAGGGGGTTGCCAGGGATGGGATTTAGTGATTACTCTTACTGCGGTTTTTTGTTGGGTTATTATTGGCTTTAGGTGTGTTGCTGCAGTTGATCCCCAAGCACAAATAGCATAGGTGAGGTATGGATAAATGAGTGAATGGTATAGTGTGAGAAGGGCATTTTGCGGCATGTAGTATCATATCTTGGAGAGGATCCAAACTGTTTTGGATACTTTTTTTGTTATGTGTTGGATATGGGTGCTGAAATTCAGGTTGTTGTCGAGGTATAGGCCTAGGAATTTGCCCTCATTATGTCTGGCAATTAGAGTGTTGTCGATCTTAATGTTAAGTTGCGCAACACCTGCTCTGCTACCAAACATAATATACAGTGGACCCTCGCCTAACGATATTAATCCGTTCCTGAGAGCTCAACGTTAGGCGAAATTATCGTTAGCCGAATTAATTTTCCCCATAAGAAATAATGGAAATCAAATTAATCCGTTCCTGACACCCCAAAGTATGAAAAAAAATTTTACCACATGAAATATTAATTTTAATGCACACAAACTGAAGAAGACATGCACAGTTACATGACACTTACCTTTATTGAAGATCTGGTGATGATTGATGGGATAGGAGGAGGGAAGAGTGTGGATGGTGTTAATGTTTAGAAGGAGAATCCCCTTCCATTAGGACTTGAGGTGGCAAGTCCTTTTCTGGGGTTACTTCCCTTCTTCTTTTAATGCCACTAGGACCAGCTTGAGAGCCACTGGACCTCTGCCACACAACATATCTGTCCATAGAGGCCTGTACCTCCCATTCCTTTATGACATTCCTAAAGTGTTTCACAACATTGTCAGTGTAATAGTCACCAGCACAGCTTGCAATAGCTGTGTGAGGGTGATTTTCATCAAAAAAGGTTTGCACTTTAAGCCACATTGCACACATTTCCTTAATCTTTGAAGTAGGCAACTTTTTCAATTTCTCTATCCCCTCCTCCGGAGCAGTTTCCTCAGGTCTGGCCTCTTGCTGTTGAAGATAATCTAGCAGCTCATCAGTGGTTAGTTCATCATTGTCCTCCTCCACCAACTCTTCCACATCCTCCCCACTAACCTCCAACCCCAAGGACTTCCCCAATGCCACAATGGATTCCTCAACTGGCATAGGATTCTCAGGGTTAGTCTCAAACCCTTCAAAATCCCTTTTGTCTACACATTCTGGCCACAGTTTCTTCCAAGCAGAGTTCAAGGTCCTCTCAGTCACTTCCTCCCAAGCCTTACCTATAATGATTACACAATTGAGGATGCTAAAGTGATCTCTCCAAAACTCTCTTAGAGTCAATTGAGTTTCTGAGGTCACTACAAAGCACCTTTCAAACATAGCTTTTGTGTACAGTTTCTTGAAGTTGGCAATGACCTGCTGGTCTATGGGCTGCAGGAGAGGAGTGGTATTAGGAGGCAAAAACTTGACCTTAATGAAGCTCATTTCCGCAGAAAGTCGCTCTGCCACATCTGAAGGATGACCAGGAGCATTGTCTAATACCAGGAGGCACTTAAGGTCCAATTTATTTTCGAGGAGGTAATTTTTCACAGTGGGGGCAAATGCATGGTGTAACCAATCATAGAAGAAGTCCCTAGTGACCCATGCCTTACTGTTTGCCCTCCACAGCACACACAAATTAGCCTTGAGGGCATTGTTTTTCCTGAACACTCTGGGAGTTTCAGAGTGATACACCAATAAAGGCTTCACTTTGCAGTCACCACTAGCATTAGCATACATCAACAGAGTAAGCCTGTCTTTCATAGGCTTATGTCCTGGGAGTGCCTTTTCCTCCTGAGTAATGTAGGTCCTGCTTGGCATTTTCTTTCCAAAACAGGCCTGTTTTGTCACAATTAAACCTTGTTTCAGGTTTCAGTCCTTCACTGTCTATGTACTCCTTGAATTCCTGCACATATTTTTCAGCCGCTTTGTGGTCCGAACTGGCAGCCTCACCATGCCTTATCACACTATGTATGCCACTACAATTCTTAAATCTCTCAAACCAACCTTTGCTAGCCTTAAATTCACTCACATCACCACTAGTTGCAGGCATTTTTCTAATTAAATCCTCATGCAACTTCCTAGCTTTTTAACATATGATCGCTTGAGAGATGCTATCTCCTGCTATCTGTTTTTCGTTTATCCACACCACTAACAGTCTCTCAACATCTTCTATCACTTGCGATCTCTGTTTCGAAAACAAAGTTGCACCTTTGGCAAGAACAGCTTCCTTGATTGCTGTTTTCTTGGCCACAATAGTAGCGATGGTTGATTGGGGCTTTGTGTACAACCTGGCCAGCTCGGAGATACGCACTCCACTTTCATACTTAGCAATAATCTCTTTCTTCATATCCATAGTAATTCTCACCCTTTTTCCTGTAGGGTTGGCACTAGAAGATTTCTTGGGTCCCATGGTGACTTATTTTGCAGGTACAAACACTAAAAAGGCTGTGATAATATGAAATGTTCCGATTGTATGCATGGAAGCAACTGCGGTGGCTGGCTTGTAAACACTGGCTCCCACGGAACAAGTGAGGCGGGCTCAGGCCACACGTGGACGTGTCTCGAATGAATTGCGTTGAGCGAGTTTTTTAGCGCTAGCCGAGGGAAAATTTTTGCGTTAAAATGTATCGCTAGGTGGATTTAACGTTATGCGATGCGTTCATTAGGCAAGGGTCCACTGTAGTAGGTTTTGTCAGTGTTAAGTGTAAGTTTACTGGCTGTCATCCAAGTCGGTATTTTGAGCAGCTCCTCGTTAACAATGGTGTTGAGGGTGGCAAGATTAGGGTGAGAGATGACATAAGTCTTGTCATCAGCAAAGAGAATGGGTTTCAGGTGTTGGGATACGTTTGGAAGATCATTGACGTAAATGAGGAAGAGCAGGGGAACTCCAGTATCAAGTGGCCATGTTGATGATGCTGTGTCTTTAATGGTGACATACTGATACCTATTAGTAAGGTAGGATTTGAAATATGCAAGCACATGGCCTCTTATACCATAATGGTCAAGATGGTGGTAGAGGGTAGTAGTGATGGTGGTAGGGGGTGGTAGTAATGGAGATTTGTGCAGTGTGGAGTAAGATGGAAAGATTTATGGAGGAATATCACCCTGACAAAGCTGCTGCAAGCCGTGTCAGCAACATGTACAATGACAATGTATTGTCCCATTTTAGGGAAATTTTAAAGAGATGCCAGAAACAGAGATCTCTGGACAGATATTTAGTGCCACAGGTGTGCAGTGACTCTCAAGCTGGTCCTAGTGGAAATGGACTTGGTACCTGAAGTCTTTATGGAAGGGGATTCCCCTTCCAAACCCGTAGTTTCTCCATCCTCTCCCCTCCTCCTGTCTTTCCCAAAACTAAG
>NC_069424.1:11341953-11359389 GCF_026875155.1 Cherax quadricarinatus
GATTGTGATGGTGGTGATGTGGCAGTGATGGTGGTAGAGGGTGGTAGTGATGGTGGTAGAGGGTGGTTGTGATGGTGGTAGAGGGTGGCAATAATGGTGGTAAGGGTAGTAGGGGTTGTGATAAGTGCTAGAGGGTGGTAGTGATGGTGGTAAAGGGTGGTAGTGGGTGTGATGGTAGTAGAGGGTGGTAGTGGGTGTGATGGTGGTGGTGGTTGTGATCAATCAATCAATCAATCATTCTCTATAAGGATTACAATGCGGGGTTTACAGTTTTTTGGTTATTGTGGGTTTACATATAATAAAAATACTAATTACGGGAGGGGGGCCACTAGAACCCCTAGCATGGCTAGGCATTCAGGCAAACTTGATTAATTCTTAATCCTAAATTATTAAAAAATTATGGAGTAAGTTGACTAAATCCCTAAGTGACTGAATACTGTTTGTGAGTTTAGCAATGTGAATGCTTTTGTTTTGGCAGTAGTAGGTTGGTAGACAGCAACCACCCAGGGAAGTACTACCGTCCTGCCAGATGACTGTGAAACAGAAACCTGTAACTGTTTGCATGATGATAGGATTGCTGGTTTCTTTTTCTGTCTCTAAAACACGCTAGATAACAGGGATATCTTGCTCTCCTACTTCCCATTTTTGGTCACACTTCACAGACACGCACATGCATATATATATACATACATCTAGGTTTTTCTCCTTTTTCTAAATAGCTCTTGTTCTTCTTTATTTCTTCCATTGTTCATGGGGAAGTGGAAAAGAATCTTTCCTCCGTAAGCCATGCGTGTCGTATCAGGCGACTAAAATGCCGGGAGCAATGCGCTAGTAACCCCTTCCCCTGTAGACATTTACTAAAAAAGACAAGAAGAAAAACTTTATAAAACTGGGATGCTTGATGTGCATGGATGTTAGTGCGGATGACAGAAACAGTTTGATTGCTGATTTTAAATGAATGAAAAGAAGTTGGATGTCCTGGCCCTAAGCGAAACAAAGCTGAAGGGGGTGGGGAGTTTCGGTGGGGGGAAAAAAATGGGATATAAATCTGGAGTATCATGAGAGAGTTAGAGCAAAGGAAGGGGGAGCAGTAATGTTGAAGGATCAGTTATGGAAGGAGAAAATTTGAATTTTTTTTTTTATTATCCACACTGGCCGATTCCCACCAAGGCAGGGTGGCCCGAAAAGAAAAACTTTCACCATCATTCACTCCATCACTGTCTTGCCAGAAGGGTGCTTTACACTACAGTTTTTAAACTGCAACATTAAACACCCTCCTTCAGAGTGCAGGCACTGTACCCTTTCCCCTCTCCAGGACTCAAGTCCGGCCTGCCGGTTTCCCTGAATCCCTTCATAAATGTTACTTTGCTCACACTCCACAGCACGTCAAGTATTAAAAACCATTTGTCTCCATTCACTCCTATCAAACACGCTCACGCATGCCTCTGGAAGTCCCAAGCCCCTCGCACACAAAACCTCCTTTAACCCCCTCCCTCCAACCCTTCCTAGGCCGACCCCTACCCGCCTTCCTTCCACTACAGACTGATACACTCTTGAAGTCATTCTGTTTCGCTCCATTCTCTCTACATGTCCGAACCACCTCAACAAACCCTTCCTCAGCCCTCTGGACAACAGTTTTGGTAATCCCGCACCTCCTCCTAACTTCCAAAAACGAATTCTCTGCTTTAAATATTCACACCACACATTGCCCTCAGACATGACATCTCCACTGCCTCCAGCCTTCTCCTCGCTGCAAAATTCATCACCCACGCTTCACACCCATATAAGGCGTTGGTAAAACTATCCCTCTCATCATTCCCCTCTTTGCCTCCAAGGACAAAGTTCTTTGTCTCCACAGACTCCTAAGTGCACCACTCACTCTTTTCCCTCATCAATTCTATGATTCACCTCATTTCATAGACCCATCCGCTGACACGTCCACTCCCAAATATCTGAATACGTTCACCTCCTCCATACTCTCTCCCTCCAATCTGATATTCAATCTTTCATCACCTAATCTTTTTTATCCTCATAACCTTTCTCTTTCCTGTTCACCTTTAATTTTCTTCTTTTGCACACCCTACCAAATTCATCCACCAATCTCTGCAACTTCTCTTCAGAATCTCCCAAGAGCACAGTGTCATCAGCAAAGAGCAGCTGTGACAACTCCCACTTTGTGTGTGATTCTTTATCTTTTAACTCCACGCCTCTTGCCAAGACCCTCGCATTTACTTCTCTTACAACCCCATCTATAAATATATTAAACAACCACGGTGACATCACACATCCTTGTCTAAGGCCTACCTTTTTCTGGGAAAAAAAATTTCCCTCTTTCCTAAAATACTCTAACTTGAGCCTCACTATTCTCGTAAAAACTCTTCACTGCTTTCAGTAACCACCTCCTACACCATACACTTGCAACATCTGCCACATTGCCCCCCTATCCACCCTGTCATACGCCTTTTCCAAATCCATAAATGCCACAAAGACCTTTTTAGCCTTATCTAAATATGTTCCTTATATGTTTCACTGTAAAAAACTGGCCCACACACCCCCTACCTTTCCTAAAGCCCCCTTGTTCATCTGCTATCCTATTCTCCGTTTTAAACTCTTAATTCTTTCAATTAAACTCTCTTACACCTTCCCAGGTACACTCAACAGACTTATCCCCCTATAATTTTTGCACTCTCTTTTATCCCCTTTGCCTTTATACAAAGGAACTATGCATGCTCTCTGCCAATCCCTAGGAAACCTTACCCTCTTCCATACATTTATTAAAAAATTTGCACCAACCACCCCAAAAACTATATCCCCACCTGCTTTTAACATTTCTATCTTTATCCCATCAATCCCGGCTGCCTTACCCCCTTTCATTTTACCTACTGCCTCACGAACTTCCCCCACACTCACAACTGGCTCTTCCTCACTCCTACAAGATGTTATTCCCCCTTGCCCTATACACGAAATCACAGCTTCCCTATCTTCATCAACATTTAACAATTCCTCAAAATATTCCCTCCATCTTCCCCAAAACCTCTAACTCTCCATTTAATAACTCTCCTCTCCTATTTTTAACTGACAAATCCATTTGTTCTCTAGCTTTCTTAACTTGTTAATCTCACTCCAAAACTTTTTCTTATTTTCAACAAAATTTGTTGATAACAAACTCACCCACTCTCTCATTTGCTCTCTTTTTACATTGCTTCACCACTCTCTTAACTTCTCTCTTTTTCTCCATATACTCTTCCCTCCTTGCATCACTTCTACTTTGTAAAAACTTCTCATATGCTAACTTTTTCTCCCTTACTACTCTCTTTACATCATCATTCCCCCAATCGCTCCTCTTTCCCTCCTGACCCACTTTCCTGTAACCACAAACTTTTGCTGAACACTCTAAAAACTACATTTTTAAACCTAGCCCCATCCTCTTCGACCCCATTGCCTGTGCTCTCATTAGCCCATCTATCCTCCAATAGCTGTTTATATCTTACCCTAACTGCCTCCTCTTTTAGTTTATAAAAACCCTTCACCCTCTCTTCCCTGATGCTTCTATTCTCCTTGTATCCCATCTACCTTTACTCTCAGTGTAGCTACAACAGAAAGTAAATCTGATATATCTGTGGCCCCTCTATAACATGTACATCCTGAAGTCTACTCAACAGTCTTTTATCTACCAATACATAATCCAACAAACTACTGTCATTTCGCCCTACATCATATCGGTATACTTATTTATCCTCTTTTTCTTAAAATATGTATTACCTATAACTAAACCCCTTCTATACAAAAGTTCAATCAAAGGGCTCCCATTATCATTTTACACCTGCACCCCAAACTTACCTACCAAAACCCTCTCTAAAGGTTTCTCCTACTTTAGCATTCAGGTCCCCTACCACAATTATCTCTCATTTGGTTCAAAGGCCCTATACATTCACTTAACATCTCCCAAAATCTCTCTCTCCTCTGCATTTCTCTCTTCTCCAGGTGCATACCACGCTTATTATGACCCACTTCTCGCATCCAACCTTTACTTTTATCCACATAATTCTTGAAAATTTTCACATTCATATTCTCTTTCTTTTCCCCTTTCCCTAACTGATCATTTAACATTACTGCTACCCCTTCCTTTGCTCTAACTCTCTCAGATACTCCAGATTTAATCCCATTTATTTCCCCCCACTGAAACTCTCCTACCCCCTTCAGCTTTGTTTCGCTTAGGGCCAGGACATCCAACTTCTTTTCATTCATAACATCAGCAATCATCTGTTTCTTGTCATCCGCACTACATCCACGCACATTTAAGCAACCCCGTTTTATAAAGTTTTTCTTCTTCTCTTTTTTTAGTAAATGTATACAGGAGAAGGGGTTTACTAGCCCATTGCTCCCGGCATTTTAGTCGCCTCCATACGACACGAATGGCTTACGGAGGAAAGATTCTTTTTCCACTTCCCATGGACAATAGAAAGAAATAAAAAAGAACAAGAGCTATTTAGAAAAAGGAGAAAAACCTAGATGTATGTATATATATATATGCATGTGCGTGTCTGTGAAGTGTGACCAAAGTGTAAGTAGGAGTAGCAAGATATCCCTGTTATCTTAGCGTGTTTATGAGACAGAAAAAGAAAACCAGCAATCCTACATCATGTAAAACAGTTACAGGTTTCTGTTTCACAGTCATCTGGCAGGACGGTAGTACTTCCCTGGGTGGTTGCTGTCTACCAACCTATGTGGATTAAAGTAAAGGTTGGCTGCAAAAAGTGGGTCATAATAAGCGTGTATGCACCTGGAGAAGAGAGGAATGCAGAGGAGAGAGAGAGATTTTGGGAGATGTTAAGTGAATGTATAGGAGCCTTTGAACCAAGTGAGAGAGTAATTGTGGTAGGGGACCTGAATGCTAAAGTAGGAGAAACTTTTAGAGAGGGTGTGGTAGTTAAGTTTGGGGTGCCAGGTGTAAATGATAATGGGAGCCCTTTTTAGTTATAGGTAATACATAATTTAAGAAAAAGAGGATAAATAAGTATACAAGATATGATGTAGGGCAAAATGACAGTAGTTTGTTGGATTATGTATTGGTAGATAAAAGACTTGAGTAGACCCTTTAGGATGTATATGTTTTTAGAGGGGCCCCAGATATATCAGATCACTTTCTAGTTGTAGCTACACTGAGAGTAAAAGGTAGATGGGATACAGGAGAATAGAAGCATCAGGGAAGAGAGAGGTGAAGGTTTTATAAACTTTAAAAAAGGAGGCAGTTAGGGTAAGATATAAACAGCTATTGGAGGTAGATGGGCTAATGAGAGCATAGGCAATGGGGTCGAAGAGGTATGGGGTAGGTTTAAAAATGTAGTGTTAGAGTGTTCAGCAGAAGTTTGTGGTTACAGAAAGTGGGTGCGGGAGGGAAAGAGGAGCGATTGGTGGAATGATGATGTAAAGAGTAGTAAGGGAGAAAAAGTTAGCATATGAGAAGTTTTTACAAAGTAAAGTGATGCAAGGAGGGAAGAGTATAGGGAAAGAAAAAGAAGAGGTTAAGAGAGTGGTGAAGCAATGTAAAAAAGAGAGCAAAGGGAGAGAGTGGGTGAGATGTTATCAAAAAATTTTGTTGAAAATAAGAAAAGTTTTGGAGTGAGATTAACAAGTTAAGGAACCCTAGAGAACAAATGGATTTGTCAGTTAAAAATAGGAGAGGAGAGTTATTAAATGGAGAGTTAGAGGTATTGGGAAGATGGAGAGAATATTTTGAGGAATTGTTAAATGTTGATGAAGATAGGGAAGCTGTGTTTCGTGTATAGGGCAAGGAGGAATAACATCTTGTAGGAGTGAGGAAGAGCCAGTTGTGAGTGTGGGGGAAGTTCATGAGGCAGTAGGTAAAATAAAAGGGGGGTAAGGCAGCCGGGATTGATGGCATAAAGATAGAAATGTTAAGAGGTGGGGATATGTTTTGGAGTGGTTGGTGCAATTATTTAATAAATGCATGGAAGAGGTAAGGTCCCTAGGGTTGGCAGGGGCATGCATATTCCTTTGTATAAAGGCAAAGGGGACAAAAGAGAGTGCAAAAATTATAGGGGGATAAGTCTGTTGAGTATCCCCGGGTTTAAAGTGTATGGTAGAGTTATTTTTTGAAAGAATTAAGAGTAAGACGGGAGAATAGGATAGCAGATGAACAAGGAGGCTTTAGGAAAGGTAGGGGGTGTGTGGACCAGGGGGTTTACAGTGAAACATATAAGTGAACAGTATTTAGATAAGGCTAAAAAGGTCTTTGTGGCATTTATGGATTTGGAAAAAGCGTATGAAAAGGGTGGATAGGGGGGCAATGTGGCAGATGTTGCAGGTGTATGGTGTAGGAGGTAGGTTACTGAAAGCAGTGAAGAGTTTTACGAGGATAGTGAGGCTCAAGTTAGAGTATGTAGGAAAGAGGGAAATTATTTCCCCGTAAAAGTAGGCCTTAGACAAGGGTGTTTTGATGTCACCGTGGTTTTTTTAATATATTTATAGATGGGGTTGTAAGAGAAGTAAATGCAAGGGTTTTTGGAAAGGAGGGGGGGGGGAATTTTTAAAGTAAAAATAAAACATAAAGTGGGAGGCCCTTTTTGCTTTTGGTTTTAAAAAACGTGCCTTTTGGGGGGAATTTGGAAAAGTTGCAGGGTTGGGGGAGGTTTTGGTAGGTTCAAAAGAAGAAAATTAAAAAAAGGGGAAATAAGGAAAGGGTTTAAGGGTTATGAGGAAAAAAAAAATTATTTATAAAAGTTGGTTTAGAAAGGGGATGTAGGGGGATTAATTTTTTAAATTTTGGGGTTTGGAAAGGGTAAAGGGGAGGGTCTTGAAAGATGGGTTAAAAATAAAAAATTTAAAAAAAGGGGAAAAGGGGGAAACCTGGGGCCTTGGGAGTCTAAAGGAGAAAAGAATTTTAAATTTGGGGGGGCAAAAAAAAAAAGGGGAAATTAAAAAAAGTTTTAAGGTTTTTGAAAAAAAAAAATTTTGGGTGTAAAAGTTGGGTAATAATTTGGAGGGGAAGAAGGGGGAGGGGGGAATGTTTTCCCAGAAATTTGGGGGGGAAATTCCAAGCGGAAAATTGGGTTTGGGAAAGAGGAGGGGGGTTTCCAAAAATTTGAGAGGGGAAAAAGGGTTGTTAGGGTTCCCTGTAGAAAAAAATTTTGGGAGGAAAAGGGGAAAGAGAGATCAGTTTTGGAAGGAAGGGGGGGGGCCCCGGGTAAAAAGGGCGGGGGTTTGGGGGTAAAGGGAGGTTTTTGGGTGGGGGGGGAAATTCCAAGCAGGTTTCGGGGGTTTTAAATTTTAGGGGGAAATGGGGACCAAAAGGGTTTTAAAATTAAATTTGGAGGGGGTTGGAATTAAAAAGGGGGAGCAAAAGGTAACTTTAAAAGGGTTAAAGGGGGAAAAGGCGGGGGGGGCCGGCTGGGAAACCTGGGGGGAGGGGGAAAAGGGAGGTTTTGGGGAGGGGTTGTTAAGGGTAGCTGTTTAAAAATGAAGGGGAAAAAAATTTTTTAAAGCCCGTGTGGAGGGGAAAATTTTAAAAATTTTTTTTTTTCCCAAAAACCACCACCATTGCCGGGGGTGGGAAGCCCAGTGTGAAAATTAAAAATTTAAATTGGGGTTTCAAAAAGGGATTTAAAAAGAAACCTTTTTAAGACAAGTTAGTGAAATTTTTTTAAATTTAATTTTTTTCGGGGCCCCAATTTTTAAAGGGGGGAGGTGAAAATTAACCCAAGGGTTTTTTAGGGATTTAATACGGGGTTTTGTAAATCATTAATAAGATTTAAATTTGTATTTTTTTGGATATAGTTTAAATGGGGGGGGGGGGGGGGGGGGGGGGGGGGGGGGGGGGGGGGGGGGGGGGGGTTTTTCTAGATTTTCGGGGGGGTTTTTCCAGACTTTTGGGTCTTTGACATACATTAAATTTTTTTTGAAAAAGGTTTAGTGGGACACGGGGAATGTCCTAGAATGTTTGGGTCTGGTGTTATCCTTTTGGGCCTGCCGAAACTATCAAAAAGCATTTTAGGTAAATTTTAATTTTGGGAAATTTTTTAAGGTCCTGAAGATTAAAATTGCACAGTGGGAAGTGGGGAAATTTCTGAACAGGGAGTAATTTAAAAGATCTAGGGAAGAGGGGGGGGGGGGGGGGGTTTCCGGGGATGGGTTTTAAAGTGTTTAAACTCTTATTTGGGGGGCCTTTGGGGGTTGGGTTTTTAAAGGTTTTAGGTGTTTTGCTCATTTGATCCCCCCCAACACAAATAGCATAGGTGAGGTATGGATAAATGAGGAATGGTTTTAGTGTAAAAGGGGGCTTTTTGGGGCGGAAAGTAGAAATCATTTCTTGGAAGGACCCAAAAACTTTTTAGGGAAACTTTTTTTGTTAGGGGGAAGGAAAAGGGGTTTAAAAATTCGGGTTGTTGTCGGGGTAAAAAGGCCTGGGAAATTTTGCCCTCTTTAAATTTGGAAATTTAAAGGGGTTTTTGTCGATTTTAATTTTAAAAGGGTTGCGCAAAAACCTCCTGGCTCCCCAAACAAAATATACTTAAAACCCTCGCCAAAAACGATATTAATCCGTTCCGAGAGCTCAACTTTTGGGCAAAATTATCTTTAAACCAAATTTAATTTTTTTTCCCCCCTTTTTTCCCAAAAGAAATAATGGAAACCCAAATTAATCCGTTTCCCCCAAAAACCCCCCCAAAGCATAAAAAAAAAATTTTAAACCAAAAGAAAAAATTTAAAATTTTAAAATGCACAAAAAAACTGAAGGGGACTTTCACAGTTACATGACACATACCTTTTTTTGAAGACGGTATAATTGATGGGATAGGAGGAGGGAAGTGGTGGAGGGGGTTTAATTTTTTAAAAGGGAGAACCCCCTTTCCCTTGGAATTGAGGTGGAAAGGGCCCCTTTTCGGGATTATTTTCCCTTCTTTTTTTTTAATTTTGGCCATTGGACCACGGGGAGAAGGGCCCCAGTTTAAACCCCTCCCGGGCCACACAACATATCTTTTTCCCATAGAGGGCCTGTCCCCCCCCATTCCTTTATGACATTCCTAAAGTGTTTCAAAACCCTGTCAGTGTAAATAAACCAGCACGCTTGCAATAGCGTGTGAGGGTGATTTTCCATAAAAAAAGGGGTTTGCACTTTAACCCAAAATTGCAAAACTTTTCCCTTAATCTTTGAAGTAGGAAAATTTTTTCAATTTCTTTTAACCCCTCCTCCGGAGCATTTTCCTCAGGTCTGGTTTCTTGCGGTTTGAAGATAATCTAGCATTTAAATCAGTGGTTGTTCATCATTGCCTCCTCCACCAACCTTGTCCCCCCTCCTCCCCCAACAAAACCCCCCCCCCCCAAAGGACTTTCCCCAATCCAAAATGGATTCCTCAACGGGCAAAGGATTCTCAGGGTTAGCCCCTAAAAAACCCTTAAAAAAATTTCCCTTTTTGCCCTACAAAAAATTCTGGCCACAGTTTTTTTCCCCAAGCAGTTTTAAAGGGTCCCCCCTCACCCACTTCCCCCCCAACCCTTTTACCTATATTGATTACACAATTGAGGATGCTAAAGTGAAACTCTCCAAAACCCCCTCTTTGAGGCAATTGAGTTTCGAGGCCCTACCCAAAACACCTTTTAAAAATAGCTTTTTGTGAAAAGTTTCTTTAAGTTTTTGGGAAAAGACCTGCTGGGCCCGGCGGGAGGGGAGGAGGGTATTAGGAGGGAAAAACCCTTTTCCAAAAAGAAACTCAATTTTTCCCCCCAGAAAAGGGCGCCTGCCCCCATCTGAAGGGTGAAACCCGGGGCAATTTTTCTAATACCAAGGGGGGCACTTTAAAGGGCCAATTTAAATTTTTGAGGGAAAGGGGAAAATTTTTTAACATGGGGGGCAAATGCATGGTGTAAAACCCAAACATAGAAGAAGTCCCCCAGTGACCCATGCCTTTCTGTTTTTTCCCCCCCCAAAAGCACACACAAAAAAGCCCCCTTTAGGGCAAATTGGGTTTTTTCCCGAAAACAAATTGGGGGTTTCCCGAGTGATACACCAATAAAGGCTTCAATTTCAGCACCACAAACATTAAACACACAACAACAAAAAGTAAAGCCTTTTTCAAAGGCCCAAAGCCCCGGGGGTGGGCCTTTTCCCTCCTGGTAATGTAGGGGCCTGCCTTTGGGATTTTTTTTTTCCCTTAAAAAAGGGCCCGTTTCGTCACTTTAAAACACTTGGTTTTAGGTTTTAGTCCCCTTTAAGTCTAAAGTACTCCTTTAAAATTCCGCACAAATTTTTGAGCTGCTTTTTGGGCTGAACTGGGAGCCTCAACCCCCGGGCCCTTTTTCACAAAATTTTGTTTGGGCCCTACAATTTTTTAAATCTCCCAAACCCCAAAACCCCTTTTCTAGCCCTTTTTAAAATTCCCCCCTCACACACCACTTTGGTTTCCCGGCATTTTTCCCAATTAAATCCCCATGCCCAAAATTTTTCCCAGCTTTTTTCACATAGATCCCCTTGGAGTTTCTAACCCCCCTGCTATCTGTTTTTTTCGTTTTTATTCCCAAAACCACTAACCCGTCTCTCAACATTTTTTCTATCACTTGCGAACCCCCTGTTTCGAAAACAAATTGCACCTTTGGGGAAGAACGCTTTCCTTGAATTTCTGTTTTCTTGGGGCCCCAATAGTAGCAAATAGCGTTGGTTTATTGGGGGTTTGGTTTTACAAACCCCGCCAGCTCGGAGATACCCCACTTTCACTTTCGAAAATTTGCAATGAAACTCTTTCATTTTTATATCCATAGTAATTTTCCCCCCAAAAAACCCTTTTTTTTCCTGTAGGGTTGGCACTAAAGATTCTTGGTCCCTTTGGGGCCCTTTTTTTTGGCCGGGAAAAAACACTAAAAAAAGGGTGTGATAAAAAATGAAAAAGTTTCCGATTTTATGCATGGAAGCAACCCCCGGTGGCTGGCTTGTAAAAAACGGCTCCCACGGAACAAGTGAGGCGGGCTTTAGGCCCACACTGGACGGGGTCTCAAATTTAATCCAACTTTTTGCGTTAGGGCCAGGGAAAAATTTTTTGGTAAAAAGGGTTTTGGGGATTTTCCTTAAAGAAGGTTTTTTTTTAGGCAATAGTACTAGGTTTTTTGTTTAAGGGTTGGGTTTTTGGTTGCACCGGGGGATTTTTAAGCCTTTCCCCGAAACCTGGGAATTTTTTTATTAGGGTAGGTGGTAAATTTTTGCAAAAAATGGGGGGCAGGGGGATTTTAAAAGTTTAAAACAATTTCCGTAAAAAAGGGGGCAAGGGTCCAAGTATAAATTTTTGGTATGGTGTGGTTTTAATTTTGGGGTTTTTGGGTTTGACCTTCCCCGTTAAAAGGGGTTTTTTTTAAAAGGGGGAAAATTTAGGTAAATTACAAAAACTTGGGTAAGTAAAAAGATGGGTTCGGGGTGGAAGGGGGGGGGAAAATAGGGAAAAAAATGGGAAGGGCAGGGGGAACCTCCAATAAACAATTTGGCCCTGTTGAATTAATCCCCGGCTTTAAAAACCCCTTTTTTAAAGGGTTTTTGGGGTAAAATAAATTTTAAACCGGGGAGGGTTTTTTTGCCCCAAAATAATACCATAAATGGGGGGGGTTAAAAAAACCCAGGAAAAAGGCCCTTAACCTTTGGGGGGGACTTGGGGGTTGTTGTGCCAGTAAAAAAAAAAAAATCCCGGGGCCCAGTGGGCATTGGGGGAAAGCCCCCAAAAGTACCAAACCACGGGCCCCTTTAAAAGTTCCCAATTGGGGAAGGGGGGGGCAAAGGGGGGGGGCCCCGGGAGAGGGCAAAAGGGGGAAGGACAAGAGAGGGGGGCAAGGCGGGTGAGGGTTTTAAGAAAGGGGGCCCAAAGGGGAATAGGGGGAGGAAAAAAAAAAGGAGGGGGAAGGAAGGGAAAAAGAGGGGGAAAAAAAAGAAGAAACCCCTTTGAAAAATAAAACTAATTAATTAAAAATAATATAATAAAAACTACAAATTTAAACTTTAAAAATTAAAGGAAAAAAAGACCCCGAAGGAACAAGAAAGGGGGAAACAAGGGAAAGAGGAGTTTGGGGGGAGGGGAGGAAGAAGGAGGGGGAGGAAAAGGGGAAAATAAGGAAAAAGGGGGGGGTGGGAAAAAGGAAGGGGTTTTAAAAAATCCCTTTTCCAAAAATTTCTAAAAATTTTACTCTTTTAAACCTAAAAAAAAAAACTGTTTAAAACACCCCCTTTTAAAATCAACACTTTTAAAGGGGGAGGTAAAAAAGCAACCCCCCTTTTTTTTCTGGGGTTTTTCCTTTGGGTTATTTCCCTAGGTAAAAAATATTTTAATTTAACTAAAGTATTTTTTTTCCTTTTTTTATTTTAAGGGGTACCTGTGAGACAAATAAAAAGACAGATAGAATGAGGGAAAAAAGATAAATTTGAATGGAGGAAGGGAAGCAGCATCCACCCCCCTTTTTTTGACAGCGGGGGGGGGGAGTGAGTAATAAAAATATGTCCTTTTGACAGCTTCCCACTTTTCCCGGGGAATTTACACTATGGAGGGGAAGGGGAAAAGGAAGGGAAAAGTAGGGGAAGAGGAAGAAGAGGAGGAGGAAAGGGAAGGGGGAAGATTTGGAGGAAAGGAAAAGGGGAAAAAGGAGGAAAGGGAAAGGATATTAGGAGGAAGATTAGGGGGAAAAAGGGAAAGGAAGAAGAAAAGGAGGGGGAGGGGGAGGAAGAGGAGGAAGAGGGAAAAGAAGGGGAAAAAGGAAGAAGAAGGGGGAAAGGGGGAAGAGGAAGAGTAAGGGGGAAGGAAGAGTAGGGGAAGAGGGGGAAGAGTAGGGGGAAAGGAGGGAAAAGGAAGAAGAGGGGGAGGTGGAACACTAGTAAAACTGGTAAATGGTACCCTAACATTTTTTTCTGTCTATTTGTCCCTTTTGTCCCAAACCCCTGTCTACCGTCTACCTCTGTCCCCAGAGAGCCCAAGACTGGTTTACTTTTACTCACAACTTCAACAGAGTTACACCCTTTTTCTGGAAATTTTGGGGTTTTCCCCAGGTAATTTAACATGTAAAACTTGTATTTTTGTGTACCTTGGGGCAGAATAGACAGACAGATAGAAAGAGAGAGACAGATTGAAAGAGATAGAATGAGGGAGAAAGATAAAACACCATTGTGTATGACACCATGTTTCAGAGTTCACAAGCTGCAGAACTAATAGGAATATGTTCAGTGACTGTATATTGGTATATATATTATAGAACAATAATAATAAACAATGTTTTGTATTGTTTGTTTTTGTAAACAAGTTTTGTAAACAATTATATTGATAATTATGTTTGTGTGCTTATTGTGTTGTATACAACGAGTGTATATATGTACATTGCACCTTACTTTGGTCTCATAGGCCACATAAGTTATGTGAAAAAATAAAATAGTGAAAAAAACAACAAACCTTCAAATGCAAGTAAACTAAAGTTTACCGGGTGAGCGGCAGTCGCCGCTGTTGCCATACACGGCTCATTTTCTGCAAACTTCATGCATCCATATCTCCGTAAGTATTGATGGTAAATTTTTTTTGTTTATCCTATAATGTTTAGAAAAAAAAAACTATTTTTTCATAAGAAAAAATAATTTTTTTTTTTTTTGAAATTTGGCCGACCCTGAGAACGAGTTTCGGAGAGGGCCTGTCGACCCTCAAAGGGTTAATGGTGACATACTGATACCTATTAGTAAGGTAGGATTTGAAATATGCAAGCGCATAGCCTCTTATACCATAATGCTCAAGATGGTGGTAGAGGGTAGTAGTGATGGTGGTAGAGGGTGGTAGTAATGGAGATTTGTGCAGTGTGGAGTAAGATGGAAAGATTTATGGAGGAACATCACCCTGACAAAGCTGCTGCAAGCCGTGTCAGCAACATGTACAATGACAATGTATTGTCCCATTTTAGGGAAATTTTAAAGAGATGCCAGAAACAGAGCTCTCTGGACAGATATTTAGTGCCACAGGTGTGCAGTGACTCTCAAGCTGGTCCTAGTGGCATTAAAAAGCAAAGAAGGGAAGTAACCCTGGAAATGGACTTGGTCCTAAAGTCTTTTGGAAGGGGGATTCCCCTTTCCCAAACGTATTTCTCCACCTCCCCCTCCCCTGTTTTTCCAAAACACTAAGAAGAATCTTCAGTAAAGTAAGATCTTTTATTTTTGTTTTTTTTCTTCAGTCTCTTTTGTTTCTGTGTATGCCACATATTTCATGAAAAAAAATTTTGTTTAATATTTTTGGGTGTCTAAACGGTTCATAATTGGATTTACTTATTTTTATGGGGAAAATAGTTTCACAAATCATCAGTTTCGCCATTAGTCACATCTCGGGGAATGGTTTAATTACAGAAAACGGGGCCCACTGTGCTTAAAAACTGGCTCAAAGTGCAAAAATTTAACCCTTTGTTGTCGAAACCCAGACCCTGAAGTGCCTCCGGGTGTAAAAAAGTTTTTGGAATTTTTTTTTTTTTTTGTGAAATGATAGAGAATCTTTTCTGAGGAAATGCACCAAAAGTACGAAATTTGATCGAAAACTTACAAAATTTACACTCCCGCAAAGTTAGCAATCTGGGAAAACTATAAAATCGGCGATTTCCCCCGATTTTGAGCCTTTTTTTGCCAATTTCCATTTTTCCAAGACAAACTCTAGCTTTTTCTTTAGAACTCCATTTTGTTATAAATTAAGTACAAGGTCTGCCATTTCCAATTTGAACTACCCAATAATTGGTCAAATGGCTTTGGCCAATTTCAAAAAATTTAAAAAAAGACCCAATTTCAAAATGGGGTCCAGAATAAACTTTGCAGACATTCTTGGCACTAAATAAAATATCCTTTCTTTTGTCACGCTCTAGGCCCCTCTTATTTACTCTTGCTTTCTATTTTGATTTTTTTTTCACAAAAAAAGTAGATTTCTGTTATGCAGACTACGCATTATTGAAAAAAATGGAAAAATAATTCAGTGCACTAAAAAAAAAAATTTTTAGACTCCCCTTTTGAGGGTATTGGAGGTGGTTGATTTCTTCTTTTTGAACATTGGAAAAAATTAAACTTTTCCCACTTTTTGAGCTCAATTTCAAGGTCATATTGATCTGAAACTAATCAAATACCTTTTTTTCTGTAATATGTTTTCCTTTCTTCACAGGAGATGAGAAAATGAGAATACAACCATAAATTCTATAGGAAAAAAACCCTTCAAAGGGGGCATTTTAATCTAAAACCGGTGGAGTTTTTTTTCTCAGCATGTGTGCTGAGGTTTTTTTTTTTTTGGTTGCACACTGCCACACTGCCTTCCCCACATGTGGGCCTCCAGCTTTCTCCTGCTTGTTTTGAAGCCGTAAATTTACGAGTTATATACGTTGAAACACTGGTTTCGTAAGACGTATATAAGGGGCGAAGTCAAAGGGTTAAATTTTTATTGTATTAAAGAGTAAAAAAAATCCATCCTTTTCCCAAATACAAACCATCTGGTGGGTCTGTTATGTATTCAGAATGTGCTGATTTATTTATACAATATTACAGTTTTGCATAACAGTAATCTTCCATTTTTTGTTTTGAAAAAAAAATTTTTTGTGAATAAAAAAATTTAAAATGGAATTCATGTGAAAAACTGGAAACATAACTAAAAAATAGGGGGGAAAAAATTTTTTTAGTCCAATAAATTTCCCGCATTGTTTTTCTGGACTCTGTTTTAAATTGGAATATATTAAATTTGTGCGAAATTGGCCAAAAACCCCTGATCACTTTATTAGGGAGTTGAAATAATTTTATTGGGCAGTTTCTGTGCTCAATCATTAAAATGGAAGAAATACAGTGAAATAGCTAGAATTTGGTCAATGGAACAATGTAATTGGCCCAAAAAACAAATCAAAACGGCAAAAAACGGTATCTTAAATATCCTTCGCAGCAAAATCGCAAAAGGTAATTTCTAAATTTTTTTAGCAGTTTTCTTCTTTTTGTTTAATTTTCCTTAGAAAAAGATTCTCACCCTTTCATAAGAAAAATAACAAAATTTTTTTTTTGGGAAAAATCTTGGACACCGGCACTTTTTAGATTGGGGACGGACACTCAGGTCCAACCCCCCATCATTGAAAGGATTACGTATTGTATTTAAAAATTAAAGTAATGAATTAGCCCTTTCTACTGGTCGGACTAGCCTGTTTCTATAGGTCGGATGCACTGCTCCCCCTTAAGGAGTGTCTGACCCCACTAGGCAAAGGGTTGGGTTAAACCTGTACGAGAATTGGAGCTGCCTCGAGGGCCCGTAGGGCCCGTTGCAGTGTTCCCCTTTTTAGTTCTTTTGTACGTTATCCAATTCATGGGGGTTACATTCAGTAAATTCCTGCAAATCCCGAAATTACAAGTAGATTTCTCTAAAATAGATAAGCTTTAAACTTAAAACCCCCCAACCAACCCACACCCACACCACCACACACACACCACACAACACCCACACACACACACAACACACAACACAACACACACAACACACACACACACCAAAACCCCACACCACACACACCAGCCCCACCCCACCCCCACACACACACACACCCACACACCACAACACACACAAAACACACACACACCAAAACCAGACACACACCAGACACACACACACAACACAAACCCCCCAACACAAAAACACACAAAACACCCACACACACACACACACACACACACACACACACAACACCACCCCCAAAAACCACACACACACACACACAGACACCCACACACACACACCACACCACACACAACAAAACACACCACAGCCACCACACACGACACACACACACAGACAAAAACAGACACACACCACACACACCACAGACACACACACAGACACACCACACAACCACACACACAACACACACCAACACACACACACCACACACACACACACACACACACACAACACCACACACACTCACTTCTTCTCTCTCCAACACCACACAACACCACAACACACCACACCACCACACACAACACACACCCACACACCCAACTGGACAGAGGAACCTGGTCCCGCAAATGGCTTCTCGAATTTTTTCCCGCCAAATGCAAAGTCATGAAGATAGGGGAAAAGGGGGCGAAACCACAGACAGATAAGGGTAGTGGGGCCAAAACGCAAAACCTCACTCAGGAGAAAGATTTGGGTGATTAACACCGACATGTCTCCGGAAGCAACATCAAAGATAACTGCGCAGCTATGGGGGCCTGGCAAACCTGGAACGCTTTTGAACCTTAGTAAGGAATCATTCAAGACACTGTACACCCTGTAGTCGGCCCCTACTGGGGGTATGCAGACCTGTTTGGAACCCGCAACTGATAAAAACCCCTCAAAAATAGAGAAAAAACAAAGGTTTGCAACAAGGTTTGTTCCCGAGCTAGGGGGGAAAGTCCTATGAAGAAAATTTAAAGGGAAA
>NC_069424.1:11359889-11384951 GCF_026875155.1 Cherax quadricarinatus
TTACTGGATGTCCAGCTCCTTGCACTCCTCCAACCTTCCTAGGATGACCCCCTATCCCACTTTCCCTCCACTACAGATTATACACCCTTTTTTTCCAAGTCATCCTATTTTGTTCCATCCTATATATATGTCCAAACCACCTCAAACAACTCTCTTCAGCCTGTGAATATTACTTTTATAATCGAACCTCCCTTTTAATCCCAAGCTATGAATTTCTCTGCGTAATATTACAATACGCATTGCCCTCAGATATGACATATCCACTGCCTCCAGCCTCCTCCTTGCTGCAACATTCACAACACATGCTTCACACCCACTATTTTCTAAACATTCTCTTTTTTTCTCCATGGATAATGTTATTGTCTCACAGATGCTCACTGTAGCACTCACTTTTTCCCCTCCTCAATTCTTGGTTCACCTTGTCTTTTATAGACCCAACCACCAACAAGTATCACATCCAAATACAGCATCTCTACTTAATGATGAGTTCCATTCCCGAGACCACGTTGTTAAACGAATTTGTCATTAAGTTGAGGAGCATACTATAATGGTAGTGAGGTGTGTCAGCCATCTTTGATATTGTTTTATTGTCACTTTGCAACCATTTATAACATTTCTGGTATAATTTTTTAAATGTTTAACAGTAATGTACTGTATATATGAAATAAACAGAATAGAGGAAATCAGCTTCTAATATACATTATTTAGGTATGGAATACTGGTAGAGTAGCCCGTCGCAAGTCAAGGCATTGGTAAAACGGAGCACGTCACTAAGTAAGAAAGGCTGTATTTGGAACACACTCCTCCTCCTACTCCCTCCATCCAACCTGATATCCAATCCTTCATTACACAATTTTTTGTACCTCATCACCTTGCACTATGTGCTCTATTTAATTTCCTTCTTTTACATACCCTCCCGAATTCATCCACCAACCTCTGCCAAAATTCTCTTTCAGAATCCCCAAAAAGCACAGTGATCAGCCAAAAAAGCAACTGTGACAACTCCCACTCTCTCGTTAGATTCTTTATTTGGTAATCCACATCACTCCCCAAAACCCCTGCATTTATTCTCTTACAAAACCTCATCTATAAATACATTTTAAGTGGACCCCGCTTAAGATCACCTCCAAATGCGACCAATTTGTAAAGTGTTATTTATGTAAGTGCGTTTTGTACGTGTATGTTTGGGGTCTGAAAATGGACTATTCAACTTCACAATATTCCTTATGGGAAAAAATTCGGTCAGTAATTGGCTCCTGAACATACTACTGAATGAAAAAAAATTCGTTAACCGGGGGGTCCATGTATATTAAACAACCCAGGTGACATTCATGCATCCCGTATAAAGCCTACTTTTACTGGGAAATGTGCTCTCTCTCTCTCCTACATACTCTTACCTGAGCCTAACTTTTCCTCATAAAAACTTACACTGCTTTCAGTAATCTACCACTATTCCATACAACTTGCAAAATCTGTACTTTTCTTCCCTAGCCACCCCATCATTATGTCTTTCTAATCTAAAACAAAATTATTTGCTCTAATTTATAATTGTAATAATAATAATAATACAGTTAGAACATTCTACTTGCGAGCGTGTCCACGTGCGAGTTTTTCCAAATACGAGCAGTCAATGGGTCGATTTTTTGCTTCCATACGCGAAGCAAAACATTTCACAAGCGAGCAGACCGCAAGCCGGTTTCCTTGCACTGGTGAGGGTCTTGTGTTGATCTCGGGGAATTGTATCCCATTTGTTTGTTGGACTATCTTATTGGAAACTTGGGCAATGTATGATGGGAAAGAGCTTCTTAACGTACGCCAAAATGAAAAGAAATCTAAGCGTAAATAATGGAGTTCACTTCTCAGCGCGCAATTAGCCATCCATTAGTGGTAATTTTGAATGTTTTTTATGGTTGTATTCTCGTTTTCTTGGTCTCATTTGATAGAATGGAAGAATTTATTACAGAAATAGATTGTTTTGATTGCTTTAACGAGAAAAAGTACTTGAATTGAGCTCAACTAGAAGAAATGGTCCATTTGCTTGGTGGTTTCGTGAAAACAAATGACGTCACGGTAAATCTTATATTTTTTGTGTGAATAAAAATTACAAATTTAAATTTTTATATATTAATAATGATAATGATAATATAATAATATAATAATAATAATAATAATAATAATGAAAGAATCTAAGCATAAATAAATGGGAGTCACTTCTCAGCAATTAGCCACCCCTTAGCGGTAATTTTCAAATGGTTTTTATGGTTGTACACTCGTTTTTTTGGTCTCATTTGATAGATGGAAGATATATTACAGAAATTAGATATGATTTTGATTTGCTTTCAGATGAAAAGTGCCTTGAAATTGAGCTCAACTTAAGAGAAATGGTCAATTGCTTGGTGTTTCAGAGTAAACAAAGATGTCCACTGTCCATTCCAATATGCAGTCGTGAATGGGTTGACTATTTATACAATTATTGCAATAAGAATAAACAGTAAATCTTATATTTTTTGTGAGAATTAAAAATTACAAATAATTCTATATAATAATAAATAATAATATATGTTTATAATAATAATATGAATAATAACATATGTATAATAATAATAATAGTATAATACAATAATAAATAATAATAAAAATATATGTTAATATAATAATACATAATATAATGTACTACTATAATAATTATAGTATATAATAGACGGCTTCAAAAGGCTGTCACTAGATGGCCAGTGTTTTTACCACAACAAAAAGGGAGTGGTTTGGCTGCCTCCACCTGTTACATTAATGACATATTTTATAATTTTTTTTCATTCTAGAATATATACGTGGTTTCTGTGTATTATATTGTCTGCCTCTATGTCATATTTGATGAACTGTGATATATAAATAAGCCGTATTGATGAATATAGGAAATTATTCATGAAGTATTTTGCCCCAGTGCCAGACAAAACTTCTCGTCCACCGTGACACCGCCCATCCCACTACATTGATACACATATTTTTTCATTCTAGAGTACATATCATGTTTCTGTGTATCAAATTGTTTGTTATTCATACTAGATGAAACTGTGATAGATAATAAGCCGTATAGATGATATTAGCAAAATTATTCATGAAGTATTTTGCCCCGGGGTCCAGACAAAATCTCGTCCACGCCCGACACCGCCCATACCACAACATGAATAACATATTTTTTTCATTTAGAGTATATATCAGGTTTCTATGTTATTTATATTGTTTATTATGTCATATTAGATGAAGTGAGATAGATAAATAAGCCGTAGAGTTGATATTAGCGAAATTATTGAAGTACAGAATTCCACTGGAATGGATTGATTGCATTTCAATTAATTTAAATGAGGAAAATTGACTCTGCAAATGAGCAAATCCAGTTGCGAGCAATGTCATGGAACGGATTAAACTCGCAAGTAGAGGTTCCACTGTAATAATAATAATCTTTATTTCTACAAGTACAAGTACAAGGTATACAGGCCTAGCTGACATCAATGATATACAGTGGACCCTCAGCTAACGATGGCATCAGCTAACGTTAAATCCAGCTAACGATACATTTTAACGCAAAAATTTTGCCTCAGCTAACACTAAAAAACTCACCCAACGCGATTCGTTCGAGACGCGGCCACGTGTGGCCTGAGTGCGCCTCAGTTGTCCCGTGGGTGCCAGTGTTTACAAGCCAGCCAGTGTGGTCGCATCCACGCATACAATCGGAACATTTCATATTATATATTATCACAGCTTTTTTAGTGATTGTACCTTCAAAATAAGTCACCATGGGCCCGAAGAAAGCTTCTAGTGCCAACCCTGTGATAAAAAGGGTGAGAATTAGTATAGAAATTAAGAAAGATTTTGAAGGGTTTGGGGCTAACCCTGAGACGCCTATGCCAGTTGTGTAATCCATTGTTCCTACTTCAAAGATTAAGGAAATGTGTGCAAAGTGAGTTGAACTGCAAACTTTTATGGATGAAAATCACCCTAACACAGCTATTGCAAGTCATGCTGGTGACTATTACAAATGACAATGTTGTGGCCCATTTTAGGTAAATTCTAAAGGAAACTGGAGGTCAGACTCTATAGACAGATTTGTTGAGGTGTGGACGGAAGTCCAGTGACTCTCAAGCTGGTCCTAGTGGCATTAAAGATGAATGGAAGTAACCCCGGAAAAGGACTTGATACCTCAAGTCTAATGGAAGGGGATTTCCTTCTAAAACATTAAATAACTTCACATTCTCCCCTCCTCCATCCCATCAACATCACCAGATCTCAATAAAGGTAAGTGTCAGTTTTGTGTGTATTAAAATTAATATTTCATGTGGTAAATTTTTTTTTTTTTCATACTTTGGGGTGTCTTGCACGGATTAATTTGATTTCCATTATTTCTTATGGGGAAAATTAATTCAGCTAACGATAATTTCAGCTAAAGATGAGCTTTCAGGAACGAATTAATATCGTTAGTTGAGGGTCCACTGTACTACTATATAGAAAGCTGTTTGTTATGCAGAGCATTTCGAGCAAATTACATCAATTTTGTCCCAGGATGCGACTCACATCAGTCAACTAACACCCAGGTACCCATTATACTGATGGGTGAACATGGACAGCAGGTGTCTTAATATTTAAATTTTACAATTTATTGTCACCAAATTTTGGTTGTTTTTCAGTTTTTTATTGTTTTTGATGTTTAGCACTATGTACACTACTTAAGATAATTTGGATGCATAGGATGCTGTTTGCTTCACATAGATACATTAGTAGGCGGAAAAACATTAGGACGTGTTACCTTAATGCCGCTATTGTTGATGAGGTGTCATTTTTTCTCCAACTTCAAACACACCATATTTCCGAAGTTTTTATCAGATTTCCACTCGATTTATACACTTGCTCTCTTTTTTTATCTGTAAGAAAAACTAAAAGTTTTTATTTTCAAAATCTTCCCAACACATACACACTCAAGAATTTTAATTTCTGGGTAGCCAGCATGTTTAAAATGAGTAAAACCTAATAAGAATGTTAATATTAACCCATTCTTGGCTTTAAACACGTAAGTTTTATAATTTCCATCAATCTTCTATCGTATCTGATATTTAAATTAGTTGAAACTGTTATTTAAACGTTGGAAAAAAAAAAAAAGAACACGTGGAATCATGACTGAAAATTGTATGAGCAGTTGTCCTCCATTTAGTTCACTGCTGACAACACTGGAATATTTTGTGTGCAAACCTATCTTCATATATTGTTCAAGATCCCTGTGCCTTAGTAGGTAAGGCCATGTAGTGTTTACCTTTCTCATTGGTGGTCTAAACAAATGAATGCAAAGATATAGTTTGCTGTTCACTACAGTTAAATAGCCAAAGGCATTCAAAGTCCCTTAATTTCACTGTAACCTGAACTCCAGCCTTTGGCCCTAGTAAAATGTGATATCTAGATATTTCAATATCCAAACACTTGCCAAATCATCCTGGAATTATTTGTAAACTTTATTCTTTTATGGTTTATGATAGGGGGCCAATAAATGTTACATTTAGTGAAACTTATCAAGAGAACTTCAGTCACACTGGCATGCTTGGTTATACCAGAGAGAGTGTGAGTGTGGGAGAGAGAGAGAGAGAGTGAGAGAGAGTGAGAGGATAGAGAGAGAGAGAGAGTGAGGAGAGAGGAGAGGAGAGAGAGAGAGTGAGAGAGAGAGAGAGAGTGAGAGAGAGAGAGAGAGAGGAGGAGAGAGAGAGAGTGTGTGTGTGTGTGTGTGTGTGTGTGTTTGTGTGTGTGTGTGTGTGTGTGTGTGTTGTGTGTGTGTGTGTGTGTGTGTGTGTGTGTGTGTTTGTGTGTGTTTGTGTGTTGTTTTTGTGTGTGTGTTTTGTGTGTGTGTGATTTTGTTGTGTGTGGTGTTTTTTTGTGTGGGTGTTTTTGTGTGTGTGTGTTTTTGTGTGTGTTGTGTGTGTGTTGTGTGTGTGTGTGTGGTGTGTGTGTGTGTGTGTGTGTGTGAGTGTGTGTGTGTAGGTGTGTGTGGGGTATGGCTAAAGCATTTACTCACTTTTGCTAGAGTAAATGTACTTGTAATTTGGATTGCAGGAATTTGACGTGAATGTAACCCCCATGAATTGGTATAACTGACTACATAGACAAGAAGGAAACACTGCAACAGGCCTACTGGCCCATGCGAGGCAGCTCCAATTCTCGTACAGGCTTAAGCCAATGCCTTGACCTAATGAGGTCAGACACGTCACTTAAGGGAGGAGCAGTGCATCCGACCTAGTAGCACAGGCTAGTCTGACCTAGTAGCACAGGCTAATTCATTACATTAATTTTAATACAATACTGTAATCCATTCAATGATCGGGGGTCTGGACACTTGAAGGGACACTTGAGTGTCCAGATCCCCGATCTGAAAAGTGTCCGGTGTCCGAGTTTTCCAAAAAAAAATTTTGTTATTTTTTCTTATGAAATGGTAGAGAATCTTTTTCTCAAGGTAATAAAACAAAAAGTATGAAAACTGCTGAAAAATTTATGAAATTACACTTTTGCGAATTTTGCTGCGAGAGCGATATTTAAGCATCATCGATTTTTGCCCGTTTTGAGTTGCGTATTTTAGGCCAATTACATTGTTCCAGTTGACCAAATTCTTAGCTATTTCACTAGTATGTCTTCCATTTTAATGACTGAGCACAAGAAACTGCCCAATCAATTATTTCAACTACCTAATAAAGTGATCAGAAACTGGTAGTTTGGCCAATTTTGCACAAATTTCAATATATTCCAATTTTAAAACAGAGTCCAGAATAAACAATGCAGGAATTATTGGCACTAAAATAATTTTCCCTATGTTCATTAGTTATGCTCCCAGGCTTTACACATGAATTCCATTTTGAATTTTTATTCACAAAGAATTTTTATTCACACAAAAAAGTGGAAGATTTACTGTTATGCAATACTGTAATAATTGTATAAATAATATCAGCACATTCATGAATACATAACAGACCCACCAGATGGATGTGTATTGGACAAGTGATGTGATTTGTTTACTCTTGAATATCAATAAAAATTTAACCCTTTGACTTTCGGCCGTATATATACGTCTTACGAGCCAGTGTTTCAGACGTATATATACTCAGTAATTATAGCGGCTTCAAATCAAGCAGGAGAAAGCTGGTAGGCCCATATGTGAGAGAATGGGTCAGTGTGGTCAGTGTGCACCACATAAAAAAAATCCTGCAGCACACAGTGCATGAGAAAAAAAACTCCGACCGTGTTTTTAGATTAAAATGCCAACTTTGAAGTGTATTTTCCTATAGAATTTATGGTTGTATTCTCATTTTCTCAGTCTCCTGTGACAGAATGGAAAACATATTACAGAAATAGAGGTGATTTTGATTAGTTTCATGATCAATATGACCTTGAAATTGAGCTCAAAGAAGTGGAAATGTTAAATTTTTACCAATGTTCAAGAGTAAGCAAATCACACCACACGTTCAATACGCGTCAACTGGGGAGTCTAATATTTTTTTCACTAGTGCACTGATATTATTTATACCATTTTTACAATAATGCAGTAGTCTGCATAACAGTAAATCTACTTTTTGTGTGAATAAAAAATCAAAATAGAAAGCAAGAGTAATATAAGAGGGGCCTAGAGACGTGACTAATGAACAGAGGATATTTTATTTTAGTGCCAAGAATGTCTGCAATGTTTATTCTGGACCCTATTTTGAAATTGGCATCTTTTTTAATTTGTGTGAAATTGGCCAAATTGCCAATTTCTGACCACATTATTGGGTAGTTCAAATTGGTAAATGGGCAGACCTTGTACTTAATTGATAGACAAAATGGAGTTCTAAAGAAATAGCTATGAGTTTGGTCGGCTGGAATAATGGAATTGGTCAAAAATAGAGCTCAAAGTCGGCGAAATCGCCGATGTGTATATGTTGCCCAGATTGCTAACTTTGCCGGAGTGTAATTCTGTAAGTTTTCGATCAAATTTCGTACTTTTGGTGTCATTACCATCAGGAAAAGATTCTCTATCATTTCACAAAAAAAAATAATTTTTTTTCCAAAAGCTTTTTGACACCAGGAGGCACTTCAGAATCTGGGGTTGTGACTATCAAAGGGTTAATATTTCTGCTACTTTGAGCTCAGTTTCAAGCTACAGTGGACCCTCGTTTTCTGTAATTAATCCATCCCAGAGAGTGTGACTAATGGCGAAACTGATGATTTGTGAAACTATTTTCCCCATGAGAGATAATGTAAATCCAATTATGTAATCAGTTCCAGACACCCAAAAGTATTAAAACAAAATTTTTTTACATGAAATATAGATGTGCATACACAGAAAACAATGAGACATGAAGAATAAAACAACAATAACATGATACTTACCTTTACTGAAGATTCTTCTTAGTGTTTGGAAGACAGGAGGAGGGGAGAGGATGGAGAAACTACTGTTTGGAAGGGGAATCCCCTTCCATAAAGACTTCAGGTACCAAGTCCATTTCCACTAGGACCAGCTTGAGAGTCACTGCACACCTGTGGCACTAAATATCTGTCCAGAGATCTCTGTTTCTGGCATCTCTTTAAAATTTCCCTAAAATGGGACAATACATTGTCATTGTACATGTTGCTGACACGGCTTGCAGCAGCTTTGTCAGGGTGATATTCCTCCATAAATCTTTCCATCTTACTCCACACTGCACAAATCTCCATTACTACCACCCCTACCACCATCACTACTACCCTCTCACCATCTTGACCATTATGGTATAAGAGGGCCATGTGCTGCATATTTCAATCCTACCTTACTATAGGTATCAGTTTCACCTATTAACAAGGACACAGCATCATCAAATGGCCCACTTGATACTGGAGTCCCTGCTCTTCCTCATTTACGGTCAATGATCTTCCATACGTATCCAACACTGAAACCCATTCTCTTTGCTGATACAAGACTTATGTCATTCTCTCACCCTAATCTTGCCACCTCAACACATTGTTAACGAGGAGCTGCTCAACAAATACCGACTTGTGATGACAGCCAGTAAACTTACACTTAACACTGACAAACTACTACAGTGGACCCTTGCCTAATGAACGCATCGGCATAACGTTAAATCCACCTAGCGATACATTTTAAGCAAAAAAATTTTCCCTCGGCTTGCGCTAAAAAACTCGCTTCAACGCAATTCATTCGAGACACGTCCACGTGTGGCCTGAGCCCGCCTCACTTGTTCCGTGGGAGCCAGTGTTTACAAGCCAGCCACGCAGTTGCTTCCAATGCATACAATCGAAATTCATATTATCACAGCCTTTTTAGTGTTTGTACCTGCAAAATAAGTCACCATGGGACCCAAAGAAAATCTTCTAGTGCAACCTACAGGAAAAAGGGTGAGAATTACTATGGATATGAAGAAAGAGATATTGCTAAGTATGAAAGTGGAGTGCGTATCTCCGAGTCGGGGCTGGGTTTGTACACAAAAGCCCCAATCAAACCATCGCTACTATTGTGGCCCAAGGAAACAGCAATCAAGGAAGCTTTCTGCCAAAGGTGAACTTGTTTTCGAAACAGAGATCGCAAGTGGATAGAGATGTTGAGAGGACTGTTAGTGGTGTGGATAAACGAAAAACAGATAGCAGGAGATAGCATCTCTCAAGCGATCTTATGTTAAAAAGCTAGGAAGTTGCATGGGGGGAGGATTTTAATTAGGAAAAATGCCTGCAACTAGTGGTATGTGAGTGATTTAAGGCTAGCAAAAGGTTGGTTTGAGAGATTTTAAGAATTGTAGTGGGGCATACATAAGTGTGATTAAGGCATGGTGAGGCTGCCAGTTCGGACCACATAGCGGCTGAAAAATATGTCAGGAATTCAAGGAGTACATAGACAGTGAAGGTACTGAACTGAAAAGTGTTTTAATTGTGACAAACAGGCCTGTTTTGGAAGGAAAATTGCCAAGCAGGACCTACATTACTCAGGAGGAAAAGGCACTCCCAGACATAATGCTCCTATGAAAGACAGGCTTACTGTCTGGTTGATGTAATGCTAATGCTAGTGGTGACTGCAAAGTGAAGCTTTATTGGTGTATCACTCTGAAACCCCAGAGTGTTCAGGAAAAACAATGCCCTCAAGGCTAAATTTGTGTGTGCTGTGGAGGGCAAAACAGTAGGCATGGGTCACTAGGGACTTTTTCTATGATTGTTTACACATGGCATTTTGCCCCACTTGAAAAAAATTACCTCCTCGAAAATAAATTGGACCTTAAGTGCTCCTGGTATTAGACAATGCTCCTGGTCATCCTTCAGAATGTGGCAGAGCGACTTTCTGCGGAAATGAGCTTATTAAGGGTCAGTTTTGTGCCTCCTAATACCCATCCTCTCCTGCAGCCATAGACCAGCAGGTCATTGCACTTCAAGAAACTGTACACAAAACTATGTTTTGAAAGGTGCTTTGTAGTGACCTCAGAAACTCAATTTGACTCTAAGAGAGTTTTGGAGAGATCACTTTAGCATCCTCAATAGTGTAAATCATTATAGGTAAGGTTGGGAGGAAGTGACTGAGAGGACCTTGAACTCTGCTTGGAAGAAAACTGGTGGCCAGAATGTGTAGACAAAAGGGATTTTGAAGGGTTAGAGCTAAACCCTGAGAATCCTATGCCAGTTGAGGAATCCATTGTGGCATTGGGGAAGTCCCTTGGGGTTGGAAGGTTAGTGGGGAGGATGTGGAAGTGTTGGTGGAGGGAGACATGATGAACTAACCACTGATGAGCGGCTAGATTATCTTCAACAGCAAGAGGCCGACCTGAGGAAACTTGCTCCGGAGGAGGGGATAGAGAAATTGAAAAAGTTGCATACTTCTAAGATTAAGGAAATGTGTGCAATGTGGCTTAAGTGCAAACCTTTTTGAGAAAATCACCCTCACCACAGCTATTGCAAGCTGTTGCTGGGGGACTATTACATGACAATGTTGTGAAAAACACTTTAGGATGTCATAAAGGAACGGAAGGTACAGGCCTCTATGGACAGATATGTTGTGTGGCAGAGGTCCAGTGGCTCTCAAGCTGGTACTAGAGGCATTAAAAGAAGAAGGGAAGTAACCCCAGAAAAGGACTTGCCACCTTACCCCCTAGTCCTAATGGCAAGGGGATTCTCCTTTAAACATTAACACCATCACACTCTTCTCACTCCTTTCCATCAATCATCCACCAGATCTTTCAATAAAGGTAAGTGTCATGTAACTGTGCATGTCTTCTTCAGTTTGTGTGCATAAAATTAATATTTCTGTGGTAAAAATTTATTTTCATACTTTGGGGTGTCAGGAAAGGATTTAATTTGATTTCCATTTTTTTATGGGGAAAATTAATTTCGGCTAACGATTAATTTCGCTAACGTTGAGCTCCTAGGAACGGATTAATATCGTTAGGCGAGGGTCCACTGTATAGTATGTTTGGTAGCAGAGAGGTGTTGCGCAACTTAACATTAAGATCGACAACCTCTTAATTGCAGGACATAATGGAGGGGCAAATTCCTAGGCCCTAATACCTCGACAACAACCTGAATTCAGCACCCATATTCCAAAACACATAACAAAAAAAGTATCCAATACAGTTTGGATCCTCTCCTAGATAGATACTACATGCCGCAAAATGCCCTTCTCACAACTATACCATTCATCTCATTTATCCATACCTCACCTATGCTATTTTGTGCTTGGGGATCAACTGCAGCAACACACCTAAAGCCAATAATAACCCAACAAAAAAAACCGCAGTAAGAGTAATCACTAAATCCCATCCCTGGCAAACCCCTCCCCCCCACTCTTCATAGATCTAAACTTACTCCCTGTTCCAGAACATCCACACTTTTACTATGTGCAATCTACATCTACTGGACCTTAATATTCCAATATTAACCTGGTGCCTAAAATGCTTTCTAGATAGTTTGACAGGACCCACAGCATAACACCAGACACAAAATCTCTTTGGGCCATTCTCCGTGTCCGACTAAACCTTTGCAAAAATTCAATGTATGTCAAAGACCCTAAAGTCTGGAAACACCCTACCTGAAAACTCTAGAACTCAGACATATTCATCACCTTCAAAACTAATGTTAGAAAACATCTTCTCCCTGATCACACCCTGTCACTAACTAGTAAAAACCACCTGGTGGTTTCACCTTTCCACTCACCATTTAACTATAAGCACAGAAATACGGAATCTTAATCTAAAATAATGAATCCTACTAGTCATAAGTTTGGCCTGTGATGCTCCAATATAGAAACAATGTTATTTTTTTATTATCACACTGGGCCGATTCCCACCAAGGCAGGGTGGCCCGAAAAAGTAACAAACTTGGAAATGATGGTGCAAGTTTTTCTTTTTCGGGGCCACCCCGCTCTGGTTGGAATCGCCAGTGTGATAATAAAAAAATAACATAGTTTCTTATATTGGAGCATCACAGGCAAATTATGACTAGTTTAGGATTCATTATTTTAAGATTAAGATCGTATTTCTGTGCTTATAGTTAAATGGAGTGAGTGAAAGTCGTGAACCACCAGGTGGATTTTTATGTAGATTAGTTGACAGGGGTGTTATCAGGAGAGATAAGATGTTTTTAACAGTAGTTTTGAAGTGATGAATATGTCTGGAGTTAGAGTTTTAGGTAGGGTGTGCCAGATTTAGGGTCTTTGACATTTGTTTAACAATTGAATTTTTGCAAAGGTTTATCGGACACGGAGAATTTCCTAGAGATGTTTGTGTCTGGTGTTATGCCTTGTGGGTACTGTCCACAATATCAAAGGAAAGCATTTTAGGTCAAGGTTAATATTGGAATTTAAGGTCCTGTAGATGTAGATTGCACAGTAAGTTTGTAAGTGTGGATGTTCTGAACAGGGAGTAAGTTTAGATCTAGAAGAGTGGGGGGCGAGGGGTTGCCAGGGAGGGATTTAGTGATTACTCTTACTGCGGTTTTTTTGTTGGGTTATTATTGGCTTTAGGTATGTGTTGCTGCAGTGATCCCCAAGCACAAATAGCATAGTGAGGTATGGAATAAATGAGTGAATGGGTATTATAGTGTGAGAAGGGCATTTTGCGGCATGTAGTATCTATTTGGAGAGGATCCTAAACTGTTTTGGGATACTTTTTTTGTTATGTGTTGGATATTGGGTGTGAAATTCAGGTTGTTGTCGAGGTATAGGCCTAGATTTGCCTCATTATGTCTGGCAATTAAGTGTGTTATCCACTCGATCTTAATGTTAAGTTGCGCAACACCCTGCTCTTGCTACCAAACATAATATACAGTGGACCCTCGCCTAACGATATTAATCCGTTCCTGAAGCTCAACGTTAGGCGAAATTATCGTTAGCCGAATTAATTTTCCCAATAAGAAATAATGGAAATCAAAATTATCCGTTCCTGACACCCCAAAGTATGAAAAAAAATTTTACCACATGAAATATTAATTTTAATGCACACATACGGAGAAGGGACATGCCACGTTAAATGACACTTACCTATTATTGAAGATCTGGTGATGTTGATGGTGATTAGGAGGAGGGAAAGAGTGATGGATGGTGTTAATGTTTTAGAAGGAGAAATCCCTTCCCATTAGGACTTGAGGTGGCTAGTCCTTTTCTGGGTTACTTCCCTCTTCTTTTAATGCCTACTAGGACCAGCTTGAGAGCCACTGGTCCTCTGCCACACAACATATCTGTCCCATTAGAGCCTGTACCTCCCATTCCTTTTTGACATTCCTAAAGTGTTTCACAACATTGTCGTGTAATAGGGGGCCCTTTTTTTTTTTAAAAAAAAAAAAAATTTTTGGGGGGGGGGGGGGGGGAAAAAAAAAAGGGGGGGAAAGGTGGGGGGGGGGGGGGGAAAAAAGGGGGGAAGGGGGGGGGGGGGGAAAAAGGGGGGGAAAGGGGGGCCCCCGGGGGGGGGGGGGGGGAAAGGGGGGGGGGGAAAAAGGGGAAAAGGGGGGGTTGAGGGGGGAAAAAAGGGGGGTTTTTTAAAATTAAAAAATTTTTTTTTAAAATTTTTTTTAAAAAAATTTTTAAAAAATTTTTTTTTTTTTTTTGGGGGAAAAATTTTGGGGGTTTTGGTTTTTTTTGGGGGGGGGGAAAATTTTTTTTCCCCAAAATTTAAAAATTTCCCCCCCCTTTTTTTTTGGGGAAAAAATTTTTTGGGGAACCCCCCCCAAAAAAACCCCCCGGAACCTTTAAAAAATTTTTGGGGTTAAATTTTTTTTAAAAAAAAAATTTTTTCCCCCCGGGTTTTTTTTTAAAAAAAATTTTAAAAAAAATTTTTTGGGGGGGGAAAAAAATTAAAAAAAATTTTAATTTGGAGGGGGGGGGGGGAAAAATTTTTGGGGGGGGGGAAAAAAAAAAACCCCTTTGGTTTTTTGGGGGCCTTTTCCGGGGTTTTCCCTTTTTTAAAATAGGAAAAAGGGGGGGGGGGAAAAAAGGGGTTTGGAGGGGAAAAAAAAAAAATTTTAAAAATTTGGGGGGGAAAGGGGGGGGGAAAAAAAGGGTGGGGGTTTTTTTAAAAAAGGGGGGGGGGAAAAAAAAGGGGAAAAAAAGGGGAAGGGGAAAAAAAAATTTTTTTTTAAAAAAAAAAGGGGGGGGGGGGGGGAAAAAAAAAAAAAAAAAATTTTTTTTTTCCCCCAAAACCCCCCCCTTTTTTTTCCCCCCCAACCCCGGGGCCCCCCCCCCTTTTTTCCCAAAACCCTTTCTTTTTTTTTTTCCCCCCCTTTTTTTTTTTTGGGGGGTTTTTTTAAAAATTTTTTTTTTTTTCCGGGCCCCCGGGGAAACAAAAAAGGAAAAAGGGGGAAAAAAAAAAAAAAAAGGGGGGGAAAAAAAAAAATTTTTTAAAATTTTGGAAAATTTTTTTGGAAATTTTTGGGTTTGGGGTTTGGGGAAAAATTAAAAAAAAGGGGGTTTTTTTGGGTTTTTTTTTTTTTTTAAAAAAGGGGGAAAAGGGGTTTTTTTTTTTTTTTAAAAAATTTTAAAATTTTTTTAAAATTTTTTTAAAGGGGGGAAAAATTTTGGGGTTAAAAAAAAAAAAAAAAAAAACCCCCCCAAAAAAAAAAACCCCCCTTTTTGGGGGGCCCCCTTTTTTTAAAATTTTTTAAATTCCCTAAACCCCTTTGATTAAAAATTTTTTTTTCCCTTTTTGGGGAAAAAAAAAAAAAAAAATTTTTTTTTTTTTTTTTGGCCCCCCAAACGGGGGGGGCCAAAAACCCCTTTTTTTTTTTTGTAAAAAATTTAAAAAAACCCCTTTTTGGGGGGGGAAAGGGGTTTTTTTTTTTTTAAAAATTTAAATTTTTTGGGGGTTTAAAAATTTTTCCCCCCCTTTTTTTTTTAAACCCATGAACTTTAAATTTTTTCCTTTTGGGGGGGGAAAAAAAAAATTTTTTTTGGGGGTTTTTTAAATTTAAAAATTTTTTTTTTGGTTTTTTTAAAAAAAGGGGGGGCCCCAAAAAAAGGTTTTTTTTTTTTGGGGGGCCCCCCCCCTTTTGGGTTTTTCAACCCCCCGGGGGGTTTTTTTTTTCCAAAAATTTTTTCATTTTTTTTTTTCCCTTTTTCCTTTTTTTTTGGAAAAAATTTTTTTTTTCCCCCTTTAAAATTTTTTTTTACTTTTTAAAAGGGGTTTAATAAAAATTTTTTTTTAAAAAAAGGGGGGCCCTTTTAAAATTTCCCCCCAAAAAAAAGGGGGGGGGGGGCCCAAATTGGGGGCCCCTTTTGGGGGGGGGGGGGGGGCCCCTTTTGGGAAGGGGGTTTAAAAGTTTTTTTTTTTTTTTGTAAAACCCTTGGGGGTTTTTTGGGGTTTTGAAAAAGGGTTTTAAATTTTTTCCCCCCCCGGGGGGGGGGGGGGGAAAAAAAAACCTTTTTTTTAAAGGGGGTTTTTTCTTTTTAACCCCAAAAAAAATTTTTGGTTTTTTAAAGCCCCTTTTTCCTTTAAAGGGGTTTTTTTCCTTTTTTAAAAAAAATTTTTAAAAGGGAATTTTTTTTCCCAAAAAAATTTTAAAAAAAAGGGGGGTTAAAAAGGGGGGGTTTTTGGGGGGGGGAAAAAAAAGGGGAATTTTTTCCTTTTAGGGGGGGTTTTTAAATTTTTTTTTTTTTTCCCCCCCCAAAAAAAAATTTTTTAAAAATTTTTTTTTTTTTAAAAAGGGTTTTTTAAAAAGGGGAAAAAAAAAAAAATTTTTTTTGCCCGGGGGCCTTTTAAGGGGTTTTTGGGAAAAGGGGGTTTTAAAAATTTTTTTTGGGGGATTTTTTTTTTTTTCCCTTTAAAAAAAATTTTCCCCCCAAAAAAAAATTTTTTTGGGGGGGAAAAAAAAATTTTTTTTTAAAAAAAAATTTTTTGGTTTTTTTTAAAATTTTTTAAAAAAATTTTTTTTTTTTTTTGGGGGGTTTTTTTTTTTTTTTCCCCCCAAAAAATTTTAAAAAAAATTTTTTCCCTTTTTCCCCCCTTTTTTTGGGGGAAAAAAAAAAAACCCCAAAAAAAAAAGGGGATTAAAGGGGGAAAATTTAAAAAAAATTTTTTTTTAAAAAAAAAAAATTTTTTTTTTAAAAAAATTTTTTTTTTTGTTTTTAAAAATTTTTTTTAAAAAAAATTTGAAAAAAAAAAAAATTTTTTTTAAAAAAAAAAAATTTTTTTAAAAAAATTTTTTTTTAAAATGGGTTTCCCCCCCTTTGGCCAAAAAAATTTTTTTTAAAACCCCAAAAAAATTTTTTTTTAAAAAATTTTTTTTTTTTTGAAAAAAATTCCCCAAATTTCCTTTTTTAAACCCCAAATTTTTTTTTAAAATTTTTTTTTTAAAAAAAAAAAAAAGGGTAAAAAAATTTTGGGAAAAAAAAAAAAAAAAATTTTTTCCCCCCAAAAAAGGCCCCCCCTTTTTTAATTTTTTTTTAAAAAAAAAAAATTTTTTTTAAAAACTTTTTTTTTTTTTAAAATTTTTAAAAATTTTTCCCTTCCTTTTAAAAAAAAAAAAAAAAATTTTTTGGGAAAAAAGGGGGGGTTTTCCAATTCGGGAAAAAAAAATTTTTTCCCCCCCTTTTTAAAAAATTTTTTTTTTAAAAAAAAAAAAAAAAATTTTTTCGGAAATTTTTTTTTGGGGGAAAAAAGGGGGGCCCTTTTTTAAAAAAAAAACCCCTTTTTTAAAAAAAAAAACCCCCGGGGGTTTTTTTTTTTTTTTTTTTTTTTTTCCCTTTCCCCCCCCTTTTTTTTTCCCCCCCCTTTTTTAAACCCAAAAAAAATTTTTTTAAAAACCCCCAAAAAAAAAACCCCAAAACCAAAAAATTTTTTAAATTTTAAAAAAAAAACCAAAAATTTCCCAAACCACAACCCCCCCCCCAAAAACCCAAAAAAAACCCCAAAACCCCCAAAAAAACCCCCCCGGGGAAAAAAAAAAAAAAAAAAAAAAAAAAAAACCCCCCCCCCCAAAAAACCCCCCAAAACAAAAAAAAAAAAACCCCCAAAAAACCCCAAAAAAACCCCCCAAAAACCCCCAAAAAAAAAAAAAAAAAACCCCCAAAAAAAAAAAAAAACCCAAAAAAAAAAAAAAAAAAAAACCCCCCCCAAAAATTTTTCCCCCCAACCAAAAAACCCCAAAAAAAACCCCCCCAAAAAACCCCCCCCCCCCTTTCCCCCCTTTTTCCCAAACCCCCAAAAACCCAAAAAAAAAAAAAAAACCCCCCCCCCAAAAAAAAAAAAAGGGTTTTCCCCCTTTAAAAAAAAAAATTTTTTTTTTAAAAAAAAAGGGGGGGGGGGCCGGGAAAACAAAAAAATTTTTAAAAAACCCCAAAAAATTTTAAAAAAAAAGGGGGAAAAAATTTTAAAAAATTTGGGGGGCCCCCAAAAAAACCCCAAAGGGGGGGGGCCCCCCCCCAAAAAAACCTTTTTTTAAAAAAGGGGGGGTTTGGGCCCAAAGGGGGGGCCCTGTTTTTTTTTTTTTTTTTAAAAAAGTTTTTAAAAAAAAGGGGTTTTAAAAAAATTTTGGGGGGGAAAAAACCTTTAAAAAAAAAAAAATTTTTTCCCCCCCCCCAAAAAAACCCCAAAACCCCCAAAAACAAAAAAAAAAAACCCCGGGCCCCCAAAACAAAAAAAAACCCCCCAAAAAAAAACCAAAAAAAAAAAAAAAAAAAAAAAATTTTTTTTTTAAAAAAAAAAAAACCCCCCAAAAAAACCAAAAAACCCCAAAAACCCAAAAAACCCCCAAAAAACCCCCCCCCAAAAAAAAAATTTTTTTTTTCCCCCCCCCCCCCCCCCCTTTTTTTTTTAAAACTCCCCCCCAAAAAAATTTTTTTTCCCCCCCTTTTCCCCCCCCCCCCCCGGTTTTTGGGGGGGGGCCCAAAAACCCCAAAAAATTTCAAAAAGGCCCCTTTTCCCCCTTTTAAAAAAAATTTTTTAAAAAAATTTTTTTTTCGGGAAAGGGGTTTGGTTTGGAAATTTAAAAATTTTTTTGGGGGGGATTTTTTTAAAAAAAAAAGGGGGTTTTCCCTTTGGATTTACTGGTGGGGAAACAGAAACTATATCTTGCTTCTTTTTTTTAGACCACCCAAAAGAAAGGGGAAAAAAACATGGCCTTACCTACTAAGGCACAGGGATTTTTCGAACAATATATGAAGGGTAGGTTTGCCACAAAAAATTCCCAGGGTTGCAGCAGTGAAATAAATGGAGGACAAATGCTCAGTACAATTTTTCAAATCATGCTTTTCCCCTTTTTTTTTTTTTTTTCCAAAATGTTTAAAAAATTCTGTTCTACATAATTTAAATTTCAGATACGATAGAAGAAATTTTTGGAAAAATTTAAAAAATTTTTCGTTTTAAAGCAAGGAATGGTTTTATATTTAACATTCTTATTAGTTTTACTATTTTTTTAAAAGGGGATCCTCCCAAAAAAAATTAAAATTCTTGGGGGGTGTATGTGTGTGGGGAAAATTTTGGAAAAAAAAAAAATTTTTTTCTTACCCGATTAAAAAGGGGAGCGTGATAAATCGAAATGGAATTTTGTTAAAAAAAATTTGGATCTTATGGTGTTTTTGAAAGTTGGGAAAAAATATCAACTCAAAACAATAGCGGCTTTAAAGGGAAAAACCGGGCCCAATGTTTTTTCCGCCTTTCTATGTATTCTTTTTTGAAAGCAAAAAGCCCCCTATGCATCAAATATCTTAAGTAGTGTTTAAAAGTGTAAACATCAAAAAAAAATAAAAAAAATGAAAAAAAACCCAAAATTTTTGGTTTACAATTAAATTGTTTTAAAAATTTTAAATTTTTAAGACAACCCGCTGTCCATGTTCCCCAAACAGTTTAATGGGTACCCCGGGGGTTTAGTTGACTGGTGTGGAAGGGGCGCATCCCGGGACAAAATTGATGTAATTTTCTCGAAAGCTCTGCATAACAAACAGCTTTTATATTTGTAGTACAGGGACCCTCAACTAAAAGAAAATTTAAATTTGTTCCTGAAAGCTCATTTTTTACTGAATTTTTCGTTACTGAATTAAAAATTTTCCCAAAAAGATATATTTGGAAAACCCAAATTTAAACCCTTTCAAAACACCCCAAAGTATGAAAAAAAAAAAAATTTTTTCCACCCCTGAAATATTAATTTTAAAACACACAAAAATGACACTTACCTTTATTGAAGATTGGTGATGGGTTGATGGGTGGGAGGAGGGGGGGAAAAAAAAGTGGAATTATTAAAGGGTTTTGAAGGGGAATTTCCCCTTCCCTTTGGACTTGAGGTATCAAGTCCTTTTCCGGGGTTACTTCCATTTTTTCTTTTAATGCCACTAGGACCAGGGTTGAGAGTCCCCTGGATTCCCGTTTAAAACAACAAAAACTGTCTATAGAGGTTTTTACCCCCAGTTCCTTTTAAAATTACCCAAAAGGGGGCCCCAACATTTCATTGTTTAAAAGTCACCAGCATGATTGAAAAGCTGTTTTTAGGGTGATTTTCATCCATAAAAATTTTTCAGTTCAAAACCCCACTTTGAAACCCTTTCCTTAATCTTTGAAAAATAGGAACAATGGAAATTTCACAAAATGGCATAGGGTTTTTCAGGGTTTGCCCCCAAACCCTTTAAAATCTTTTTAATTTCTATACTTTTTTCTCACCCTTTTTATCCCGGGTTGGCACTAGAAGCTTTCTTCGGGGCCCCTGGTGACCTTTTTTGAAAATACCAAACACTAAAAAAAGCTGTGAAAAAATTATGAAATGTTCGATTGTATGCGGGGGATGCGACCACACTGGCTGGCTTGTAAACACTGGGGACCCACGGGGGCAATGAGGCGCACTCAGGCCACAGTGGCCGGTCTCGAAGAAAACGGTTGGGGGGAGTTTTTTTGTGTTTTTGTGAGGCAAAATTTTTTTCGTTTAAAATTTTTCGTTTGCTGGATTTAACGTTAAATGATGGTTCGTTAGTGGGGGTCCACTGTATTCATTGAGGCAGCTAGGCCCCCTATACCTTTTTACTTTTAAATTGGGAGAAATAAAAAATTAATTTTTATTACGTGGAACCCCCTACTTGCGATTTAATCCTTCCATGACCCCCGCTCGCAATGGATTTGCTTTTGCAGAGTCAATTTTTCCCCATTTTAAAATTTAAATTTAAATGCAAACAATCCATTCCAGTGGAATTCTGTAAACCCCCCTTTTTTTCGCCCCAATTTTCAACTCTAAGGCTTATTTTAAACTATCCCCACTTCATCTAATTTTGACTAATAAACAATATTAAAAAACAATAAGAAAAACCCGATATATATTAAAAAGAAAAAAATATGTTAAATTTATGTTGGGTATGGGGGGTGTCGGCGGGGGACGAGAGTTTGTCTGGACACCGGGCAAAAAACTTCCTGAATAATTTTTTAATATCATTTTTATTCGGCTTAAAAATTTTTCTATCACAGGTTTTTTTTTAGTATGGGCATAAAAAACAATTTAATAACACAGAAAACAGATATGTTTTCTAGAATGAATAAAATATGTTATTTATGTATTTGGGAATTTGGGCCCCCGGGGGTCAGGGGGGACGAGAGTTTGTCCTGGGGCACTGGGAAAATACTTTATGGGAAAAATTTCACTAAAATTTTATTTATACGGGATATTTATATATCACAATTCATCAAATATGACATAACAGACAAAAATAAAAAAAACACGAAAAATGTTATATATTCTAGAATGAATAAAAATTTTTTTTGTCATTATGTAAACCGGTGGAGGCGGGCCAAAAACCCTCCCTTTTTGTTGTGGTAAAAAAATGCCCTTAGTGACGGCCTTTTTAGCCCTCTATTATTATTTTTTAAATTTTATTTTTGTACAATTTTTTTTTTATTATTATTATTATTATAAATATTTATTATTTTTTAAATTTTTTGTTTTATTCATATTATTATTATAAAATAATTTTATTATTATATTATTTTTTATTAAATTTTTATTATTATTTTTTTAAAAATTTTTTTTTAAAATTTTTTTTCACACAAAAAATATAAGATTTTTCTGTTATTCCTTATTGCAAATTTTTGTATAAATATTTTCAACCCATTCACGGGCCCGCATTTTTGGAAAAGGCAGTGACCATTTGTTTACTCCCGAAAACCACCAAAAACAATGGACCATTTTTTAAATTGAGCTCAATTTCAAGGGACTTTTTTGGGGGGGAAAACAAAAAAATTTATATCTATTTCTGAATATATCTTCCATTCTATCAAATGAGACAAAAAAAAAAGGTTTACAACCATTAAAAAACCCTTTGAAAAATTTCCCCTTTAAGGGGGTGGTAATTTTGAAAAAGTGAAATCCCTTTTTTTATGCTTTGAATTTTTTTCATTATTATTATTTTTTATTTTATTATTTTTTTATTTTTTTTATTATCATTTTTCATTTTATTATATAAAAAAATTTGTAATTTTTTTTTTCACACAAAAAAAAAAATTTGATTTACTGTGACGTCATTTTTTTACACTGAAACGCCAAGCAATGGAAACCCTTTCTTCCCAGGTTGAGCTCAATTTTTAAGTTCTTTTCATTTGTGGAAAAACAAATTTAAAATCATTTTTATTTCTGTAATTTATCTTCCATTCTATCAAAGGGGAAAAAAAAAAACGAGAAAAATAACCATAAAAAAAAATTCAAAAATTCCACTTTAAAGGATGGGGTTAAATTTTGGGGGGGAAAGGGAATCCCCTTATTTTCGCTTAGATTTCTTTCTTTTTTTGGGTTACGTTTTAAAAAGAAACTTTTAAACATACTTGGGCCCCAAATTTCAATAAAATAGTCCCCAAAAAACAAATGGGATTTCAATTCCCCCGTCAAAGCAAGGCCCCTCACCGTGTTTAAGGAACCGGCCCTTTAGGTCTTTTCGGGTTGTGGAAAAATTTTTCTCGGGGTATGGAAACCAAAAAAACGACCCCTTGACTGCTCGTATTTGGAAAAAAAAACTCGCACGTGGGAAAAGCTCGCAAGTAGAAGGGTTTTATGTATTATTATTATTTTTACTTTTATAAAAATTTGGGGCAATAATTGTTTTTTGATTTTTGAAAAAAACATATGTGGGGGGGGCTAGGGGGAAAAAAAGTGAAAATGGGTTTCAAAAAGTTTTTGGGAAAAAGGGGTTGGTTATGAAAGCAGGTTTTAAGGGTTTTTTTGAGGGGTAGTTAGGTAGGTAAAAGTATGTAGGAGGGAGAAGAGCACATTTCCCAGTAAAAGTAGGCTTTATACAGGGATGCATGATGTCACCATGGTTGTTTAATATACATGTATTTATAGATGAGGTTGTAAGAGAAGTAAATGCAGGGGTTTTGGGGAGAGATGTGGATTACAAAATAAAGAATCTAACAGAGAGTGGGAGTTGTCACAGTTGCTTTTTGCTGATGACAATGTGCTTTTGGGAGATTCTGAAGAGAAGTTGCAGAGGTTGGTGGATGAATTCGGGAGGGTATGTAAAAGAAGGAAATTAAAAGAGAACATAGTGCAAGGTGATGAGGGTAACAAAAAATTGTGGTAATGAAGGATTGGATATCAGGTTGGATGGAGGGAGTATGGAGGAAGTGAGTGTGTTCATATACAGCCTTTCTTACTTAGCGACGTGCTCGTTTACCAATGCCTTGGACTTACGACGGGCTCTCTGACCAGTATTCATACCTAAATAATGTATATTAGAGCTGATTTCCTCTATTCTGTTTATTTCAATATACAGTACATTACTGTATAAACATTTAAAAATATACCAGAAATTTTATAAATGGTGCAAAGGTGACAATAAAACAATATCAAAGATGGCTGACACAAACTCACTACCATTATAGTATGCTCCTCACTTAATGACAAATTCGTTTAACAACGTGGTCTCGGGAATGGAACTCCATCATTAAGTGAGGAGATGCTGTATTTGGGAGTGGACTTGTTGGTGGTTGGGTCTATAAAAGACAAGGTGAACCTACAGTGAGGCATCTGTGGAGACAAAGAACATTATCCATGGAGACAAAAAGAGGAATGTATGAGAATATAGTGGGTGTGAAGCATGTGTTGTGAATGTTGCAGCAAGGAGAAGGCTGGAGGCAGTAGATATGTCATATCTGAGGGCAATGCGTATTGTGAATATTACGCAGAGAATTCATAGCTTGGAGATTAAAAGGAGGTTCAGGATTACTAAAAGTAATATTCACAGGGCTGAAGAGGAGTTGTTGAGGTGGTTTGGACATATAAAGAGGATGGAACAAAATAGGATGACTTGGAGGGTGTATAAATCTGTAGTGGAGGGAAAGTGGGGTAGGGGTCATCCTAGGAAGGTTGGAGGGAGTGCAAGGAGCTGAGACATCCAGTAAGCTTTCATGGGCATATTAGATAGGAGTGAGTGGAGGAAAGTGGTTTTTATGACTTGACGTGTTGTTGGAGTGTGAGTAAGGTAACATTTATGGAGAGATTCAGTGAGAATTGAGTCCTGGAAGTGGGACATACACTGCCTCCGAAGGATGAGTGGAGATATTTGCAGTTTTGAACTGTAGTATTGGCATGCCTCTGGCAAAAGTGATGGTGAAAGTTTCTTCTTTTTTGGGTCACCCTACCTCGGTGGGAGACGGCTGGTGCATTAAAAAAAATATTATTCATGGATTCTAAATTCTAAATTTGCTGGACCTCTAGGAATGTAACCATATAAAATTGGGGATTTTACTATAATGTATTTTGTAAATAAATAATTTAGAATTTGAATTGTCTCCTATTGATTTTTTCCTTTACATGTAATAGATACTGTACTTGGCTTGCCATTAGTGGGGCAATAAATTAACTATGAAGACTACTGTTAACTGTAATAAATACCAAGCAAAAAAGAAATCTGAGTTTCATTTTATTACAGCTTGATAATTGTGACACTTGAAAAGTTTCAAGTGAGAGTAGTTTGACTTACCATATTACCCAGTTCTTTAGCCTTGGGTCCTAAAGTATTAATAAAGTCAGTATTATTTGCAGATGCAGTCTGTGGTGGAGGTTTACTTGAGAACAGTAGTCGGTCTGGAAGGACATTGCCTCAACAGCAGCTGGGTAGCGTAAGTTTTATTTACTAAACCTCTTGAATTAATAGTGTATAATTCCTTTGCTCATACTGTACCATGTTTCTCAATCATGAGAAGATCAGTTCAAGATGTCAGTAGGAAATGTTTAAAAAAATCTTATTGGGCTCCAGAAAGAACAGAAGATAACAGGATGCCAAAACTGAGTGGGTTATGAAACTGTTCAGGAACCCATAATTGTTCTTCTTTTCTCAGTGATCAGTATTTCTGTAAATGTTGTTTGCCTGTATATCTCTAAACATTCAGTGAATGTAATTCAAAACTCACAAGAAGACAGAAATACAACAGATTATGAGGGCTGTATATTTCAACCTCTAACTGTTGAAGAGGCTCTCAGTTAGAGGTTGAAATATATGACTTTTCTAATCTGTTGTTTTATTTGTTTGTGTAGGATTTGGATTATATCTTTTCACAGATTTGACACTTTATTCTCAGGAATCTCTCTCATAAAAATAAAAGCATATTGTGAAGGGACTTTAATGATGTAGCA
>NC_069424.1:11385451-11412291 GCF_026875155.1 Cherax quadricarinatus
ATAAAGTATTCGCTATGCACAGAACATTGCAGAATAGCCCAATGTAATGTTATTTGCAAACATGCTTAGCTATGCCACATACGATTGAAGAATACCCCCAACGTAACACGTTTAATATGCAGAACACACGCTTAGCTATGTCCAGTACAATTCGAATACGCATACAAGTTGGATACCAATAGCAAAGTTGACTGCAACTGCACGCAAATTTGTAACGCAATGCCAGAGACAGCTACACAACTGTTTCTACAAGATTTGACCGTAAGCAAAGCGAGCACTGGATCCCACCGAACAAGCTAGTAGCGACTGTTTGAACGCATCACACACAATAGCAAATGCTTACCATAACAAAGTAACTGACAACGCAAATTTGTAAAGCGTTGCAAAGCTAATGCAATGCCAGACAGCAGCTGCACAATGTTTCCTGCTACCCAGCTTCACCCAAGGCTCAACCTTTCTCTAAGTCCTGCTCCAGATCCCGGACAGGCCCCCATATTACAATACAACCCAGGAATCCAAATGGCCTGTTTATGCTCAAATTGTTAATTAAATGAAATAATAAATAAAAAAAATCCTGGGTGTAAAGGAGCAAAATAAACAACAGCAAAAAAGTTAGACTTATATTAACATTCACCATATTAGAACAGCAATATGTACACTATGAAACATTGAATAAGTAATCAGTGCACTCCACGGTAAGCAAGCAGAAAATAGAAGCCACAAGAGAGCAACAGACCGGCGTCAACCAGCTCTAGAAAGGGAATGGCAAGGGCAGCCAGAGAGATGGTACCCAACATAACCTCTCTGCGATGCCAAAACCATCTACTGTATGGGCTGGAACCCTGGTTTCCAATTGAACGAACGGGCCCCCATCATCAACTTCTCAGCAACCTGGTTCACTGTTGGGGGAGATAGCCTATAAGTTAGGGTGTGTCATGCGCTGAAGAAAGGTTACTACTCTTTGCATGCCACAGCATATCCTCGTGAGTTAGTTTAATTTATGAACAGTTATTTTCCTGGGGTATAAGTGTAAGTAAAGAACATGATGACAACTTGCAATTAATCCATTCCGGACCTAGTGCATCGCAACTGATATGCTCATTAGCAGAGTCAATTTTCCTCATTTAAATTAATTGAAATTCAATTAATCTGTTCCCAGTGAATTTCTGTACTTCATAATTTCCCTAATTAAACTCCATGGCTTATTTATCTATCAAAATTTTATCTAATATGACATTATAAACAATATAAATAATGTAGAAACCTGTATAATATACTCTAAAATGAATAAAATCTGTTATTCATGTAGTGGTAAGTGCGGTTCTGTGTGGACTAGTTTGTCTGGAGACCGACACAATACTTCTTGAATAAGTTTCAACTAATATCATCTATACAGCTTATTTATCTATCACAGTTCATCTAATAGACATAACAAACAATATAATAACATAAAACCTGATATATACTCTAGAATGAATAAAATATGTCATTATGTAACAGGTGGAGGCAGCCACAACCGCTCCCCTCTTGTTGTGGTAAACACTGCCATCTAGCTAACGGCCGTCTTGAAGCGTCAATTATAATTATTATTCTATAGTACACTATTATTATATATTTAATATTATTATTATTATACATATTACTGTAATTATTATTATTAATTGTTTTATATTATATTATAACTATATTATATGTAATATTATAATTATATAAAAATTTTGGTAATTTTTATTCACACAAAAAAATAGCAGATTTACTGCATATGCAGCTACGGCATTAATTGTATTAATTGTATAAATAAGTCAACCCATCAGGACTGCATATTGGAATGGACAGTGATGTCATTTTGTTTGTTCTTGACATAGCCTAAGAAATGAAAGTTTCCCGCTACTTTGACGCTCAATTCTAGGTAGTTTTCCATCATGAAAGCAATCAAACTCATAGCTATGTCTGTAATATATCTTCCATTCTACAATGAGACCAAGAAAACGAGAATCCAACTCATAAAAGCTTATACGAAAATACCGCTAAGGGGTGGCTGATGCTGAGAAAGTGAACTCCATCTAGTTATGCTCCGATTTCTTTTCATTTTGCTGTACATTAATAAGCATCTTTCCATCATACATTGCCCATGTTTTATTAAGATAGTCCAACAAACAAATGAGATACAATTCCCTAATCATGAGCAAGAGCCAATCACCATTGTCAAGGAACCATCCCTTGAGATCCTCACTTATGGAAATTCCCGCATCGCGATGAAGCAAAAAAAATCGACCCTCAACTGTCCCGTAATTGGAAAAACCACGATGTGGATGCATCTTGCAAGTAGAGTTCCACTGTATATGCAATGGTGGTTATGTTGCCCTTCACATGGTGAGGTTAGAATATAGGATGATTGGTGTGCATCTTATGAATTTTAAATGAAGTTTAGTGCAAATGTTATTAATGGTGTTGCATTTTCTTGTGAAATTAAGAGTTATGCATGACACAGTTGTTTCCCTTATTGTTAGTAAATTTAAGAGCAAATAGAATTAAACAAGGAGCGTTTCCCTTTCAATATTGAAGAGCATATAGGATAAAAAAAAGGGTAGCATTCTTCCCTCAAGAATGAAGCTAAGAGCAATATGGGATAATAGTGGGAATGCGGGAGAAGAGTGGTCTCCCACCTCGCACTGATGACAAGACGACGGCCAGTACCTATGATCGGTTTAATAGAATAAGTTTGTTTACCGAGCAGAGTTTGACCAACGTGTTGCCAACGTGCAAGGTGGGTAGCTCTTTGCAACAAATAGTCCCAGAAATGGAACCCGAGGACCTCGATAGAAATTGGTAGGTCATGTACTGCTGACCGCGCAGCAGTGTCTGCCTGTCATATGCCCTGTACGTCGACATGACCAGTGACCCAACAAAAAACAATATCTTTATGTTTGGTAGAGATACGGCATAGCCAAAGTTGGATACGGAGAACTAGGGATGAGATGTAAATCAAATTTTCGTATAGCCTATAGGCACTGAGGGAGTCTGAGACTTACTACAAATGATGACACAGGCATAGATGCCGATACGAATAGTGCTGCAAGAATGGCATACAGTTCAGCAGTAAAATGCCTTAGCTGAAGATAGTAAATAATGCCCCCGCACGACGCTGTCCTGAAACACTGCTGCGAATTCCGACGCCGACTGAAAGACTTAGAGCCTCTGTGTACACAGCAGTGGCGTGAGAAGGGAAGTGGAAGTGAAATCAAGAAAAAGAGAGCGGGAAGCCACGGTAGCAGTTGAGCTTCGAGCAAGGGGTGAAAAGAACAGACCCAACAGCTGGAACTTCCCAGGGGTAGGGAAAAGTGAGAATGCTACATGAGCATACAAGGGTAACTGAAGGGAAGACAAGAGTAATAAGGCGAAGAGAAAAGGGACGGAGCAAACAGGGGCGCGAACGAAAAAGAACTGTTCACTAATAATCGGTGACCATTCAATAAAAGGAAGGCTTGTGTAGATCGTGAGAGTCGTATCATAGTAGCGAAGGCAATGGGCATCACGGCGATCATACCAAAGATGTATGGGAGACCAATTGGAGATAGAAGGCGGAGGGTGAGTAAAGATTTGGGACAGTAATGGACTTTAACCAAGTAGATAGGTTGAGGAAAGTGGTAAGGGACTGGAGATGAAGTGTGGGGGGACAGAAAGGCAGAAACCCTGGGAGGTGGCAAGAAGAGGAGAAACTTGGGAGGGGAACGGGGGTGGAGGGCATAGTACTAGGAGGGAGGGTAATCTCCACACTTGTAATAAGAGCCAGAGATAGGGGAAAGAACTAAGTCAGAAGAACTGGAAAGGTAAAGTGAGAGTGGAAGAAGGGATCAGAAAAGGGCAAAGAAGATTTGAGCAATGTGGATTTTTTTGGACTTCTGAGTAAAGGGGCATTGGTATAGGTGTCCGTAACGAGGTCTGTCGATACTGGGGAATGTAGGAAGGACGCGAAATGTAGAACATACTGAGTTTAGTCGGTACGTCAGAGCCAAGACAGCAAAAGGATTAGAAGCCGTAGTGGGTATGGAGGGGTAACAACAGAAGAGGCTGCAGAAGATGGGACCTCCAGAAGTGGGGGGATGTTTGGAACCACGAGAATACGAACACGGTATCCTCCCTTGGAGACGAAGATGATAACTTGCCATAGCATAAGGAGACCTTCTGCCTCTTTGAGGCAACGGATATCACGTTCCATTTAAGTAACCTACAACGGCGGGAGTACGAAGGGTGACTTTCATTACAATTACGGCAAGATGGAGTTGAACCTGCAAGATGTAATTAGAATGGTCGTCGGCACCACAGACTGGGCAATCGGCTAAAGATCTGCAATATTTCGCTGGGTGACCAAAACGCCCAGCAATTTCTACATGTTGCGTTGTAGTATCACCTTTCGAACTTGTAACCTCTGTCCCGCGACATATACAGAGTACGGAGTTCTCGCTGTCAAAAGATAACGAGCCAAATTGCAAGGGTAACGTCTTCCCTCCCGCCCCCGGGCAGGAAGGACACACGTGTCTACTTTGAGATGGGATAATCCTGGAGTTCCAGCTTTCAAAAATGTCATTGCCAACAAGACTGGAAATTCTGTTGGACTATGGTATGGGCAGAATGACAGTACCACTAACAAGAATTGAAGAAAGAATGTTTTTTCACTAGTGATAGTAGTAGTACGATATACGAAAGTAGAGAAAGAACAATGAGCTTGGGTGCCATTTTGGACAGTGGACGATGCCGCATACCGCTCTTGAAGAGCATGTAATGAAATATCTCTACCAACATGACGCAGAGTGCGCTTTTGCCATACTATGGTCAGAAATAGGCAGAAGAAAAGTCAGTCTTAAAGGTAAAGAATTTAGTCCATTGTTGTGGTCCGAAACGAGCGTTGGAAGGGAGTGCTTGACGTGTCGTCCTTTTCCGAGTAGAATGGGAAGGTACTAAGGAGCATCCATCAGGAATTGACGTTGGCGGTTTAGGAGTAGGACCCGGAGTTGGTCCGGCGTGAATGGGCGGGGGGCGATCGAAAATTGCCGTACCGTCGAGGAGAAACCGGAAGCCATAGTCAAAGGTGAGCGAAGTTCAGACAAATCGAAGGAGTCAGTCCGAAGCCCCGGAAACCTGAACGGTTGAATGAAACAGCACCAGCAAGAGGTACAGGGGCATCAGGAGTGTTCCCGAAGAGTGGTCCTAACACAAGCAGGGTCAGAATGGGGTGCGGTATCAAGAAGGTGGCCCGGGGGAATTGGGTTCATGACTAGGGCTGCCATGGTTGGGTTACTCCTTTGCTTTTTTGTTTTTAAGAAAAAAAAAGAAAGAAGAAAAGAAAATAAAAATAAAAATAAGAATAAAAAAGGGGAGGCGGGGAGGAAATATTCCCAGGAGGAAGAAAGGGCCCGGAAATCTCCCTCCGCGCCCAAGATGACCTCAGCCCCGCGAGTACACAATGTGGCAGCATGGAACCCTGCCCATAATACCCTACCCTTCATGCCAGTCAACCAGCAATCCGTATAGCAACCTCACATTCTGCCGAGCTACCACGTGGACCAAAAGAGAGGGCGCCGTATATCCGCCCACAAAGCATACCTCCTTCGGTCCACCACCCCCGAATCCAAAGTGGCTTCCAGAGATACTGACCCGACCCCGAAAGACACCCAAAGCTACTCCGAGATACCGGAGAGGATCGGGCAACCCCAGGCAATCCGAGATTCGATCGGCAAACTCGCCCACCGCCAAGAACCTCACGGAATGGGATAGAACCCCGGTGTCCTTTTCCCCTACCTTAGAACTAGCGCGCTTTTAATTAACGTGGGAGAAATCCCAAAGGCCAAAAAGAAGGAAGGGCAAAGGGAGAGGTGGGAGGTAGGAAGGAATGGAAAAAGGGGAGGATGGGTAGGATGGGATAAGGGAGGGAGAATGGGGTAATTAGGTTTCAGATCTGAGGAAGAAGACCGACAGGGCTAATTCCTCAGACCAAGAGCCTCTTCACCACGCCAAGGAGCCCCCCTTGAAGAGGCACAGCTGTGCGAACACTATCCTCTTTAAAAAAAAAAAAAAAAAAAAATGGTTATGGCTATGACCATAATTTTTAATGGGGTGGACTGGTAAGCTAGCAGAAGGCCTAGGTCAGATGACCAAAAACTCCATGTCAGGAAACACCTTGTTTCCTGACGAAAACCTGCCTACCTAGGCTATACTTCTCCATTATCCTAGTCCACTATCCTGATACATAATCCTGCTCCATTACTCTGGTCTGTTATACTGCACCATCATCCTGCTTTTTTATCATGGTTCATTATCCTGATCCATTATCCTGTATGCCCATATGCTGGAGATGGGGAGGGGATTCTTTATGAACAGACACCTTCACCCAAGAACATCAGATTCCCACCTTGGCCGCACATCACTCACATCAGACTCCCACAATTGCCGCGATCCATGCATTCACAGCCTCTTCTTCTCCTTTCCCATGTTTTTATAATACCCACCTCTTTTCCCCAAACACATCTCCACCCTCAACCAAAAAACGCCATAAAACCATAAAAACCATCTAGAAAACCAATTTTAAAAACCCAACACATTCACAGCATGGGACAGATTTTTTTTATTGATGTTGCACGACACTTACAGCACAAACCCATTCTCTCTCAAAGATTATCTAAGGTCAAAACCTAACCAATCAATTACTGTAGTACTAGTAAAACATCAAAGGTAACATATACACAACCCAAAAAATTTAAATAGTAATTTATTTCTACTTTTTTCTTTTTGGCCTACCCAGCCCTCGGTGGAATACGGCCGGTTTGTTGAAAAGAAGAAAGAGGATGAATTTTTTCATAGACATGCATATAAAACTATTAATTTGAAGCAATAAAAATTGATAATACTGTAGAATAAATCTGTATAATAATATAAAAAATAATATTGACTACTCACTGATTGAAGTTTAGGCATTAGAGGTCTGGAAAATAACTAAGAAATCACAATATAAAATAGATATTGAACTTTGCCCTTAAAACGAGGTCAAAATCATAAAAAAATCAAAATAATACATTTATACTTGCAAGCAAAATAGTTAAAGTTTTGAATACTCTCTTATAAACACATTATTTTTACAAAACTGTACAAGGAGCTGAAGAGGGGATTTGTTTTCTAATCAATGTCAATATTATGCTGAGAATAAGGAGTGAAGAAATGAGATAGAAAGTGTGGTGTGTATGAAACGTATAATAACAGGAAAAAGAGGGGTTTGCTGAACTGGTCAGGTATTTATAATGGCTAGAGTAAGATAGAATAACCTCAAGGGGCATAATTGATTCTTTTTTTTTTTTTTTTTTTTTCAACAATCCTGGCCGTCTCCCACCGAGGGCAGGGTGACCCCAAAAAGAAAGAACATCCCCAAAAAGAAAATACGTTCATCATCAATCAACACTTCACCACCATCGCACATTTATCACTGTTTTTGCAGAGGGTGCTCAAATACAACATCTAGAAGCATACACATAGAAAGATACACATCATATCCCTCCAACTGCCAATATCCCAAACCCCTCCTTTAAAGTGCAGCATTGTAACTTCCCATTGCCGGACCAAGTCCGACTATAGAAAATAACCGTTTCCCCTGAATCCCCTTCACTAAATATTACCCTGCCACACTCCAACGATCGTCAGGTCCAAGTACCATCGTCTCCATTTCACTCCTATCGAACACGGCTCACCCACGCTTCTGGAAGTCCCAAGCCCCTTACCCACAAAACCTCCTTTATACCCCCTCTCTCCAACCCTTTCGAGGACGACCCCTACCCCGCCTTCCTTCCCCTATAGATTTATATGCGTCCATGTCATTCTAACTTTGAACCATTCTCTCTAAAAGACCAAACCACCTCAACAACCTCACCCTACAACCCCTCTTCTGCCTCTGACTAATACTTTTATTAACTCCACAACCTTCTCCTAAATTCCACACTCTGAAGATCTGCATAATATTAAACACACAATTGCCCTTAAACAGACAATCTCCACTGCCTCCAACCGTCTCCTCGCTGCGCATTTTTACCACCCAAGCTTCAACACCCAATATAAAGTTTGGTACTACTATACTTTCATACATTCCCATCTTTGCCTCCATAGATAACTTTTTTGAACATTCCACATATACTCAAACGCACCACTCACCATTTTTCCCTCATCAATTCTATGATTAACCTCATCCTTCATAAAATCCAATCCGCCGACACTCAACTCCCAAAGTATCTTGAAACATTCACTTCTTCCATACACCTCCTCCCCCAATATGATATCCAATTATTCTTTATCCTAAATCATTGACAACCCTCATCACCTTACCTCTTTTCTATGTTCACTTTCCAACTTTCTACCTTTACACACAATCCCAACTCATCCACTAACCTTTGCAATTTCTTTAGAATCTCCCATAACACAGTAACATCACAAAAAGTAACTGTGTCAATTCCATTTTGAATTTGATTTCCCCCCATAATTTTAAATCCCACCACTCTCCCAAACACTCCTAGCATTACTTGCTTAACAACCCCCATCTATAAATATATTAAACAACCATGTTGACATTACACATCCCTGGATCTAAGGAACTACTTTTAAATCCCCGGAAAATAGTCTCCCTCTCTTCTACACAACAACACCCTATAACCCTAGCCTCACTATCTTCATAAAACTCATTACCTTTACAGCATTTAATAACTTACCACCTAATCCAAATACTTGCAACATCTCCACATTGCTCATCTATCCACTCCTATCATATCCTTTTCTAAATCCATAAATGCAATAAAAACTTCCTACCTTTATCTAAATACTTTCACATATATGCTTCAATGTAAACACTTTGATCTACTCATCCCCTACACCCACTCTGAAACCCCCTTTGCTCATCCGCAATCCTAACATTCGGTCTTACCACAATTCTTTCAATTATTAACCCAACCGGACACTGTTCCTGGTTGCTCAGTAAGCGTATTCCCACTATAAATTTTACAGTCTCTTTTTGGTCCCATTTTCCCTTTATATAAAGGGACAACATGCTTCTCTTCTCCCTCCTCGGCCAATTCCCAAGCTAACTTCCCCTCTTTTCATTCATTTTATTGACATTAAAGTACCAACGCACTCCAACACTATATCCCCCCCTGCTTTTTAACATTTCTGTCATGATCCCATCAGTAACAGCTGCTTTATACCCCCTTTTCATTTTAACGTTAATGCCTCACGTACCTCCCCCCACACTTAACATTCCTGCTATCTTCACTACTCCTAAAAGATGGTATACCTCCCTGACCAGTGCATGAAATTACTGCCTCTGTTCTTCCTTAACATTTAAAAGTTCCTCAAAATATCTCGCCATCTACCTAATACCTCATCTCCCCCCATCTACTAACTCCCCTACTCTTTTTTAACTACAAATCCATAAGTTTCCTTGGCTTTCTTAACTTGTTACTCACTACTCTCCAAAAATATTTTCTTATTTTCATCAAAATTCTTGACAGTGCCTCTCCCCCTCTATCATCTGCTCTCCTTTTGCACTCTCTCACTCACTCTCTTTACCTTTCTTTTACTCTCATATATTCTGCTCTTCTATATCACTTTCTGCTTTGTAAACACCTCTCCATAAGCTACCTTTTGCTCTTTTATCACACCCTTTACTTCATCATTCCACCAATCACTCTCTACCTCCTGCACCCACCCCTCCTATAACCACAATCTTCCTGCCCCCATTCTAATACAGCATTTTAAAACTATTCCAACCCTCTCAACCCCCCCAATTACTCACTTTGCACTATCCACCTTTTCTGCCAATATCGCTTATATCTCGCCCGAACTTTCCTCTTCCCTTAGTTTAATACACTTTCACCTCCCTCTTAACTTGTTGTTGCCACCTTCCCTCTTTCCCATCTACCTCATACTCTACACTGTAGCTACAACTAAATAATGATCCGTATATCAGTTCCCCTCTATAAACAGTACATCCCTGGAGCCTTACCCATCAACCTTTTATCCACCAATTCATAATCTAATAAACTACTTTCCTTACTGCTACATCATACCTTGTATATTTATTTTATCCTCTTTTTCATAAAATATGAATTACTCAATACCAAATTTTCTTTCTATCACATAGCTCAATTAAAGCTCCCCATTTAGTATTATAATTTCTTATTATATTATTAATTATTATTATTTAATATTTTATTTTATTATTTATTATTTATTTAGTATTATTATTAATATTTTTAAAATATATTAATAGCAAATGCTAAACTGTACTATGGGGATTTAGAGGCAATCAGGCTTTTAATTCAAAGGGTAAATTAGCTATAATTCCTTGAATCAAGAGCTTTTTACCTGCATCAAGGAAACATCCACTGAAAGTCAATGAGAATTTGGAAAATTGGGAAGACAGAGGATGTTACAGAATATCCCAAATGTGTTGGAAGGAGGGTTGAAAGCATTTTATGAGGTAATAAGTCCCTTGAACACCAAAAAGCATTTACACAATGAGAGGGAGACTGGTGGTTTTGTTGGATTTGGTTGTGACTTTTGGAGTGTACACAAGGTAAACATCTTAAAGGGATTCAGAAAAACTGGTTAGCCTAAACCTTAAGATCGGGAGTGGACATACAGTACGTTGGACTCTAAAAAATGGTGGAACATTTCATTTTGCGGAGATCAACTGGAATGTTATGTGATTGCCTCGGTGAAGATAGCTATGAACAGTGACAGTGTTTTTTCCTTCTTTGGGTCACTGGTTTTGTGGTAAAAAACAGGACTGTTTAAAAATATATACAGTGTATTGCATATATCTGTATGTACAGCCCCCATATTTTTTGCCCTTAACCATATTTCTCCATGGCAAGGTGCTACATTTCCTTATCCCTAAGGATAAGAAAAAACTAGCACCTTGCCCATTGTAATTTAGCTGTCCCTTCCAATTATAAGAATTATATGGGAGGAATTCTAACCCACTTCCCCACACATTTTTTAAAGAAGCATATCCATATGTAATATTAAGAATTTGAGCACTGATCTTCATGAACAACCTAAATAAAATTACTGTACAAAAAAATTTACAGTAACTCCTCCATATAACAGCCTTCGAAAATAAGGAATAAAATTCAATGGGTCAAATGTTACAAAACTGTCCATATGGTTAACAATCATGGCAAAAAACAATCCTCTTCTCACAACTGCCCTCACTGGCCTCCCACTCCCCAATTATCCCAATAAACATATAGGCCTTTGCTATAATACTGTAAAGGAACTTTAAGACATACACTACTAACAATTACAGTAAACCCTCAATATAAGAGTCTTCCTGAAATAACAGAAAAATCACGCAAAATTACACTTTCACTCATTTATTTTCCAATATTGTGTGTCAGTACTGTACTACTTAGCTACAGAGTACTTTATGCTTTTTTATGTAATTTTTTAACATTATTCAGATATAAACAGACACTTGGAAAAATTCCCCTATTAGTGAATTAGACCTGAGGATTATTAATTTTCTATAAATTCGACCTTAAAAGCCAGCATGTGTACATAGGAACTAGCATGTGAATTGCCCTTTGCAAATGGCATAAAAATATTTAATTATTCTTATTAAATCATAACCAAGCACTAAACACTAACCAACCTAAGGGTCAAAAAAGACTTTAAACATTACAGATTGTTTTTGGATATATTTTTTAATATAAAAACTAATACATATATAATAAGTATGCACAGCAATTGTACTGTAATTATAAAATACTGCAGGCGACTGCAGTCACATCAGGAGCATCAGTTTTGACTTTACCAAGTTGTTTCTCCTGCCTTAAACCTCACTATTGCAACAATGAGACCCATTTTTTTAAGCAATAATGTAATCTCTTAACACTGGACTGAATTTATAACAATAACAATATTACTTATAAAAAGAGCTTTCTAATAAAAAAATAGTTTTCCTGATACATTAAAGTATAAAATACTATACATCATTTATATTACTGTTATTCACAATGAGAGAGCACCCCCACAATACAGGTCCATAAATTTAGAAACTTTCAGCTTGATGTTGTGGTGTGTCCAGCATAGAACCTGAACTCTCCAATCCAGTTTTCTATATGCTGACTCGCCAAAATACATTTTGTTCTCCAAGAAACTTGCCTGAAATATGAATAATAGTATGAATATAAGTTGAAAATTAAGTAGATGCCAAACAAATATATTTTTAAACTCAATCTAACTGAAGAATTTTTTATCTTATTACGATATTTCACTTTGTTTTCCCAGATACCTGCTGGAAAGATGGAGAATTACTGAAAGGGGAGGTGGAAAAGAAAACTACATTATAAATGGCCCTTCAGGCACCAAGGAACATAACTTATAATGTGAACATCAGGTTTTTGTATGCCCTGGTATTAATTGAATTTGGTTTCGACAACTTTTTTTCATTGAAATTTTGGTCCCAGTTTTCATACATCTGCTCAGTTTTCCGTAGAGTTGACAATGGCCCGCCAAAAACCAAACGAGTCCGCCTCGCCTGCGCCCACACATAGCATCCCACAGCGTTCTGACTCAGGCTGGCTTTGTTTCTTGTTGAGTGAGATTTACCTCGCCTTTCATCCTAAACATTTCAAAATAATCCATTATTTTGTGCTTGTTTACTGCAGACTGATTGCTTGTTTGTGCTTGTTTTTATTGTTTTAGTGTGACTGCTAAATAAAGCCACCAACGGCCAAAGAACGTTCTGAATGTGCCTCTTCAGTGAATAAGGATATGTGTGCAAAGTTTTGCTGGAGAAATATCACTCTACCTAACAAAGCTATTGCGAGCTGTGTTTGCAACATGATTAATGACAATGCCTTGTCCCCATTTTAGGCAAATCTTCCAGAGACGCCAGAAAACAAGAACTCTCTGGCAGCTTTTTTTTGTGCAACAGGAGCAGTTACACTCAAGCTGATCCTAGTGCCAGTACAAGACAAGAAGGGAAGTAACCCTGGATAGGGCCTTTGATACCTGAATCCTTATGAGGACGGGATTCCCCTTTCCAACGTAACCTCTCGTAACCTCTCCTCCTTCCCCTCCTCCCGTCTTCCATACGCCAACAAGAGCCTTTCAATAATGGTAAAAGTGATGTTAAAATGTTCATTTTATATTATTCCATTTCATTAGTCTTTTATTATTTATTTCTCATTGTTTTCCGGTATGTAAAACATAGTTATTCTCTAATAAAATTTGTATTTCTGTTAATATTTTGGGTATTATGGAACGGATTAACTGATTTACATTATTCTGATGGGAAATATTGCTTCAGTTTTTGTAGAATTCAGTTTTCGTCAGGCTTTCTGAGCGAATTAAGCAAACGAAAACTCAAGTTCCACTGTATAGTACCTCAAATATTCACTAAATAAATCAGTTTTTTTATAAATCCCCATACATGAACTATTACTAACAAAACAAACAAAATCTCATTGTTTATCTAACCTAATAACCCTAGCATACTTCCCATACATTGTCACCTGTGGCATGCAAAAGTACTTTACACTTTATATGGCATATGTACAGTATGACGTCATTTAGCATGTAGTTACATTCCTGAAAACACATCGTGTTAGGTAAAATCGTGTTAGATGACTGAAGAACATATAAGAAAAATAGGTTACGTTCCTCGGAGCCCCCAAAAAAGCCAAAACAACTTTTTTAGGCCTCCACTTATTTACAACAAATAAAATGAATATGTAATTGTAGTTCATTGTTGTGTTGTATTATGTTGTTTTTATACTGCTTAAGACTACAAATGTAACCAGAAATAATAGTATTTCTTACCTTAAAATTGTGGGTGCGGTGTTGTGGATTGATTGTGAAGAGAGTGGAGAGTTATGTTTGGTCTCTACTGGTCTGAGGTGGATGGTTAGAGGTTCCGGTACTTGAAGTGATGGTTGTACGGGAGTGTCTAAGTCATTCATTCAGTCAGTCAAGTCATTCATAAGTCAGTCTGAGTCCATTCAGTACGTTTACTGGAGTTCTACTTGAGAGAGTTCTGGGGGCACACCCCCTGTGGCGGCCCGGTCTGTGACCAGGCTTCTGGTGGATCAGAACCTAATCAACCAGGCTGTTACTGCTGGCTGCATGCAATCCAACATACGAGCCACAGCCTGGCTGTCAGTACCAACCTTTAGGTGCTTGTCCAGTTGCCTGCTTTGAAGACAGTCTATATGCTGGGAGGCAGTTGAAACAGTCCTTGCCCCTCCAATCAACAATATCAATCACTCAGTATGAGTCAGTCAAGTCATTCAGTAAGTCAATCAAGTCATTCATAAGTCCTCCAAGTATTTAGTAAGTCAGAGTCAAGTAATAATAAATCATGAAGTCACTTAGTAAACCAGTCCAGTCATTCAGTAAGTCATAATCTCTAAGTCACTGAGTTCAGTCAAGTCATTCAGTCAGTGAGTCAGTTAGTCATTTTTGTCAGTCATTCATCACACAAACTCATGTTTACCTCTTTTTCTGTATAAAAAGTAACACTACATTACGGCTACAAGTTATCTCTTGTCTAACTTCTTTGTATCTCTCCTTGCCACTTTCAGAAACTCCTGATAGGGCTACGGAGCGACATTGATTGTGCCTGGCAATATCAAGATATAGTAAGTAAAAATCGTAACACAATTCACAAACACAGCTAGCTTTGTAGCAGAGACAGGATGAACAAGTAATGAAATTGAATGCTGGGAAGGTGGGGTGGTGTCAGGGTAGTGTAGGGGATGTTGGGAGGTCTCCCTGGCTGCTCCACAACAAGGCAGCCACTTGAGCAAAAGAGAATTTTTATTCCTTCCCCACAAACTGAACCGTGCTAAATTAAATTTACGACGTTTACACAAAAAAATTTTCCACATTTCTTTCAATCGATGCCATACCCGACAATCGTGCGAAAATAAACTCTTGCAAAATGATGGTCTACTGTATACACTTCCCATAAGTGCCCTCCCAAACCAGCAAACCCAGGTGCTAAGTTTTTAATGATATGGTACCCATCGTTAAATCAGAGAACCTTGGTTCAATAACCAATCACTAAGGTGGGGCCTGCCAAGTGCTGAGCGACGTGAATCAATCATGGTTCAGCAATGCTATACTCCGTATCGCAAATGTTTTGAGTACAGTGTTTCTCTCTCTACTTCTGCGCTCTGCCCTGCTTTTGTCATCGTGGTAACACTCTTAATCAACGAACTCCTGTACTAGTGTCCCTAGCTATATACAAGGGGTTGTCCCATCGTTTTTTTGTAATTAAATCCATCCAAGATGGTGTGACTATTAATCGAAATTGACTAGATTTGCGAAAACCATTTTTCCCCCATAAGAAATAATGTAAATACAATTAATCTGTTCCGAACAACACCAAGTATTAAAGACAAAATACAGTGAACCCTCTACTTGCGATGTGGCCCATTGTGCGAATTTTTCCAAATTACAGTGACCCCCTCGACCAACGATGCATCAATTAACGTTTAATCCAACTAGCGATACATTTTAACACAAAAAAATTTTGCCTCGACTAGCGCTAAAAAACTCGACCAATACGATTTGTTCAGTTTGAGACTCGTCCACGGTGGCCTGCGCAGTGTTTACAAGAAGCCAACAACCTATACCGCGGTCGCAATCCAAACACACAATCAGTACATTTCACATTATCACAAATCACAGCGTTGTAGTGGGTTCACCTGGCCCAAAATAAGTCACCATGGGCCCCAAGAAAGCTTCTAGTGCCACCCGTGATAAAAAGGAGAGAATTAGTATGAAATGAAGAAAGATTTTGAAGGGTTTGGGGCTAACCCTGAGATGCCTATGCCAGTTGTGGAATCATGTGCCTACTTTCAAAGATTAAGGAAATGTGTACAAAGTGGGTTGAACTGGCAAACCTTTATGGATGAAATCACCCTAACACAGCTGATTGCAAGCCATGCTGGTGCGATTAACAATGGCAATGTTTGTGGCCCCCTTTTAGACAAATCGTAAAGAAACGGGAAGGTACAGATTTCTAGGACATATATGTTGTGCGATCAGAGGTCCAGTGACTCTAAAGCTGGACCTAGTGGCATTAAAAAAAGAAGGTATAACCCCGGAAAGGACTTGACATCTTCTTCTGTTGGGTTTTCAGGGCCACTGACAGCAACATGCCGTATCGGCCCAGCCCGTCCAGTGCTAGGAGAGGGAATAACGACCAAAGTGGAAGAAATGTCTAGACTAATAACAGTGTTATGTCTCCGATACGCCTGAAGCCAGCAGGAAGGAAGCAGGTTCAGCCAATATCTCCTGATGGTCAGAGGGCGAAACCCCTCCCCGTTGAGTGAGGAACAATAAAGTATTCGCTATGCACAGAACATTGCAGAATAGCCCAATGTAATGTTATTTGCAAACATGCTTAGCTATGCCACATACGATTGAAGAATACCCCCAACGTAACACGTTTAATATGCAGAACACACGCTTAGCTATGTCCAGTACAATTCGAATACGCATACAAGTTGGATACCAATAGCAAAGTTGACTGCAACTGCACGCAAATTTGTAACGCAATGCCAGAGACAGCTACACAACTGTTTCTACAAGATTTGACCGTAAGCAAAGCGAGCACTGGATCCCACCGAACAAGCTAGTAGCGACTGTTTGAACGCATCACACACAATAGCAAATGCTTACCATAACAAAGTAACTGACAACGCAAATTTGTAAAGCGTTGCAAAGCTAATGCAATGCCAGACAGCAGCTGCACAATGTTTCCTGCTACCCAGCTTCACCCAAGGCTCAACCTTTCTCTAAGTCCTGCTCCAGATCCCGGACAGGCCCCCATATTACAATACAACCCAGGAATCCAAATGGCCTGTTTATGCTCAAATTGTTAATTAAATGAAATAATAAATAAAAAAAATCCTGGGTGTAAAGGAGCAAAATAAACAACAGCAAAAAAGTTAGACTTATATTAACATTCACCATATTAGAACAGCAATATGTACACTATGAAACATTGAATAAGTAATCAGTGCACTCCACGGTAAGCAAGCAGAAAATAGAAGCCACAAGAGAGCAACAGACCGGCGTCAACCAGCTCTAGAAAGGGAATGGCAAGGGCAGCCAGAGAGATGGTACCCAACATAACCTCTCTGCGATGCCAAAACCATCTACTGTATGGGCTGGAACCCTGGTTTCCAATTGAACGAACGGGCCCCCATCATCAACTTCTCAGCAACCTGGTTCACTGTTGGGGGAGATAGCCTATAAGTTAGGGTGTGTCATGCGCTGAAGAAAGGTTACTACTCTTTGCATGCCACAGCATATCCTCGTGAGTTAGTTTAATTTATGAACAGTTATTTTCCTGGGGTATAAGTGTAAGTAAAGAACATGATGACAACTTGCAATTAATCCATTCCGGACCTAGTGCATCGCAACTGATATGCTCATTAGCAGAGTCAATTTTCCTCATTTAAATTAATTGAAATTCAATTAATCTGTTCCCAGTGAATTTCTGTACTTCATAATTTCCCTAATTAAACTCCATGGCTTATTTATCTATCAAAATTTTATCTAATATGACATTATAAACAATATAAATAATGTAGAAACCTGTATAATATACTCTAAAATGAATAAAATCTGTTATTCATGTAGTGGTAAGTGCGGTTCTGTGTGGACTAGTTTGTCTGGAGACCGACACAATACTTCTTGAATAAGTTTCAACTAATATCATCTATACAGCTTATTTATCTATCACAGTTCATCTAATAGACATAACAAACAATATAATAACATAAAACCTGATATATACTCTAGAATGAATAAAATATGTCATTATGTAACAGGTGGAGGCAGCCACAACCGCTCCCCTCTTGTTGTGGTAAACACTGCCATCTAGCTAACGGCCGTCTTGAAGCGTCAATTATAATTATTATTCTATAGTACACTATTATTATATATTTAATATTATTATTATTATACATATTACTGTAATTATTATTATTAATTGTTTTATATTATATTATAACTATATTATATGTAATATTATAATTATATAAAAATTTTGGTAATTTTTATTCACACAAAAAAATAGCAGATTTACTGCATATGCAGCTACGGCATTAATTGTATTAATTGTATAAATAAGTCAACCCATCAGGACTGCATATTGGAATGGACAGTGATGTCATTTTGTTTGTTCTTGACATAGCCTAAGAAATGAAAGTTTCCCGCTACTTTGACGCTCAATTCTAGGTAGTTTTCCATCATGAAAGCAATCAAACTCATAGCTATGTCTGTAATATATCTTCCATTCTACAATGAGACCAAGAAAACGAGAATCCAACTCATAAAAGCTTATACGAAAATACCGCTAAGGGGTGGCTGATGCTGAGAAAGTGAACTCCATCTAGTTATGCTCCGATTTCTTTTCATTTTGCTGTACATTAATAAGCATCTTTCCATCATACATTGCCCATGTTTTATTAAGATAGTCCAACAAACAAATGAGATACAATTCCCTAATCATGAGCAAGAGCCAATCACCATTGTCAAGGAACCATCCCTTGAGATCCTCACTTATGGAAATTCCCGCATCGCGATGAAGCAAAAAAAATCGACCCTCAACTGTCCCGTAATTGGAAAAACCACGATGTGGATGCATCTTGCAAGTAGAGTTCCACTGTATATGCAATGGTGGTTATGTTGCCCTTCACATGGTGAGGTTAGAATATAGGATGATTGGTGTGCATCTTATGAATTTTAAATGAAGTTTAGTGCAAATGTTATTAATGGTGTTGCATTTTCTTGTGAAATTAAGAGTTATGCATGACACAGTTGTTTCCCTTATTGTTAGTAAATTTAAGAGCAAATAGAATTAAACAAGGAGCGTTTCCCTTTCAATATTGAAGAGCATATAGGATAAAAAAAAGGGTAGCATTCTTCCCTCAAGAATGAAGCTAAGAGCAATATGGGATAATAGTGGGAATGCGGGAGAAGAGTGGTCTCCCACCTCGCACTGATGACAAGACGACGGCCAGTACCTATGATCGGTTTAATAGAATAAGTTTGTTTACCGAGCAGAGTTTGACCAACGTGTTGCCAACGTGCAAGGTGGGTAGCTCTTTGCAACAAATAGTCCCAGAAATGGAACCCGAGGACCTCGATAGAAATTGGTAGGTCATGTACTGCTGACCGCGCAGCAGTGTCTGCCTGTCATATGCCCTGTACGTCGACATGACCAGTGACCCAACAAAAAACAATATCTTTATGTTTGGTAGAGATACGGCATAGCCAAAGTTGGATACGGAGAACTAGGGATGAGATGTAAATCAAATTTTCGTATAGCCTATAGGCACTGAGGGAGTCTGAGACTTACTACAAATGATGACACAGGCATAGATGCCGATACGAATAGTGCTGCAAGAATGGCATACAGTTCAGCAGTAAAATGCCTTAGCTGAAGATAGTAAATAATGCCCCCGCACGACGCTGTCCTGAAACACTGCTGCGAATTCCGACGCCGACTGAAAGACTTAGAGCCTCTGTGTACACAGCAGTGGCGTGAGAAGGGAAGTGGAAGTGAAATCAAGAAAAAGAGAGCGGGAAGCCACGGTAGCAGTTGAGCTTCGAGCAAGGGGTGAAAAGAACAGACCCAACAGCTGGAACTTCCCAGGGGTAGGGAAAAGTGAGAATGCTACATGAGCATACAAGGGTAACTGAAGGGAAGACAAGAGTAATAAGGCGAAGAGAAAAGGGACGGAGCAAACAGGGGCGCGAACGAAAAAGAACTGTTCACTAATAATCGGTGACCATTCAATAAAAGGAAGGCTTGTGTAGATCGTGAGAGTCGTATCATAGTAGCGAAGGCAATGGGCATCACGGCGATCATACCAAAGATGTATGGGAGACCAATTGGAGATAGAAGGCGGAGGGTGAGTAAAGATTTGGGACAGTAATGGACTTTAACCAAGTAGATAGGTTGAGGAAAGTGGTAAGGGACTGGAGATGAAGTGTGGGGGGACAGAAAGGCAGAAACCCTGGGAGGTGGCAAGAAGAGGAGAAACTTGGGAGGGGAACGGGGGTGGAGGGCATAGTACTAGGAGGGAGGGTAATCTCCACACTTGTAATAAGAGCCAGAGATAGGGGAAAGAACTAAGTCAGAAGAACTGGAAAGGTAAAGTGAGAGTGGAAGAAGGGATCAGAAAAGGGCAAAGAAGATTTGAGCAATGTGGATTTTTTTGGACTTCTGAGTAAAGGGGCATTGGTATAGGTGTCCGTAACGAGGTCTGTCGATACTGGGGAATGTAGGAAGGACGCGAAATGTAGAACATACTGAGTTTAGTCGGTACGTCAGAGCCAAGACAGCAAAAGGATTAGAAGCCGTAGTGGGTATGGAGGGGTAACAACAGAAGAGGCTGCAGAAGATGGGACCTCCAGAAGTGGGGGGATGTTTGGAACCACGAGAATACGAACACGGTATCCTCCCTTGGAGACGAAGATGATAACTTGCCATAGCATAAGGAGACCTTCTGCCTCTTTGAGGCAACGGATATCACGTTCCATTTAAGTAACCTACAACGGCGGGAGTACGAAGGGTGACTTTCATTACAATTACGGCAAGATGGAGTTGAACCTGCAAGATGTAATTAGAATGGTCGTCGGCACCACAGACTGGGCAATCGGCTAAAGATCTGCAATATTTCGCTGGGTGACCAAAACGCCCAGCAATTTCTACATGTTGCGTTGTAGTATCACCTTTCGAACTTGTAACCTCTGTCCCGCGACATATACAGAGTACGGAGTTCTCGCTGTCAAAAGATAACGAGCCAAATTGCAAGGGTAACGTCTTCCCTCCCGCCCCCGGGCAGGAAGGACACACGTGTCTACTTTGAGATGGGATAATCCTGGAGTTCCAGCTTTCAAAAATGTCATTGCCAACAAGACTGGAAATTCTGTTGGACTATGGTATGGGCAGAATGACAGTACCACTAACAAGAATTGAAGAAAGAATGTTTTTTCACTAGTGATAGTAGTAGTACGATATACGAAAGTAGAGAAAGAACAATGAGCTTGGGTGCCATTTTGGACAGTGGACGATGCCGCATACCGCTCTTGAAGAGCATGTAATGAAATATCTCTACCAACATGACGCAGAGTGCGCTTTTGCCATACTATGGTCAGAAATAGGCAGAAGAAAAGTCAGTCTTAAAGGTAAAGAATTTAGTCCATTGTTGTGGTCCGAAACGAGCGTTGGAAGGGAGTGCTTGACGTGTCGTCCTTTTCCGAGTAGAATGGGAAGGTACTAAGGAGCATCCATCAGGAATTGACGTTGGCGGTTTAGGAGTAGGACCCGGAGTTGGTCCGGCGTGAATGGGCGGGGGGCGATCGAAAATTGCCGTACCGTCGAGGAGAAACCGGAAGCCATAGTCAAAGGTGAGCGAAGTTCAGACAAATCGAAGGAGTCAGTCCGAAGCCCCGGAAACCTGAACGGTTGAATGAAACAGCACCAGCAAGAGGTACAGGGGCATCAGGAGTGTTCCCGAAGAGTGGTCCTAACACAAGCAGGGTCAGAATGGGGTGCGGTATCAAGAAGGTGGCCCGGGGGAATTGGGTTCATGACTAGGGCTGCCATGGTTGGGTTACTCCTTTGCTTTTTTGTTTTTAAGAAAAAAAAAGAAAGAAGAAAAGAAAATAAAAATAAAAATAAGAATAAAAAAGGGGAGGCGGGGAGGAAATATTCCCAGGAGGAAGAAAGGGCCCGGAAATCTCCCTCCGCGCCCAAGATGACCTCAGCCCCGCGAGTACACAATGTGGCAGCATGGAACCCTGCCCATAATACCCTACCCTTCATGCCAGTCAACCAGCAATCCGTATAGCAACCTCACATTCTGCCGAGCTACCACGTGGACCAAAAGAGAGGGCGCCGTATATCCGCCCACAAAGCATACCTCCTTCGGTCCACCACCCCCGAATCCAAAGTGGCTTCCAGAGATACTGACCCGACCCCGAAAGACACCCAAAGCTACTCCGAGATACCGGAGAGGATCGGGCAACCCCAGGCAATCCGAGATTCGATCGGCAAACTCGCCCACCGCCAAGAACCTCACGGAATGGGATAGAACCCCGGTGTCCTTTTCCCCTACCTTAGAACTAGCGCGCTTTTAATTAACGTGGGAGAAATCCCAAAGGCCAAAAAGAAGGAAGGGCAAAGGGAGAGGTGGGAGGTAGGAAGGAATGGAAAAAGGGGAGGATGGGTAGGATGGGATAAGGGAGGGAGAATGGGGTAATTAGGTTCAGTCTGAGGAAGAAGACCGACAGGGCTAATTCCTCAGACCAAGAGCCTCTTCACCACGCCAAGGACCCCCCTTGAAGAGCACAGCAGTGCCGAACACTATCCCTTTAAAAAAAAAAAAAAAAAAAAAATGGTTATGGCTATGACCATAATTTTTAATGGGGTGGACTGGTAAGCTAGCAGAAGGCCTAGGTCAGATGACCAAAAACTCCATGTCAGGAAACACTTGTTTCCTGACGAAAACCTGCCTACCTAGGCTATACCTCTCCTTATCCTAGTCCACTATCCTGAGACATAATCCTGCTCCCATGACTCTGGTCTGTTATACTGCACCATCATCCTGCTTTTTTATCATGGTTCATTATCCTGATCCATTATCCTGCATGCCCATATGCTGGAGATGGGGAGGGGGATGCTTTGAACAGACACCTTCACCCAAGAACATCAGATTCCCACCTTGGCCGCACATCACTCACATCAGACTCCCACAATTGCCGCGATCCATGCATTCACAGCCTCTTCTTCTCCTTTCCCATGTTTTTATAATACCCACCTCTTTTCCCCAAACACATCTCCACCCTCAACCAAAAAACGCCATAAAACCATAAAAACCATCTAGAAAACCAATTTTAAAAACCCAACACATTCACAGCATGGGACAGATTTTTTTTATTGATGTTGCACGACACTTACAGCACAAACCCATTCTCTCTCAAAGATTATCTAAGGTCAAAACCTAACCAATCAATTACTGTAGTACTAGTAAAACATCAAAGGTAACATATACACAACCCAAAAAATTTAAATAGTAATTTATTTCTACTTTTTTCTTTTTGGCCTACCCAGCCCTCGGTGGAATACGGCCGGTTTGTTGAAAAGAAGAAAGAGGATGAATTTTTTCATAGACATGCATATAAAACTATTAATTTGAAGCAATAAAAATTGATAATACTGTAGAATAAATCTGTATAATAATATAAAAAATAATATTGACTACTCACTGATTGAAGTTTAGGCATTAGAGGTCTGGAAAATAACTAAGAAATCACAATATAAAATAGATATTGAACTTTGCCCTTAAAACGAGGTCAAAATCATAAAAAAATCAAAATAATACATTTATACTTGCAAGCAAAATAGTTAAAGTTTTGAATACTCTCTTATAAACACATTATTTTTACAAAACTGTACAAGGAGCTGAAGAGGGGATTTGTTTTCTAATCAATGTCAATATTATGCTGAGAATAAGGAGTGAAGAAATGAGATAGAAAGTGTGGTGTGTATGAAACGTATAATAACAGGAAAAAGAGGGGTTTGCTGAACTGGTCAGGTATTTATAATGGCTAGAGTAAGATAGAATAACCTCAAGGGGCATAATTGATTCTTTTTTTTTTTTTTTTTTTTTCAACAATCCTGGCCGTCTCCCACCGAGGGCAGGGTGACCCCAAAAAGAAAGAACATCCCCAAAAAGAAAATACGTTCATCATCAATCAACACTTCACCACCATCGCACATTTATCACTGTTTTTGCAGAGGGTGCTCAAATACAACATCTAGAAGCATACACATAGAAAGATACACATCATATCCCTCCAACTGCCAATATCCCAAACCCCTCCTTTAAAGTGCAGCATTGTAACTTCCCATTGCCGGACCAAGTCCGACTATAGAAAATAACCGTTTCCCCTGAATCCCCTTCACTAAATATTACCCTGCCACACTCCAACGCACTTGCTGATAAACAATGGCACAGTGGCTGGGGATGGAGTGTGAGGCCGCTCGGGGCTGTGCGTACGCATCCGGGACGAACGACTATTTGCAAGTCAATGTTTTAACAAAAAAAGTTACGAATTTCAAAAATTACAACTTTCGATGCTTACGAAAAACGGGGGACCACTGTATATAATTGGTGAAGGAAAATACAAGTTAAATATTACTGATGAGTTTGTTTTGTTCCAACCCATTACGACCAGGTCTCAGGCCAACATTACCTGTGTTCGTAATATGGGTGCTCCATCCGGGAGCTGGAGCTGGTCTTAGTATCGTTGGGGGCTGAAGCTGGTCGTAGTATCATTCAGGTAGCTTTGCTATCGCTCGGCATTGCATGTCAACCTTGCTATCGCTTTTGTGTGTGTCAGCCTTGCAGTTGCTTGTTATTGTGTGTCATCCTTGCTATTGTGTGTGTGTATCCTGTAAGTCGTACTATGCTATTGCTGCTTGTTGCATGTATTGCAAAGAACATGTTACATTGGGGTTAATGCCACCTACATGGGTCAGGCGGTTAGTGCCTGAGTATGCTCTATTAAATCTGTCCAAACTATCTCTACAGTGTTGCTGGCAAAGTGCTCATCCTGTTGCTATAGAGTATGAACAAACCCTCACTGCTGCGCAGCTTTGTGACATTATTCGTACAAAGTTAAGAGCTGAAGCAACTATGGTGCACCAAACTGAGGTATCTCCCACTACAGGAGCTGCTAATAGCAGATCTCCGCTTAGGTTCCTTTGTAATGTGGGAGGGACAACACCAGAGCAACCAGACCAGCAGTCTCGTCAAGCAGGTGCATTGGGTTTGTCTCAGGGATAGTCTGCTTCATTGGCGCTTGAGTTAGCCAAACTCAATGTTGAAACAACCAGGGACCAGTGAGCATTTGCTAGGGAGGAGTCTGATAGAGGAGAGGAGGCAATTTAAGCAGACTGTGGATGACTTTAGTGTCCAAAAGGCAGTACAGCTAGTTCCTCGTTTTGTTGAAGCCGAACCTGAACAGTTTTTTGAGGCAATTGAAAACCAGGCTCAAGCATTAAGGTGGTCTGAGGATCATTGGGCAGCATTGGTGCATACAGCATTGTACGGTAAGGCACAAGAGTTTACACCTGTGTTGAATAACGAAGAATTTGTCAATTATCGGGTGGTTAAAACCACTGCTCTTGGGGCTTATCAGTGTATTCCTGCCAAATACAGGAGGGGATTTAAATTGTGTAAACATCAGTTGGGTCAGTCTCATATAGACTTTGTAAGGCAGCAGTTGAAAGCCTTCACCAAGTGGTATAAAGCAAGTTTGTCATCAACTTTTCTGACTTAGTTCAGCTACTTTTGGTGAATAACCTGCCGGAATCTGTTGGACCAGAAGATCATTTGTTGACCACTGCATTGGAAGCAGCCAGGTTGGACGACTCTGATCTAGGGCTAGACAATATGTTTTACGAGAAAAACTGGCCAGGGCTTTGTAAATTTAGTGAACAGACCCAGATCAAGCCTTCCTATTCCAGGGTTGCAGGATTACCAGATATCTCTGTTTCCATGCCTGAAGGACTATCCTGTCGAGAGGAACATCGAAAAGATCCTTCTTTAAACTTAGCTTTTCAAATTGCCAGGGGTGAATTTCACTCAGATCACCCAGTCAAATATAAAATTAAAAATGACTTCTTAATTTGCACAGAAACTGGTAAAGAGGTAGAGGGAAGGCAAAAGACAAACAGATTGGTAGTTCCTAAAAAGTTTAATCACAAATATTAACAGAAATTACCAAAGCCTTGTATAGAATACTAAAGAATTTTACTGCCCAAAAATAAGGCAAGATGTGAAAAATTACATCCACTGTTGTAGGGAATGTCAGCAAGCAGGAAAACCTGGACACCCCATTAACCCTGAAACTGTCCAAACGTAGATCTACATTCACGTGTGTAGTGCTCCAACCTTGATTTTCCCCATTTGAAAGCATGTAAAAAAAAATGTAGATCTACGTTCGGAGCCCCCCTGCACGTGGACGTAGATCTACGTTTGGACAGTTTAAGGGTTAAACCTGCACCACTCCATCCCATACATGCAGATGGAGAACCTTTTGCAGAGATAATCATTGATTGTGTAGGTCTATTACCTAAGTCCAAGTCTGGAAACCAGTACTTATTCACTCTTTTGGACAAGGTTACTAGGTATCCAGAAGCAGTCTCAATGTGCAGTATTAACACCAAATCCATTCTTAACCCCTTCAGGGTCCAAGGCCCAAATCTGAAGTGGTGCCCCAGTGTCCAAGAAATTAAAAAAAAAATTTTTTTTATTTTTTCTTATGAAATGGTAGAGAATCTTTTTGTGAAGGTAATAAAACAAAAAGTACGAAATTTGATGGAAAATTGACGAAATTATGCTCTTGCGAATTTTGATGTGTCAGCGATATTTACGAATCGGCGATTTTTGGGCCGACTTTGAATCCCATTTCAGCCATTACATTATTCAGTCAACCAAATTCTTAGCTATTTCACAGTATTACTTCTATTCTATCGATTGAGCACAATAAATTTGCCAAATCAACTGTTTCAACTACAAATTAAAGTGATCGGAAATTGTTAATTTGGCCAATTTAACACAAAGTTCAAAATATTCCAATTTCAAAATAGGGTCCAGAATAAAACAATGTAGGTATTCCTGGAACTAAACTAAAATTTCCTCTGTTCATTAGTTACGTTTTGAGGCTTTACAAATAAATTCCATTTGATTTTTTTTAATTTTTTT
>NC_069424.1:11412791-11562791 GCF_026875155.1 Cherax quadricarinatus
ACACCAAAACTCCAACTTATTACTGCACCTATTACATACATAGAACATTTAAGTCTGATATTAACCCTCCCCTCAAACATCTCCTTGCCAACCTCAACAGAACACATGACCGTAACACAAGGCACAGATCACTCTTTGATGTTCCTCGTGTCCATCTCACGCTATGCAAAAACTCAATGCACATAAAAGGCCCTAAAATCTGAATTCATTACCTGTAAATATAAAAGAAACACTACCTGTTTTAAATTCAAGTCTCTTCTCAAAGATCACTTACTCACCCAAAACCAAATAAATACTGAATAACTGAACCTTATAAATTGTATATCTTAAATGTTTCTCACAATTATATCACACAAATGTTAAACCTAAGACCCAATCTAACTTTGTTATTTTTTAAATAAACTACCTAACAGAATACTCCATTCTACTGAATGTACAGCAATGCATGCAACCATATGACCTGTCTTGGTAATACTCATTTGTGCTTTATTGTTATCTGTTTACAATAATGTTTTATCACTGATTACATCATTGCTTAGTTAATCTTAAGTTAATTTTAAGCCTGCCCATAATGCTATGCATACAAGTGGCTTTGGCATGCTGCTCTTACCTGTATTTTTTTGTACCTCTGTATGTATGTTCAAATTATTAAATAAATAAATAAATAAAGTGGCGTACATGTAGCAGAGCTGGCGAGGATGTATAAGAAACCCCATACAACTATTGTCTCCATCGTGGGCAAGAAAAAGGAAATCAAGAAAGCTGCTGTTGCAAAGGGGGTAAATATGCTCACAAAAATGAGATCGCAAGTACTCGAAGATGTTAAAAAGTTATTGTTGGTGTGGATCACTGAGAAACAATTAGCAGGAGATAGTCTTATGCAGTCGATTATTTGTGAAAAGGCAAGGCAGTTGCATCACGATCTTGTAAAGAAATTGCCTGCAATGAATACTGATATTTGTGATTTTAAGGCCAGCAAAGGGTGGTTTGAGAGATTCAAAAAAACATAGCGGCATATACAGTGTGATAAGGCATTGTGAGGCTGCCAGTTCTGATAAAAATGCAGCTAAAAAATTCATAAGTGAATTCAAGGACTATGTAGAGGCTGAAGGATTCATCCCCCAACAAGTGTAAAATTGTGACGAAACAGGCCTCTTTTGGAAGAAAATACCAAAGATGACTTACATTACTCGGGAGGAAAAGGCACTCCCAGGACACAAGCCTATAAAAGACAGGCTAACTCTCATGTTTTGTAGTAATGCTAGTCGGGATTTCAAATTGAAGCCTTTACTAGTGTATCACTCTGAAAATCCCAAAGTGTTCAAGAAAAACAATGTCGTGAAGAGTAAATTGTGGGTGTTTTGGAAAGCTAATAATAAGGCATGGGTCACGAGGGACATTTTCCTCAAGTGGTTCAATGAAGTTTTTGGCCCCAGTGTGAAGAAATAACTCCTGGAAAATAAATTGGAACTCGAGTGCCTCTTGCTATTGGACAATGCACCTGCTCATCCTCCAAACTTGGATGACCTAATTGTGGAGGAGTTTGGTTTCATCACAGTGAAGTTCTTACCCCCTAATACCACTCCTCTCCTCCAGCCCATTGACCAGCAGATCATTTCAAACTTTAAAAAACTTTACACCAAAGCAATGTTTCAGAGGTGCTTTAATGTGACCTGAGACACTCAATTGACCCTAAGAGAGTTTTGGAAAGATCACTTCAGTATCCTCCATTGCATAAGCCTTATAGGTAAGGCTTGGGAGGGTGTGACTTCCAGGACTTTGAACTCTGCTTGAAAAAAATTGTGTCTAGATTGTGTCCAGAAGAGGGATTTTGAAGGGTTTGGGGCTGACCCTGAGGACCCTTTGCCAGTTGTGGAATCTGTTGTGGCATTGGGGAGTTCCTTGGGGTTGGATGTGAGTGGTGAGGATGTGGATGAGTTGGTGGGGAACCACAATGAAGTGCTAACCACTGAAGAGCTGCAAGAGCTTCAGCTGGAACAGCAACAGACCGCAGCTCAGCATGTTGCTTCAGAGGAGGAGGGAGAGAGATGGACAAAGGTGCCTTATTTAGAAATTAAGGAGATTTGTGCAATGTGGAGTAGGATGGAAAGATTGTTGGAAAAACATCACCCTGACAAAGCTGTTGCAAGCTGTGTCAGTAACATGTACAATGACAAAGTCTTGTCTCATTTTAGGGAAATTTTAAAGAGATGCCAGAAACAGAGCTCTCTGGACAAGAATTTAGTGCCACAGGTGTACAGTGACTCTCAACTGGTCATAAAGGCATTAAAAAATAAAGATGGGAAGTAACCCTAGAAAAGGACTTGGTACATGAAGTCTTGATCTAAGGGGATTCTCCTTCCAGACAGTAATTAGTCCAACCTCTCCTCTCCTCCAGTCTTCCATACACTAAGAAGAATTGCCAATAAAGGTAAGTGTTATGCTGTTAATGTTTCATTCTTCATGTCTCATTTTTTCTGTTTATGTACAGTGGACCCCTGCCTTATGAATGTATCGTGTTATGTTAAATCCGCCATATGAAGCATTTTAACGCAAAAATTTTGCCTCGCCTCATGATAAAAAACTCACCCTATGTGATTCGTCCAGGATGCGTCCCATGTGTGGCCTCAGCGCCAGTGTTTACAAGCCAGCCAGTGTGGTCGCATCTACGCATACATTCGGTACATTTCACATTATCCCAGTGTTTTTAGTGTTTGTAACTGCAAAATAAGTCACCCTGGACCCCAAGAAAACTTCTGGTGCCATCCCTGTGGTAAAAAGGGCTAGAACTGGTATGGAATTGAAAAAAGAGATTAAGGAAATGTGTGCAAAGTGGGTTGAACTGCAAACCTTTACGGATGAAAATCACTCTGACACAGCTACTGCAAGCCATGTTGGCAACCTGGACAATGACAATGTTATGGCCCATTTTAGGAAAGTCTTAAAGGAATGGGAGGTACAGAGCTTTATGGACAGATTTGTTGTGCGACAGAGGTCCAGTGACTCTCAAGCTGGTCCTAGTGACATTAAAAGAAGAAGCGAAGTAACTCCGGAAAAGGTCTTGCTACCTCAAATCCTAATGGAAGGGGATTCCCCTTCTAAACAATAACTTCCACACTCTCCCCTCCTCCCATCCCATCAATCATCACCAGATCTTCAATAAAGGTAAGTGTCATGTATTCTATTCTTAGTAGAGTAGTAATTGTGCATGTCTTCTTCAGTTTGTGTGTATTAAAATTAATATTTCATGTGGTAAAATTTTTTTTTTTTTCATACTTTGGGGTGTTAGGAATGGATTAATTTGATTTCCATTATTTCTTATGGGGAAAATTAATTCGGCTAACGATAATTTCGGCTTACGATGAGCTCTCAGGAATGGATTAATATCGTAAGATGGGGGTCCACTGTACAGTGGACCCCCGGATAACGATATTTTTTCATTCCAGAAGTATGTTCAGGTGCCAGTACTGACCGAATTTGTTCCCATAAGGAATATTGTGAAGTAGATTAGTCCATTTCAGACCCCCAAACATACACTTACAAACGCACTTACATAACTGGTCGCATTGGGAGGTGATCGTTAAGCGGGGGTCCACTGTACATCTATATTTCATGTAAAAAAAAATTACAGTGGAACCTCTACTTGCAAGTTTAATCTGTTCCATGACCTTGCTCGCAACTGGATTTGCTCATTTGCAGAGTCAATTTTCCTCATTTAAATTAATTGAAACGCAATTAATCCGTTCCAGTGGAATTCTGTACTTCAATAATTTCGCTAATATCAACTCTACGGCTTATTTATCTATCTCACTTCATCTAATATGACGTAATAAACAATATAGATAACATAGAAACCTGATATATACTCTAAAATGAATATGTCATTCATGTAGTGGTATGGGCGGTGTCGGCGGTGGATGAAAGTTTGTCTGGAGACCGGGCAAAATACTTCATGAATAATTTCACTAATATCATCTATACGGCTTATTTATCTATCACAGTTCATCTAATATAACATAACATAAACAATATAAATAACATAGAAACATGATATATACTCTAGAATGAATAAAATGTCATTCATGTAGTGGTATGGGCAGTGTCGGCAGTGGACGAGTTTGTCTGGAGACCAGGCAAAATACTTCATGAATAATTTCGCTAATATCATCTATACGGCTTATTTATATATCACAGTTCATCTAATATGACATAACAAACAATATAAATAACATAGAAACATGATATATACTCTAGAATGAATAAAATATGTCATTACGTAACAGGTGGAGGCGACCACAACCGCTCCCTCTTTGTTGTGGTAAACACTCCCATCTAGTGACGGCCTTTTGAAGCCGTCTATTATTATAATTATTATATGTAGTACATTATTATTATATATGTATTATCATTATACATATTATATTATTATTATTATTATTGTATAATATTATTATACTATTATTATTACATTTATTATTATTATACATATTATTATTATATATCTTTCTTTCAACACACCGGCCGTATCCCACCGAGGCAGGGTGGCTCAAAAGGAAAAACGAAAGTTTCTCCTTTTACAGTTTCTCCTTTTACATTTAGTAATATATACAGGAGAAGGGGTTACTAGCCCCTTGCTCCCGGCATTTTAGTCGCCTCTTACAACACGCATGGCTTACGGAGGAAGAATTCTGTTCCACTTCCCCATGGAGGTAAGAGGAAATAAACAAGAACAAGAACTAGAAAGAAAATAGAAGAAAACCCAGAGGGGTGTGTGTATATATATGCTTGTACATGTATGTGTAGTGTGACCTAAGTGCAAGTAGAAGTAGCAAGATGTACCTGAAATCTTGCATGTTTATGAGACAGACAAAAGACACCAGCAATCTTACCATCATGTAAAACAATTACTGGTTTTCGTTGTACACTCACTTGGCAGGACGGTAGTACCTCCCTGGGCGGCTGCTGTTTACCAACCTACTACCTAGGATTATTATTATTATTATCATTATTTTTATATAAGTAATTTGTAATTTTTATTCACACAAAAAATATAAGATTTACTGTTATTCCTTATTGCAATAATTGTATAAATAATGTCATCCCATTCATGACTGTATATTGGAATGGACAGCCAAGCAATGGACCATTTCTCCTAGGTTGAGCTCTATTTCAAGGTACTTTTCATCGTGAAAGCAATCAAAATCATATCTATTTTTGTAATATATCTTCCATTTTATCAAATGAGACCAAAAAAAACGAGAATACAACCATAAAAACCATTCAGAATTACCGCTAAGGGGTGCCTAATTGCTGAGAAGTAAACTCCATTATTTATGCTTAGATTTCTTTCATTTTTGGTGTATGTTAAGAAGCATCTTTCCATCATACATTGCCCAAGTTTCAATAAGATAGTCCAACAAACAAATGAAATACAATTCCTTAGATCAAGAGCAAGAGCCCCTCACCAGTGTCAAGGAACCTGCCCTGAGAGCTGCTTGCCTGTGGAAATTTTGCTCGCGTATGGAAGCAAAAAATCGACCCATTGACTGTTCGTACAGTGGACCCTCAACCAACGATATTAATCCGTTCCTGAGAGCTAATCGTTAGTCGAGTTAATTTTCCCCATAAGAAATAATTGAAATCAAATTAATCTGTTCCTGACACCCCAAAGTATTGAAAAAAAAAATTTTTACCACATGAAATATTAATTTTAATACACACAAACTGAAGAAGACATGTACAATTACATGACACTTACCTTTATTGAAGATCTGGTGATGACTGATGGGGTGGGAGGAGGGGAGAGTGTGGATGGTGTTAGTGTTTAGAAGGGGAATCCCCTTCCATTAGGACTTGAGGTGTCAAGTCCTTTCTCTTTGCCATTCACCAGGCTCTGGCTTTTGTCCTTGATCACATTCCCCCACAACCATTGGTCCTCTTCTCTGATTCCCAATCTTCCCTGGCACTTTTGTGCTCTGCCCGTCCACGATCACTGCGCGTCCTCGTTTGTCGGAGACAATCTCTCCTCCTGCGCTTCTTGCGGAGCCCAGGTTGGAGCATCTCCCTTCAGTGGGTTCCCGCCCATGTTGGAATCTGGGGCAATGAAGTGGCAGATCGGGCGGCCTCCCTCGCGCACACACTTCCTACTGTTACCCCTCTTGCCCTGGGCCACAGTGATTTCACAAGGGCTGTTTGGAAGGGAATCCGTCATCAGTGGCAAGAGGGCCTTGCACACTCCCTCTCTTCTTTGGCGTTGGGCTCTGTCCGAACTTTTAATGGCCCCTGCCCTTGGGCTCATCATCCCAACCGCTCGGTGGACGTTGCACTGACCCGCCTTCGAGTCGGGCACTCGTGACTGGTGGCTCATCTGTATCGCCTTTGGATGACGGACTCTCCGTACTGCCCGTGGTGTCCCTCAGCCTGAGACGGTGGAACACTTCCTGCTGTGGTGCCCACATTATCACTCTGCATGGACTACTCTCCGTGCGGCCTTGCGCACACTTGGGGTGCACACTTTCACTCTACCTGTCCTCCTCAACGGGGAGGGGTTTCGCCCTCTGGACCATCAGGAGATATTGGCCTGTACCTGCTCCTTCCTGCTGGCTTCAGGGCGTATCGGAGACATATACACAGTTATTAGTCAAGACATTCTTCCACTTTGGTCGATATTCCCTCTCCTAGCACTGGACGGCTGGGCTCGATACGGCATGTGCTGTCAGTGGCCCTGAAACCCAACAGAAGAAGATGTCAAGTCCTTTTCCGGGGTTACTTCCCTTCTTTTTTTAATGCCACTAGGACCAGCTTGAGAGTCACTGGACCTCTGTCGCACAACATATCTGTCCATAGAACTCTGTACCTCCCGTTCCTTTACGATTTGTCTAAAATGGGCCACAACATTGCCATTGTAATAGTCACCAGCATGGCTTGCAATAGCTGTGTTAGGGTGATTTTCATCCATAAAGGTTTGCAGTTCAACCCACTTTGTACACATTTCCTTAATCTTTGAAGTAGGCACAATGGATTCCACAACTGGCATAGGCATCTCAGGGTTAGCCCCAAACCCTTCAAAATCTTTCTTAATTTCCATACTAATTCTCACCCTTTTTATCACAGGGATGGCACTAGAAGCTTTCTTGGGGCCCATGGTGACTTATTTTGCAGGTGCAACCACTAAAAACGCTGTGATAATGTGAAATGTTCTGATTGTGTGTTTGGATGCGACCGCGGTAGTTGGCTTGTAAACACTGCGCAGGCCACACGTGGACGCGTCTCAAACTGAACGAATCGTATTGGTCGAGTTTTTTAGCGCTAGTCGAGGCAAAAATTTTGTGTTAAAATGTATCGCTAGTTGGATTTAATGTTATATGATGCCATCGTTGGTCGAGGGTCCACTGTATTTGGAAAAATTCGCACATGGGCACACTCGCAAGTAGAGGTTCCACTGTATTTTGTTTTAATACTTTGGGTGTTCAGAACAGATTAATTGTATTTACATTATTTCTTATGGGGAAAATGGTTTCGCAAATCGTCAATTTCGATAATAGTCACACTCTCTGGAATGGATTAATTACAAAAAACGAGGGACCACTGTATATGGCTATGTACACTATGTACAGGAGTTGAATATGAGTGTACCACGATGACAAAGACAGGCAGAGCAGAAGCTAGAGAGAGAAAGCACTGTACTCAAACATTTGCTATACGAGTCTAGCAAATGCTGACCATGAGTGATACCACGTCGCCTCAGCACTTGGCAGGCCCACCTGTGATTGGTTAATGAACCAAGGTACTGATTTAACGATGGGTACCCATATCATTAAACCCTTAGCACCTGGTTTGCTGGTTGGGAGGCACCTTATGGGAGTGTATACAGTAGACCATCATTTAGCAAGAGTTTATTTTGCACGATTCGGGTATTGCACGATTGAAGAAATGTGGCACAATTTTATGTAACACGTCGTAAAATTAATTTAGCACGGTTCAGTTTGTGGGAAGGAAAAAAAAATTCTCTTTTGCTCAAGTGGCTGCCTTGTTGTGGAGCAGCCAGGGAGCCCTCCCACCATCCCCTACCACTCCCTGACACCACCCCACCATCCCAGCATTCACATTTCATACATGTTCATCCTGTCTCTGCTACAAGCTAGCTGTGTTTGTGAATTGTGTTACGATGTTTTAATTACTATATCTTGTATCTGCCAGGCAATCATGACGCTCAGTAGCCATATCAGAGTTTCTGAAAGTGGCAAGAGAGAGATACAAAGATGTTAGACAAGAGATAACTTGTAGCCGTAATGTAGTGTTACTTTTTATACAGAAAAAGAGGTAAACATGAGTTTGTGTGACTGAATGACTGACCAAACTGACTAACTGACTCACTGACTGAATGACTTGACTGACTCAGTGACTTAGTGACTTACTGACTTACTGAATGACTTGACTGACTTACTAAGTGACTTCACTGATTTATTGAATTACTTGACTGACTTACTGAATTACTTGACTGACTTACTGAATGACTTGATTGACTTACTGAATGACTTGACTGACTTACTGAGTGACTTGATATTGAATGACTTGGCAGGGGCCCAAGACTGTTCAACTGCCTCCCAGCATACATAAGACTGTCTTCAAGCAGGCACTGGACAAGCACCTAAAGTTGGTACCTGACCAGCCAGGCTGTGGCTCGTATGTTGGATTGCATGCAGCCAGCAGTAACAGCCTGGTTGATTAGGTTCTGATCCACCAGAAGCCTGGTCACAGACCGGGCCACAGGGGTGTTGACCCCCAGAACTCTCTCCAGGTAAACTCCAGGTAAACGTACTGAATGACTTGACTGACTTACTGAATGACTTGACTGACTGAATGAATGACTTAGACACTCCAGTACAACCATCAACTTCAGTACCGGAACCTCTACCATCCACCTCAGACCAGTAGGACCACAACATAACTCTCCACTCTCTTCACAATCATCCACAAACACCAGCACCCACAATTTAAGGTAAGAAATACTATTATTTCTGTTACATTTGTAGTCTTAAGCAGTAAAAACAACATAATACATCACAACAATGAACTACAATTACATATTCACTTTTATTTTTGTAAGATGTGGAGGCCTAAAAAAAAGTTGTTTGGCTTTTTGGGGGCTCCGAGGAACGTAACCCTATTTTTCTTATAAGTTCTTCAGTTCATCTAACACGATTTTACCTAACACGATGTTTTCAGGAATGTAACTACCATGCTAAATGACGGTCTACTGTACATATGCCAAATAAAGTGTAACGTACTCTTTGCATGCCACAGGTGACAATGAATGGAAGTAGCTAGGGTATTAGAGTAAGATAAACAATGAAGATTTTGTTAGTAATAGTTCATGTATGGTTTATAAAATAACTGATTAATTCTAGTGAATATTTGATTACTATACAGTGGAACCTTGGTTTTCGTGATTAATTCGCTCCAGAAAGCCTGACGAAAACTGAATTCTACAAAAACTGAAGCAATATTTCCCATCAGAAATAATGTAAATCCAGTTAATCCGTTCCATATACCCAAAAATATTAACAGAATACAAATTTTATAGAGAATAACTATAGTTTTACATACCGAAAACAATGAGAAATAAATATAAATGACTAATGAAATGGATAAATGAACATTTAACATCACTTTTACCATTATTGAAGGCTCTTGTTGGCGTATGGAAGACGGCGAGGAGGGGAGGAGGAGAGGTTACGAGAGGTTACGTTTGGAAGGGGAATCCCCATCCATAAGGACTTCAGGTATCAAGGCCCTATCCAGGGTTACTTCCCTTCTTTGTCTTTTACTGGCACTAGGATCAGCTTGAGTGTCACTGCACCTGTTGCACAAAAAAAAATCTGCCCAGAGAGTTCTGTTTCTGGCGTCTCTTGAAGATTTGCCTAAAATGGGACAAGGCATTGTCATTAAACATGTTGCAAACACAGCTCGCAATAGCTTTGTTAGAGTGATATTTCTCCACAAAACTTTGCACACATAATCCTTAATCACTGAAGAAGGCACATTCAGAACTTTCTTTGGCCCGATGGTGGCTTATTTAGCAGTCACACTAAACAATAAACAAGCACAAACAAGCAAGCAGTCGCAGTAAACAAGCACAAAAAAATGGATTATTATGAAATGTTTCGGATGAAAGCGCGAGGTAATACTCACTCAACAAGAAACAAAGCCAGCCTGAGTCAGAACGTGTGGGATGCTTTGTGTGGGCGCAGGCAGGCGGACTCGTTTGGTATGGCGGGCCATTGTCAACTCTACGAAAACTGAGCAGATGTATGAAAACTGGGACAAAATTTCAATGAAAAAAGTTGTCGAAAACCAAATTCAATTAAAACCAGGGCATACAAAACCTGAGGTTTCACATATAAGTTATGTTCCTTGGTGCAGAAGGGCCATTTATAATGTAGTTTGTCTTTATCCACCTCCTCTTTCAGTAATTCTCCATTCTTTCCAGCAGGTATCTGGGAAAACAAAGTGAAATATGTAATAAGATAAAAAATTCTTCAGTAGAATTGAGTTTAAAAATATATTTGTTTGGCATCCCTAACATTAATTTTAAACTAACTTCATACTATTATTCATATTTCAGGCAAGTTCTTGGAAGACAAAATGAATTTTGGGAGTCAGCATATAGAACTGTGATTGGCCGAGTTCAGGTTGCTATGCTGACACACCACAACATCAAGCTGAAAGTTCTAAATTTATGACCTGTATTGGGGTGCTCTCTCATTGTGAATAACAGTAATATAAATGATGTATAGTAATTTTAAACTTTAATGTAACAGGAACTATTTTTTTATTAGAAAGCCTCTTTTTATAAGTAATATTGTAATTGTTATAAATTCAGTCCCAGGTTAAGAGATTACATTATTGCTATAAAAAATGGGTCTCATTGTTGCAATAGTGAGGTTAAGGCAGGAGAACAACCTTGGTAAAGTCAAACTGTGCTCCTGATGTGACTGCAGTCACCTGCAGTATTTTATAATTACAGTACAATGCTGTGCATACTTATTATAATGTTATTAGTTTTTATATTAAAAAATATATCCAAAACAATCTGTAATGTTTAAAGTATTTTTTGACCCTTATGGGTTTAGTGTTTAGTGCTTGGTTATGATTATAATAAGAATAATTAAAATATTTTTATGCCATTTTGCAAATGCAAATTCACATGCTAGTTCCTATTTACACATGCTGGCTTTAAGGTTCAGAAATATATAGAAAATTAATAAATCCTCAGTCTAATGCACTAATAGGGGATTTTCCAAGTGTCTGTTAAATCTGAATAATGTTAAAAAATTACAGAAAAAAGCACTAAAGTACTCTGTAGCTAAAGTAGTACAGTACTGCACACAATATTGAAAATAAAAGGAGTTGAAAGTGTAATTTGCCAGTGAATTTTCTGTTATTTCAGAAGACTCTTATATTGAGGGTTTACTGTAATTGTTAGTAGTGTATGTCTTAAAGTCTTTACAGATAAAGCAAGGCCTATATGTAATTGACTAATTGGGGAGTGGGAGGCCAGTGATGGCAGTTGTGAGAAGAGATTGTTTTGCCATGATTGTAACCATATGGACAGTTTTGTAACATTGACCCATTGAATTTTATTCCTTATTTTCGAAGGCTGTTATATGGAGGAGTTACTGTAAATTTTTTGTACAGTAATTATATTTAGGTTGTTCATGAAGATCAGTGCTCAAATTCTTAATATTAACATATGAATATGCTTCTTTAAAAATTTAGTGGGGAAGTGGGTTAGAATTCCTCCCATATAATTCATATCATGGAAGACAGCTAAAATACCAAGGGCAAGGTGCTAGTTTTTTCTTATCCTAAGGATAAGGGAAAAGTAGCACCTGCCATGGTGAAATATGGTTAAGGAGCAAAACATATGCTGTACATACAGTATATATACAATACACTGTATATATTTTTAACACGTCTGTTTTTTACCACAAAACCAGGTGACCCAAAGAAGGAAAACACACTGTCACTCGTTCCATAGCTATCTTCCAGAAGAGCAATCACATCACCATTCCAGTGATCCAGCAAAATGAAATGTTCCCACCCATTTTTTAGAGTCCAAGTACTGTATGTCCCACCTCCCGAACTTAAGTTTGGCTAACCAGTTTTTCTGAATCCCTTTATAGATGTTACCTTGTTTACACTCCAACAGCACACCAAATACCAAAAACCACCAGTACTCTGCCCTCTCATGTTTGTAATGCGATTTTGTGAATGTTCAAGTACTATACCTCGATAAAATGGTTTTCACACCCTCCTTCTCAAGACGTTTTGGGATATCTGTACATATCCTCTGTCTTCCCCATATTTCCAATCTCATTGACTTTCATGGATGTTCCTGATGCAAAACAGTAAAAAGCTCATGTTGAAAGGTTAATAGCTAATATTACCCTTTGAATAAGCCTGATTGCCTCTAATTTTTCCCCCAGACATTTAAGCATTTGCTTAATAAAAAAAATAATAAAATAATAATAATAATATATGCCCCTTGAGGTTAATCTATCTTACTCTAGCCATTCTAAATAACCAGACCAGTTCAGCAACCCCTCTTCTTCCTGAATTATACTTTTCATACCACCACCACACTTTCTTCTCATTTCTTCACTCCTTATTCTCAGCATAATATTGACATTGATATAAAACACATCCCCTCTTCAGCCTTCTTGTACAGTTTGTAAATATAATGTGTTTATAATATAGAGTATTCAAACTTCAACTTATTTGCTTGCAAGTATAAATGTATTATTTTGCATTTTTTATGAGTTTTGCACTGTTTTAAGGGAAAAGTTCAATATCTATTTTATATTGTTGATTTCTTAGTTATCCAGACACTAATGGCCTAAACTTAAATCAGTGAGTAGTCAATATTATTTTTATATTATTAAAAATAAAAACTGTAGTGTAAAGCACCTTCATGGCAAACAGATGTATGTATGAATGATGGTGAAAGTTTTCTTTTTCGTGCCACCCTGCCTTGGTGGGAATCGGCCGGTGTGATAATAAAAAATAAAATAATTATTAATACAGATTTATTCTACAGTATATCAAATTTTTATTGCTTCAAATTAATAGTTTTTATATGCAGTACTAAGAAATAAATCATTCATCTTTCTTCTTTCAAAGAACCGGCGTATCCTCACCAGGCAGGGTAGCCCAAAAGAAAAAATAAGAAATAATATCCTATGTAATTTTTTGGTGTGTATTTGTTTAACCTTTGATGTTTTACTAGTACTACAGTAATTGAGGGGTGGGTTTGACCTAGAAAATCAAATGAAGAAGGGGTTTGGGGCAGTAAGTGGTGCAAAAAAAAAAAAAAAATTTTTTTTCCTTTTTTTTGGTTCCATGCATTTGTGTTTGGGTTTAAAAATTTTGTTTTTCAAAGGAGGGTTTTTTAAAAATTTTTTTAAAAATTTGGGCTTTTTTTTGGTGAGGGTTTAGAAGTGTTTGGGGGGGAAGAGGGGGGTATAAACATGGGAAAGGAGAAGGGGCCCCTTAAAAGCATGAGGAAACATGGTTTGGAAGAGCAATTTTTTGGGGACGGGTGAATGGGGGCCAAGGTGGGAATCTGATGTTTTTTGGGGGAAGTTGTCTGTTTAAAGCATCCCCCCCCCCATCTCCAGCATATGGGCATGCAGGGTAATGGGACAGGATTTGAACCATTTATAAAAAAAACAAGGGTTTTGGGCAAAATATAACAGACCAGGGGTAAAGGAAACAGGATTATGTACAGGATAGGGACTAGGATAAAGGAAACCCGGATTTTCCCAGGTTAGAAGGTTCGTCGGGAAAAAAGTGTTTTTCCCGACAGGGGTTTTTTGGGGCATCTGACCTAGGCCTTCTGCTAGCTTACCCCTTTCCCCCCCCATTAAAAAAATTTTGGTCATAGCCATAACCATTTTTTTTTTTTTTTTAAAGAGGGAAATGTTCGCACAGCTGTGCCTCTTCAAGGGGGGGCTCCTTGGCGGGTGAAGAGGCCCGGGCCGAGGGAAATTTGCCCTGTTCCCGGGCTTGTTTTCCCCCAGACAAAACCAATTACCCCCCATTCTCCCCCCCCCATCCCATCCTCCCCCCTTTTTCCCCCTTCCCCCTCCCCTCCCCCCCTCTCCCTTTTTCCCTTTCCCCTTTTTGGCCTTTGGGGTTTCCCCACGGGACGCTAGTTCCTAGGTTTGGGGAAAGGAAAAACCGGGGGGCCATCCCCTTCCGTTTAGGTTCTTGGCGGGGGCGTAGTTTGCCGTGGGAAACTGGATTGCCTGGGGGTTTTCCCGATCCCTCTCCGGTATCTCGGGGGTAGCTTTTGGGGGTCCCTTTTTCCCGGGGGGCGGTTTTATTCCCCTGGAAGCCCCCCTTTTTTGGGTTCCGGGGGTGGTGGCCGAAGGAATGCTTTTTTGGCGGATACCCGGGCCCCCCCTCTTTTTTTGTCCCCCCGAGGAAACTCGGGGAGATGTGAGGGTTTCTTTTCCCATTGCTGGTTATGGCATGAAGGGGAGGGTATGGAAAGGTTCCATGCTGCCCCTTTTGCGCTAAATAGCGGGGCTGAGGTCTTCTTGGGCGGGGGAGGGGGTTTCCGGCCCCTTTTTTCCTTCCCCGGGAACTATTCCCCCCGCTCCCCCCCCCTTTTTTTTTAAAATTTTTTTTTTTTTATTTTTTTTTTTTTCTTCTTTCCTTTTTTTTTTTTAAAAACAAAAAGCAAAGGAGTAACCCAACCATGGGAAACCCCCAGTCCCCTGAACCCACTACCCCCGGGCCCTTCTGATACCGCCCCCATTCCCGACCTTGCCTTGTGTTTAGACCACTCTTTTTGGGCCACTTTCCGATGGGCCCCCGTAAACCCCTTGCTGGTGCGTTTCCCCCCACCCGGGTTTATACCGGGGGGTTTTTGACGGGCTCCTTCGTTTGGTCTGAACTTTGCTCTCCTTTGACAAAAGCTTCCGGGTTAAAATTGAAAGAATAAGGTAAGACAGAATGTAGGATTGCGGATGAGCAAGGGGTTTCAGAGTGGGTAGGGGATGTGTAGATAAAGTGTTTACATTGAAGCATATATGTGAACAGTATTTAGATAAAGGTAGGGAAGTTTTTATTGCATTTAGGGAAATTAGAAAAGGCATATGATAGAGTGGATAGAGGAGCAATGGGCAGATGTTGCAAGTATAGGAATAGGTGGAAAGTTATTAAATGCTGTAAAGAGTTTTTTATGAAGATAGTGAGGCTCAGGTTAGGTGTGTAAAGAGAGGGAGACTATTTCCCGGTAAAAGTAGGTCTTAGACAGGGATGTGTAATGTCACCATGGTTGTTTAATATATTTATAGATGGGTTGTTAAGGAAGTAAATGCTAGGGTGTTTGGGAGAGGGGGGGGATTAAATTATGGGGAATCAAATTCAAAATGGGAATTGACACAGTTACTTTTTGCTGATGATACTGTGCTTATGGGAGATTCTAAAGAAAAATTGCAAGGTTAGTGGATGAGTTTGGAATGTGTGTTAAAGGTAGAAAGTTGAAAGTGAACATAGAAAAGAGTAAGGTGATGAGGGTGTAAAAAGATTTAGATAAAGAAAATTGGTATCAAATTGGGGAGGAGGAGTAGGAAGAAGTGAAGTTTTCAGATACTTGGGAGTTGACGTGTCGGCGGATTGGATTTATGAAGGATGAGGTTAATCATAGAATTGATGGGGGAAAAAAGGTGATGGTGCGTTGGGTATATGTGGAGTCAAAAAAACGTTACTATGGGGGCAAAGAAGGGAATGTATGAAAGAATAGTAGTACCAACACTTTTTATATGGGTGTGAAGCTTGGGTGGTAAATGCAGCACGAGGAGACGGTTGGAGGCAGTGGAGATGTCCTGTTTAAAGGGCAATGTGTGGTGTAAATATTATGCAGAAAATTCAGAGTGGGGAAATAAGGAGAAGGTGTGGAGTTAATAAAGTATTAGTCCAGAGGGCAAAGAGGGTTGTTGGGGTGGTTTGGTCATTTAGAGAGAATGGATCAAAGTAGAATGACATGGAAACCCATATAATCAAATAGGGGAAGGAAGGCGGGGAAAGGGGTCGTCCTCGAAAGGGTTGGAGAGAGGGGTAAAGGAGGTTTTGTGGAAGGGGCTTGGACTTCCAGCAAGCGTGCGTGAGCGGGGTTAGATAGGATTTGAATGGAGACGAATGGTACTTGGGACCTGACGATCTGTTGGAGTGTGAGCAGGGTAATATTTAGTGAAGGGATTCAGGAAACCCGGTTATTTTCATATAGTCGGACTTGAGCCCCGGAAATGGAAGTACAATGCCTGCACTTTAAAGGAGGGGTTTGGGATATTGGCAGTTTGGAGGGATATGTTGTGTATCTTTATATGTGTATGCTTCTAGACTGTTGTATTCTGAGCACCTCTGCAAAAACAGTGATAATGTGCGAGTGTGGTGAAAGTGTTGAATGATGATGAAAGTATTTTCTTTTTGGGGATTTTCTTTCTTTTTTGGGTACCTGGGCCTCGGTTTGGGGGGACGGCCCGACTTGTTGAAAAAAAAAAAAAAAAAAAATAATAATATATGCCCCTTGAGGTTAATCTATCTTACTCTAGCCATTCTAAATAACCAGACCAGTTCAGCAACCCCTCTTCTTCCTGAATTATACTTTTCATACCACCACCACACTTTCTTCTCATTTCTTCACTCCTTATTCTCAGCATAATATTGACATTGATATAAAAAACCCTCCCCTCTTCAGCCTCCTTGTACAGTTTGTAAATATAATGTGTTTATAATAGAGAGTATTCAAACTTCAACTTATTTGCTTGCAAGTATAAATGTATTATTTTGCATTTTTTATGAGTTTTGCACTGTTTTAAGGGAAAAGTTCAATATCTATTTTATATTGTTGATTTCTTAGTTATCCAGACACTAATGGCCTAAACTTAAATCAGTGAGTAGTCAATATTATTTTTATATTATTAATACAGATTTATTCTACAGTATATCAAATTTTTATTGCTTCAAATTAATAGTTTTTATATGCATGTCTAAGAAATAAATCATCATCTTTCTTCTTTCAACAAACCGGCCGTATCCCACCGAGGCAGGGTAGCCCAAAAAGAAAAAAGTAAGAAATAAATACTATGTAATTTTTTGGTGTGTATATGTTAACCTTTGATGTTTTACTAGTACTACAGTAATTGAGTGGTAGGTTTTGACCTAGATAATCTATGAGAGAATGGGTTTGTGCAGTAAGTGTGTGCAACATAAAAAAAAAATCCTGTCCCATGCAGTGTGTGTTGGTTTAAAATTGTTTTCTAGGATGGTTTTTATGGTTTTATTGGCTGTTTTTTGGTGAGGGTGAGAAGTGTTTGGGGAAGAGGTGGGTATAAACATGGGAAAGGAGAAGAGGCCTGTGAAAGCATGGATGAAGAGCAATTGTGGGAGACTGGTGAATGTGGGCCAAGGTGGGAATCTGATGTTTTGGGTGAAGGTGTCTGTTCAAAGCATCCCCCTCCCCATCTCCAGCATATGGGCATACAGGATAATGGATCAGGATAATGAACCATGATAAAAAAGCAGGATGATGGTGCAGTATAACAGACCAGAGTAATGGAGCGGGTTATTTTCAGGGTTGGATAGGATAATGGGGAAAGGGTAGTAGGTTAGGAAAGGTTCGTCAGGAAACAAGTGTTTCCACATGGAGTTTTTGGGCATCGCCTAGGCCCTTTTGCAGCTTACCCTCCCCCCCATTAAAAAAAATGGTCAAAGCCATAACCATTTTTTTTTTTTTTTTTCTCCCCCATTTTGCCTTAATTTAATGAAGCTCACCTTCTACTCCGCCTTTGTCAGGTTCTACTTAAAAACGGAAATCCTTGCCTCAAAGAGGCAGAAGGTCTCCCTTATGCTATGGCAATTACTCACTCCGTCTCCAAGGGAGACTACCCCGTTTTTCTTATTCTCGTGTTTCCAAACATCCCCCCCACTTCTGGGGTCCCATCTTCTGCAGCCTCCTCTTTTTGTTACCCCTCCCATAGCCACTACGGCATCTAATCCTTTTGCTGTCCTTGGCTCTGACGTTCCGACTACAACTCAGTCGTTCTCACATCTTCGCGTCCTCCTCACAAGCCCCAGTATCGACAAGACCTCGTACGACACCTAATACCAATCGCCCCTCTACTCAGAAGTCCAAAAAAATCCACATTGCTCAAATCTTCTTTGCCCCTTCCTTCCCTTCTTCCACCTCCACACTTTACCTTTCCAGTCTCTGTACCTAGTTCTTCCCCTCTCTCTGGCTCTATTACAAGTGTGGAGATTCACCCTCCTCCTCGTACTATGCCTTCCACCCCCGTCCCCTCCCAAGTTTCTCCCTCTTCTGCCACCTCCCAGGTTTCTGCCTCTTCTGTCCCCCCCACACTTCATCTCCAGTCCCTTACACTCTTCCCTCCCCCTCTACTTTGGTACAGTCCATTACTGTCCCAATCTTTACTCACCCTCCTCCTTCTATCTCCAATATGGTCTCCCATACATCTTTGGTCTGATCGCCGTGATGCCCATTGCCTTTGCTACTATGTACGCTCTCACGATCTACACAATCCTTCCATTTATAGAATGGTCACCGATATTAGTAGACATTCTTTATTCGTTCGCCACCCCTGTTTGCTCCGTCCCTTTTCTCTTCGCCTACATTCACTCTTGTCTTCCCTTCAGTTACCACCTTTGTATGCTCATGTAGCATCTCACTTTTCCCTACCCCCCTGGGAAGTTCCAGCTGTTCGGGTCTGTTCTTTCTCACTCCCTTGCTCGAAAGCTCAACTGCCTACAGTGGCTTCCCGCTCATCTTTTTCTTGATCACTTCCACTCCCATTCTCATGCCACCGCTGTGTACACAGATGGCTCTAAGTCTTCAGACAGCGTCGGATTCGCAGCAGTGTTCCGGACAGCGTCGTGCGGGGGCATTTACTATCTTCAGCTAGCATTTTTACTGCTGAACTGTATGCCATTCTTGCAGCACTTATTCGTATCGCATCTATGCCTGTGTCATCATTTTGTAGTAGTCTCAGACTCCCTTAGTGCTCTATAGGCTATAACGAAAATTTGATACATCTCACACCCCCTAGTTCTCCGTATCCAACTTTGGCTACGCCGTATCTCTAACCAAACATAAAGATATTGTTTTTTGTTGGGTCCCTGGTCATGTCGACGTACAGGGCAATGAACAGGCAGACACTGCTGCGCGGTCAGCAGTACATGACCTACCAATTTCCTATCGAGGTGTTCCATTTCTGGACTATTTTGCTGCAATAGCTACCCACCTTCGCACCCGTTGGCAACAACGTTGGTCAACTCTGCTCGGTAACAAACTTCATTCTATTAAACCGAGCATAGGTTACTGGCCGTCTTCTTGTCATCAGTGCCGAGGTTGGGAGACCACTCTCTCCCGCCTTCCCACTATTATCCCATATGCTCTTAGCTTCACTTCATGAGGGAAGAATGCTACCCTTTTCATCCCATATGCTCTTCAATTATTGAAAGGGAACGCAACCTTGTTAATTCTATATGCTCTTAAATTTACCTAACAATAAGGGAACACAACTGTGTTCATCGCATATCCTCTTAATTTCACCAAGAAAATGCAACCCCATTAATAACATTTTCACTAAACTTCATTTAAAATTCAGAAGATGCACCCCATTCATCCCCTATATTCTTAACCTCACCATGTGAAGGGGCAACATAACACCATTGCATATACAGTGGAACCTCTACTTGCAAGTGCATCCACATGTGAGTTTTTCCAAATACGACCAGTTGATGGGTCGATTTTTTTGCTTCCATACGCGAGCGAAATTTCCATAAGTGAGCAGATCTCAAGGGAGGTTCCTTGACAATGGTGAGTGGCTCTTGCTCTTGATCTAGGGAATTGTATCTCATTTGTTTGTTGGACTATCTTAATAAAACATGGGCAATGTATGATGGAAAGATGCTTCTTAATGTACAGCAAAAATGAAAGAAATCGGAGCATAAATAATGGAGTTCACTTCTCAGCAATCAGCCACCCCTTAGCGGTATTTTCGTATAGCTTTTATGGTTGTATTCTCGTTTTCTTGGTCTCATTTGATAGAATGGAAGATATATTACAGAAATAGATATGATTTTGATTGCTTTCATGATGAAAACTACCTAGAAATTGAGCTCAAAGTAGCAGAACTGTTCAATTCTTCGGCTATGTTCAAGAACAAACAAATGACATCACTGTCCATTCCAATATGCAGTCATGAATGGGTTGACATTATTTATACAATTAATACAATAATGCAGTAGTCTGCATAACAGTAAATCTTCTATTTTTTGTGTGAATAAAAATTACAAATTATTTATATAATTATAATAATACATATAATAATAGTATAATATAATATAATAACAATAATAATAATAATATACAGTAATATGTAAATAATAATAATAATAATAAATATATAATAATAGTGTACTATATAATAATAATTATAATAGACAGCTTCAAGAGGCCGTAGCTAGATGGCAGTGTTTACCACAACAAAGAGGGAGCGGTTGTGGCTGCCTCCACCTGTTACATAATGACATATTTTATTCATTCTAGAGTATATATCAGGTTTCTATGTTATTTATATTGTTTGTTATGTCATATTAGATGAACTGTGATAGATAAATAAGCTGTATAGATGATATTAGTGAAATTATTCAAGAAGTATTTTGTCCGGTCTCCAGACAAACTCGTCCACCACCGACACCGCCCATACCACTACATGAATAACATATTTTATTCATTTTAGAGTATATATCAGGTTTCTACATTATTTATATTGTTTATTATGTCATATTAGATAAATTTTGATAGATAAATAAGCCATGGAGTTTATATTAGGGAAATTATTGAAGTACAGAATTCCACTGGAACAGATTATTTGAATTTCAATTAATTTAAATGAGGAAAATTGACTCTGCAAATGAGCAAATCCATTTGCGAGCAAGGTCAGGGATGGATTAACTTAAAGTTTTTTCCAAAAAGTTCTTAAAATTACACTTAAAAACCCCCCAGAAAATAACTGTTCAAAAAATTAAATTTTAATTTCACGGGGAAATTTGCTTTTGGCATGCAAAAAGTACTAACCTTTATTCAGCGCATTTACACACCCTAAATTTATAGGCAAATCTCCCCCAACCATGAACCATTTTTGCTGAGAGTTGGGGGGGCCCCGTCTTTAAACTAGAAACCCCGGTTTTCCAGCCAATAAAAAGGGTTTTTTTTTGGGAAAATCGCAGGGGTTATGGGGTACCACTTTTCCCTGCCCTCCCTTGCCTTTTCCCTTCTAGAGCGGGTTGAAGCACGGTTTTCTCTTTTTGTGGTTTTCTATTTCTGCCTTGCTTACCCGTGGAGGGGCCCTAATACTTATAAACTGTACATAGTGTACATTTTTGCTTTTTCTTTTTTGGGTGAAGATAAAAAAAGGGTCAAAAACTTTTTCTGCTGTGTTTATTTTGCTCCCTTTACCCCCCAGGGTTTATTTTTTTTAAATTTTTTATTTATTAACAATTTGAAACTTTAAAAGGCCCTTTGGATTCCGGGTTTTTAAAAATGGGGGGGGGCCCGCCGGGATCTGGGGCTTGGGCTTTGAGAAAATTTTAAAACCAGGGGAAGCTGGAACAGGAACATTGTGCACTTGCTGTCTGGCATTGCATTAGCTTTGGCCAACGCTTTTAAAATTTTGCGTGTCAGTTTTCTTTGTTATGGTCACCTTGAAATTTTGTGATTTGTTTAACACTCCTACTACTTGTTTTTTGTGGGGGGCTTCACAAAGGGGCAATCTTGTAGAACAGTGTGTAGCTGTCTGGGATTGCTTTACAAATTTTGCGTGTCGTTGCAAATCAACTTTGCTATTTCGTATTTCCCAACTTGTAAGGGGTATTTGCCCAAATTTTACGTGCAAAACTAAGGGGTTTCTGCAAATTAACGTGTTACGTTGGGGGATTCTGCAATCGTACGTGCATAGCTAAAGGGATGTTCTACAAATAACATTACATTGGGCTAAAATTTTGCAATCGTACTTGTGGGATAGGGGGAAAAAACTTAAAGCCACCTAACGAGTCCCAAAATTTTGGGTCCAATATACTTTGGGATAAACCCACCTAAATTTCCCCACAGCGTTTTCCCGCAAAATTTTCCTTCCCTTTCCCTTGGCAATTTTAAAAAAACAAACCCCTTTTTCACAAGCTGGCAACTGCGTTTACGGGTTCTGACAAACTTAAAAAGAAAAATGGCCCCATCAACCCCCCCCCTCCCCCCTTCATTGGGAGCTAGGGGAAAAAACTACTATGTTCTCGCAGGAGGAAGAGGATACACCTACGGACAAAATGGTCAGTATAGTGCAGCTGGGTTTCTAAAGGGTGAATCAGTGTCTTGGCACTTGAGCTGGCAAAAATCAATCTTGAGCAAACTAGGAACAGAGAGCATTCGAAAGGGAAGAATTTGATAGGGAAAGAGAAAGGAGGCATTTTTTCGCATTCTGTAAATGATTTTAGTTTACAGAAAGCAGTACAGTTTTTTTCCACGCTTCAATGAGGCCGAACCAGAACAATTTTTCGAAAGCTTCGAAAATCAGGCTCGAGCCTTGAGGTGGCCGGAACAATTGGGCATCGTTGTTCATACAGCATTTTTTTGGTAAGGAAACAGGAATTTACGTCAGCACTACATGACGCTGAATTTTTTTATTATCAAGTATGAAGACCAGTGTTGGGAGCATATACATGATCCCACCCAAAAATATAAAAAGATTTTCAAACTAAGCAGGCGGCAGCTTGGTCAACCCCGGGTGGATTTTGTGAGACAGCAAACCAAAGTTTTTAAACCAGCGGGTTAAAGAAAGGGTGTCTCTACCTTGAGGAGCTGGTACAGTTTATTCTGATTGATAACCTGCTGGAGTCTGTGGGACCAGAGGTTCGAGTCTTTGTGCAGGATCGTGACTTAACCACTGCATTGGAGGCAGCCAGGTTGGCTGATACCTTCGAAACTACCCGCTCCTTGTCCGAGCGTCCCGTCTCTCCTTTCAACAGCTGGAAATGAGCAGAGATCGTCAACCTTGGAGAATGAAGTGCCAGCCGGAGGGAGAACGTCTACGTCAGCCAACTAAGTCACCTGGTGAGCCACGCTTCTCAGCTTATGGTCCACCTGCTGAGAGACAAACTACTCAACATGGTGCATCTCGACAACAGTATCCAGAGAGACACCAGCCAGAGCGACACCAGTTGCAACGTCTGGAGGGAGTAAAGGGCAAGCCTGTCGTCTGCTTCCTCTGTAATAAAGTAGGTCACGTCCATCCCAACTGCCCCAATAAACCCCAACCCATTGGGAAACTCTCTAATATCCCTAGTAACATGTCCCCTAGAGAAGTAGAAAAAGGTATGGCCCCTTATTATTGCAAGAGTCTTATTTTCCTCAGGAAAACTCAGAAACAACTGAAGTAAAAACCTTTAGAGACACTGGAGCATATTGCTCACTTATAAGAGAAGGAATATTACCCCTTTCAAAGAACACTTCCTTGAATTCCTCTGTTTTATTGGAAGCATTTGGAGGAGCTATATATTCTGTCCCTTTGCATAAAATTTATGTACAGTGCAAATATTACACTGGGTACTTGACTGTGGGTGTCTCAAAAGGATTCTCCATGAAAGATGCCATGTTATTAGTGGGTAATAACATTACTACTGTTAGTGCGTGTCCTGAACCCTATAATAAATTAATTCTTCTCCAGTTGGCCATAACTCGGGCAACATTCCGGGGGGTTTGTCGGGGCGAGAAAGTTGACCTATCCATGGACGACTCCGATCTCGGAATAGCCACTTTGTTTTATGAGGAAAACTGGCCAGAGCCTCGTAGATCTAGTGAACAGACCCCGATCAAGCCTTCCTATTCCCAGGTTGCAGGATTACCAGATCCCCTCTGTTTCCATGCCGAGGGACTGTCCTTCCGGAGGAGCAACGAAAGGACCCTTCTTTAAAACCCGTTTTTTCAGGCAGCCATGGGTAAATCCTCTTTGGATCATCCGGTCAAGTATGAACTTAAAAACGATTATTTGATCTGCACTGAGACTGGTAAGGAGATAGAGGGCCGGCAATTGTCTGACAGGTTAGTGGTTCCAACAAAGTATAGACCTCAAATATTAAATAAACTCAAAATACTTCATTAGGAGGTCACTTAGGAATTACAAAAACCTTGTATAGAATCACAAAAGAATTTTATTGGCCAAAATTAAAGAAAGATATGAAGAATCATATTAGGTGTTGCTGAGAATGTCAGCAAGTAGGGAAACCTGGATTTTCCCATTAAAACCCTGCACCTCTCCAACCTATACCTGCTGATGGAGAACCTTTTGCAGATTTAATTATAGATTGTGTAGGTCCACTACCTAAGTCAAAGTCTGGAAATCAGTACTTATTTATGATTATGGATAAAATAACCAGATATCCTAAAGCAATTCCCATGCTTTGTATTAAAACTAAAGCTATTCTCAAGCTTTAAAAAAAATTCATTTCTTGTTTTGGCATTCCTAAAACAATTCAAAGTGATCAAGGTACTACTTTACTGCCAAAGCATTTAGGGGAAACATTAACTAGGTTTTGGGGTAATCCATAACTTATCCACTGCCTATCATCCTCAGTCCCAAGGCGCCTTGGAAAGATTCATCAGACGTTAAAAAACTATGATGAGAACTTTTTGCATGCATTTTCCTACAGACTGGGATGAATCACTACCTTTGTTGCTGTTCTCAGTACGAGAAACGGTGCAAGAGTCTACAGGGTATAGTCCGTTTGAGCGATCTTTGGGCACAACGTACGAGGTCCTCTTCGGGTGCTCAAAGAAGGATGGATGGGAGAAGACGTTAGCTCACACTCTACGACCCGTCTTCAAGGTTGTAGGTGGCACGTCAATTAGCCAAGGGTAACCTAAAGACAGCTCAAAGTAAGATGAAACAAGGTATGACAGAAGTGCACAATTCCGCTCCTTCCATCCAGGAGACAAGATGTTGGTGGGAGGGAAACCCATACCCGGGGCCCCACCTTGAAAGCTAGATTTAGGGACCTATGCAGATTGTAAGTAATTATCTGATGTAAAATTATGTGGTAGCTCCCATTGATAAGACCTCAAAAACTAAACTTTCCACATTAATCAATTAAATCTTTTCATACACCAGATAAAGTCCCAGTAATGACTCTGTCCCCTACCTCTGAGGACGACTCTGATTCTTTGCACTCTATCTCTGAAATTAATGTTAAAACTTTCAAATTCTGTCCTCCTCAGGACCTAGCCCTTAATGGAGGGACTATCTGAAACGCAAGCAAAAATTTAACTGAGCTTCTACAGTCATAAACCAATATTTTTTCGGATGTGCCGAAAAAATGTACGTTAGGTTTATGATGTAGATGTGGGAAACTCAAACCAATTAAACCTCCCCCTACAGAGCTAATCCGAAAAGCAGAGGCTACTTCAGCAGGAAGTAGAATTTCTGTTAAAGCATGGTTAGTGGAGGAGTCATCTATCCATGGGCTTTTACCGTGCATCCTTGTTAAAAAAAGCTGATGGAGGGTTTCGTATGTGTACAGACTACGTTTAAAGGGGAATGAGGTCACAATTACAGATGCTTTTCCCCCTTCCTCGTTTGGATGACGTAATTGACTTTGTGGGTAAGGCTACTTTTGTGTCCAAGTTAGATCTCCTTAAAGGTTACTATCAGGTACCTTTAACGGATAAGGCGAAGGAAATCTCTGCCTTCGTAATTCCAGGAGGTCATTATCAATACACCGTTACCCCCTTCGGAATGAAAAATTCCCCCTCTTCATTCCAGAAACTTATCCATCAGGCTATTAAAGGACTTGAAGGCATGGCAGCGTACCTAGATGATATTGTTGTGGTGTCTGATACTTGGGATCAACACCTACTTAGATTTAAGGCTCTTTTTGAGACCTTTCAGAGTTCCCATTTAACAGTTAATTTATCTAAATCTTCCTTTGGCCAGGCCACTGTCACTTTTCTAGGCCATGAAGTCGGTAGTGGTAAAGTTGCTCCTAAACTTGCTAAAGTTCTTGCTATTAAAGATTATCCATTTCCTCATGATAGGAAATCTCTTCAACGTTTCCTAGGCATGATAGGATTTTACAGAAGATTCTGTAAGAATTTCTCAGATATTGTAGCCCCTCTTACCTCTCTTACCAGTCACAAAGTTCCCTTTAATTGGACCCCAGATTGTCAAAATTCGTTTGACAAAGCAAAAAGAATATTGTGTACTGCACCCATTCTTTTGTCTCCAGACTTCTCCAAACCTTTTTCATTACAGGTTGATGCTTGTGAGTCTGGGGTTGGGGCAGTACTATTACAAAACGAGAATGAGGAGTTGCAGCCTGTAGCTTATTATTCTGCTAAGTTTCAGCCGCATCAGAGGGCTTACTCTACCATTGAAAAAGAAGCCCTCGCGCTGGTACTGGCTTTGGAGCATTTCGATGTTTGTGGGCCACACATCACAGATGGTCACCATCTACAGTGATCACAATCCTCTAGTATATCTCCAAGCCATGAAGAACCACAACACAAGGCTCATGCGTTGGGCTATACGACTGCAACCATACTTACTCAGAATTAAATATATTGCCGGCAAAGAAAATATGTTGGCAGACTCATTATCTAGAGTCTAATATTCTATTTACTTAGGTTAGGATGTTAGGTTACTTGTGGTAACCCTTTCCACGCTCTTTTTTTTTATCCCCTGGTGTGGGTTTTTTTTTTAGTGAGGGGATGTGGGCTACCGTCCGCCTGTATCTTGGACCTATGCTAGCCCGACTGACTGCTGTCTCACTCTGAGTTTAGGGTTTGGCTTTTTGTCACGAGAAAAGCTGAGCTCTATCTAAGAGTTGGATGGTGGAGAGGAAAGGCGGTCCCATTATTTTGTGCCATGGCGGCACGGTTACCACTGGGAGATGGCAGCCTAATCCTGAGCCTTCTCAGGGTGGGGGTGTGGCATGCAAAGAGTACGTAACCTTTATTCGGCGCATGTACACACCCTCATTTACAGGCTATCTCCCCCAACCAGCGAACCAGGTTGCTGAGAGTTGATGATGGGGTCCCGTCATTCAACTAGTAACCAGGTTCCAGCCAATAAGAAGATGGTTTTGGCAATCGCAGAGGTTATGTGGGTACCACTCTCCTGTCTGCCCTTGCCATTCCCATTCTAGAGCTGGTTGAAGCACGGTCTGCTCTCTTGTGGCTTCTATTTCTGCCTTGCTTACCGTGGAGTGCACTAATACTTATCACTGTACATAGTGTACATATTGCTGTTCTAAATTGGTGAAGGATAATATAAGTCTAAACTTTTTCTGCTGTGTTTATTTTGCTCCCTTTACACCCAGGATAACAGGCCATTTGGATTCCTGGGTTGTAATAAATGCAACCTTGTTAATCCCATATTCACTTCAACACTGTCTGACCCATAAATTCTTAAGTACTGAACAATTGGGAAACACAACCCTATTTATCCCATTTGCTTTTAACTTCAATTAATGATCGGGGATGCAACTGCTCTGAACTTCACTTTATGAAGGTGGAACGCAACCCCATTCATCCCACATGCTCTCAACTTCTTTGAGTCATCCCACTTTATAAAAAGTCTTCAAAAGAGTGATGAGGGCCATAGACATAACTGGGAAGGTAGGCAAATGGACTGTCAGGTTTCTAACACATAGAACACAAAAAAGTAGTAGTAAACAGAACAAAATCCAACATCAGTAAGGTTAAAACTTCAGTACCCCAAGGCACTTGTCCTGGCACCTCTTCTGTTTATTCTCATAGCAGACATAGATAAAAACACCCATTATAGTTTTGTATCATCATTTGCAGATGACAATAACAAGCATTAAAGTCACTGAAAAACTGCAGAAGATATAAGCAGTGCATAGTGAAGAATAACATGATGTGCAATGATAATAAGTTCCAGCTGCTTGGGTATGGAAAGAATGAAGAACTTAAAAGGGACACTATACAAAACTCAAGAGGATCGTCAAATAGAATGAAAGGAAAACATGAAAGACCTGAGAGTAATTATGTCAGCTGTCCTTCCAAACACCACAACAAGACCACGGTCACGACAGCCAGGAAGATGATGAGGTAAATACTGAGAATTTTCAAAACAGGGGAAATAGTTGTACAAGAATGGTATACAATACCAACAAGATGAAATTAAGACACATGTGCAACATCTAGGTATCTTTATTGTAGACGTTTCGCCATCCAGTGGCTTTATCAATACAAATTCCAGGACATAATTTAAAGACAGTAGAACTATATACAGATGAGGTAATCAGTCCCTCAGCCTTGGAGTTGGTGCAAAGAGCACCAGCATCAACGACTACAGTGCTCTTTGCACCAACTCCAAGGCTGAGGGACTGATTACCTCATATTCTGTAAATAGTTCTACTGTCTTCAATTTATGTCCTGGAATTTGTGTTGTTAAAGCCACTGGATGGCGAAACGTCTACAGTAAAGATACCCAGATGTTGCACATGTGTCTTAATTTCAGGAGAAATAATGCCAGTGGTGACACTTTTCAACTCGTGCTCTCTCATTTGGAATACTGCTCAGTGTTGATGTCCCCATTCAGGGCAGGAGGAATATCAGAGCTGGAACAGATACAGAGATCATTTATGATCTGCATGGAGCCAATAAGAATTTAAATTACTGGGAATGCCTTAAAGTCCTGGAGCAGTGGAGAGAGTTAGTTTAATATGTTTATTATACACCCCATACCCATCCTGTGGGCGGTAGTCAAAAGATTACAGAGGTATATAATTGGTCCAGGGACTGGACTCCAAAGTTTTGATAGCTGAGCAAGTTACAGAGGTAATGAACTCACAATTTACAAAGGTAATGAACTCACAATTTACAAAGGTAATGAACTCACAATTTACAAAGGTAATGAACTCCAGGTAGGTCTGGTCACAATAATGACAAGTTACAAAGGTATTTACAGATTACAGAGGTACGTAATGGGTCCAGGGACTGGGCCCCCAAAGTTTTGATAGCTGAACTAGGTACAAAGGTAATGAGCTCACAAGTTACAAAGGTAATGAATTCTGTAGAATGGTTACTTATGTTTATACATGGCTACAATCATGAACAAATTATAGAGTAATGAGCAATTCACACTTCCACACCCGGTCACAACTGTAATGAGTTATTGGTGCAGTGGAGAGATACGTGATAATGTTTACCTGGAAAGTACTTGAGGGCCTTGTCCTAAACCTGCACACTGCCATAAAAACATACTAGTGAGATACATGTATATGGAAGGAAGTGCAAAATATACCCAGTGAAAAGTTGTGGGCATAGTATCCTTGATGTTGGTGAGGGGCTCTTGATTTAGGGAATTGGATCTGTGCTCCAGTTCCCCGAATTAAGCCTGAATGCCTTCCACATCCCCCCCCAGGCGCTGTATAATCCTCCGGGTTTAGCGCTTCCCCCTTGATTATAATAATAATAATAATGTGGGCATAGTATGGGGACACTGTATCAACATACGTGGTCCCAGACTGTTCAACATCTTACCAGAAGATATCAGAAACACAAACAGGACAGCTGCAGAAGTCTTCATGAAGAAACTAGACAAGTATCTCATCATGTAACACATTAATCAGGCTGTGATGTATATGTGGATCAGCAGGCCACCAGCAGCAACAGCCTGGTTGACCAGGCAAGCATCAGACAAGCCTGGCCCAAGGCTGGGCGCTAGGAGTAGAAAAATTCTCAGAAATCATCAAAGATATATCAAAGTTATATAAGTTCCAGCATGTGTGTGTGGGTTGGAAATATAAACACATATGCAGTATAATGTGATCCTATTGACAACGTTTCGCTCACACAGTGGACTTTATCAAGTCACAAATGGACTTGTGACTTGATAAAGCCCACTGTGTGGGTGAAACATTGTCAATAAAGGATCACATTATATTGCATATGTGTTTATATTTCCATTGTGTCGGTATTTTATACCATTTATTTCCATCGTGTTTGTGGGTTATTTGCGGAAATGTTACTCTCTACATAACTCAACCGTATTTAATCAGGAAGTAAAGTCTGTGTTTACAATTTCAGTCTCAAAGTAGTCCATAAACAAACTGACCAGGACTAGCCCAGTGGATTTTCCACTACACTGTCTTAGGTCAACCAGGAAAGACATTGACTATAACATAGTTACAAAAACTTAATTATTTTGCTTGTACTGGGAGATTGAGCTTCAGGTTTGGCAAGATTAGATTGAGAAAATTTATAGTTTTATTCTAGTAAACATTTATCATCAAAATTGAAGTGTCCCTATTGTTATGTGACCCACTTAATATTTGTATTTATAACTCATTACAATTGTGACCGGGTGTGGACGTGTCACTGGCTCATTACTTTGTAATTGACCATGTATAGGAGTGAGGATGATTCATTACCTTTGTAACTTGCCATGATTGTGACCAGATCTACCTGGAGTTCATTACCTTTGTAACTAATTCAGCTATCATAACTTTGGGGTCCAGTCCCTGGACCCATTATGTACCTCTGTAATCTTTTGACTACCACCCACAGGCTGGGTATGGGGTGCATAATAAACATATTAAACTAAAAACTCCCTATTGTTAGGCTTAAAATTCCCTCAAGAATATCTTCTTTTATATCAAATATTAATAAGGTCTTCATATTCCCCCTGTTGGTAATAATCAAACCTACGTAATAGTCCAAGCTGACTTTGTTCCCCCATCTCTGGAGGGTCATTTAAAATAAGGTCATCACACCTATTGAGTGATATGAATTTTACTGACACACAAAGAAGTTGACTGATGTTTTGCTTGGCAATTTTGCTAATACAGTGTTACTCTACTAAGATTTACTTCAACCCGTTAACCCTATATTATTATTATAATCAAGGGGGAAGTGCTAAACCCGGAGGATTATACAGCGCCTAGGGGGGAATGTGGAAGGCATTCAGGCTTAATTTCGGGGAACTGGAGCACAGATCCAATTCCCCAAATCAAGAGCCCCTCACCAACATCAAGGAACCTTCCTTGAGGGGCGTTAACACTATAGCTATCAATAAACTTCAATTTCCTCCTAAAATGTCACAGTCATTATCAAAATGTTCTTCATTACTAATGAGACCTTGGACATAAGGTTTCAGATAACAATGACACATCTTACTCATGAAGAGATTTAACTACTACTAATTTGCCAGCCATTTTTACTGGAACATAGTTATCATTAATATTGTTTACTAAGTGTGTCATTCCAATCATTAATACCATTGCTCCTGACACTGTCCTACTAATGCATCATCTTTCATATTAAAGATTACTATCACATTCTTATACGGGTAAAAAGAAATACACAATATACTCAATATACTGGTGCTATGGTAGGCTGCATAGCATCTACATATATTATCTGGGCGAAGTATCTAATAACTGCTGGGATATTTACTTGGCCTAATAGCAGTTATGTATTTTTTCAAATACTGATGTACATATGATAATAAGAATGATCCTAAGCTAACTACCTATTATTATTATTATTATAGTCATAACTAAGCGCTAAACCCACAAGGGTCACAGAGCTGCAGCTTACTACCCGGTTGTCGGTAAGCCTCAAGTCAAGTACGTAATTACAAGTTGGATCGTTTCTATGATCGCCATTTAAGATGACTTTCTCTGATTTGCTACACTAGACCAGAGTACTGATCCATGAGTTATTGATCCGATCCAGCTCGAAGGATGAAAACTTGTGCTTAATTAACTAGGGTATTTATTAACTACAAAGAACCGCTGGCAGTCGCTCGATTTACTGGTCCATCCACCTGTATGTAGGTGTCCTCCCACGGGTCTGCAGTCAGAAATTAACCCAAGGTGGCCAAGATTAGCCTCCCATTTCCCATTAATATCTCCACTAATCTCAAATTATTTTAGCTTAATTGTATATGGTGGACTGAATCATTTTTTTAATGACAAGAGGATGACCATTAATCCCTTATCTGCCAATAAATAAAAGGGGAAAAAATATTTTCTTATTAGGGCAGCACGTGGCCTGGTAGGCAAAGCTCTCGCTTCATATGCTAAATGTCTGGGTTCGATTCCTAGCAAGGGTGAAAACATTGGGCGTGTTTCCTTACACCTATTGTCCATGTTCACCCATCAGTAAAATGGGTACCTGGGTGTTAGTTGACTGGTGTGGGTCGCATCCTGGGACAAAACTGATCTAATTTGCCCGAAATGCTCTGCAAAAGAAGGGGCTTTCTTTATAGTAGTATGTTATTGATATCAGCTAGATCTGTATACCTTGTACACGTAGAAATAAAGATTTTATTATTATTATTATTATAAATCTAGGGCAAAAACCATATCCAGCATTGGGCTCCTGCTTAAACGATATGGGACTTACACAGATGACAGCAAAGAAATGAGCGAGATAATATAGTTCCAATAAGACAGCGTTTAGTAAGCCGTTAATTAATCAGTCTACAAATCGACAATCTAAATAAAATATTTATGAACAAGACTCAAAATTTGGTCAATTCAATTTTTTTTATATAATCCTAACACCACAAGATTTTGAAAAAGCAATGCACTCTGCCCCAGGCCCAGACGCTTGGAAATCAAAGTTCATCAAGAACTACAAGAAACCCCTTTCACGTGCCTTAAATATTCTGTGGAGAGGGAGCACAGACACAGAGATCATCCCACAGTCACCAGACCGATAGCACTAACGTCCCACATCATAAAAATCTTTGAAAGTGGTCTGAGAAGCAAGATAACCACTTGGATATCCAACAATTGCACAACCCAGGGCAGCATGGGTTTAGAGCAAGTTATTTCTGCCTCTCCCAACTACTGGATGGATCGCTATGACATGGTCTTGGATGCACTGGAGGAAAAACAAAATGCAGATGTAGTATATACAGACTTTACGAAAGCCTTCGACAAGTGCGACCATGATGTAATAAACAAACTGCCTGATAAAGGAGTCAAAGAGGGAGTAGATTACAATCTTGGCTTGTCAGGTAGTAGTTTGAGAACAATAATACGAAAAGAACTTCAACTGAATTTTATGGACTTAAGGCTCAGGGAGATTGACACTAGTGAGTCCATCTATCATCATTCTATCATGCAGGAGGAGCCACATGTCTATGGTGCATCCAACAAAATAAGCAGACTCTTGGATGTCACTACTGCCCGGCTCCGGCTGGGTTACAAGTATCTTTGGCAGGTTAAATCACCACCACCAGATGTAGACCAAACGAAATGTAAACTTTGCCAGATGGACTATTGTCACACCCTGCGTCATTATGTACTGGAGTGCGATAAAATTAATGAATTAAGAAACAACTCACTCAGAAGTGTTCAAGAAATGGCTAAGTATTTTATCCACAGTGGTATATTACAGACCATTCTGGAGAAATACCCTGACTTTGCTAGCTGTAAATAAAGCATTACCACATGTGTGCATGTATGTGTGTGTGTGTGTGTGTGTGTGTGTGTGTGTGTGTGTGTGTGTGTGTGTGTGTGTGTGTGCACTCACCTAGTTGAGATTGCAGGGGTCGAGTCCAAGCTCCTGTGTGTGTGCGTGCGTGTGTGTTTGTGTGTGTGTTTGTGTGTGCGTGTGTATGTGTATGAGTGTGTGTGTGTACTCACCTATTTGTACTCACCTATTTGTGGTTGCAGGGGTCGAGTCACAGCTCCTGGCCCCGCCTCTTCGCTGATTGCAACTAGGTCCTCTCTCTCCCTGCCCCATGAGCTCTATCATACCTCGCCTTAAAACTATGTATGGTTCCTGCCTCCACCACATCACTTTCTAGGCTATTCCATGGCCTGACTACTCTATGACTGAAGAAATACTTCCTAACATCCCTTTGATTCATCTGAGTCTTCAACTTCCAATTGTGACCTCTTGTGTCTGTGTCCCATCTCTGGAACATCCCGTCTTGTCCACCTCGTCTATTCCGCGCAGTATTTTATATGTCGTTATCATGTCCTCCCCTGACCCTCCTGGCCTCCAGTGTCGTCAGGCCGATTTCCTCAACCTTTCTTCATAGGACAATCCCCGTAGCTCTGGGACTAGTCTTGTTGCAAACCTTTGCACTTTCTCTAATTTCTTGACGTGCTTGACTAGGTGTGGATTCCAAACTGGTGCTGCATACTCCAGTATGGCCTGACGTAGATGGTGTACAGAGTCTTAAACGAATCCTTACTGAGGTATCGGAACGCTATCGTAGGATTTGCCAGGCGCCCGTATGCTGCACAGTTATTTTGATGTGCGCCTCAGGAGATATGCTCGGTGTTATACTCACCCCCAGATCTTTTTCCTTTAGTGAGGTTTGCAGTCTTTGGCCATCTAAACTATATTGTGTTGCGGTCTTCTTTGCCCTTCCCCAATCTTCATGACTTTGCATTTGGCAGGGTAAATTCAAGAGCCAGTGTGCTGACCAGGCTTGTAGCCTGTCCAGATCTTATTGTAGTCCTGCCTGATCTCTCCCGATATCGATTCTTTCATTAACTTCAATCGTCTGAAACAATGACACTTCTGAGTCGTATCCCTTCCGTTATGTCGGTCAAACTGTAACCTAGAACAGCCAGTCCTAGGACTGACCCCTGTGGAACCCCGCTTGTCACAGGCGCCACTTGACACCTCGTCACGTACCATGACTCGTTGTTCCTCCCTGTCAGATATTCTCTGATCCATTGCAGTGCCTTTCCTGTTATGTGTGCCATGGTCCTCTAGCTTTGCAGTAACCTCTTGTGAGGAAACTGTGTCGAAAGCCTTCTTGCAGTCCAAAAATACGCAGTCGATCACCCCTCTCTCTCTTGTCTTACTTCTTCACCTTGTCATAAAATCTAGTAGTTTGTGATCACAGGATTTTCCTTCCCTGAAACCGTGCTGGTTTGTCAATTATAACATTGTTTCTTTCCAGGTGCCCCACCACCTCCTCCTGTGATCTTCTCCATGACCTTGCATCTAGTACACGTAAAGATACAGCCTGTAGTTTAGTGCCTCATGTCTGTCTCCCTTTTTAAAAATTGGGACTACATTTGCCATTTTCCATACCTCAGGGAGTGCCCAGTTTCAAATGATGTGTTGAAAGATCTTTGTTAATGGCTCACACAATATCTTGCTCCCTCTTTAAGGACCCATGGAGATGTTGTCTGGTCCCACCCGCCTTTAGGTGTCAAGTTCGCATAGCAAGCTTCTTCACCTCCTCCTTGGTTATATGTACCTCATCCAGCACTTGCTGGTGTGCCCCCCTGTTCTGATTTCTTGGAGTCCTACTGGTTTCCACTGTAAATACCTCTTTAAATCTTGTGTTGAGCTCCTGACATACCTCTCGAGGTCGTTTCTTGTGGAATTCCCCATCACCCTTCTCAGTCTGATTACCTGGTCCATTGACTGTTGTTTTCTCCTGATGGTGGCTGTACAACAGCTTCGGGTCAGCTTTACTTTTGATGCTATGTCATTTTCATATTGTCTCTGAGCCTCCCTTCTTATCTGTGCATATTCGTTTCTGGCTCTTCGGCTGATTTCTTTATTTTCCTGAGTTCTCTGTCTTCTGTACCTTTTCCATTCTCTATTACACCTAGTTTTTGCCTCCCTACACCTTTGGGTGAACCAAGGACTCGTTCTGTTCTTCCCATTATTTCTGTTTCCCTTGGGAACAAACCTCTCCTCTGCCTCCTTGCATTTTGTTGCTACATAGTCCATCATTTCTTGTACTGGTTTTCCTGTCAGTTCCCTCTCCCACTGAATGTCTTGAAGGAAGTTCCTCATGCCTGAGTAGTTCCCCCTTTTGTAGTTTGGTTTTTCCCAGCCTATTCCTGCTACTCTCTCCACTTGGAGCTCAACTATGTAGTCGAAGCACAGAACCACATGATCACTAGCTCCCAGGGGCCTTTCATACATGTGTGTGTGTGTGTGTGTGTGTGTGTGTGTGTGTGTGTGTGTGTATGAGTGTGTGTGTGTGTGTATGAGTTTGTGTGTGTGTGTGGTGTGTGGTGTGTGTGTGTGTGTGTGTGTGTGTGTGTGTGTGTGTGTGTGTGTGTGTGTGTGGTGTGTGTGAGTGTGTGTGTGTGTGTGTGTGTGTGTGTGTGTGTGTGTGTGTGTGTGTGTGTGTGTGTGTGTGTGTGTGTGTGTGTGTGTGTGTGTGTGTGTGTGTGTGTCTCAACAATCAATATTTGCACTAATAACTCATTACAGTTGTGACCGGGTGTGGAAGTGTGAATTGCTCATTACTCTATAATTTGTTCATGATTGTAGCCATGTATAAACGTAAGTAACCATTCTTATAGTATTCATTACCTTTGTAACTTGTGAGTTCATTACCTTGTACCTAGTTCAGCCATCAAAACTTTGGGGCCCAGTCCCTGGACCCATTGTGTACCTCTATAATCTGTTAATACCTTTGTAATTTGTCATGATTGTGACTAGACCTACCTGGAGTTCATTACCTTTGTAAATTGTGAGTTCATTACCTTTGTAAATTGTGAATTCATTACCTCTGTAACTTGCTCAGCCATCAAAACTTTGAGGCCCAGTCCCTGGACCCATTATGTACCTCTGTAATCTTTTGACTACCGCCCACAGGATGGGTATGGGGTGCATAATAAACATATTAAACTGATAAAGGAATAACAGAAAACTGGGTAGATGGAGCTATAATTTCCTAATGAACAGAACACAAAGAGTAATAGTAAACAGAGGCTACAACGAAAAGCTCTGTTCCACAAAGTACAGTATCAGCTCCCATCTTCCTCATCCTCATATCTGACATAGACCATTCTTACAGGATTCATTACCTTTGTAACTTGTGAGTTCATTACCTTTGTACCTAGTTCAGCTATCAAAACTTTGGGGACCCAGTCCCTGGACCCATTACGTACCTCTGTAATCTGTAAATACCTTTGTAACTTGTCATGATTGTGACCAGACCTACCTGGAGTTCATTACCTTTGTAAATTGTGAGTTCATTACCTTTGTAAATTGTGAGTTCATTACCTCTGTAAATTGCTCAGCTATCAAAACTTTGGAGTCCAGTCCCTGGATCAATTATGTACCTCTGTAATCTTTTGACTACCGCCCACAGGATGGGTATGGGGTGCATAATAAACATATTAAACTAAAAGACAGAGCTGTAAGCCACAGCACAGTGTCCTTTGTTGACGAAAAAAGAATTTGCATGATGCATTCATTGAAAACACTGAAAAACCCCTAAGCAAAACATTAACCAAGTCTTTAAAGGGGCCTCAGAAAAAAATATAAGTTCATGAAGAGAAATTTCAACTACCCCGCTAGGAAAAAACTCGAAAAAATAAAAACCCCTATCTGAATAAAACAAATTCAAACCCAAAAAACAAATAGATGGGAAAAATAATGTGAAGGACCGGGAGGGGATAATGTCAGAAAATCTTATTTTCAAAGATCACAAAATGCCCTCTCCCCCAAATCGCAGGAAAATAATAGGATGGAAAATTTGAAAACCTTCAGAAAAAAGGGAAAGCCAACCAATGATGATTCTTTTTCCAAACCCGCTTTTTTCTTTCTCCTGGACTGGAAACGCTGTACACTAATGGCCCCTTTTAAAGGGCATACCGGGGAGAATATACAGAGAATTTTCACTGCACATATAATATGACACAGCATTTAAATTACGGGGAAGGGTTTAAGTATTTGACCTGTACTCCTCAAAACCCACGCGAGAAAGCCGCATGATAATATCCCTTTGGGAAAAATTTCCCAGGGAGACTAGTCCCAAATCTGCACATAAACCATCACCCCCTACAAAAGCAAAAGACTCGGTAGGCGGTGAAAACACCCCCCCCACCCCAATGAAAAGCGGGGTGCCTTGAGAAATAAAAAACCCCCGAAAAGTTGGGGGGCCCTAAAATTTTTAAAACTGCCCTCCCAGAAATATTTAAAGGGGGGATTACCAATAGACCCCCCTGGCTTTTCCTTAAAGGGGAGCGGGGCCCAGACACCTAAAGCCATACCGCCCAAACTGGGTTGTAGCCCCTTTTACGTTTTTTTCCCCAATGGGGCCAGCAGTAACAGCCGGGTTGTTTCGGGCCCTGTTTCCACCGCGAGGCCTGGTCATGGAATAGTCGGGGGGGAAAAATGACCCCGGAACAAACCCGGGAAGGGAAATCCTGGGCGCAGCATAAGCTACCTCTTCCCCCCTTCTTAGTACGGGTATAGTACCCCAAAACGCAATGATCCCTTACCTATAGCTACATCCACCATACCTAAGAGCAAGGGGGTGGATCCCACTATAAACTAAAAGAAGCTTAAAAAATTTAGGGCCCCTAATCAAAGGGGGGACCCCCGAGCCCCCTTCCCGTCCACATTTCTTGAAAAATTTTTTGGGGCTAAATGTAAGAGAAGGAGTTGCAAAAGGGGGCCCCCATAACAGTTTTTAAGGGTTCCCGGGCCCAAAAAGTAGGGCCCCCCACTTAAAATTTAAAAGGTTTCCACCACCCTGAGTGTTTGTGGTTGTACAGGACCCCCGTAGACAATTATAGTTACTGCTGATTTTCCCCAAACAGCCGTGAAACTCCTATGCCGGTACGATTACGTGGGGTTTCCCTGCGGGAATTAAGTAGAGGGTGAATTTCGTTTTTTTTTGGGGGTATTAAAACCCGGAGGGGTTTCGGGGGTCACCCCCCGCGGCCTGGTCTGAGACCAGGCCTCGTGGGGGGATTCCCAAAGGCTGATCAACCCGGCTGTTAAATGCGGCCACACGCAAACCGATGTACGAACCACAGCCCGGCTGGCAGGTACTTACTTTAGGTGCCTGTCCAGCAACTTTTTTGAAGACACCCAGGGGTCTTTTTTGGAAAGCCCCCCCTTACTTATGCTGGGAGGCCGTTGAACAGTCTTGGGGCCCCTAAACACTTACAAAGGTGGCCCTCTTATTTGTACTCGGGGGAAACCCAGGGTTTTCTTTGGGGGGAATGTTGTATCTCCTCCGAGTTTTTTTGGCTTTCGGGGGGAAACGGGTTTTTTCGTGTGCAATTTTTGGGACTAATCCCCCTAGTTTTTAAAAAAGTTTTATATTACCCATGAAATCTTTCCCGCATGCATTCCAGGGAATAAAAAAACCGAAAAGATTTTAACCGTTCCCAGTAATTTTAGGAGCTTGATCGAAACTTATGTGTGCCGTGAAGGTTTTCTGTACACGCCCAGGTCAGCAATTTTCGCCTGCCTTAAGGGGGGTAGTTAGGAAACAGCAGTTTTTCCACCTTTAAAAGAATAAGGGGTTTTGAAGAGAATCATCATGGGTTTTTAGCGTCCCTATTTTTGAAATTTTCCTTTTATCCATCCATCTTTTTTTGTAGAAACAATTTCAATCCCTTATTTTACACATAACGTACTCTTTTCCCTGGTCCCATAACCATCTAGCTGCTATAAAAAATACATAGCACATACAAAAAAAAATTTATAAAAAAATTTTTCCACACTCATCTCCTGCCCTCATTTTGTATCCCCAAATCGTGGTAAATTCCAAACCCCAACCCGTCCCCCAAACTCGTGCCCAAACCGGAAATCCAAACTCGCCCCCAAATTTGGGTTTTTTTCCCCAAAATAAAACGGGATCTTCAACTCGTGCCCAAATTTAAGGGATAGCTTAATGAAATTTGGGCAACTACAGTGACATGGCAACTGATATGATTTGTGGGGAGGGCCGCGTTCGATTCCCGGCGAAGGGGGGGAAAAATCGGACGTGTTTCCTTTCACCGGTTGTCTATGTTCACCCCCCTCAGTAAAAAGGGGGACCCTGGGTGTTATCGACTGGTTTTGATCGCATCCTGGGAAAAAAACGACCTAATTTTTCCCGAAATGCTCTTCATAACAAGGGGGTTTCTATAAAATAGTATTCTTGATGTCAATTAGGCCTGTATACCCCTTTTAAAATGTACTTGAAGTAAAATAATATTATTATTTTTATTATTTTTATTTTTTATTATTATTAATTATTAAACATTATTATAAAAAAAATTTAATTATTATTAATTAAATTTTTTATTATTATCATTTTGGAAAAAAAAGATGGGGCGTGCAACTTTGGGCCACCCCAAAAATCCGTGCCCCTTTTGAAAACAGGAAAAGCCAACCTTCCTTCCTGTAAGCTTTTCCGCCCTGAAATGTGTCACTCTTCAGTTCAGGAAAGACAATGCTATAACTTATATTGCAATGTACACCGCCTGAAGGATACAAGAACATACAGAACATCCAGACCATGGGAAAATCTGGGTAGCCACAGCTACTCCAGAGAGGTTTTTTAGCGCCAGGAAGGGAAAAGAGCTGGCAGGAAATGATAGAAATCGTACACCAACTCCAATCATTTCTGGAGTGGAATCACAGTCGATGGCCTCCACTCCAAAACAACATATATAAGTGCCAGGAAAAAAAGACCCCCCCTCCCCATACCACCAATCCGACGACATTCACCTCTGCAAATATACAAGGTCTAAAGCGAGCAACGAACAACAAAATACCTTCGTGGACTGCTTACAGAGTCAAATGCAATGTTCGCGGTTTTCACAGACCCACATAAAGGATCACTTTGACAACGAAATACAGATCCCGGGTTGCAACCTATACAGATGTGACAGAGTGAACAGGCAAAAGGGAGGGGAGGTTGGCCTGTATATCACTGAGTCACTTATATGCTCAGAACTACTAAATGCCTCAAATGGAGTAGTTGAAGTTTTAGCAGTAAAGATCGAGAACCAAAACCTGGTCACTGTGGTTGTATACAAGCCTCCGGATACAACGTCCCAACAATTCCAGGAACAGCTTTTGAAAACTGACCACTGTCTGGAAAATCTTCCAGCTCATGGTGGATTTCAACCTAAGGCACTTAAAATGGAGGAATACAGCAAATAATGTTGTAGCAGAGATAACACCAGGAGGCAGCTCAGATGAAAACTTGCACACACATGAGCTTTTAACCCTCTCAGGGTTTCGGCCCTACTAGTACGGCTTACGCGCCAGGGTCCTTGACATACTAGTACTCTTAAATTCTAGTGCCTTCAAATCTAGTGAGAGAAAGCTGGTAGGCCTACATATGAAAGAATGGGTCTATGTGGTCAGTGTGCGCAGTATAAAAAAATCCTGCAGCACACAGTGCGTAATGAGAAAAAAAAAAAAACTTTGACTATGTTTTTGGATTAAAACAGCGACTTTGCACTGCATTTTCGTATGGTATTTATTGTTGTATTCTAGTTTTCCTGGCCTCATTTTATAGAATGGAAGACTTATTACAGAAAATGAGATGATTTTGACTGATTTTACAATGAAAAGTACCTTGAAATTGAGCTCAAAGTAGCAGAAATGTTCGATTTTCACCAAAGTCCAAAAGTAAACAAATCATACTAAGCGTCTAATATTCTTTCACAAGTGCGCTGATATTATTTATACCATTTCTACACTAATGCAGTAGTCTGCATAACAGTAAATCTTCTATTTTTTGTGAGAATAAAAATTCAAAATGGAAAGCAAAAGAATGTAAGAGGAGCCTGGGGATGTGACTAATGAACAGAGGAAATGTTGTTTTAGTGCCAGGAATGTCTTTTTTGTTTATTCTGGACCCTATTTGGAAATTGGCATCTTTTGAAATTTGTGTGAAATTGGCAAAATTGCTAAATTCTGACCACTGTATTGGATAATTGAAATCGGTAAATGGGTGGTTTCTTGTACTGATCCGATAGAAAAAATGGAGTTCTAGCGATATAGTTATGATTTTTGTCGACTAGTACACTAGAATTGGCCGAAAATAGGGCTCAAAGTGGGCAAAATCGCCAATGCGTAAACATCGTCGAGACCGCTAACTTCGCGAGAGCATAATTCCGTAAGTTTTCCATCAAATTTCATACTTTTGGTGTCATTATGATCGGGAAAAGATTCTCTATCTTTTCATAAGTTTTTTTTTTTTTTTTTTTTTTTTTTTTTTTTGAAATTTGGGGGACCCTGAGAACAAGTCTCTGAGAGGGCCTGTGGACCCTGAAAGGGTTAAATCTCTGCACCAAATTCTCCTTAAGCCAACAAACAACAGAGCCTATAAGGTTGGAGAATACGCTGGACCTCATCTTCACTAACAATGATGATCTGATACAAAATGTCATCATATCAAACACAATATACTCAGATCACAACATATTAGAGGTCCAGACATGTTTGCGAGGAGCCCCAGACCGATAAAATGTGATCAGTCACGAGGGAGCCTTCATCAAATTCAACTTCAATAACAAAAACATAAGGTGGGACCAAGTAAACTAATAAACTGTGAAGATAGCCTAAGGAGCATGGATCCTAACCTATGTCTAGAACAAATTAACTCTGTGGCACTTGAGATATGCACAAGGCATATTCCCTTAAGGAAAAGGAGGAGAAAATGTAAACTAGAAAGAGAAAGTCGCTCCCTATACAGGCGACGGAAAAGAATAACAGAGCAGCTACAAGAGGCCAATATATCATCAATACGTAGGGAGACACTGGTCAGAGAAATAGCAAACATCGAACTAAAGTTAAAGGAATCTTGGAGTCAGGAAATGCAGGAAGAGCTAAAAGCCATAAATGAAATTGAAAGAAACCCAAAGTATTTCTTTTCTTATGCCAAATCGAAGTCGAGAACAACATCCAGTATTGGGGCCCTACTTAAATGGGATGGGTTAGTTTAATATGCTTATTATGCACCCCATACCCATCCTGTGGGCGGTAGTCAAAAGATTACAGAGGTACATAAGTGGTCCAGGGACTGGACTCCAAAGTTTTGATAGCTGAGCAAGTTACAGAGGTAATGAACTCCCAATTTACAAAGGTAATGAACTCACAATTTACAAAGGTAATGAACTCACAATTTACAAAGGTAATGAACTCCAGGTAGGTCTAGTCACAATCATGACAAGTTACAAAGGTATTTACAGATTACAGAGGTACGTAATGGGTCCAGGGACTGGGCCCCCAAAGTTTTGATAGCTGAACTAGGTACAAAGGTAATGAACTCACAAGTTACAAAGGTAATGAATCCTGTAAGAATGGTTACTTACGTTTATACATGACTACAATCATGAACAAATTATAGAGTAATGAGTAATTCACACTTCCACACCCGGTCACAACTGTAATGAGTTATTGGTGCAAATATTGATTGTTGAGTCACACACACACACACACACACACACACACACACACACACACACACACACACACACACACACACACACACACACACACACACACACACACACACAACACCACACACACATACACACACCACATACACACACACACAAGGCCAGGAGCTGAGTCTCGACCCCTGCAACCACAATTAGGTGAGTACACACACACACACAAACTCACACACACACACACACACACACACACACACACAAACACACACACACACACACACAACACACATACACAAACTCATACGCCCACACGCACATACACTCATACACACACACACTCATACACACACACTCATACACACACACACACACACTCATACACACACACCACACTCATACACACACACACACACACAAACACACACACAAACACACAACACACAAACACACACACAAACACACACACACATACACACACACGCACACACACACGCACACACAACACCACACACACACACACACACACACACACACACACACACACACACACACACACACACACACAGGAGCTTGGACTCGACCCCTGCAATCTCAAATAGGTGAGTGCACACACCACACACACACACACACACACACACACATACGCACTGACGACACTGGAGGACAGGAGGGTCAGGGGAGACATGATAACGACATATAAAAATACTGCATGGATAGACAAGGTGGACAAAGACAGGATGTTCCAGGGAGGGGACACAGAAACAAGAGGCCACAATTGGAAGTTGAAGACACAAATGAGTCAGAGAGATAGTAGGAAGTATTTCTTCAGTCATAGAGTTGTAAGGCAGTGGAATAGCCTAGAAAATGACGTAGTGGAGGCAGGAACCATACACAGTTTTAAGACGAGGTTTGATAAAGCTCATGGAGCGGGGAGAGAGAGGGCCCAGTAGCAACCGGTGAAAAGGCGGGGCCAGGAGCTAAGACTCGACCCCTGCAACCACAAATAGGTGAGTACAAATAGGTGAGTACACACACACACAGGTTTTGTGTACGGGCTCCAAGAAGCCAAGGGGGACAACTTTGAAGAAATAAAACAGGAGGAGAAAAAAATGATTGAAGGCATCATGAAAACAATAGGTGAAGGCGATATGACCCAGGTGACAAATTTTCAGAGAATTGGGTGGTTTGCGAGTGGAAGGATACGGCCTGTCAGAGTAACTTTCAAGGAAGAATCAGTTCGAACCAGGATTCTGCAAGAGAAAGCAAGACTGAGGGACAAACAGGGGTACCAGAGAGTATACCTCGACTGCGACAGAACACAAGAAGAAAGGACTACACTGAAAGAGAGGGTACAGAGACGCAAGGAGGAACGAGAGGCAATGACGAAGATGAGTAGGACCCAGACACAGGAGAAGGGCAAACACACCCCACAGAATCTCCCACCAAAAGACTCCAACCCCGACATTCCCAACGCAACTGAGCAACTACAACCCACTCACTGTTCCCTCTGCCACCAACCCCCATATCACAAACCTCACCCCAACAGCTGTCCCTTATGGGCATTCTGACCCCACCCCCATCATCACAAACCCCACCTACACCACAGCCCCATATAGGCCCCCACCAAGGCTCTCGCTCCCCCAACCCCAATATTCTTGCATGACCACAATGATAGAAAAGAAACTGAAAGTTTGGTACACAAACGCGGATGGAATAACGAATAAATATGAGGAGTGGAAAGAAAGAATCAGTGAAAAATCCCCAGATATCATAGCAGTCACAGAAACAAAACTCGCTGAGACAATAACAGACACAATCTTCCCAACGGGATATCAGATCCTGAGGAAAGATAGAAGGAGTAGAGGGGGAGGAGGGGTTGCACTGCTCATAAAACACCGATGGGGATTTGAGGAAATGGAAGACATGGACATGATTGGAGAAAGAGACTACATTGTAGGTACAATTCAGTCCGGAGAACATAAAGTAGCCATTGGAGTGATGTATAACCCACCACAGAACTGCAGGAGGCCAAGAGAGGAGTACGAAGAAAACAACAGGGTGATGGTGGACACACTGGCTGAGGTGGCAAGAAGAGCTCACTCGAGCAGAGCAAAGTTACTGGTAATGGGCGATTTCAACCACAGGGAGATCGACTGGGAAAACCTGGAGCCACATGGGGGTCCCGAAACATGGAGAGCCAAGATGATGGATGTGGTACTTGAAACCTCATGCATCAACATGTCAGGGACACAACCAGAGAGAGAGGGGAGGATGAGCCAGCAAGACTGGATCTTGTGTTCACCTGAGCAGTTCAGACATTGAAGACATCACTTACGAGAGGCCCCTTGGAGCTAGCGATCACGTGGTTCTGAGTTTTGATTATATAGTAGAGTTACAAGTGGAGAAGGTAACAGGAACTGAAGGGAACAGGCCAAACTATAAAAGGGGGACTACACAGGTATGAGAGACTTCCTGCAGGAGGTTCAGTGGGACAGAGAAATGGTAGGAAAATCAGTAAACGAGATGAATGGAATTGTGGCAACAAAGTGCAAGGAGGCAGAGGAAAGGTTTGTTCCCAAGGGAAACAGAAATAATAGGAAGACCAAAACGAGTCCTTGGTTTACCCGAAGGTGTAGGGAGGCAAAACTAAGTGCAACAGAGAATGGAAAGGTACAGGAGGCATAGGACCCAGGAAAACAAGGAGATTAGTAGAAGAGCCAGAAACGAGTATGCACAGATAAGGAGGGAGGCCCAGCGACAGTATGAAAACGACATAGCATCGAAAGTCAAATCTGACCCGAAACTGCTGTATAGCCACATTAGGAGGAAGACAACAGTCAAGGACCAGGTGATAAGGATGAGGAAAGAAGGTGGAGAACTCACAAGAAACGATCAAGAGGTATGTGAGGAGCTCATCACGAGATTTAAGGAAGTATTTACAGTAGAGACAGGAAGGACTCTGGGGCGACAGATCAGATGGGGACACCAGCAAGGAATACACCAATAAGTGTTGGACGACATACATACAGATGAGGAGGAGGTGAAGAAACTGCTAAGGGACATCGATACCTCAAAGGCAATGGGACCGGACAACATCTCCCCGTGGGTCCTTAGAGAGGGAGCAGATATGTTGTGCGTGCCACTTACCACAATCTTCAACACGTCCCTGGAAACTGGGCAACTACCTGAGGTATGGAAGACAGCAAATGTAGTTCCCATTTTTAAAAAAGGAGACAGAAAAGAGGCACTAAACTATAGACCTGTGTCATTGACGTGTATAGTATGCAAAGTTATGGAGAAGATTATCAGGAGGAGAGTGGTGGAGCACCTGGAACGGAACAAGAGTATAAATGCCAACCAGCACGGATTCATGGAAGGCAAATCCTGTGTCACAAACCTTCTGGAGTTTTATGATAAAATAACAGAAGTAAGACACGAGAGAGAGGGGTGGGTTGATTGCATCTTCTTGGACTGCAAGAAGGCCTTTGACACAGTTCCTCACAAGAGATTAGTGCAGAAGCTAGAGCATCAGGCGCATATAACAGGAAGGGCACTGCAGTGGATCAGAGAATACCTGACAGGGAGGCAACAACGAGTCATGGTACGTAATGATGTATCACAGTGGGCACCTGTGACGAGCGGGGTCCCACAGGGGTCGGTCCTAGGACCAGTGCTATTTTTGGTATATGTGAACGACATGATGGAAGGGTTAGACTCAGAAGTGTCCCTGTTTGCAGATGATGTGAAGTTAATGAGGAGAATTAAATCTGATGAGGACCAGGCAGGACTTCAAAGAGACTTGGACAGACTGGACACCTGGTCCAGCAAATGGCTTCTCGAATTTAATCCTGCCATATGCAAAGTCATGAAGATAGGGGAAGGGCACAGAAGACCACAGACAGAGTATAGGCTAGGTGGCCAATGACTGCAAACCTCACTCAAGGAGAAAGATCTTGGAGTGAGTATAACACCGAGCATGTCTCCGGAAGCACACATCAATCAGATAACTGCTGCAGCATATGGGCGCTGGCAAACCTGAGAACAGCATTCCGATACCTTAGTAAGGAATCGTTCAAGACACTGTACACCGTGTATGTCAGGCCCATACTGGAGTATGCAGCACCTGTTTGGAACCCGCACTTGATAAAGCACGTCAAGAAACTAGAGAAAGTACAAAGGTTTGCGACAAGGTTAGTTCCAGAGCTAAGGGGAATATCCTATGAAGAAAGATTAAGGGAAATCGGCCTGACGACACTGGAGGACAGGAGGGTCAGGGGAGACATGATAACGACATATAAAATACTGCGTGGAATAGACAAGGTGGACAAAGACAGGATGTTCCAGGGAGGGGACACAGAAACAAGAGGCCACAATTGGAAGTTGAAGACACAAATGAGTCAGAGAGATATTAGGAAGTATTTCTTCAGTCATAGAGTTGTAAGGCAGTGGAATAGCCTAGAAAATGATGTAGTGGAGGCAGGAACCATACACAGTTTTAAGACGAGGTTTCATAAAGGTCATGGAGCGGGGAGAGGGCCCAGTAGCAACCGGTGAAGAGGCGGGGCCAGGAGCTAAGACTCGACCCCTGCAACCACAAATAGGTGAGTAGGTGAGTACACACACACACACACGTGGTAATGCATTATTTACAGCTAGCAAAGTCAGGGTATTTCTCCAGAATGGTCTGTAATATACCACTGTGGATAAAATACTTTGCCATTTCTTGAACACTTCTGAGTGAGTTGTTTCTAAATTCATTAATTTTATCGCACTCCAGTACATAATGACGCAGGGTGTGACAATAGTCCATCTGGCAAAGTTTACATTTCGTTTGGTCTACATCTGGTGGTGGTGATTTAACCTGCCAAAGATACTTGTAACCCAGCCGGAGCCGGGCGGTAGTGACATCCAAGAGTCTGCTTATTTTGTTGGATGCACCATAGACATGGGGCTCCTCCTGCATGATAGAATGATGATAGATGGACTGACTGGTGTCAATCTCCCTGAGTCTTAAGTCAATAAAATTCAGTTGAAGTTCTTTTCGTATTATTGCTCTCAAACTACTACATGACAAGCCAAGATTGTAATCTACTCCCTCTTTGAAAGCATACAGCTTAGCCAATTTATCAGTTCTATCATGCATCTGAAGACCAATGTGAGATGGAATCCACAGCATGTGCACTGTCCACAATCTTACCATACTTATGTCTGGCTTCTGACACAAGCATGCCACATTTTATACTTAATGAGTTGAGAGCATTTATGGATGACAGAGAATCAGTTACAATTAAACTGTCAATCTTAGATACATAGATGCATTTCAGTGCAAGGAGTATGGCAAACAGTTCTGTCTGAAGGGTAGAGGCCCAATTATTAAAGATGCCCTCTGAATGTCACATACAAGGCTATAAATTATTCCACACTGACAGGGTCAACAGGAAAGGTGGTGGAGTAGCGATGTATGTCAGAGACAATTTAAATTGTTGTGTTAGACAAGATATTAAATTAGAAGCGTCAGCCACTGAATCTGTTTGGTTACAGCTTCTCGAGGGCCGAGAAAAACTAATTTTGGGTGTGATTTACAGGGCCCCAAATCTTGATAGGGAGTGCAGTAAACTTCTATGGGACGAAATTCGTAAGGCATCTACATACGAAAATGTTGTGCTAATGGGAGATTTCAACTATAGACGATTGACTGGAGCAATTTGACAGGAAATTTAGAGTCGGGTGACTTTCTTGATACGATCCAGGATTGTTTTTTAAAACAGTTTGTGACAGAGCCAACTAGGGGAAATAACCTCCTTGACTTGGTTCTTGCCAGTAGGGAAACACTAATTAATAATCTTGAGGTTAATGATGAGCTTGGGGAGAGTGATTCACAAATCACTCAGTTTTAACATATCATGGAATTCCCCTAATAATGGCAATCAAGTCTCCGTCCTGACTTTCGCTTGGCTGATTTCATAGGACTGAAAAAATTACTTAGGTGGGCTGAACTGGAATGACCTGACTAAGGGTCAGGTAGGTGGTGATGGTTGCCGATATGATGCTTTCCAGGGCATAGTTCTAGCTGCTCAGTCAAATTATGTTCCAAATAGGGAAATCAGATCAAACAAAAATGATCCTAAATGGTATGAACAATAGATTAAAATATCTGATTGGTCAAAAGAGAGGCATATATAGGCAAATCAAAAGAGGAGAGGGGCAATTGAGAAATCGATATATTCAGTTAAAGAGAGAAATAAAAAGGGAATTGAAAAAGCAAAAAGAGATTATGAGGTTAAAGTTGCAAGAGAATCGAAGACTAACCCAAAGGATTCTTTCAGGTATACAGAAGTAAGATCAGGGACAAGATAGGCCCACTCAAAAGTTCCTCGGGTCAGCTCACTGACAGTGATAAGGAAATTGTGTAGAATTTTTAACACATACTTCCTCTCAGTTTTTACACAGGAGGATACCAGCGATATTCCAGTAATGATAAATTATGTAGAACAGGACGATAAAAACTGTGTACTATTAGGGTCACAAGTGACATGGTCCTTAGGCAAATAGATAAATTAAAACCTAACAAATCCCAGGCCCTGATGAACTGTATGCAAGGGTTCTAAAGGAATGTAAAGAGGAGCTTGCACACCTTTGGCTAATCTTTTCAACATATCACTCAAACTGGCATGGTGCCAGATAAGTGGAAAATGGCAAATGTGATACCTATTTTCAAAACAGGTGACAGGTCCTTAGCTTCGAACTATAGACCAATAAGCCTAACCTCCATAGTGGGAAAATTTATGGAATCAATAATTGCCGAGGCAGTTCGTAGCCACCTTGAAAAGCATAAATTAATCAACGAATCTCAGCATGGTTTTACAAAGGGGCGTTCCTGCCTTACGAATTTATTAACTTTTTTCACTAAGGTATTTGAGGAGGTAGATCATGGTAATGAATATTGATATTGTGTATATGGACTTCAGTAAGGCTTTTGACAGGGTCCCACATCAGAGACTATTGAGGAAATTAATGCACATGGAATAGGAGGAGAAATTTTTTCCTGGATAGAGGCATGGTTGACAAATAGGCAGCAGAGAGTTTGCATAAATGGGGAGAAATCAGAGTGGGGAAGTGTCACGAGCGGTGTTTCCACAGGGGTCAGTGTTGGGCCCCTGCTGTTCACAATCTACATAAACGACATAGATGAGGGCATAAAGAGCGACATCGGCAAGTTTGCCGATGACACCAAAATAGGCCGTCGAATTCATTCTGACGAGGACATTCGAGCACTCCAGGAAGATTTGAATAGACTGATGCAGTGGTCGGAGAAGTGGCAGATGCAGTTTAATATAGACAAATGCAAAGTTCTAAATGTTGGACAGGACAATTAATCATGCCACATATAAACTAAATAATGTAGATCTTAATATTACGGATTGCGAAAAAGATTTAGGAGTTCTGGTTAGCAGTAATCTGAAACCAAGACAACAGTGCATAAGTGTTCGCAATAAAGCTAATAGAATCCTTGGCTTCATATCAAGAAGCATAAATAATAGGAGTCCTCAGGTTGTTCTTCAACTCTATACATCCTTGGTTAGGCCTCATTTAGATTATGCTGCACAGTTTTGGTCACCTTATTACAGAATGGATATAAATTCTCTGGAAAATGTACAAAGGAGGATGACAAAGTTGATCCCATGTATCAGAAACCTTCCCTATGAGGATAGACTAAGGGCCCTGAATCTGCACTCTCTAGAAAGACGTAGAATTAGGGGGGATATGATTGAGGTGTATAAATGGAAGACAGGAATAAATAAAGGGGATGTATAAATAGTGTGCTGAAAATATCTAGCCTAGACAGGACTCGCAGCAATGGTTTTAAGTTGGAAAAATTCAGATTCAGGAAGGATATAGGAAAGTACTGGTTTGGTAATAGAGTTGTGGATGAGTGGAACAAACTCCCAAGTACGTTATAGAGGCCAGAAACGTTGTGTAGCTTTAAAAATAGTTGGATAAATACATGAGTGGATGTGGGTGGGTGTGAGTTAGACCTGATAGCTTGTGCTACCAGGTCGGTTGCCGTGTTCCTCCCTTAAGTCAATGTGACCTGACCTGACTAGGTTGGGTGCATTGGCTTAAGCCGGTAGGAGACTTGGACCTGCCTCGCATGGGCCAGTAGGCCTTCTGCAGTGTTCCTTCGTTCTTATGTTCTTATGTTCTTATTTCTTTAAGAGAGTCATCACTCTGTACGACAACAGCAGCACTACCAGCTGCACCAGTGGATTGGTGAACAGAACCATCAACGTAAATAATTTGCGAGAGTGTGTGCTGTGTGACTAAGTTATCAATACAGCTCAAGGCATCATGTTTGGCTTAGGCGAAGTTTTGGTTGTGATTTAAGAAGTAGTTTGGGGGGAAATGGAGGAATGGTAGTTTGGAATGGGGTAATATCCCATGGAGCGGAGAAGTGCCGTTGTTGCCTTACTTGACATAGATCATGTATCTGATTCACGCGGAGGTCGATTTCAGTTTTTTCGATCCATCTGGAGGAGTGTTCACCAGTGCTGAGGAAAGTTTGGAGGGCTTCTGTGCAGGGGTTTGAATGGGCTTGCCTGAGCATATTAACCCCAATTAGGATATTTCTTTCAGTAACATGATCTCTGATGCTTGGAATATCAAGTTCTTTTTGCATATTTAAAATTTTGGCAGTATGAGGGCATCCTAAAATGATCCTCATTGCTTCGTTCTGCAGTTTTTCCAGCCCTCCAAGCTTCCAGTCAGACACAAGAGCAAGTAGTGGCGCAGCATAATCAACCAATGATCTAATATAAGCAAGATACATCATTTTCACAATTTTAACATTAGCACCATACCTGGGGTGAAGCCCTGCCACAACTCTAAGTGCTCTTAGTCGTTCTTTGTATTGGCGACAAAGTCTTGTTACAACAGGTCCAAGTAGTGGAACCTCAAAACCTAGATACCTGTATCTGCTTACATATTCTAGAAGAGACCCATCATGCAACTGTATCTGACGAACTGTGCCTCTCTGTCGAGGAGGACGCCTGTTGAGTATCTTTGTTTTATCCCCTGAGATTATTAACCCCAGGTCCTGACACGAGGCTAGTACATGATTAAGAATGTTTTGGGTGTTGGAGAATCCGGTGGTGTGAATCATTATATCATCAGCAAAACTAATCATATAATGATGGGGCTGGCTAGGCATGGCATTAAGTAAGGCATTAATCAGAATATTGAAAAGGGTGGGACTAAGCACACCTCCCTGTGTGGTTCCTAATTCAAAGTCTTTAGTTGGAATGGGTCCTACACAGATGACAGCAAGGAAATGAGTGAGCTACTCAAGTCCCAATATGACTCGGTTTTTAACGAGCCGCTAACCAGACTGAGAGTCGAAAACCTGAATGAATTTTTTATGAGAGACACAGAATTTGGTAGACACATACCTACCTAATATTGTCCTGACGCCAAATGACTTCGAAAAGACGATAAATGACATGCCCATTCACTCTGCCCCAGGCCCAGACTCATGGAACTCCGTGTTCATCAAGAACTGCAAGAAGCCCCTATCATGAGCTCTTAACATCCTATGGAGAGGGAGCATGGACACTGGGGTTGTCACTGTTACTAAAAAACAACAGACATAGCTCCACTCCACAAAGGGGGCAGTAAAGCAATAGCAAAGAACTACAGACCGATAGCGCTAACGTCCCATATCATAATAATCTTTGAAAGGGTTCTAAGAAGCAAGATCACCACTCATCTAGATACCCATCAGTTACACAACCCAGGGCAGCATGGGTTTAGAGCAGGACGCTCCTGTCTGTCCCAACTACTGGACCACTACGACAAGGTCCTGGATGCTCTAGAAGACAAAAAGAATGCAGATGTAATATACACAGACTTTGCAAAAGCCTTTGACAAGTGTGACCATGGAGTAACAGCGCACAAAATGCGTGATAAAGAAATAACAGGAACAGTTGGTAGATGGATCTATAATTTCCTAATAAACAGAACACAAAGAGTTGTAGTCAACAGAGTAAAGTCTGAGGCAGCTACGGTGAAAAGCTCTGTTTCACAAAGCACAGTACTCGCTCCCATCTTGTTCCTCATGCTCATATCGGACATAGACAGGGATATCAGCCAGAGAGCCGTGTCTTCCTCTGCAGACGACACCCGAATTTGCATGACAGTGTCCTCCATTGAAGACACTGCAAGACTCCAGGCGGACATCAACCAAATCTTTAAATGGGCTGCAGAAAACAATATGAAGTTCAACGATGAGAAATGTCAATTATTTCGATATGGAAAACGTGAGGAAATTAAAACTTCATCGGAGTATAAAACAAATTCCAAGCACACAATAGAGCGAAAAACTAATGTAAAAGACCTGGGAGTGATCATGTTAGAGGATCTCACCTTCAAGGACCATAAGTGTATCAATCGCATCTGCCAGAAAAATGACAGGATGAATGATGAGAACCTTCAAAACCAGGGATGCCAAGCCCATGATGACACTCTTCAGGTCACTTGTTCTATCTTCTATTGCTGCACACTAACAGCACCTTTCAAAGCAGGTGAAATTGCTGACCTACAAAATGTACAGAGAACCTTCACGGCACGCATAACTGCGATAAAACACCTCAATTACTGGGAACGCTTAAAGTTCCTAAACCTGTACTCCACAGAACGCAGGCTGAAGAGATACATGATTATACACGCTTGAAAAATCCTAGAGGGATTAGTACCAAACTTGCATATGAAAATCACTCCCTACGAAAGCAAAAGACTCGACAGACGATGCAACATCCCCCCAATGAAAAGGAGAGGTGCCACTAGCACGATAAGAGACAACACAATAAGTGTGAGGGGCCCAAGACTGTTCAACTGCCTCCCAGCATACATAAGGGGGATTACCAGTAGACCCCTGGCTGTCTTCAAGCAGGCACTGGACAAACACCTAAAGTCAGTACCCGACCAGCCGGGCTGGGGGTCGTATGTTGGACTGCGTGCGGCTAGCAGTAACAGCCTGGTTGATCAGGCCCTGGTCCACCATGAGGCCTGGTCACAAACCGGGCCGCGGGGGCGTTGAGCCACGGAACTCTAGGTATACTCCAGGTATTATTATTATTATAGTAGTAGTAGTATTATGTGTCACCCCAGAGTGAGTGGAATGAATTCTGGGCTAGATTTAGTTCTTCTGTAGATACCAGAGGTCAAGATAAGGTAGCGAAGTTGCAGTACCTCAGGGGTCCACTCAGAGGTAAAGCACTCACCTTAGTAAAGAGTTATGGTACAGTAGCCGCGAGATACAAGCAGATAGTGACTATACTTAAAAAATACTTATATAAGTCAGGATAGGAAAAGACTCAAGTTGATGGATAAATTGTTAGGTATACCATCACCTGACCATACGTATCCTGTGCCAGTGAGCGTCACTAAGGATTCAACTTAATATTTATTTTATTTTATTAACACACTGGCCGATTCCCACCAAGGCAGGGTGGCCCGAAAAAGAACAACTTTCACCATCATTCACTCCATCACTGTCTTGCCAGAAGGGTGCTTTACACTACAGTTTTTAAACTGCAACATTAACACCCCTCCTTCAGAGCGCAGGCACTGTACTTCCCATCTCTAGGACTCAAGTCCGGCCTGCCGGTTTCCCTGAACCCCTTCATAAATGTTACTCTGCCCACACTCCAACAGCACGTAAAGTATTAAAAACCATTTGTCTCCATTCACTCCTATCAAACACGCTCACGCATGCCCGCTGGAAGTCCAAGCCCCTCGCACACAAAACCTTCTTTATCCCCTCCCTCCAACCTTTCCTAGGCCGACCCCTACCCCGCCTTCCTTCCACTACAGACTGATTACTCCTGAAGTCATTCTGTTTCGCTCCATTCTCTCTACATGTCCGAACCACCTCAACAACCCGCCCTCTGGACAACAGTTTTGGCAATCCCGCACCTCCTCCTAACTTCCAAACTACGAATTCTCTGCATTATATTCACACCACACAATGTCCTCAGACATGACATCTCCACTGCCTCCAGCCTTCTCCTCGCTGCAACATTCATCACCCATGCTTCACACCCATATAAGAGCGTTGGTAAAACTATACTCTCATACATTCCCCTCTTTGCCTTCAAGGACAAAGTTCTTTGTTTCCACAGACTCCTAAGTGCACTGCTCACCCTTTTCCCCTCATCAATTCTATGATTCACCTCATCTTTCATAGACCCATCTGCTGACACGTCCACTCCCAAATATCTGAATACATTCACCTCCTCCATACTCTCTCCCTCCAATCTGATATCCAGTCTTTCATCACCTAATCTTTTTGTTACCCTCATAAACTTACTCTTTCCTGTATTCACTTTTAATTTTCTTCTTTTGCATACCCTACCAAATTCATCCACCAACCTCTGCAACTTCTCTTCAGAATCTCCTAAGAGCACAGTGTAATCAGCAAAGAGCAACTGTGACAACTCCCACTTTATGTGTGATTCTTTATCTTTTAACTCCACGCCTCTTGCCAAGACCCTCGCATTTACTTCTCTTTCAACCCCATCTATAAATATATTAAACAACCACGGTGACATCACACTTCCTTGTCTAAGGCCTACTTTTACTGGGAAATAATCTCCCTCTTTCCTACATACTCTAACTTGAGCCTCTGAAATGCATCTATGTATCAAAGATTGACAGTTTAATTGTAACTGTTTCTCTGTCATCCATAAATGCTCTCAACTCATTAAGCATAAATTGTGGCATGCTTGTGTCAGAAGCCAGACACAGGTATGGTAGGATTGTGGACAGTGGAGTCAGAGTGCACATGCTGTGGATTCCATCTCACATTGGTCTTCAGATGCATGATAGAACTGATAAATTGGCTAAGCTGTATGCTTTCAAAGAGGGAGTAGATTACAATCTTGGCTTGTCAGGTAGTAGTTTGAGAACAATAATACGAAAAGAACTTCAGCTGAATTTTATGGACTTAAGGCTCAGGGAGATTGACACCAGTGAGTCCATCTATCATCATTCTATCATGCAGGAGGAGCCACATGTCTATGGTGCATCCAACAAAATAAGCAGACTCTTGGATGTCATCTACCGCCCGGCTCCGGCTGGGTTACAAGTATCTTTGGCAGGTTAAATCACCACCACCAGATGTAGACCAAACGAAATGTAAACTTTGCCAGATGGATTATTGTCACACCTTGCGTCATTATGTACTGGAGTGTGATAAAATTAATGAATTTAGAAACAACTCACTCAGAAGTGTTCAAGAAATGGCTAAGTATTTTATCCACAGTGGTATATTACAGACCATTCTGGAGAAATACCCTGACTTTGCTAGCTGTAAATAAAGCATTACCACATATGTGCATGTGTGGTGTGTGTGTGTGGTGTGTGTGTGTGTGTGTGTGTGTGTGTGTGTGTGTGTGTGTGTGTGTGAGGTGTGTGTGGTGGTGTGTGTGTGTGAGTGTGTGAGTGTGTGGTGTGTGTGTGTGTGTGTGTGTGTGTTGTGTGTGTGTGTGTGTGTGTGTGTGTGTGTGTGTGGTGAGTATGAGTGTGTGTGTGTATGAGTGTGTGTGTGTGTATGAGTGTAGTGTGTGTATGAGTGTGTGTGTGTGTATGAGTGTGTGTGCGTGTGTGTGTATGAGTTTGTGTGTGTGGGTGGTGTGTGTGTGTGTGTGGGGGTGTGTGTGTGTGTGTGTTTATGTGTGTGTGTGTATGAATTTGTATGTGTGTGTGTTAGAGAGAGACTCAGCAATCAACATTTGCACCAATAACTCAGTACAGTTGTGACCGGGTGTGGAAGTGTGAATTGCTCATTACTCTAAAATTTGTTCATGATTGCACCCATGTATAAACGTAAGTAACCATTCTTACAGTATTCATTACCTTTGTAACTTGTGAGTTCATTACCTTTGTAACTTGTGAGTTCATTACCTTGTACCTAGTTCAGCCATCAAAACTTTGGAGCCCGGTCCCTGGACCCATTGTGTACCTCTGTAATCTGTAAATACCTTTGTAACTTGTCATGATTGTGACTAGACCTACCTGGAGTTCATTACCTTTGTAAATTGTGAGTTCATTACCTTTGTAAATTGTGAATTCATTGCCTCTGTAACTTGCTCAACTATTAAAACTTTGAGGCCCAGTCCCTGGACCAATTATGTACCTCTGTAATCTTTTGACTACCTCCCACAGGATGGGTATGGGGTGCATAATAAACATATTAAACTAAACTGAAGCCTCACTATCCTCGTAAAAACTCTTCACTGCTTTCAGTAACCTACCTCCTACACCATACACCTGCAACATCTGCCACACTTCCCCCCTATCCACCCTGTCATACGCCTTTTCCAAATCCATAAATGCCACAAAAACCTCTTTAGCCTTATCTAAATACTGTTCACTTATATGTTTCACTGTAAACACCTGGTCCACACACCCCCTACCTTTCCTAAAGCCTCCTTGTTCATCTGCTATCCTATTCTCCGTCTTACTCTTAATTCTTTCAATAATAACTCCACCATACACTTTACCAGGTATACTCAACAAACTTATCCCCCTATATTTTTTGCACTCTCTTTTGTCCCCTTTGCCTTTATACAAAGGAACTATGCATGCCAATCCCCAGGTACCTTACCCTCTTCCATACATTTATTAAATAATAGCACAAACCACTCCAAAACTATATCCCCACCTGCTTTTAACATTTCTATCTTTATCCCATCAATCCCAGCTGCCTTACCCCCTTTCATTTTACCTACTGCCTCACGAACTTCCCCCACACTCACAACTGGCTCTTCCTCACTCCTACAAGATGTTATTCCTCCTTGTCCTGTACACGAAATCACAGCTTCCCTATCTTCATCAACATTTAACAATTCCTCAAAATATTCCTTCCATCTTCCAAATACCTCTAACTCTTCATTTAATAACTCTCCTCTCCTATTTTTAACTGACAAATCCATTTGTTCTCTAGGCTTCCTTAACTTGTTAATCTGCTTAGATTCCACTCACATGACAGGAAAAAAGACTTAATTATTGCATCTATTAAAGTAAAGAAAGAGGTATACATAAACAAGTGTCTTACCAAAAAACGTCAGAACCTCCTGTATAGAGTCAGAAAACTTAAGCGGGAGAATAACGACACAATACACCAATGCTTCACACGAGATGGGAAAATTCTTGTTAGGAAAACAAATGTAGGTCAACTGTACACAATCACGAGCGAGAATGATCTATCACGATTTCTCAGGGATACTAATCTTACAGAGAATAACTAAACAATGTCCAACTTAAAAGCCTACGTAGTGTAGTGTATGTTTTGCTCCATTATTGTTCAAATTTCATTGTGCAATCTCTTAGTAATTAAATAATCAACTACCTCATTTTGTGATTTTACTAGTAAGCATAAGTCACCTTATGTGATTTTGTTATTTACTATTGTTCGCTTAAACATTAGCTGAATTGATACTTTCTCTGTCCATATTACTACCTCATATTTTTTTAAATACTATCAATTGATATTACTTACTAAAATTAATAATTATCATTTTTACTAAAATTTCAATTTACTCTTAACATTTTTGACATTTAATAACCATTACTTGTCTAATTACCTTTACCTGTTTTAATACCACATTTACTATCTGTCTACCATCTTACTATCATATTATAACCAAGACATTACCATTGTTATTTTTTTACTATTATTCTTTTGGTACTTTAATTGTGAATTTTATTTTGTCAATTTAAATCTAGTTATAATCTTGATCTTGTCAACAACCTATACCAGACTCTAGTGCAATTGCAAGTACCATTTCAAATTGTATTTTTATATTATAAGTTTTTATATTATAATTCCTACCATCTGTCCATTTAACTTTGTTTACCATTACTTAATTTTAGTCCCTTATATATTTTCTCCTTTATTTTAGCTTTATATAACTACCCTAGTTTATATATTCACAATTGTTAAAATAATCAAGGTGCTATTCTCAGGTGCTAAAGTAGAATAAGTTCACAATTTTGCCATTATATTCCAAAGCTCATTTATTTGATTACCACTTTATTGTTCACCACAACCTATATTAGTCCCTTTTATATTATAATTTTATACTATAATTCTAACTTTAAAAAATTACCTTTATAGTACTACCTACTATCATATTCCCAAGCTCCATTATTTGATCATCACTTTATTTGTATTAGTCCCTTTTATATTGTCTCCATTATTTTAGCTTAAAAAAAAAAAAAAAAAAAAACTACCTTAGCTCATTATTTTACATTTGTTAAATAATTCAGGTGCTATTTTTTAGCTTAAGACTATTTACTTTGTTTTATACTTAATTCTAACTACAGATTCACTACAAATCTTATGATTACAAGCATTGATCCTGATACCCAACCTCTTATTTAATGACTTAAATGAATCAAACAGTTACTGTAAATTATTACTACACTGCAGAACAATCAAAGGCACTTCTCAGTGCCAACAACAACATAACTATCTTAACTACAATATCAGATCTTTAAGCAAGCATTACGATGACCTCATAGCATTACTAAATTCCTTACATGCCAATATGTCCATCATTACACTAACTGAAACCTGGCTAAAGCCTGATAGTACAGATGTCTATGCCATTCCTGGTTACACAGCCATACACAACTGTAGGCCAGACCAACAAGGGGGTGGCACAGCCATATACTACTCAGACCAACTAGAATGTATCACTAATACTTGCACAAGGGATGAACATGGGGAATAATAATAGCTAAATTCAAATCCAAATATCTACAAAAACCTCTCACATTGATAAACATCTACAGAGTTCCACAGTCAAACATTAGCCAATTTAGTCAAAACCTAGGAAGTATGATAACTGATGCACGCATGAACAAGATCACTTACTACTCTCAGGTGACTTCAATATAAATCTCCTGCAAGACCAGGACCCACACGTTACTGAATTCACAAACACAATGAGTAACTGTATGCTACTACCAACAGTAACAAAACCTACAAGAGTTACGGAGACTAGTGTTTCCCTACTTGACCACATCTGGACCAACACCATAATCCCCTTTAAAATCAGCATAATTACAGATAATACCACAGACCACTACCCTACTTTCCTCATAACAACTCTGGTAAACTACCCCAAGACACTACTAAAGTCACCTTCAGACTTCACAATGAGGCAGCCATTAATAACTTCACAACAGCAGTAGCAAACATTGATTGGCACACATGAGCTAGAAATCTATACAGATATTGACGAATGTATTAATAATTTTCTAAAAAAGACCCAATACCTCTATAACAAGCACTGCCCTAAAAAAACTAAACAGATGACAGCTAAGAGACTGAACAGTCCCTGGCTAACACCCAGCATTCTCAAATCCATAAATACAAAACACCAATATGAAAAACGGTACAGAATGGGTCACATAACCAGAGACCAAACAAAACGTTACTCGTCAATCCTAACCAGCCTGATAAGAAGGGCAAAAAAATTGTATTATGAGAACAGATAATCCAACTAACGAGGTGATATAAAAAAGACCTGGAAAACCCTATCAGAAATTCTGGGAACAAAAAAGATATCGCGAAATAGCGAAATAAAATTAGCAAAATCAGATGAACCCCAACTCCCACCAACAGAAACAGCAAACAGACTCAATGATTTCTTCTCCACTATAGGACAAAACCTTGCCAATAAAATCCCAAGCTCAGATACCCCACCAAATGACTACCTCACCGGCAACTACCCGAACACTGTTCCTAGCTCCGACTAACCCATACAAAGTCTCCCTTATTATCAACGCACTAAAAAACAAGGCAGGAGATTTAAATACCTTACCACCCTTTATATACAAAAAAGTGTCACAAGTGCTATCACCAATCATTGCAACACTCTTTAACAAATCCATTGAATCCTCCACCTTCCCTACAGTACTCAAAATAGCAAGGGTCACCCCGATCCACAAAGGAGGAGACCAGAGTTGAATAACTATAGGCCAATATCCAACTTACACCCTCTCTCAAAAATCTTCGAAAAATTAATTCATAAACGATCTACTCTTAACCTTATCTCCCAAAACATACTCAACCCCTGCCAATTTGGATTCAGGCCTAATAAAAATACTAATGATGCTATTATACACATGCTAGAACATATATACACTGCAATAGAGAAAAAAGAAGTCCCACTGGGGATCTTCATTGACTTACGTAAAGCTTTGATACAGTTGACCATGACTTGCTCCACGTAAAATTGTCACACTATGGTATAAGAGGGCACTCCCTCAACTACCTCAAGTCATACCTCAGCAACAGAAGCCAATATGTGTACGCAAATGGGGCAAACTCTTCTGCGCAATCAATTACAGTTGGTGTCCCACAGGGAAGTGTCCTTGGCCCTCTTCTCTTTCTCCTATACATAAATGACCTTCCAAATGCTTCGCAATTACTCAAAACCCACACTATTTGCAGATGACACTACATACATCTTCTCTCACCCGAGCCCAGTCACGCTAGCCAATACTGTAAATACCGAATTACAGAAAATATCTACCTGGATGAGGACTAACAAACTTACACTAAACACTGACAAAACCTACTTCATTCAGTTTGGTAACAGAGCTACAGATGTCCCTCTTAACATAATGATAAACGGATCACCTATCACAAAGCTAACAGAGGGAAAATTCTTAGGAAATCCACCTTGATAATAGACTCAAATTTCATACACATATACAACAAATTTCTAAGAAAAATTTCCAAGACTGTAGGCATACTATCGAAGATACGGTACTATGTTCCACAGTCAGCCCTCCTGGCCCTATATCACTCTCTTATTTACCCCTATCTCACCTATGGAATTTGTGCATGGGGTTCAACAACAATTAACCATCTCAGACCACTAATTACCCAACAAAAGGCTGCAGTTAGAATGATAACAAATTCTCACTACAGGCAGCACACTCCACCAATATTCAATACACTAAACCTACTCACCATACAAAACATCCATACTTATTACTGCACCTATTACATACTAGAACACTTAACTCTGATATTAACCCTCCCCCTCAAACATCTCCTTGCCAACCTCAACAGAACACATGACCATAACACAAGGCACAGATCACTCTTTGATGTTCCTCGTGTCCATCTCACACTATGCAAAAACTCAATGCACATAAAAGGGCCCTAAAATCTGGAATTCATTACCTGTAAATATAAAAGAAACACTATACCTGTTTATAAATTCAAGTCTCTTCTCAAAGATCACTTACTCACCCAAAAACCAAATAAATACTGAATAAACTGACCTTATAAATTGTATATCTTAAATGTTTCTCACAATTACATCACATAAATGTTAAACCTAAAACCCAATCTAACTTTATTATTTTTTTAAATACACTACCTAACAGAATACTCCATACGACTGAATGTACAACAATGCATGCAACCATATGACCTGTCTTTGTAATACTCATTTGTGCTTTATAGTTATCTGTTTACAATAATGTATTATCACTGATTTCATCATTGCTTAGTTAATTTTAAGCCAGCCCGAAATGCTATGCATAGTATAAGTGGCTTTGGCATGCTGCTCTTATCTGTATTTTTTTGTACCTCTGTATGTATGCTCAAATTGTAAATAAATAAATAAATAAAAAAAAAATCTCACTCCAAAACTTTTTCTTATTTTCAACTTAATATAACCATCAAATTCTCAGGAAATCATTTCAATATAGAATAAGCAGAATGGGTGCTTAGCAGTATAGTGCTGTAAAAATTACAACTTGACATGGTAAAATTATTATCAAACAGACACAAGAAGAGCTATTTCATTATACATGAAATCCGAAGAGGATTACAGGAGGTTATAATGCAGATAGAACCTAGTCACCCTATCAACACGCTGAAAGAGGATTTGCATAAGGAAGTAACTAAACCTAAAGTGAGAGCACGGAACTCTAAACCTAAATCAACTACGTCTAAAACAAGCGGATATCGGCACCTTAATTAAAGGAAGCACTGGAGAGAATAAAGCTCCAGTGGATACTCATAGTACCGAGGACAAAGAAAACGAGAAAGAAAATGGGGTTCTAAGATATCAGACATAATGGCAAAGAACAAGGCTCAAAGTCACTATCCACCCACATGTAATAACAGAACATGGCGTTGTTTATGTGGCGATGATAATTTTTTTATAAATGTAATAAATTTTTGGCTGTTAATTAAAGGGGGAGATGTAGTGGACAGATCAGTTTTTAGGGCGGATATAATTTAAATGTCTAAATTTAATGAAATGAATTAATTAATGTTTAAACAAATTGAGTTAAACAGTGGGACAAGAATAGTGTTCTAGATTTGGGGAAAAAATATTAGCCTATTCCAAAATTTATTAAATTTCAAGGGTGAAATTTTTTATTTAACCTTAAATTTAGTGACGTTTTGGAAAGGGGTAAGAAGTAGATGTTGCAAATTAAAGAAAAAAAGCATCAACACAAAGGAGGGGGGCCAAACACGGCCAAAAATTTTGGGCCAACCCCACGAAAAGATTTGAAACGATCATCAACTGTGTGGAATTAAAACTTGCACACACATGAAATTAAAATTTCACACAGTTTTACACACAAAATAATCATATCTTTACCCATACACTTAAATTTCACTCTCCACTTCTGTTGAATTGCGAGTCAAATTGTTGGAGTATCTGAAGCTCCAGGATGCTGGGAATGGGTTCAGTGACTGGTAACAGGGCACCTGCAAATGCCAATGGTTCCAAGAATTTGGTCCTCGTTACCACCCACAAGAGTTCAAAATTTGAATCCAATCAGATGAGGGGGATCTTAAAATTTCAGCGAAAACTAACTGAAAAATATCATGAAGAAAAAAGACAAAAAAAAAAAAAAACAGGGAGCCTCTTAAAAAGATTCCCCTTCTAGTATACCTCACTATACTGTATTGTATTCATTCAACGTGAGCAGCGGTGGAGCTCGATCCTCCGTCCGATATAATAGCAACTTGGCTTCTGACTAATCAGGCTGTTGGGAAATTTCAGTAAACTGGAGAAAGATTAAAAATTCACAACAATGCTTGTCCCAGAACTGAGAAGGCAGACCTATGAGAAGAGTCTAATAAAAGAACTAAACTTGGCGACCTTAGAGGAAACAACAAAGGGAGACGATAACGTACGTGATAGAGGACATGAAAAGGGATACAGTGACAGACTATTTCAAAGACAGCGTGAGAAGAAATAAATAAATCAAAATTGAAGGAAATGAGTCACAGAGATGGTGAGAAATATTTCTTACCTTGAGTATGGTTGTACAAGGTGGTGAAAAAATAGCAGCTTACAGGCTAGGTAGGATCGGGTCCAAGAGACAGGAAGCTAGTAAAACAGGTCTTACTCAAATAAAAGGCGAGGTCAGGAACTGAGGGTTGACCTCCGCAACCACAACTAGGTAGGTACTCATTCATATAATATATAGAATGTAATGTTAGAGGTAGAGGAGGCGGGGAGGGGAGAGAAAAATGAAGAGGAAGAGACGGTGAGGTGAGTTAAGAAAGGGAAGAAGGTTATGAGAATAAAAGAATGAAGAAAAACAAGTGTATTTAAAATCTATCATAAAACTCTTTCTTGAGTTTATTTTAGTTAGGAAAATTGGATACATCAGCAGTGTGCTGCTACACTCTTCCAAGTGATAGATACATAACATAAGAAAGGAGGAACACAACAGTAGGCCTACTGGCCCAAACTGGGCAGGTCTTTCACAAATCCAACCTACTGTATTTCCCTCTTATACTTCACGCTTGGGATGCCTCTATCACTCGCTGACACAACTACATCATCAGTTTTAATGGGCTATCTTGACACAGAAAAAAAAAAACTACCAAACTAATCATGGTATCTGCAAACATTCCAAAGAACATGGAGATGGTTGACGTCACGGTACCGTGGCAAGATTACTAACTGCTTATCATTATTATTATACTCAGGGGAGTTAGATATGATCTGAAGAAAAGGAAGGCTAGCTCCACTTCCTCAGATCAAGAGCCCGTTACCAGGCATCAAGGGGGCGACCTTCTGAAACAACGCTTCCAACGTTAAATACGCTTCTTCTGATACGAAAGTTTGAGTCGTAGTTATAATCCTTGATTGGCATTGAGAGAAGCGTACTGTTCCTTATCTTGACTTATCAAAGTCAGATAATACGATGATAGAGAGATAAGAGGGGATACGAGACTGGCACTGACGCCATCATCAACAATAGTATGTGATCCATTTAGCTACGTAGCCTCTCAGATAAAGTGGTGTACGTCCGTTACTCCTCGTGAAATAACAATAATGATAAAACAACAACAATAATAATAATAATAATAATAATAATAATAATAATAATAATAATAATAATACTATAATACTACTACTACTAATAATAAAAATAATAATAACTAATGATATAATTACTTTTCAAATAGCTCCTTGGCATTTGCATTAAAAATGACACCCTAGGTTCAGGGCGCTTTGTATCGCTATGCTTATAACGCAAGCCGAGGCTCCGTGGAGAATACATCTTAGAACTCGAAACAAGTCAATATAAACCAGGCTGGGCTTCTAGGAAGCAGTGGCATGATGCAACAGAGGAATGTGTGCACCTGCAACCCTCCCACTTATGCCTCTCACCACCCTCATGAGCGTTCACTGGAGGCTCGGAAATACCTGACGCTAAACGCCTGTCACTTTCTCATCCATGTGTCGCAAGACAGGCAACTCGGGCAACACTTTCAGTCTTCAGAGTGCGAGATATGCGGGCCGCAGCGGTCAGTAAGACTGATAGTATCATGCAATGATGGTCGGTTTGAAGATGATGGAGTGAGGGAGGGATAGAGAGGTGAGGTAGGGAGGTGCAGGTTGGCACATTAAGGGGTGTAAGAGTGGGTGGTGCTAAAGGGGTGAGTGGAGGAGGTGCGTGCGAGGGAGTTGGGGGTGAGAGGGGAAGGAGGAGTTGCATGTTGGGGAATAATTGTATTGTGCAAGATATGAATGAATGAACGTAATTGTTGCTATTGTGATTCTTGGAAAACAATGTTACGTTATTGTTGCTGTTAACTGGACTGAATACTATCACCATTACTAACATGCATGTACATATATATGTCGTGCCCAATAGGTAAAACTTGCGATTTTGGCTTATATAGCACCGCTCTTCTTGCCGAATAAGGCAAGCGAAAATTTGTAAATGCAATAATTTCGCAAAAATCATTCTGAACCTAACGAAAAAAATATATTTCATTGTGTTTGTTTAGTATTAAGTTACTATAAACAAATCTAAAATATATTTAGCTGGGTTAGGCTAAAATAAATTGCTCTTGTTATAACAAGGTTAGCTAAGTTTTCTAAGTTTCTTTTGGTGCAAATTTAAAAAAAATTACATTAACATTAATGAAAAAAAAATATCTTTAAACGTATGAGAGAAAATTTTGGAAAGGACTTAATTTTAAATAGTTCTTTCTAACTGACCAGTTTTTTCATATTCGGCACGACATATATATATATATATATATATATAATATATATATATATATATATATATATATATATATTATATATATATATTATATATATATATATATAATATATATACAATTCATTCAATCACTGTCTTGCACGAAGTGTGCTGACATCAGTGTTAAGATGAACCTCCAAACTGCAACATCCCCATCCATCCTTAAGAGTGCAGGTACTGTACTTCCCACCTCCATCCATCCTTAAGAGTGCAGGTACTGTACTTCCCACCTCCATCCATCCTTAAGAGTGCAGGTACTGTACTTCCCACCTCCATCCATCCTTAAGAGTGCAGGTACTGTACTTCCCACCTCCATCCATCCTTAAGAGTGCAGGTACTGTACTTCCCACCTCCATCCATCCTTAAGAGTGCAGGTACTGTACTTTCCACCTCCATCCATCCTTCAGAGTGCAGTCACTGTACTTCCCGCCTCCAGCCATCCTTCAGAGTGCAGGCACTATACATTCCACCTCCATCCATCCTTCAGAGTGCAGGTACTGTACTTCCCACCTCCATCCATCCTTCAGAGTGCAGTCACTGTACTTCCCGCCTCCATCCATCCTTCAGAGTGCAGTCACTGTACTTCCCGCCTCCACTCATCCTTCAGAGTGCAGGCACTATACATTCCACCTCCATCCATCCTTCAGAGTGCAGGTACTGTACTTCCCACCTCCATCCATCCTTCAGAGTGCAGTCGCTGTACTTCCCGCCTCCATCCATCCTTCAGAGTGCAGTCACTGTACTTCCCGCCTCCACCCATCCTTCAGAGTGCAGGCACTATACATCCCACCTCCATCCATCCTTCAGAGTGCAGGTACTGTACTTCCCACCTCCATCCATCCTTCAGAGTACAGTCACTGTACTTCCCACCTCCACCCATCCTTCAGAGTGCAGGCACTGTATTTCCCACCTCCATCCATCCTTCAGAGTGCAGGCACTGCATTTCCCACCTTCATCCATCCTTCAGAGTGCAGGCACTGTACTTCCCACCTCCATCCATCCTTCAGAGTGCAGGTACTGTACTTCCCACCTCCATCCATCCTTCAGAGTGCAGGCACTGTACTTCAAACCTCCATCCATCCTTCAGAGTGCAGGCACTGTACTTCCCACCTCCACCCATCCTTCAGAGTGTAGGTACTGTACTTCCCACCTCCATCCATCCTTCAGAGTGCAGGCACTGTACTTCCCACCTCCATCCATCCTTCAGAGTGCAGGCACTGTACTTCCCACCTCCACCCATCCTTCAGAGTGCAGGCACTGTACTTCCCACCTACACCCATCCTTCAGAGTGCAGGTACTGTACTTCCCACCTCCATCCATCCTTCAAAATGCAGGTGCTGTACTTCCCACCTCCATCCATCCTTCAGAGTGCAGGCACTGTACTTCCCACCTCCACCCATCCTTCAGAGTGCAGGCACTGTACTTCCCACCTACACCCATCCTTCAGAGTGCAGGTACTGTACTTCCCACCTCCATCCATCCTTCAAAATGCAGGTGCCGTACTTCCTACCTCCATCCATCCTTCAGAGTGCAGGTACTGTACTTCCCACCTCCACCCATCCTTCAGAGTGCAGGTGCTGTACTTCCCACCTCCATCCATCCTTCAGAGTGCAGGCACTGTACTTCCCACCTCCATCCATCCTTCAGTGCAGGCACTGTACTTCCCACCTCCATCCATCCTTCAGAGCGCAGTCACTGTACTTCCCACCTCCATCCATCCTTCAGAGTGCAGGCACTGTACTTCCCACCTCCACCCATCCTTCAGAGTGCAGGCACTGTACTTCCCGCCTCCATCCATCCTTCAGAATGCAGGTGCTGTACTTCCCACCTCCACCCATCCTTCAGAGTGCAGGCACTGTACTTCCCACCTCCATCCATCCTTCAGAGTGCAGGTACTGTACTTTCCACCTCCATCCATCCTTCAGAGTGCAGTCACTGTACTTCCCGCATCCACCCATCCTTCAGAGTGCAGGCACTATACATTCCACCTCCATCCATCCTTCAGAGTGCAGGTACTGTACTTCCCACCTCCATCTATCCTTCAGAGTGCAGGCACTGTACTTCCCGCCTCCACCCATCCTTCAGAGTGCAGGCACTGTACTTCCCACCTCCACCCATCCTTCAGAGTGCAGGCACTGTACTTCCCACCTCCATCCATCCTTCAGAGTGCAGGCACTGCATTTCCCACCTTCATCCATCCTTCAGAGTGCAGGCACTGTACTTCCCACCTCCACCCATCCTTCAGAGTGCAAAGGGACTGTACTTCCCACCTCCACCATCCTTCAGAGTGCAGGCACTGTACTTCCCACCTCCATCCATCCTTCAGAGTGCAGGTACTGTACTTCCCACCTCCATCCATCCTTCAGAGTGCAGGCACTGTACTTCAAACCTCCATCCATCCTTCAGAGTGCAGTCACTGTACTTCCCACCTCCATCCATCTTTCAGAGTGCAGGCACTGTACTTCCCACCTCCACCCATCCTTCAGAGTGCAGGTACTCTACTTCCCACCTACACCCATCCTTCAGAGTGCAGGTACTGTATTTCCCACCTCCACCCATCCTTCAGAGTACAGGCACTGTACTTCCCACCTCCATCCATCCTTCAGAGTGCAGGTACTGTACTTCCCACCTCCACCCATCCTTCAGAGTGCAGGTGCTGTACTTCCCACCTCCATCCATCCTTCAGAGTGCATGCACTGTACTTCCCACCTCCATCCATCCTTCAATGCAGGCACTGTACTTCCCACCTCCATCCATCCTTCAGAGTGAAGTCACTGTACTTCCCACCTCCATCCATCCTTCAGAGTGCAGGCACTGTACTTCCCACCTCCACCCATCCTTCAGAGTGCAGGCACTGTACTTCCCGCCTCCATCCATCCTTCAGAATGCAGGTGCTGTACTTCCCACCTCCACCCATCCTTCAGAGTGCAGGCACTGTACTTCCCGCCTCGATCCATCCTTCAGAGTGCAGGCACTATACATCCCACCTCAATCCATTCTTCAGAGTGCAGGCACTGTACTTCCTACCTCCACCCATCCTTCAAAGTGCAGGCACTGTACTTCCCACCTCCACCCATCCTTCAAAGTGCAGGCACTGTACTTCCCACCTCCACCCATCCTTCAGAGTGCAATCACTGTACTTCCCACCTCCATCCATCCTTCAGAGTGCAGGCACTGTACTTCCCACCTCCACCCATCCTTCAGAGTGCAGTCACTGTACTTCCCACCTCCACCCATTCTCACTTATTTGTGGTTGCAGGGGTCGAGTCATAGCTCTTAGCCCCGCCTCTTCACTGATTGCCTGTCGGTGTGTGTGTCTAAGACCTACTTTTATTGGGAGTAATCTCCCTCTCTCCTACACACCCTAACCTGAGCCTCACTATCCTCATAAAATGTCTTCACAGCATTTAGTAACTTACTATCTATTGTATACATTCGCAACATGTGTGTATATATATATCTTCCTAGGTAGTAGGTTGGTAGACAGCAACCGCCCAGGGAGGTACTACCGTCCTGCCAAGTGAGTGTAAAACGAAATCCTGTAATTGTTTTACATGATGGTAGGATTGCTGGTGTCCATTTTTCTGTCTCACAAACACGAAAGGTTTCAGGTACGTCTTGCTACTTCTACTTACACTTAGATCACACTACACATACATGTACAAGCATATATATACACACCCCGCTGGGTTTTCTTCTATTTTCTTACTAGTTCTTGTTCTTGTTTATTTCCTCTTACCTCTATGGGGAAGTGGAACAGAATTCCTCCTCCGTAAGCCATGCGTGTTGTAAGAGGCGACTAAAATGCCAGGAGCGGGGGGCTGGTGACCCCTTCTCCTGTATATATTACTAAATGTAAAAGGAGAAAATTTCGTTTTTCCTTTTGGGCCACCCCGCCTGGGTGGGATACGGCCGGTGTGTTGAAAGAAAGATATGTATATCTTCACTGTCGGATGCTCTTTATATTTAGATGAGAATTTACAAGTGACATTTGAGGTTTTGAAGTTTTAAATGTACTGCCCATCAGACTAGCTCCGTGGGTGTGAGAGAATATGACAGTTCGTGTATTTCTAGACGCTCTTTGACCTACAGCGAGTGTTGTCTGTCGCTTGAATTAAAAATGTGACACCAAACTGCAAAGGCTGTGATGGTGTTGAGGCCATGGTAGCTCTACCATGATAACCACCATGCCAGTGTCAGGATTGGAAAAATTGACTCAGTATATATAATAGCCCAAATAATGTCTTAAACAAGCAAATAATGAGATAAGAGACATGAATGACTCAGAAGATACAGTAACGTCAGAGCTGGCAGATGAAGGAGTGATACGGGTAATGGGGTCTCAGTTATTTTATAATAATCCTGAGGACCACATGTAATAATAATTATAATTAAGTATATTTATAATTATAATTTAATAAATAGTAACCACATTAATTAATGATATAATTCTACCTACAGTTGTTCATTTGTAATCAAAGAAAACTTTACAATTCACAGTAAGTTGCCACAAACGTTATCCTCCCTTTGTTACTTCCTCTACATTATCCCAAAATTCATATATAAAACTACTTATCCTGTAAACATTAATATTCATACCTAATAATCACACTTATAGGCTATACACATTTATGATTCAGGTCAGCCATAGCAAGTTACAACCTTCTCTTGTCTTACTCCACTACTACGTGCAGCTTCATGAAAACCCCTATCTCTTTCCCAGATACTATATAGAAACCTTTTACTATCCTCTATGACACAAAATTATCCTTGCATCTCAATTCCAGACCCAGATGATGGTTCCAAGCCAGAGCGAGACAAGCCGCACCCCTCACCACTGATGGCCAGAGCTGTACTGAAGCACAAAAGCAAAACAAATTATTGTAAATAATTATGTGCTACACATTCACAAACTGCCAAACATTCTAACTTGAACCAAAATTCAATACACTAACCAGGTAATTACTAGCTCCCTAACCAATGGCAAAATAAAAGGGCTATTTCTGGCACCTTAAATATAGATAATTATAATCTAATCCTATAAGAATAATAAAAAATATACATATTTTTTTTTGTCAAATCAAGTTTAATGTGAGCATTATAAAAATCTAAATATTTCTGAAACGCAACTTTAGAGACATGTTAATTTTATGCAGAACCACAATATGACCACCAGAGAATCCTGCCAATATATAATCATCCTTACAAAACAGTTAACAGCTCTCAAAAATCCATAAGAAAAACAATGTTTACTCTTCCCCTGCCAAGGCTAACACAATCCTCATTAAATATCATAATTATGTTACTCTACAATCACCAATATACTTCTGTTACCTCTGATGTTCATAAAATAGCCTAGCCTAAAATAATGCAATTTTTCGACACCTTACCTATAAAAATAAGTAAAATTTTAAATGTTCATAGTGATCAATACGAAATGGTAGTTCTACCATGATGACTACCATGCCAAGGTAACTCTACCATGATGACCACCATGCCAAGGTAGCTCTACCATGATGACCACCATGCCAAGGTAGTTCTACCATGATGACCACCATGCCAAGGTAGTTCTACCATGATGACCACCATGCCAAGGTAGTTCTACCATGATGACCACCATGCCAAGGTAGTTCTACCATGATGACCACCATGCCAAGGTAACTCTACCATGATGACCACCATGCCAAGGTAACTCGACCATGATGACCACCATGCCAAGGTAACTCTACCATGATGACCACCATGCCAAGGTAGTTCTACCATGATGACCACCATGCCAAGGTAACTCTACGATGATGACCACCATGCCAAGGTAGTTCTACCATGATGACCACCATGCCAAGGTAACTCTACCATGATGACCACCATGCCAAGGTAACTCGACCATGATGACCACCATGCCAAGGTAACTCTACCATGATGACCACCATGCCAAGGTAACTCGACCATGATGACCACCATGCCAAGGTAGCTCTACCATGATGACCACCATGCCAAGGTAGCTCTACCATGATGACCACCATGCCAAGGTAACTCTACCATGATGACCACCATACCAAGGTAACTCTACCATGATGACCACCATGCCAAGGTAACTACCATGATGACCAGCATGCCAAGGTAGCTCTACCATGATGACCACCATGCCAAGGTAGTTCTACCATGATGACCACCATGCCAAGGTAGTTCTACCATGATGACCACCATGCCGAGGTAACTCTACCATGATGACCACCATGCCAAGGTAGTTCTACCATGATGACCAGCATGCCGAGGTAACTCTACCGTGATGACCACCATGCCAAGGTAGTTCTACCATGATCACCACCATGCCAAGGTAGCTCTCACCATGATGACCACCATGCCAAGGTAACTCTACCATGATGACCATCATGCCAAGGTAGCTCTACCATGATGACCACCATGCCAAGGTAGTTCTACCATGATGACCACCATGCCAAGGTAGCTCTACATGATGACCACCATGCCAAGGTAGCTCTACCATGATGACCACCATGCCAAGGTAGCTCTACCATGATGACCACCATGCCAAGGTAGCTCTACCATGATGACCACCATGCCAAGGTAGCTCTACCATGATGACCACCATGCCAAGGTAGCTCTACCATGACCACCATGCCAAGGTACCTCTACCATGATGACCACCATGCCAAGGTAACTCTACCATGATGATCACCAGCCAAGTAGCTCTACCATGATGACCACCATGCCAAGGTAGCTCTACCATGATGACCACCCATGCAAGGTAGCTCTACCATGATGACCCCATGCCAAGGTAGCTCTACCATGATGACCACCATGCCAAGGTACACTCTCCATGATGACCACCATGCCAAGGTAGTTCTACCATGATGACCCCATGCCAAGGTAGCTCTACCATGATGACCACCATGCCAAGGTAGCTCTACCATGATGACCACCATGCCAAGGTAGCTCTACCATGATGACCACCATGCCAAGGTAGCTCTACCATGATGACCACCATGCCAAGGTAACTCTACCATGATGACCACCATGCCAAGGTAACTCTACCATGATGACCACCATGCCAAGGTAGCTCTACCATGATGACCACCATGCCAAGGTAACTCTACCATGATGACCACCATGCCAAGGTAGCTCTACCATGATGACTACCATGCCAAGGTAGCTCTACCATGATGACTACCATGCCAAGGTAACTCTACCATGATGACCACCATGCCAAGGAAGCTCTACCATGATGACCACCATGCCAAGGTAGTTCTACTATGATGACCAGCATGCCGAGGTAACTCTACCATGATGACCACCATGCCGTCCCTCAGTTACTAAAAACAACAGACATAGCCCCACTCCACAAAGGGGGCAGTAAAGCAACAGCAAAGAACTACAGACCAATAGCACTAACATCCCATATCATAAAAATCTTTGAAAGGGTCCTAAGAAGCAAGATCACCACCCATCTAGAAACCCATCAGTTACACAACCCAGGGCAACATGGGTTTAGAACAGGTCGCTCCTGTCTGTCTCAACTACTGGATCACTACGACAAGGTCCTAAATGCACTAGAAGACAAAAAGAATGCAGATGTAATATATACAGACTTTGCAAAAGCCTTCGACAAGTGTGACCATGGCAGTTCGAAATAGCGCACAAAATGCGCGCTAAGGAATAACAGGAAAAGTCGGTCGATGGATCTATAATTTCCTCACTAACAGAACACAGAGAGTAGTCGTCAACAGAGTAAAGTCCGAGGCAGCTACGGTGAAAAGCTCTGTTCCACAAGGCACAGTACTAGCTCCCATCTTGTTCCTCATCCTCATATCCGACATAGACAAGGATGTCAGCCACAGCACCGTGTCTTCCTTTGCAGATGACACCCGAATCTGCATGACAGTGTCTTCCATTGCAGACACTGCAAGGCTCCAGGCGGACATCAACCAAATCTTTCAGTGGGCTGCAGAAAACAATATGAAGTTCAACGATGAGAAATTTCAATTACTCAGATATGGTAAACATGAGGAAATTAAATCTTCATCAGAGTACAAAACAAATTCTGGCCACAAAATAGAGCGAAACACCAACGTCAAAGACCTGGGAGTGATTATGTCGGAGGATCTCACCTTCAAGGACCATAACATTGTATCAATCGCATCTGCTAGAAAAATGACAGGATGGATAATGAGAACCTTCAAAACTAGGGAGGCCAAGCCCATGATGACACTCTTCAGGTCACTTGTTCTATCTAGGCTGGAATACTGCTGCACTCTAACAGCACCTTTCAAGGCAGGTGAAATTGCCGACCTAGAAAATGTACAGAGAACTTTCACGGCGCGCATAACGGAGATAAAACACCTCAATTACTGGGAGCGCTTGAGGTTTCTAAACCTGTATTCCCTGGAACGCAGGAGGGAGAGATACATGATTATATACACCTGGAAAATCCTAGAGGGACTAGTACCGAACTTGCACACGAAAATCACTCACTACGAAAGCAAAAGACTTGGCAGACGATGCACCATCCCCCCAATGAAAAGCAGGGGTGTCACTAGCACGTTAAGAGACCATACAATAAGTGTCAGGGGCCCGAGACTGTTCAACTGCCTCCCAGCACACATAAGGGGGATTACCAACAGACCCCTGGCAGTCTTCAAGCTGGCACTGGACAAGCACCTAAAGTCAGTTCCTGATCAGCCGGGCTGTGGCTCGTACGTTGGTTTGCGTGCAGCCAGCAGCAACAGCCTGGTTGATCAGGCGCTGATCCACCAGGAGGCCTGATCACAGACCGGGCCGCGGGGGCGTTGACCCCGGAAACTCTCTCCAGGTAAACTCCAGGTATGCCAAGGTAGTTCTACCATGATGACCACCATGCCGAGGTAACTCTACCATGATGACCACCATGCCAAGGTAGTTCTACCATGATGACCAGCATGCCGAGGTAACTCTACCATGATGACCACCATGCCAAGGTAGTTCTACCATGATCACCACCATGCCAAGGTAGCTCTACCATGATGACCACCATGCCAAGGTAACTCTACCATGATGACCATCATGCCAAGGTAGCTCTACCATGATGACCACCATGCCAAGGTAGTTCTACCATGATGACCACCATGCCAAGGTAGCTCTACCATGATGACCACCATGCCAAGGTAGCTCTACCATGATGACCACCATGCCAAGGTAGCTCTACCATGATGACCACCATGCCAAGGTAGCTCTACCATGATGACCACCAGCCAAGGTAGCTCTACCATATGACCACCATGCCAAGGTAGCTCTACCATGATGACCACCATGCCAAGGTAGCTCTACCATATGACCACCATGCCAAGGTAGCTCTACCATGATGACCACCATGCCAAGGTAACTCTACCATGATGACCACCATGCCAAGGTAGTTCTACCATGATGACCATAATGCCAAGGTAGCTCTACCATGATGACCACCATGTCAAGGTAGCTCTACCATGATATGATGACCACCATGCCAAGGTAGCTCTACCATGCTGACCACCATGCGAAGGTAGCTCTACCATGATGACCACCATGCCAAGGTAACTCTACCATGATGACCACCATGCCAAGGTAACTCTACCATGATGACCACCATGCCAAGGTAGCTCTACCATGATGACCACCATGCCAAGGTAGCTCTACCATTATGACCACCATGCCAAGGTAACTCTACCATGATGACCACCATGCCAAGATAGCTCTACCATGATGACTACCATGCCAAGGTAACTCTACCATGATGACCACCATGCCAAGGTAGCTCTACCATGATGACAACCATACCAAGGTAACTCTACCATGATGACCACCATGCCAAGGTAGTTCTACCATGATGACCACCATGCCAAGGTAGCTCTACCATGATGACCACCATGCCAAGGTAGCTCTACCATGATGACTACCATGCCAAGGTAGCTCTACCATGATGACTACCATGCCAAGGTAACTCTACCATGATGACCACCATGCCAAGGAAGCTCTACCATGATGACCACCATACCAAGGTAACTCTACCATGATGACCACCATGCCAAGGTAGTTCTACCATGATGACCACCATGCCAAGGTAGCTCTACCATGATGACCACCATGCCAAGGTAACTCTACCATGATGACCACCATGCCAAGGTAGCTCTACCATGATGACCACCATGCCAAGGTAGCTCTACCATGATGACAACCATACCAAGGTAACTCTACCATGATGACCACCATGCCAAGGTAGTTCTACCATGATGACCACCATGCCAAGGTAGCTCTACCATGATGACCACCATGCCAAGGTAGCTCTACCATGATGACTACCATGCCAAGGTAGCTCTACCATGATGACTACCATGCCAAGGTAACTCTACCATGATGACCACCATGCCAAGGAAGCTCTACCATGATGACCACCATACCAAGGTAACTCTACCATGATGACCACCATGCCAAGGTAGTTCTACCATGATGACCACCATGCCAAGGTAGCTCTACGATGATGACCACCATGCCAAGGTAACTCTACCATGATGACCACCATGCCAAGGTAGCTCTACCATGATGACCACCATGCCAAGGTAGCTCTACCATGATGACTACCATGCCAAGGTAACTCTACCATGATGACCACCATACCAAGGTAACTCTACCATGATGACCACCATGCCAAGGTAGTTCTACCATGATGACCACCATGCCAAGGTAGTTCTACCATGATGACCACCATACCAAGGTAACTCTACCATGATCACCATGCCAAGGTAGCTCTACCATGATGACCACCATGCCAAGGTAGCTCTACCATGATGACTACTTTGCCAAGGTAACTACCATGATGACTACCATGCCAAGGTAGCTCTACCATGATGGCCACCATGCCAAGATAGCTCTACCATGATGACCACCATACCAAGGTAACTCTACCATGATGACCACCATGCCAAGGTAGTTCTACCATGAAGACCACTATGCCAAGGTAGTTCTACCATGATGACCACCATGCCAAGGTAACTCTACCATGATGACCACCATGCCAAGGTACCTCTACCATGATGACCACCATGCCAAGGTAGCTCTACCATGATGACCACCATGCCAAGGTAACTCTACCATGATGACCACCATGCCAAGGTAGCTCTACCATGATGACCACCATGCCAAGGTAGCTCTACCATGATGACTACCATGCCAAGGTAACTCTACCATGATGACCACCATACCAAGGTAACTCTACCATGATGACCACCATGCCAAGGTAACTCTACCATGATGACCACCATGCCAAGGTAGCTCTACCATGATGACCACCATGCCAAGGTAGCTCTACCATGATGACTACTTTGCCAAGGTAACTCTACCATGATGACTACCATGCTAAGGTAGCTCTACCATGATGACCACCATGCCAAGGTAACTCTACCATGATGACTACCATGCCAAGGTAACTCTACCATGATGACCACCATACCAAGGTAACTCTACCATGATGACCACCATGCCAAGGTAGTTCTACCATGATGACCACCATGCCAAGGTAGTTCTACCATGATGACCACCATACCAAGGTAACTCTACCATGATGACCACCATGCCAAGGTAGCTCTACCATGATGACCACCATGCCAAGGTAGCTCTACCATGATGACTACCTTGCCAAGGTAACTACCATGATGACTACCATGCCAAGGTAGCTCTACCATGATGACCACCATGCCAAGATAGCTCTACCATGATGACCACCATACCAAGGTAACTCTACCATGATGACCACCATTCCAAGGTAGTTCTACCATGATGACCACTATGCCAAGGTAGTTCTACCATGATGACCACCATGCCAAGGTAACTCTACCATGATGACCACCATGCCAAGGTAGCTCTACCATGATGACCACCATGCCAAGGTAGCTCTACCATGATGACCACCATGCCAAGGTAACTCTACCATGATGACCACCATGCCAAGGTAGCTCTACCATGATGACCACCATACCAAGGTAGCTCTACCATGATGACCACCATGCCAAGGTAGCTCTACCATGATGACCACCATGCCAAGGTAACTCTACCATGATGACCACCATACCAAGGTAACTCTACCATGATGACCACCATGCCAAGGTAACTCTACCATAATGACCACCATGCCAAGGTAACTCTACCATGATGACCACCATGCCAAGGTAACTCTACCATGATGACCACCATGCCAAGGTAACTCTACCATGATGACCACCATGCCAAGGTAGCGCTACCATGATGACTACCATGCCAAGGTAACTATACCATGATGACCACCATTCCAAGGTAGTTCTACCATGATGACCACCATGCCATGGTAACTCTACAATGATGGCCAGCATACCATGGTATCTTTGCTATGATGACCATGCAATGGTAACTTCACCATGACCACCATGCCATGATAACTTCACCGTGATGACCACCATACTATGGTAACTAGCTTACTAGTAACCATCATGTCACAGTAGCTAGTTTATTATAACGACCATGCTATCAGAGCTAGCAGTGTATTACTGTTATCTTCAAGGGAAGCAACAAATTCGTAGAGGACAAAGTCTAGGATACTGAAGGATTATTTGACCACTCAATATATATACACTAATACATGCACCTGTGTATATATACTGGAAGATACAGCTCTCATTGTATATAATAATAATGTAATAATATATATAATAATAATAATAATAATAATAATAATAATAATAATAATAATAATAATAATAATAATAATAATAAACCTCTATTTCTCTAAGTACATGTACAAGGTATACAGGCCTAGCTGACATTAATGATATACTACTATATAGAAAGCCCTTGTTATGCTGAGCATTTCAAGCAAATTAGATCAATTTTGTCCCCAGGATGCGACCCACACCAGTCGACTAACACCCAGGTACCTATTTTACTGATATGTGAGCAAGGACAGCCGTACCAAGGATAGAACCACGGACCTCAGCGTGTGAGTTGAGTGCGCTAGCAATCAAGCTACGGTTAGTTTAATGTTTATTATGCACCCCATACCCATCCTGTGGGCGGTAGTCAAAAGATTACAGAGGTACATAATTGGCCCAGGGACTGGACTCCAAAGTTTTGATAGCTGAGCAAGTTACAAAGGTAATGAGCTAGATCTGGTCATAATCATGACCAAGCTACAAAGGTAAAGAGCTCCAGGTAGAGCTGGTCACACATGAATAATTGCAAAGGTAATGATTCACCTCTCAGTGTCTCTTCTTTTACACAGGGTTTTACAAGGTTAGGTTCAGGGTTGGTAACTTTATTTACAAGAGATGTTACCTAGTACATGATACGGAGAAGGACATTATCAACAGATAGTTGATACAGAGCTCTGTGGCACCTCACTAATGAGTCTGGCACAGTCAGATGTCAGAGTCGTGTTAAGAGTACCTTGGTCTGCCAGCACAACATACAATATAATGTAATCCAGCTTACAAACTTACATTCAGACTATATTCACACTAGTTTTCACACAATTACTAGATTTCATTTAGCCACTGATTTGCAGGTACAAAAATTTTAGATTTTTACCTAATCAACAGGATGATTAAAATATCTTTCATGATAAAGCAGATCATTCGAACACTCGCCAGATGTAATGTTATATTTAAGATCGAAAGCAACAATAATATTGCCTTACACTCCAACAGCAAGTCAAATCTCAAAGACCACTTTTCTCCACGCTAACACACGACTGCTGAATGTCTGAGCCCCAATGGAAATAAGTCACTGTGACTGACTTTTTTGGGTTATCCTAGATTCTCTACACATATGCTGCTATGTATGATAATTCTATGTAACTGTATTTGTGTATACCTGAATAAACTTACTTACTTACTAGCCCTTCATCGGGAGCCCTCTACACCATCTTCATCCACACCAGATTTATATACCTTTTTCAGCAACCTACAGTATGTTGCTCAAGTCCTTGTACACGACTAGTCCTTGTTCATGACCAGTCCTTGTACACGACCAATCTTTGTACACGACTAAACCATCTCAACAGCCACTCCTCCGCTCTCAGAATTATACCTTTCATACCACCAGTCTCCTGATTTCTTCACTGTGTTCTCTGCGTAAGTATTACACCACACTGACAGCCACGACACCTCCACTACTGGCTCCAGCTTCCACCTTCTAAGATCCTCCACTATCAGGAACATTTCTTAACGTTTTATCATATTTACGAGAAAGCACTAGACTTGTAGTCGTACAGTGTCTTGGAAACTGCGGGTCATCAGATCTGATCAGTTGAAAAAGGCTATTATGCTCCTAGAGGCCTATGTGAGAGGGAATCTACAAAAGCTTAACTGTAAACCTTTTCTTAATAATTTGTGTATATCTGTGCCTAGTTTCATATACAAGGATGCTACATTTAGGTCTCAGGCCATTCAGTGCAGGTAATGAGGGAAGAGAGTCATTTACAATTAAACTGTCTGAGGTCCTCGTTTTCATAAGTTTCCGAGCAACTAGTATGACAAATAGTTTAGTTTGCAAGATGGAGCCAAGTTACTATCCCTGACACACGTCTATTATAGTACCATCAGGCTGGTTTACAATGACATCACTTCCTGCTCTTCCACTATCAGGGTTAAGGGAGACATCAGCGTCGACAGTTTGTGTGATAATTATTTAGTCTGCAGCTTGTGTATTTGTGCCAGAGCAATGAGTTCTTGCTTTTATTTAGAACGTAATCGAAGCTGAGGATTGTGATTGACTAGGTTCTTGGGAGGATAATGTGGTCATAGCAATATCAAAAGCTGTTATTTGCCAGGATGGATGGAAATTCTGCTGTTTCCTAACATTATACATTTCATGAAGTCCAGACAGTTTTATGTGTGTGGCTGTTATTGGAATCCAACTTAATTCACTTGTCCTATGAGTTATGTGTTGTAATAATTCTCTACGAACAATATTATTCTGATCACCAGGCAGATGCTTCAGTCATATCATGACACTGATTTTCATGTATTTTATCAGCAACACTAGGTATACTTAATCATTTACTTATTTTAATAATTGTGGTGCTTATCGAATAACTCAGAACAACTCTCATGGCTTCACTTTGTGTTTTTTCAAGTCTTTCAATGGCTGTACTGTGTTGCAGGACTAAAACTGGTGCATGGTAATCTATCAGGGATCTCATGTACGCTAAATACATAATTTTATATTAATTCTAACATCTGCACCATAGCTGGGATTGTATCCTACAACAGTTGTGAGAACTTTAAGTCTGTCCTAACATCGCTGGTTAATTTTACTCCCAGCTGTTAGTGTACATAGAGCAGTGATGATATTATGATGATGATAATGATGATGATCATTGTGTTGTGATGATGATGGTCATTGTGATGATGATAATCAGTGTGTAATGTACAAGTTAACCATCAGTCTTATCAGGAGCATCAGTAACTCATCACTATCACCCCTATGTAAAACGGTCATAAAGGCTATGCTACGTGTTTCTCCTCCTCGCTAGTATCCTTGACAATACTTTTATGTATTGTCTTAAAAAACTGCCAGGTTAAGAAACATTTTTTCTCATCTTCAACACTCCACTTAACAATCACTTTTGACTTATACGAGAGCAACGAGTTATTGTTAATTTCATTATCAAGCGTTAAACCCAAATGGGTGCGGTGTCCCTGGCTCGATTGCTAGTGCACTCAGCTCACACGGTGAGGTCCGTGGTCCGTGTCCGTGGAAACATTAGGACGTGTTTCCTCAAGATACCTGCTGTCCATGTTAACCTAGCAGTAAATAGGTACCTGGGTGTGGGTCGCATCCTGGGGACAAAATTAACCTAATTTCCCCGAAATGCTCTGCATAACAATGGACTTTCCATATAGTAGCATGTCACTGATGTCAGCTATGGTCTGTATATATTGTACATGTACCTGTAGAAATAAAGATCAATTATTTATTTTATACTCGGGTATTTCACGGAAAACTGGCACCTACACACTCCAATAACAATCCTAATGCTGAAAGTTTGAAGCCGATCAGAAGAGGATTTCTCAAGGTATCACAAGAATCCAAAATAATCAGTCATGGCCTACATATACTTGACCAGAGGGCGCCTGACCAGGTCAATTCTTACATGAACAATTCACGAGTTGCAGTTCACCATCGTTGAAAATTTAAAGTCGATCTGATAAGGAGTTACTAAGTTGTAAACGAAAACTTTGGGAGAAATATATTTCAGACGACCACTGAAAGGCATTCCTACGGGGATACCTAATATTGTTGTAGGTACATTAGAAGCCTTGTGCACCAGTTTACTCTGTGTGGCTTAGTGTTAGTATACATTGTGTAAGCTGCAGCTGTGAGTACCTAGTGTACATTGTGAAAGGCTACAGTCTGTGGGAGCTGTAGGGGGGGGGGGTCACAGCTACGACAAATTGGTGGAGGTATTTTCAACCAGCATTCATCAACAATGTTAATACACAGGGTAACTGACACCTGTTGCGCCATGTTCAGTACATGTTGTGTGTGTGATTTCACTCATCAACAGCACAACAATACAAACTACTATCATCATCAACGTAAACCGCCCTGTCATCAACAACACACAACTATTATCATCAACAACACACAAACTACTACCAGCAACAGTACAACTAACATCAACACACAAACCCTAACAACCAACTACACACAAACTTCATCAACACACAACGCTGTCATCAACAACACACAAACTACTATCAGCAACACACAATCACTATCACAACCAACACAAAAACTACTATCATCAACAACACACAAACTACTATCAGAACACACAATCGACTATCATCAACAACACAAAAACTACTATCATCCAACAACACACCAAACTACTATTCAAGCAACACACAATCTACTATCATCAACACACAAAAACTTCTATCATCAACAACACACAAACTACAGCACAACACACAATCTATCATTCAACAACACAAAAACTACTATCATCAACAACACACAAACTACGATCACATCAACACACAAACTACCATCATCAACAACCACAACTACTCCATCAATCAACAACACAAAAACTACTATCATCAACAACACACAAACTACATCAGCAACACACAATCTACTATCATCAACAACACAAAAACTACTATCATACAACAACACACAAACTACCATCATCATCAACACACAAACTACCATCATCAACACACACAAACTACCACATCAACAACACACAAACTACCATCATCAACAACACACTACTAACCATCATCATCTAACACACAAACACCATCATCAACAACACACAAACTACCATCATCAACAACACACAAACCCAGTATCATCAACAACACCACAAACTACCATCACAACAACCACAAACTACCATCATAACAACACACAAAACCAGTATCATCAACAACACACAAACTACCATCATCATCAACACACAAACTACCATCATCAACAACACACAAACTACCATCATCAACAACACACAAACTACCATCATCAACACCACACAAACACCATCATCAATAAACAACCACAAACAACCATCATCACAACACAAACAAACCAGTATCATCAACAACACACAAACTACATCATCAACAACACACAAACTACCAACATTCAACAACACTCAAACTACCATCATCAACAACACACAAACTACCATCAACACACTCAAACTACCATCATCAACACACAAACTACATCATCAACAACCACAAACTCTCAATCACAACACCAACAAACTACCATCATCACAACACACAAACTACCATCATCAAACAACACACAAACTACCATCATCCAACAACACACAAACTACCATCACACAACACACAAACCAGTATCATCAACACACACAAACTACCATCATCAACAACACACAAACTACCAATCATCCAACAACATCACAAACCATATCATCAACAACACACAAACTACCATCATCAACAAACCACACAAACAGTATCATACAACAACACACAAACTTACCATCATCAACAACAACACAAACTACCATCAACAACAACACACAAACCAGTTATCATCAACAACACACAAACTACCATCATCATCAACACACAAACTACCATCATCCAACAACACACAAACTACCATCATCAACAACACACAAAATTACCATCATCATCAACACACAAACTACCATCATCAACAACATCCAAAAACTACCATCATCCATCAACACACAAACTACCATCATCAACAACACACAAACTACTCATCATCAACAACACACAAACGACCATCATCATCAACACACAAACTACCATCACAACAACACACAAACTACCATCATCATCAACACACAAACTACATCATCAACACACACAAACTACCATCATCAACAACACACAAACCTACATCATCAACACACACAACTAACCATCATCAACAACACACAAACTACCATCACAACAATACACGAAACACCTCATCAACAACACACAACTACCATCATCAACAACACACAAACCAGTATCATCAACAAACACAAACTTACCATCATCAACAACACACAAACTACCATCATCAACACACACAAACCATATCATCAACAACACACAAACTACCAACATCAATCAATATACCACAAACTACCATCAACAACAAACAAACTACCATCATCCAACAACACACAAACCATATCATCAACAACACCTAGCAAACTACCATCATCAACAATACCCAAACCAGTATCACCACAACACACAAACTACCATCACAACAAACACACAAACTACATCATCAACAACACACAAACTAACCATCATCACACACACAACTACATCATCAACAACACACAAACCAGTATCCATCAACAACACACAAACTACCATCACAACAACACACAAACTACCATCATCAACACACACAAACTACCATCATCAACAACAACAACTACATCATCAACAACACACAAACTACCATCATCAACAATACACAAACTACCATCATCAACAACACACAAACTACCATCATCAACAACACACAAACTACCATCATCAACAACACACAAACCTACCATCATCAACACACACAAACCAGTAATCATCAACAACACACAAACTACCATCCATCAACAACACACAAACTACCATCATCACAACACACAAACCAGTATCATCAGCAACACACAAACTACCATCATCAACAACACACAAACCATATCATCACAACACACAAACTACCATCAACAACACACAAACACCATCATCAACAACACATAAAAAAAAAAACAACCAGTATCAACAACAACAAACAAACTACCATCAACAACACACAAACTACCATCATACAACACACAAACCAGTATCATCAACAACACACAAACTACCATCAACAACAAACACAAAAACCAGTATCATCACAAACCCACAAACTAACCATCATCAACAAACACACAAACTACCATATCAACAACACACATAACTACCATCATCACAACACACCAAACACCATCAACAACACACAAACTACCACAACAACACACAAACTAACCATCATCAACAACACAGCCAACTACCATCAAACAACACACAAACTAACTAACATCTCAACAACACACAAACTACCATCATCAACAACCCAAACTACCATCATCAACAACACACAAACCAGTATCATCAACAACACACAAACTACCATCATCAACAACACACAAACTACCATCATCAACAACACACAAACCAGTATCATCAACAACACACAAACTACCATCATCAACAACACCCAAACCATATCATCAACAACACACAAACTACCATCATCCAACAACACACAAACTAACAATCATCAACAACACACAAACCATATCATCAACAACACACAAACTACCATCAATCATCAACACACAAACTACCATCAACAACAACACACAAACTACCATCATCAACAACATCAAAAATTACCATCATCATCACACACAACAACCATCATCAACAACACAAAAACAACCATCATCATCAACACACAAACTACATCCACAACAACCACAACTACCATCATCAACACACACAAACTACCAGCATCATCAACTACACAAACTACCATCATCACAACACACAAACTACCATCATCATCAACACACAAACTACCATCATCAACAGACACAACAAACTACATCATCAACAACATACAAACTACCATCATCAACAACACACAAACTACCATCATCAACAACACACAAAACTACCATCATCAACAATACACAACTACCATCATCAACAACACACAAACTACCATCATCAACAACACACAAACCATATCATCAACAAACACACAAACTAACCATCATCAACAACACATCAAAACAAACTACCATCATCAACAACACACAAAACCACAGTAACATACAACAACACACAAACTACCATCATCAACAATACCCAAACAAACCATCACCAACACACAAACTCCATCATCAACAACACTCAAACCTATCATCAACAACACACAAACTAACCATCATCAACAATACACAAAACCAGAAATCATCAACACACACAAACTACCATCATCAACAACACACAAAACTCCCATCATCAACAACACACAAACTACCATCAACAACAACACACAAACTACCATCATCAACAACACCAAACCAGTATCATCAACAACACACCAACTACCATCATCAACAACACACAAACCTAACTACCATCACAACAACACACAGAACTACCATCATCAACAACACACAAACTACCATCATCACAACACACAAACTACCATCATCAACAATACAGCAAACTACCATCATCAACAACACACAAACTACCAACATCAACAACACACAAACTAACGATCAATCCAACAACACACAAACGACCACACATCAACAACACACAAACCAGTATCATCAACAACACACAAACTTAATAGGGGGGGGGGGGGGGGGATCAACAACACACAAACTACCATCATCAACAACACACAACCAGTATCATCAACAACACACAAACACCATCATTCAACACACACAAACCAGTTAATCATCAACAACACACAAACTACCATCAACAACACACAAAACAACCATCATCAACAACACAAAAACCAGTATCATCAACAACACACAACTACCATCAAACACACACAAACTACCATCTACAACACACAGCAAACCAGTTCATCAACAACACACAAACTACCATCATCAACAATACACAAACCATATCATCAACAACACACAAACTACCCATCATCACAATACACAAACCACCATCAACAAAACACACAAACAACCATCATCAACAACACAACAACCAGTATCATCAACAACACACAAACTACCATCATCAACAACACACAAACCAGTATCATCACAAACACACAAACTACCATCATCAAACACACACAAACCAGTATCATCAACAACACACACTAACCATCATCAACAATACACAAACTACCATCAACACACACAAACTGCCATCATCAACCAACACACAAAACCAGTATCATCAACAAACACAAACTACCATCATCAACAATACAACAAACTACCATAACAACACACAAGACTACCATCCTTCACAACACACAAAACAGTATCATCAACAACACACAAACTACCATCATCAACAACACACAACCAGTATCATCAACAACACAACAAACACCATCATCAACAACACACGAAAACCAGTATCATCAACAACACACAAACTACCATCATCAACATACACAAACTACCATCAACAACACACAAACTACCATCATCAACAACACACAAACCAGTATCATCAACAACACACAAACTACCATCATCAACAATACACAAACTACCATCAACAACACACAAACTACCATCATCAACAACACACAAGCTACTATATCGAGGTTCTTGCAACACTGAACTATTTAATATAAAGTTTCTGTCATTTCTACTTGATAAACAACGCCCACATCCCTTCCCAAGTGATATTAACCCACCATCACCCACCATCATCCACCTTCACCCACGCCATCCCCATGAAGCCACTCGTGATTGGTTGAATTTGCTTGACGTCAGCATCCGGTGACGTCATAAACTGACAATCTTGTGGTGATTGGGTTATGACTCAACAAATGACGTTCAATGAAGCCTCATGACGTTTATTCATTGTTGGCCTCAGCGACCGTGGATTCACAATGGATAAGAATTTCCTGCCTCTATGATTGTTGAGCCATAGTGACGTCATAGAAATAACAAATGGCTGCTCGTGTGTAATCCCTCCTCCTCTCTCCCCGCTGTGCAGTTTCAGATTTGTTATAAATGATAGGAAACTCCAGATTATTAATTATAATTCTGTTATCATCGGTCGTTTTAATTATATATATTGAGCTTTTCATCACGTAATGTCCATTAATTCTCGTGAAGCATATTAAGAACTTCCTCACTGTTCGACAGTTGACACTTTATGTAGTTAGTTAAGACCTAGTTAGAGCTAGGATTAGCCGGGCTTTAACCAGCTTAGAAATATCCTAGGGTTAATTACTATGTTAGTTAAACTTGATTTGTTAAACGTCTAGGACATCGTTGACTATTCTGGGATGAATGTTTACTGCTAAAGCTCCCATTTCACACGCTGGATTCCGGGTTCGAGTCCCGGCGAGGGTGGAAACATTGGGCGTGTTTCCTTACACCGGTTACCCCTGTTCACCTGTCGGTAAAAATAGGTACCTGGGTGTTAGTCGACCTAATTTGCCCGAAATGCTCTGCGTAACAAGTGGCTTTGTATATAGCAATATATCATTGATGTCAGCTAGGACTGTACATGTACTTATAGAAAAAATAAATATATTATTTTTATTACTACTATTACTACTACTACTGCTGCTGCTGCTATTATTATTACTGCTAATACTACTACTGCTGCTGCTGCTGCCGCCGCGGCTACTACTATTATCTTCTAGTTTTCAAATCAAGCCCACCCTCATTAGCTCTTTACATATATCAGGCACACTACGACTTCAAGAAATCCGTAATGGACACGATTTGCAAAAACCATACCCCCGCCGGATTGAACCCGCGGTCCATAGAGTCTCAAAACTCAAGCCCGTCCGCGTTAAAGCCCTGACCAGCTAGCCACCAATAAGATTCATCCAACTAGGTATATTTTCTACACCAAGGAAAGTTAGCCACAGGCACCTTCTGTGACCCATACAAATGCAAAGTTTTTACAGACGAATCTCCAGCTAGCGTGCCTGTGGACGAAAACTCTAGCTCAAGTCCTCTTCCACTGTCCCGTGGAACATGAACTCAAGAAATCGTAATGACACGATTGCAAATAAACCATACCCCCGGCCGGGATTGAACCCGCGGTCATAGAGTCTCAAAACTCCAGCCCGTCGCGTTAGCCACTAGACCAGCACACTACTCTCATCGTAATTCTTTGCCAACGTCTTCGAAATTTTCTGTAATCTTTCGAAACCTATCACAGTCTATCGTAGTCTTTCACAATCTTACGGACTCTTATTCACTCTTTTGCAGTCTTTCCCAATCTTTCTTGGCTTCATATCAAGAAATATGAACAACAGGGATCCTCAGGTTATATTTCAGCTTTATATATCTTTGGTAAGACTTCATTCAGATTATGCTGCGCATTTTTAGTCTCCATATTGCAGACTGTACATAATTACGCTGGAAAACAGACTGAGGCCCTGACTGTACACTGTCTAGAAAGACGTAGAATCAGGGAAGATATTTGAGGTGTACAAATGGAAGCCAGCAATAAATAAAGGGGATATAAATATCGTTCTGAAAATATCTAACCAAGACAGAACTCGCAGCAATGAGCTCAAGGTAGAAAATTTTAGGTTTAGAAGGGATACGGGAGATAACTGGTTTACTAATAGAGTTGTGGATGAGTGGAACAAACTCCAGAGTAGCGTCACTCAACCTCGGGTAGCTTTCAAATTAGGTTGGACAAGTACATGAGTGTGTGTGTGGGTGGGAACCGTTTTTCATATCCTTATGTTTTTAATTTTTCGCAATATTTCATAATCGGATTTACCGGTATGTAAATTACATAGTTGACAAACATCGCCACTTTTATTACCCAACATCATAAATAAACATTTACCTGTATTAAAACATTTATGCATATTAAAGATTTATCTATAGCAAACATGTATTTATGTTAAATTTATCTATATTTAATATTTATATATATCAAACATTTATATTATACAGTATTTACTGTTTTTTTTAATCCAAATTATAAATTTTCATTAAACACCTAATATGATTCAACATACTATTGGTGTTATTACATTAACGGTGAAAGGCACATTTGCAACAAATTAATTTTAAAGGCGTGTCGCCAACCGGAAGAATGAACAGGGACTCGAACCGTGGGTGTTGCATGTAGCAAGTGTTTACCTGTAGTGTTGTGTAGCACTTGTCTACCAGGCTTACGAGAGGAAGACATCACAGACACCACCTGAGTCACGTCTTGTGCCAGCGGTCACCATCTGTGGTCCTACTGCCTCTTTCTTCACTTCTAGAAACTATATATAGTAAAGTAGTCTTCACCCAGGTAGATCTGTCAGTGGCTTGATAAAGTTCACTGTGTGGGCGAAACGTAGTCAATAAAAGATCACATTATACTGCATCGGTGTTTATTTTTTCATCGTGTCAGTATTTTATACCTTTTATCTCCATTAAAAAACTCTGAGAGTACATGTTATCGTACCTCTGGAAGCCATGAACTCATTCCAATGTTTTTTAATTAATTGAAAAAGCCACTAGTTGTCGAAACATTTTCAAAATATACGCAGTTGTCTAATTCATCAATATTTTTTTTTTGTTGAAGTATTTTTTAGGATATTTTAAAAAATCCTTAAATTCGACTACTATTATCAAGATCTTTTACGAATATTGTGAATAATAAAGGTCCCAGAATAGAGCCCAACGGTACATCACGTTTATTAACTGTCTTATCCTAACTGTGATTAGGGAAGAAGTGCCTCGTGAGTAGAGAAGAGTTTTAGTGAGTAGGGGATAAGGGGCGTACTGTCTACTCTCCGATCTTTGTATTTACTGTCACGTAGCCAGCTACATGCTGGACACGTCTTGCATCTTCGTAGAAGACTTCCTGATGTACTCTCGTGTTTACCCTTCCATGCATAACCTCATCAGTAGTCTTGCATCATACACGAATATAGAGACGTAGAACTCAATCCCCCATAACCCTGAGCATGGGTTCCAGTACTAATCTTTGAGGGGTTCCACTCATTACACCTCAACATTCCGATGCTTCATTCCTCAATGGGACAAATCGTATCCCATTTTTCAGGTATGACTCATTACAAGCAACTTTGTTCTTCTCATCGCTGCCTAGACCTTCAGTATGTTTGTCAAGCAGTGTGTGTAAGATCTTGGTGTCAGTGACGAGGTTGTGTCCACCACCTGCCTCACGAGGCTGTGTCCACCACCTGCCTCACGAGGCTGTGTCCACCACCTGCCTCACGAGGCTGTGTCCACCACCTGCCTCACGAGGCTGTGTCCACCACCTGCCTCACGAGCTGTGTCCACCACCTGCCTCACGAGGCTGTGTCCACCACCTGCCTCACGAGGCTGTGTCCACCACCTGCCTCACGAGGCTGTGTCCACCACCTGCCTCACGAGGCTGTGTCCACCACCTGCCTCACGAGGCTGTGTCCACCACCTGCCTCACGAGGCTGTGTCCACCACCTGCCTCACTCTCTTAACACTGTTGTAGTTCTTTAACAGGTTTGTTGTGTTCCGGCAAAACAGAGATGTAAAAATGGCACCCTGTTGCTAGACCTTTTGTTCCTCCACATATATTAGGGTGTAAAAGAAGGCTGTTAAACACCGACAACCTGTAAAACCATGTTGATAATCTTAACAAGGTTTGATAACCGAACAAACAGATTAAACCAACTGTTGATAACCATTTCCAAAAAACTGATAATCCAACAAGCTGATAAACCAACAATTGATAAACTAAGAAGTTGATAAACTAACAAGTTGATAAACCAACAAACTGATAAACCAACAAGTTGATAAACCAAAAAACTGATAATCCAACAAGCTGATAAACCAACAATTGATAAACTAGAAGTTGATAAACCAACAAACGTGATAAACCGCAAGTTGAACCAACAGCATAAAACCAGCAAGTTGATAAACCAACAAACTGATAAACCAGCAAGTTGATAAACCAACAGGCTGATAAACCAGCAAGTTGATAAACCAACAGGCTGATAAACCAGCAAGTTGATAAACCAACAGGCTGATAAACCAACAACTTGAAAAAATGGAAATATTTCGAAGAACATTTCACTAATGTAGAATATAACTGGTGTATCTGTGTCTACCTGGAGGATATTCCGGGGATCAACGCCCCCGCGGCCCGGTCCACGACCAGGCCTCCCGGTGGATCAGGGCTTCATCAACCAGGCCGTTACTGCTGGCCACACGTAGTCCAACGTACGAACCACAGCCCGGTTGATTCGGCACCGACTTTAGGTATCTGTCCAGCTCCCTCTTGAAGGCAGCCAGGAGTCTGTTGGTAATTCCCCTTATGCCTGGTGGGAGGCTGTTGAACAGTCTTGGGCCTCGTACACTTATGGTGTTTTCTTTTAGTGTACCAATGGTCCCCCTACTTATTAACTGGGGGTTTGTTGCACCACCTGTCCAGTCTTTTATTTTCGTAGGGAGTGATTTCTGTGTGCAGATTCGGGACCATTCCTTCTAGGATTTTCCAAGTGTAGATTATGATATATCTCTCTCTCCTGCGTTCCAACGAGTACAAGTCAAGTGCTTCCAAGCGTTCCCAGTAGTTTAGGTGTTTGATAGAATTTATATGTGCAATAAAGGTTCTCTGTACATTTTCTAGATCTGCGATTTCACCTGCTTTGAACGGAGATGTTAATGTATAGCAGTATTCCAGCATAGAGAGAACAAGTGATTTGAAAAGGATCATCAGTGGTTTGGCATCTCTTGTTTAGAACGTTCTCATTATCCATCCTATCATTTTCTTTGCAGTTGTGATCGTGGCACTGTTGTGATCCTTGAAAGTGAGATCCTCAGACATTACCACTCCCAGGTCCCTCACATTATTTTTCCGTTCTATTGTATGATCAAAGTTTGTAGTATACTCAGTTCTAGTTATTATTTCCTCCAATTTTCCATAACGCAGTAGTTGGAATTTGTCGTCATTGAACATCATATTGCTTTCCGTTGCCCATTCCGTCTAGCATTAGGAATTATATTAGGAGAGAAGTCATTAATGAAACTGAATATTACAGGAATGCATTCAGAAGCCTGAGTAGATCTATAACCCACTATGATAATATGAACATAGATAAGTACGTTTATGGAGCAACTTCAAATGTCAACAAACTATCTGATGTTGTAGTGACCAGAATTAGTCTTGGTTACAAGTACTTCTGGCAGTTTGGGAGACAAACAGATGACACTTAAACCAAATGCAGTGGATGTGGCCAGCCCTATGGTTACTATTTTAAACACGATGTGCTTAATTGTCCACTATTGAGGAATATAGAAATAGACAGTATAATAATCTATGTGACATATCAAGATATCTTATTAATGAAAATAAGATACCAGACATATTAAGCAAATTACCTAAATTTGCTTGTAACAGGTAAGTGAACTATAGATATAAACGTGCATGTGATCATGTTTACCGTTTTGGGACCCTAGTTCCTAGGACTCCTGTGTGTCCATATGTTCTTGTGCTGCCCTCCACAGGATGGTGAGTGAGTCAGGGTACCAAGAGGATGGTGAGTGAGACAGGGGTACCAGGAGGATGGTGAATGAGTCAGGGTTCCAAGAGGATGGTGAGTGAGTCAGGGTACCAAGAGGATGGTGAGTGAGACAGGGGTACCAGGAGGATGGTGAATGAGTCAGGGTTCCAAGAGGATGGTGAGTGAGTCAGGGGTACCAAGAGGATGGTGAGTGAGACAGGGGTACCAGGAGGATGGTGAATGAGTCAGGGTTCCAAGAGGATGGTGAGTGAGTCAGGGGTACCAAGAGGATGGTGAGAAAGTCAGGGCTCCAAGAGGATGGTGAGTGAGCCAGGGGTACCAAGAGGATGGTGAGAAAGTCAGGGTTCCAAGAGGATGGTGAGTGAGTCAGGGTACCAAGAGGATGGTGAGTGAGTCAGGGTACCAAGAGGATGGTGAGTGAGTCAAGGTACCAAGAGGATGGTTAATGAGTCAGGGTTACCAAGAGGATGATGAGTGAGTCAGGGTACCAAGAGAATGGTGATTGAGTCAAGGTACCAAGAGGATGGTGAGTGAATCAGGGGTACAAAGAGGACGGTGAGTGAGTGAGTCAGGGTTCCAAGAGGATGGTGAGTGAGTCAGGGGTACCAAGAGGATGGTGAGAGAGTCAGGGGTACCAAGAGGATGGTGAGAGAGTCAGGGTTCCAAGAGGATGGTGAGTCAGGGTACCAAGAGGATGGTGAGTGAGTCAGGGGTACCAAGAGGATGGTGAGTGAGTCAAGGTACCAAGAGGATGGTGAGTGAGTCAGGGGTACCGGGAGGATGGTGAGTGAGTCAGGGTACCAAGAGGATGGTGAGTGAGTCAGGGTACCAAGAGGATGGTGAGTGAGTCGGGGTACCAAGAGGATGGTGAGTGAGTCAGGGTACCAAGAGGATGGTGAGAGAGTCAGGGTTCCAAGAGAATGGTGAGTGAGTCAGGGTACCAAGAGGATGGTGAGTGAGTCAGGGTACCAAGAGGATGGTGAGTGAGTCAGGGTCCAAGAGGATGGTGGGGAGTCAGGGTTGCCAAGAGGATGGTGAGTGAGTCAGGGTACCAAGAGGATGGTGAGTGAGTCAGGGTACCAAGAGGATGGTGAGAGAGTCAGGGTACCAAGAGGATGGTGAGAGAGTCAGGGCACCAAGAGGATGGTGAGTGAGTCAGGGTTCCAAGAGGATGGTGCAGAGAATCAGGGTTCCAAGAGGATGGTGAGAGAGTCATGGTTCCAAGAGGATGGTGAGTGAGTCAGGGTACCAAGAGGATGGTGAGTGAGTCAGGGTACCAAGAGGATGGTGAGTGAGTCAGGGTACCAAGAGGATGGTGAGTGAGTCAGGGTACCAAGAGGATGGTGAGTGAGTCAGGGTACCAAGAGGATGGTGAAGAGTCAGGGTCCAAGAGGATGTGAGTGAGTCAGGGTACCAAGAGGATGGTGAGTGAGTCAGGTACCAAGAGGATGGTGAGTGAGTCAGGGTACCAAGAGGATGTGAGAGAGTCATGGTTACCAAGAGGATGGTGAGTGAGTCAGGGTACCAAGAGGATGGTGAGTGAGTCAGGGTACCAAGAGGATGGTGAGTGAGTCAAGGTACCAAGAGGATGGTGAGGAGTCAAGGGCACCAGGAGGATGGTGAGTGAGTCAGGGTTCCAAGAGGATGGTGAGAGTCAGGGTCCAAGAGGATGGGGAAGTCAGGGTACCAAGAGGATGGTGAGTGAGTCAGGGTACCAAGAGGATGGTGAGTGAGTCAGGGTACCAAGAGGATGGTGAGTGAGTCAGGGTACCAAGAGGATGGTGAGAGAGTCAGGGGCACCAAGAGGATGGTGAGTGAGTCAGGGTTCCAAGAGGATGGTGAGTCAGGGTGCCAAGAGGATGGTGAGTGAGTCAGGGGTACCGGGAGGATGGTGAGTGAGTCAGGGTACCAAGAGGATGGTGAGTGAGTCAGGGTACCAAGAGGATGGTGAGTGAGTCAGGTTCCAAGAGATGGTGAGTGAGTCAGGGTACCAAGAGGATGGTGAGTGAGTCAGGGTACCAAAGATGGTGAGATGAGTCAGGGTACCAAGAGGAGTGAAGAGTCAGGGCTCCAAGAGATGGTGAGTGAGTCAGGGTACCAAGAGGATGGTGGATCAGGTGCAAGAGATGTGAGTGAGTCAGGGTACCAAGAGGATGGTGAGTGAGTCAGGGTACCAAGAGGATGGTGAGTGAGTCAGGGTACCAAGAGGATGGTGAGTGAGTCAGGGTACCAAGAGGATGGTGAGAGAGTCAGGGACCAAGAGGATGGTGAGAGAGTCAGGGTTCCAAGAGGATGGTGAGTGAGTCAGGGTACCAAGAGGATGGTGAGTGAGTCAGGGTACCAAGAGGATGGTGAGTGAGTCAGGTACCAAGAGATGGTGAGTGAGTCAGGGTACCAAGAGGATGGTGAGAGAGTCAGGGTACCAAGAGGATGGTGAGAGAGTCAGGGACACCAAGAGGATGGTGAGTGAGTCAGGGTACCAAGAGGATGGTGAGTGAGTCAGGGTACCAAGAGGATGGTGAGAGAGTCAGGGTACCAAGAGGATGGTGAGAGAGTCAGGGGCACCAAGAGGATGGTGAGTGAGTCAGGGTTCCAAGAGGATGGTGAGTCAGGGTGCCAAGAGGATGTGAGTGAGTCAGGGGTACCAAGAGGATGGTGAGTGAGTCAAGGTACCAAGAGGATGGTGAGTGAGTCAGGGGTACCAAGAGGATTGTGAGTGAGTCAGGGTACCAAGAGGATGGTGAGTGAGTCAGGGTACCAGGAGGATGGTGAGTGAGTCAGGGTACCAAGAGGATGGTGAGTGAGTCAGGGGTACCAAGAGGATGGTGAGTGAGTCAGGGTACCAAGAGGATGGTGAGTGAGTCAGGGTACCAAGAGGATGGTGAGTGAGTCAGGGTACCAAGAGGATGGTGAGTGAGTCAGGGGTACCAAGAGGATGGTGAGTGAGACAGGGGTACCAGGAGGATGGTGAATGAGTCAAGGTACCAGGAGGATGGTGAGTGAGTCAGGGGTACCAAGAGGATGGTGAGTGAGTCAGGGGTACCAGAGGATGGTGAGTGAGTCAGGTACCAGGAGGAGGTGAGTGAGTCAGGGTACCAAAGAGGAGGTGAGTGAGTCAGGGTACCAGAGAGGATTGAGTGAGCAGGGTACCAGAGGATGGTTAATGAGTCAGAGTACCAGGAGGATGGTGAGTCAGTCAGCGGTACTAGGAGGAGAGTGAGTCAGGGGTACTAGGAGGATGGTGAGTGAGTCAGGAGTACCAGGAGGATGGGGAATGAGTGAGGGGTACCAGGAGGACGGTGAGTGAGTCAGGGGTACCAGGTGGATGGTGATTGAGTGAGGGGTACCAGAAGGATGGTGAGTGAGTCAAGGTACCAAGAGGATGGTGAGTGAGTCAGGGTACCAAGAGGATGGTGATAGTCAGGGTACAGAGGATGGTGATGAAGTGTACAGGAGGAGGTGAATCAGTAGGGTACTAGGAGAAGTGAGTCAGGGGTACAGGAGGTAATGAGTCAGGGGTACGGAGATGGTGAGTGAGTGGTACCAGGAGGGTGGTAGTCAGAGTACTAGGATGGTAGTAGGTAAGAGGATGGTGAGGAGTTAGGGGTACTAGGAGGAATGGTGAGTCAGGTACGAGGATGGTGATTGATAGGTTCAGGTGGTGTGTCGGGTAAGGAGGATGTGAGAGTAGGGGTACTAGGAGGATGGTGATGAGTCAGGGTAAAGGATGGTGAGAGTCGGGGTACAGGAGGATGGTGAGTGAGTCAGGGGTACCAGTAGGATGGTGAGTGAGTCAGCGGTACCAGGAGGATGGTGAGTGAGTCAGGGGTACCAGTAGAATGGTGAGTGAGTCAGAAGTACTAGGAGGATGGTGAGTGAGTTAGGGGAAGCAGGAGGGTGGTGATTGAGTCAGAGGTACTAGGAGGGTGAGTCAGGGGTACTAGGAGGATGGTGAGTGAGTTAGGGGTACTAGGAGGATGGTGAGTGAGTCAGGGGTAGCAGGAGGGTGGTGATTGAGTCAGGGGTACTAGGAGGATGGTGAGTGAGTCAGCGGTACCAGGAGGATGGTTAGTGAGTCAGGGGTACCAGTAGGATGGTGAGTGAGTCAGCGGTACCAGGAGGATGGTGAGTGAGTCAGGGGTACCAGTAGAATGGTGAGTGAGTCAGAGTACTAGGAGGATGGTGAGTGAGTTAGGGACCAGGAGGATGTGATGAGTGAGTCTAGGAGGTACCAGTAGTATGGTGAGTGAGTCAGTTAGTACTAGGAGGATGGTGAGTGAGTTAGGGGAGCAGGAGGGTGGTGATTGAGTCAGAGGTACTAGGATGGGTGAGTCAGGGGTATTAGGAGGATGGTGAGTGAGTTAGGGGTACTAGGAGGATGGTGAGTGAGTCAGGGGTAGCAGGAGGGTGGTGATTGAGTCAGGGGTACTAGGAGGATGGTGAGTGAGTCAGGTACAGGAGGTGATGGTTAGGAGTCAGGGGTGATACCAGTAGGTATGGTGAGTGTGAGTCAGCGGTACCAGGAGGATGGTGAGTGAGTCAGGGGTACCAGTAGAATGGTGAGTGAGTCAGAAGTACTAGGAGGATGGTGAGTGAGTCAGGGGAAGCAGGAGGGTGGTGATTGAGTCAGAGGTACTAGGAGGGTGAGTCAGGGGTACTAGGAGGACAGTGAGTGAGCCAGGGGTACCAGGAGGGTGGTGAGTCAGGGGTAACACCAACAAGATACCACCCTGGTCCTGAGTGATGGTATCTGGGGTGTGAGAGCAGACTCAAGGCACTTGTGTTTTACAGTCATAACACAGCGGGCCACCAGCAGCAACAGTCTGGTTGACCTGGTAAGGACCAGATGAGCCTGGCCCATGGCTGGGCTCCTAGAGTAGAAAAACGTCGGAACTCATCAAAGGTAGAGCCTGACACCACATATAATGGCCCGGGGAGAACAGGGTTGTCTGAGACACCATGAATGTCCCACATTGTCTCTATCAACCACTATGATATTTAACACTCTACACCAAAAATTACCAAATATTATTATTACTTAATGACTAAGATAAAATCTATAATAATAATAATAATAATAATAATAATAATAATAATAATAATAATAATAATAATAATAATAATAATAATAATAATCTTTATTTTTGCAAGTACATGTACAACGTATACAGACCGAGCTGACATCAATGACATACTATATACAAAGCCTCATATTATGCAGATCATTTCTGGCAAACTAAGTTAATTTTGTCCTCAGGATGCGACCCACACCACCAGTTGGCTAACACTCAGGTACCTACTTATTGCTAGGTGAACAGGGACAACAGGTGTCTTAAGGAAACACGCCCTAATATTTTCACTCGTACCGGAGATCGACCCCCAGAACTCAGTGTGCGAGCTGAGTGCGCTAGCACTTAGCGACACAGGACGTGTGCAGAGCAGCGAACGTGGAGAGAAAGAAGTTAGTACTGCAGTTTTGCACATTAAATAAATATACGCCACAACATGTTATGTGTTGTGTAAATGTTACATCTCATTTTAGTTTCACAAATTTGTCCAATGATGTCTTGTTCTAAGGAATGTACTTATCTGCGGGGCCTCGGGGGCGTTGACCCCCGGTACCCCACCCCCAGGTAGACTCCAGGTTGAGGATGGACATGTGGCTACATACATGTTACTTGGCAACCACACAGACGACATGAAACTCTCCAGACAACGAGTTCAAACAATTCTGAGTCAAGTGTGCATAAGATGTGATCTACGCCACGTTAACCTGCACATTATTATTATTATTATTATTATTATAATCAAGGGGGAAGCGCTAAACCCGGAGGATTAACAGCGCCTGGGGGGGGATGTGGAAGGCATTCAGGCTTAATTTGGGGAACTGGAGCACAGATCCAATTCCCTAAATCAAGAGCCCCTCACCAACATCAAGGAACCTTCCTTGAGGGGGTTAACCTGCACAAAAAGAATGTCCAGTGATCCCGATTATATTGTGTTTTGTCATAAGAAGACAAGGTGCAGGTTGAAGGTGTAGCGGTGATCTCCAGTGCAAGAACGTCATCATTGCCGGTTGACAGCATTTGACATATTAAATAAGACACTTGTACAACACTTGGGAATCTTTATTCTGGAAACATTTCCCCAGACAGTGACTTCTTCAGTCAAATACAGAGAAACGGTGGAAGATGAGGGACTGATTACGTCAAACTCCTCCACTGGCTGACGAAACGTTTCCAGAATAAAGATTCCCAAGTGTTGCACAAGTGTTTTATTTATCATCTTGTCGGTTTTCTAAACCATTTATTCATACATCCGACAAGAAGGAACAAATCTTCTATTGTGGTGAACAATGTTTACCCCCGGATGTCAAGACTTCAAAGAAGTGGCACAAACTGAAGCAGTGCAGGACTGCTGCAGCACCAGGAGCAGTGCAGGACTGCTGCAACACAGGAGCAGTGCAGGACTGCTGCAACACCAAGAGCAGTGCAGGACTGCTGCAACACCAGGAGCAGTGCAGGACTGCTGCAACACCAGGAGCAGTGCAGGACTGCTGCAACACCAGGAGCAGTGCAGGACTGCTGCAACACCAGGAGCAGTGCAGGACTGCTGCAACACCAGGAGTAGTGCAGGACTGCTGCAACACCAGGAGCAGTGAAGGACTGCTGCAACACCAGGAGCAGTGAAGGACTCCTGCAACACCAGGAGCAGTGCAGGACTGCTGCAACACCAGAAGCAGTGAATGACTGCTGTAACACCAGGAGCAGTGCAGGACTGCTGCAACACCAGAAGCAGTGAAGGACTGCTGTAACACCAGGAGCAGTGCAGGACTGCTGCAACACCAGGAGCAGTGAAGGACTCCTGCAACACCAGGTACAGGAAAGTTCGCCAGGACGAGTCCTGGCCCGGGTCTTCTCCCTCTGGTGACCCGCCATGCTGAAAGATCAAATGAGAAACCTTTTTAAGACTTAAAGACTGTCTTCTAGACACGTGTGAAGAAAGGACTGACAGCTGGGTTTAAGATAAACAAGTTCGACTCGATGGTACAGCGTGCGATTGGCATGCAACAATTTTTTTTTTTTTGAGATAAAGAAATGCTGAATTTAATCTCATTGTAGACGTTTCTTATTATGAAAATATTCCTTGATGCCTTCAGATAATGAGATGTTTATGGTTGCAATCGATTTTTTCAATAAATTTACCAGTTAGAAACAAAGTCAAGAATATGATCAGCATTTTTTTCGATAATTGCGCATATGTGCTTAGTTACGGACAAAAAACTTCTTCAATAACCTGCTTAGTATGGGCCAGTAGGCCTGCTGCAGTGTTCCTCCTTTCTTATGGTCTTATGTTCTTATATTAAAAATTCAACAACAGAACTGGGAAGATCATAATATTATCTACAAGACTGAAGACTCATACAAACGAAAATTCACCGAAGCAACACTAATTGAAACCGAAACGAATTTTATCATTTTGAAAGGAAATTTCAAGTTACATGTGAAAAAATAAATTGCAACACCGAGTTTGATTAAGCAGTGAGGCAACAAGGTAGTCAACCCTCACAATAACACGTCTTTCAATAAGGGTTGCCCACTCAAGTGAGAAGGACTGGGCAAGGGTAAGTCCTGCTTAGCATGAGACAACTGACCTACTACAGTGCTCTGTCATTCTCGTAATACTCAAAACAATCACCCCGACACCCCATGCATCTAAATAAAGACAGATGAACATGAGAAGTCATCTGTACATCTTCACGTTCCTCCAGAAAGGTCAGTCTACTTTGAGATGTTATGAAGCACAATGAGGACCCAAGCATATCTTACCCAATAATATAGTGCTTCCCTCATCCGCCAAGGAACCTTCTGCTCTCACCCCTCCTGTACTCTTTTGTTTTCGTCTTTTTTTACACAGGGTTTGACAAGGTTAGGTTAAGGATCCCTAACTATAAACAAGTTAAGGTTTCCTAACTTTCTAGACCAGCTAAGAGCTGTTACCTACATCAGCTCATTTGAAAGCATTGTCATTGTTATGAAATATACATGTAGGGAACAGGATGAAGTTGGAGTCATTTGTGGGCCAGCATTTTCATTTGATCAACTGACGTTATCTCGCTGACATCATTATGCTGTACGAATGTGTTCCAGACTCGAGTCATCCTGGGGATAAATGATTTTAGATAAAGTGATGTTCTGGAGAAGGGTACAGCCAGAGTGAAGTTGCTACTTTCTGCCCGTCTCTCTCTCTCTCTCTCTCTTTGACGAAAGACATATACTGGAGGTGGTCAGTCCTCAGTCTGGAGAAGACCTCATCTCCATATAGGAATCTTTATTAAAGAAACGTTACGCCACACAGTGGCTTCATCAGTCCAGTGCAAAGCACGAAGGTGTATGGAGAGGAGGAGTTTGAGGTAATCAGTCCCTCAGCCTGGAATCGATGTGTTCAGTCCATCACTCTTGTAGGAAGTACAGCATAGGGCCAGAGAGGTGGCTTATATACTGCAGTCAGGTGAATCGAATCAGGAGGAGGCGGGATCACAGTGGGACCATTACCTCAAACTCCTCCTCTCCATATACCTTCCTGCTTTGTATTGGACTGATGAAGCCACTGTGTGGCGAAACGTTTCTTCAATAAGTGTCTCAATTCTTCAACTTGTCGGTTTTCAAAACCATTCATCTCATCTCCATAGTTTGGAACAATGTAAGGCTGAAGCAACAGAATGGAGACTTATATGCTGTCAAAGGCGAGGCGAAGAAAAATCTTGAGGAAGAGTCGGAGACCACTGGTAGAAGCAACAATGTAATCACTGAGAGTATATAAGTCTCCATTCTGTTGTTGCTCTTTCACATTGTTCCAATGGAAAAATAAACACATAAGCAGTGTAATGTGATCCTTTATTGACAACGTTTCGCCCACACCAGTCACAAACAGATCTGTGATGAACTTGTCGGTTTTCAAAACCATTCATCACAACTGTCAGACACGGCATCATCGTGGGATCTTGATACAAAGAATTCTTCAAACTTGTCCAACCTTTGGACCAAGACCTACTTCGACTAGTGGATGGTACCACTATGACCCCGCCTCCTCCTGCTTCGCCTCACCTGTCTACAGTATATAAGCCATGTCTATGGCCCTATGCTGTCCTCTCATTGATCATCGACGATCTCGCCTCTCTGATTACCCTGTGTTGGGAGAGACTTCGCTTAGAGTGGTGCTTGCTGGAACTTCGTCTTCCTCTTCACCATCAGGATTGGTGCGTCGGTGGTTGCCTACCCAAGTGCAAGAAGCCTGTTGCTGCCTGAAGTTTCTACGTCTGTCGACTGCACGTCATACAGCCAGTCTCGCCGCCGCTCAGGATATTCAGTGCTCCATCAAGCTACAGTTCACCTCCTTAGTGTCCTGCGCCAGGCAAGTACGTGTGTCTACTTACACGTACTTGCCTAGCTGAGTACTCTCAATTTTTAGCCGATTGTCACAGTCACAACTGTTATTTCATCTTTACGTAATTAGATGATGCCTTTATTGCCTTCCACCTCCCACCCCCCTTCCACTCTCCCTCTACCGCCCGCACCTGCCTCTGCCTCTTCTAAATCCAATTCTTTATCGCTAAACCTCAAATTCTCTAATCCTGATGCCACTATCTGTCCTGAAAATTTATTATATCAGATCACTGGTGCACCTCAACAAAAAGTCTTTAAAACCAACTCAGGCTTCAAACTCCTTCTTGACAAACATTCTTATGAAACGTACACCTCAACCGATACCAGACAAAAACTTCTCAACGCAGGCTTCACCATTATTTGGACTCCTGAGCACTGTGCCAAAAGCACAGTCATTGCTAAACACGTAGACTACTCTCTTCTGACAGCCTATGACAAAGAAGACTTAATAAAAGACATCAGTACTAAGAACAAAGTCTCTGTTGACGATATTTACAGACCCGAAAACTCTACCATTCTCAAAATACGCTGTTCTACTCCTTCTGACGCCTCTACACTCTTCAGTCAAGGAATCCTTGCCAAGACCATCCGCATTCCCCCAAACACTCTCTTCACTCCGAACTTCCACCCAATCACACAATGTCTTAAATGCTACAAATTCGGCCATGGCAAAAAACACATGTACATCTACACAAGTCTGCTCCAGATGTTCAGCAACTGGCCACTTCTAGAATACTTGCAACGTCCCCCTTAAATGTTCTAACTGCGGGGGTCACACACTGCAGTTGAAAATTCCTGCCCCTCTAGGAAAGACATTCTCTCCTCCCTCAGAGCAAGCCAACCTCCCTCCCTCCCCTACCAAATTGCCCTCCTCCACCCCCAATGCCTGGGCCTCCCCACGCACTTGGTCTACCTCTTCTACCCTACACACATCAAACACCAACACACAGACTACAAACACCTCTCCATCTACTCCTACACCCACACTAGACTACAAAACTAACTGTCAACTCGCCACTGCTGCCCACTCTGTGATGGTAAGATAAGATAAGATAAGATTTCGTTCGAATTTTTAACCCCGGGGGGTTAGCCATCCAGGATAACCCAAGAAAGTCAGTGCGTCATCGAGGACTGTCTAACTTATTTCCATTGGGGTCCTTAATCTTGTCCCCCAGGATGCGACCCACACCAGTAGACTAACACCCAGGTACCTATTTGCTGCTAGGTGAACAGGACAACAGGTGTAAGGAAACGTGTCGAAATGTTTCCACCCGCCAGGAATTGAACCCGGGCCCTCCGTGTGTGAAGCGGAAGCTTTAGCCACCAGGCCACCGGGCCACCTGGTAATCTCTCAAGCTTACCAATCAGACTACTCACATATCCTTAACCCATGCCGGGGACTACCTAGATGGGAATTTCCCTAATTCCTTCTATCTTGCACCAACTGAGCGCACGGAAGTCACTGAGATTATAAAGTCACTTAAAAATAACTCGGGGAATCTGTCTCATGTCCCACCACTACTGTACAAGCGAGCGGCCCATGTCCTTTCGCATGCTATTTCATTACTTTTTAACAAGTCACTAGAGACTAGCACCTTCCCGAAACTACTCAAGATGGCAAGGGTTACACCAATACATAAAGGTGGTGACCCTACAGACTTAAACAACTATAGGCCAATATCTAACTTACCATTGCTATCCAAAATCTTTGAGAAACTCGTGCACAGGAGACTGTATTCATTTATAACGGCTCAAAACATACTCAACCCCTGCCAATTTGGATTCAGGAAAAATAAAAGCACTAATGATGCAATCATAAAAATGCTAGATCTGCTTTACACAGCATTGGAAAATAAGGAATATCCACTAGGAATTTTTATTGACCTAAGAAAAGCTTTTGACACAGTAAACCACCAAATCCTACTCCACAAACTTGACCACTACGGTATAAGAGGCCATGCGCTTGCTTATTTCAAATCTTACATTACTAATAGGTATCAGTACGTCACCATTAAAGACACAGCATCAGCAACACGGCCACTTGATACAGGAGTTCCGCAGGGAAGTGTCCTTGGTCCCCTGCTCTTCCTCATATACATCAATGATCTTCCAAACGTATCCCAACACCTGAAACCCATTCTCTTTGCTGACGACACGACTTACCTGGAGTTTACCTGGAGAGAGTTCCGGGGGTCAACGCCCCCGCGGCCCGGTCTGTGACCAGGCCTCCTGGTGGATCAGAGCCTGATCAACCAGGCTATTGCTGCTGGCTGCACGCAAACCAACGTACGAGCCACAGCCCGGCTGATCAGGAACTGACTTTAGGTGCTTGTCCAGTGCCAGCTTGAAGACTGCCAGGGGTCTGTTGGTAATCCCCCTTATGTGTGCTGGGAGGCAGTTGAACAGTCTCGGGCCCCTGACACTTATTGTATGGTCTCTTAACGTGCTAGTGACACCCCTGCTTTTCATTGGGGGGATGGTGCATCGTCTGCCAAGTCTTTTGCTTTCGTAGTGAGTGATTTTCGTGTGCAAGTTCGGTACTAGTCCCTCTAGGATTTTCCAGGTGTATATAATCATGTATCTCTCCCTCCTGCGTTCCAGGGAATACAGGTTTAGGAACCTCAAGCGCTCCCAGTAATTGAGGTGTTTTATCTCGTTATGCGCGCCGTGAAAGTTTCTCTGTACATTTTCTAGGTCGGCAATTTCACCTGCCTTGAAAGGTGCTGTTAGTGTGCAGCAATATTCCAGCCTAGATAGAACAAGTGACCTGAAGAGTGTCATCATGGGCTTGGCCTCCCTAGTTTTGAAGGTTCTCATTATCCATCCTGTCATTTTTCTAGCAGATGCGATTGATACAATGTTATGGTCCTTGAAGGTGAGATCCTCCGACATGATCACTCCCAGGTCTTTGACGTTGGTGTTTCGCTCTATTTTGTGGCCAGAATTTGTTTTGTACTCTGATGAAGGTTTAATTTCCTCATGTTTACCATATCTGAGTAATTGAAATTTCTCATCGTTGAACTTCATATTGTTTTCTGCAGCCCACTGAAAGATTTGGTTGATGTCCGCCTGGAGCTTTGCAGTGTCTGCAATGGAAGACACTGTCATGCAGATTCGGGTGTCATCTGCAAAGGAAGACACGGTGCTGTGACTGACATCCTTGTCTATGTCGGATATGAGGATGAGGAACAAGATGGGAGCGAGTACTGTGCCTTGTGGAACAGAGCTTTTCACCGTAGCTGCCTCGGACTTTACTCTGTTGACGACTACTCTCTGTGTTCTGTTAGTGAGGAAATTATAGATCCATCGACCGACTTTTCCTGTTATTCCTTTAGCACGCATTTTGTGCGCTATTACGCCATGGTCACACTTGTCGAAGGTTTTTGCAAAGTCTTGATGAACACAGAGTTCCATGAGTCTGGCCCTGGGGCAGAGTGCATGGGCATGTCATTTATCGCCTGTTCGAAGTCATTTGGCGTCAGGATAACATCGGATAGGCTTGTGTTAATCAAATTTTGTGGCTCTCATAAAAAAATTCATTTTGATCTTCGACTCTCAGTCTGGTTAGCGGCTTGCTAAAAACTGAGTCATATTGGGACTTGAGTAGCTCACTCATTTCCTTGCTGTCATCTGTGTAGGACCCATCTTGTTTAAGTAGAGGCCCAATACTGGACGTTGTTCTCGATTTTGATTTGGCATAGGAGAAGAAATACTTTGGGTTTCTTTCGATTTCATTTATGGCTTTTAGTTCTTCCCGCGATTCCTGACCCCAAAAGGATTTTTTTAAAGTTTAAGTTCGATGCTTGCTTTTTCTCTGGACCAGTTTTTCCCCCCTACCATTCCCAGTTTAAAATTGCCCTCTTTAGCCGCTTGTTATTCTTTTTCGTCCCCTTTTCTTTTTTCTTTTTTTAAAAATCTACCCCCCTTTTTTTCTTAGGGAATAAGTTTGTGCATACATCGAGTCCCAAACCATTTAATCTGTTTTAGGCAAAAAAGTTGGGGTCTGTGGTTGTTTGAAATTTTTTTCCCCAGCTTTTTTGGGTAGGACTTGGTTTACTTGGTCCCACTTTATGTTTTTGTTATTAAAATTTAAAAATTTGGTGAATGCCCCCTCGTGCCAAATTTCTCATTTGTCGGTCGGGGTTTCCGCGCATAAAGACTAACCTAAATTTAAGGGTTGTGTTTGGGGAGTAAATTGTTTTTGATAGGGTACATTTCTTTTCAGATCACATTGTTAGTGAAGATGAGGTCTAGTGTTTTCTTCCATTCAATTGGGCTTTTTATTTGCGGGTTTTAAAATTGGGAATTTTTGTGAGAGAAAAAAAAGCTCGCTTTTGAGTGTGAGTTTTCATGAGAGCGGCCCCCTTTTGGTTTATTACTGCAAAAAATTAATTTTTTGGGCTATTTTTCCCCATTTTGGGTTTTGCCTTAATTTGAAACCCCCCAGGAGCAAGTTTGTTGGGGCAGGACCCTGGAAGATTTTCCAGACGTGGTAAATTTTTTTTAACAGCTTTCGGGAAAATTGGGCGGGATTTTGGCATCCGGAGGTTTGTAGACTACCACAAGACTGGGTTTTTTTGGTTCTCGACCTTTACTCAAAAAATTCCCTACATATTTGAGGCATTTAGCATTTTGTGCAAACAAGTGCCCTTCTGAAAAATGTACGGGCCCAAACCCCCCCCCCCTTTTTTCCCCTGTTCATTTCTGTCACTTCTGTTATTTTGGGTAACCTGGGTTTCCATATTTCTTGCCCAAAGTGTTCTTTATTGGGTTCAGTGAAAACCGCAAAACTTTTGCCTTTCCCTTGCAAGAAAGCCCAGGGGATGAAAGGTATTTTTTTTGTTTGTTGTTTGGTTTTAAACCCCCCTTTTAATATTTGCCAAGAAAAAAAAATGTTATGGGAAATGGTGGTTTGTTGGTACAGGGGGGGATTTTTTTTCCGGAAATATTATCTGATCTTTTGGTTTTGGGAGTGGGGGCCATCGACTGGGGGTTCCACTCCGGGAATAAACTGGTTTTGGGTTTGCCGTTTTCCCGCCTTTTCCTCCCAAATTTTTTTTTCCCTTTCCCCTGGCACTAAAAACCTCCCCCTTTTGAGTTGGCTGGGGTTTACCCAGTTTTCCCAGGGCCCCGGGAGGTTTTTTTATTTTTTTGCCCCCTTTTAGAGGGTATGCCGGGCTTTTTAAAGTTATAGAAACAGTTTTTTCCTGTACTGAAAAAGGGACACATTTTTCGGGGTAAAAAAATTTTTCAGGAAGGGGAGTTTGCTTTTTTTTTTCTTGTTGCCCTATGGGCTTTGGATTTTTAGGGTGGTCATAGTTGCACTCCATCTTTTTTTTCCAATTTCCCATCCGGGCATTACGAGTCCCTTTAGTATGTGCACAGGTTTGGGTTTTCCGTTTCCCTTTGGGTTTTTCTGTGATGTTTTTCCCCCTTTTGGTGCATGTTTCCCTGTCTTACTTCAAACCCCCCTAGCCCCAACAATGGAGCCCCACCATTTTTTTTTTGGTAAAAATACCCCTCACTATTGCTAGTGGAGTCCCCCTTGTTTGCTATTTCTGCGGAATTTAGTTTGAAATATTGGTTTTTTTCTTATCTTTGACTAAAAATTGTTTTCCCTACTATGGCCCTTTTCCCCTAGAGGCCCTTTTTATATGTATTCCTTCCGGGTTTAATTTCCCGACTACCGGGGACAAAATCCCCAGTTTCCCAAAATTACGTCCCCCCGGGCAGAAACTCCACTTCCCAATTACTGTCTCCCGGACAGCTTCCCCCAGCTTAAACCTTTTATTTGTCTCCCAGGACAGCACTATCAGCCCCACATTTACTGATTTCCCGGGACTTTATTTCCACCTTACGTTCTGACTAAAAGGGGCCAGTTTTAAAGGGCATCCCAAATTCACCCCAACTTTTTTTTTCCCATCTGTTTTTAAAAAGCTTCCGGGTTTTCTAGAAAGCAGCTTTAAATTTTGACCTTTTTAATACCCTTGTGTTTTTGGGGCCCCACAGATTTATCTCTTTTGGGCAACCCAAAAACATTTCCCTTTTTTAAATTACTGCTTGTAGCTGGTTTTTGGGATATTGCAAAGGGGCGTGACCCCAAATTTCCCCAGAAATGACAATTTATGAATGTAAAACCCGTTTGTTTGACTGCCCAAAGGGACTCCCCAACAGCTTCATAATGTTTTGAAAGGTTGATTTACGCAAATTCTACTAGCAACCCCCTTGAATTTTCAATTAAAAACCCCCTTAAATAAAAGGGCTTTTTACTATTTGTATTTCTTTTCAAAACTGTTTTTGTAAAATTGGCCCAGTTTCCCGGGGCCAACGTTCCTGAAATAATTTTTTTTTTGTGTTTTAAAAGGGTCGCCAAAAACCCCCATCCTTTTCCCAGTCTGTTTTTTTTGCCCAAAAAAAACCTTTTAAAACCATCCAGGGTTGGGAAACCACCCCAGGGTTCGGCCAGTAAAGGGGTTGGGAAACCAGTCGGGGTTGGGACCAGTCGATTGATCTGATAGGGGTCACTTTTTTAAAAAACCATACTGGCGGTGATTTGAGCAAACCCCGGGAAAGATCTACGGGAAAAATTTTTCTCCCCGAAAATTGGTTTGGGTTTTGGGATCAAAAGTATAATTCGTGTTAAAGGTCGGTGACCTGGCAACCCCCTACAATGACGAAGGGTTCACCTAAAAAACCTTGTTTATCAATCGCTGTATCTAGCTTTCTATTTTTTTTCCGTCTCCCCCAAACAAAAAAGGCTATTTATCACTAAGTTGACGGGTTGCAAATTTTGGGGGAAAGGGGACGTTTTTTCCCTGGATTTAAAATTTGCTTCTCGTTTTTAATATTGCGACCGCGGGTAACTACGGGGTTATATGAAATTCACAGAAAATATGTCGGGTTTATTTCAAAAAAAAAAGAAATTTTTAAAAAGTCACTCCAATCCACTAAGTACCATTATAATACGGTTTGTTTTACCACAAAACTGTATTCTGCTAATTAAAAAAATACCTTTCATCCGGTTTGGGTGCTTTTCAGAGGCAAAGGCAATGTTTGGGGCTTTTTTTACTGAGGGCCCCCTAAAGGATCACTTTTGGGCAACGAAAAAATTTGGGTCCCAGGTTACAACCCATCAGATGTACAGGGGTGAACAGGCAAAAGGGGGGGTTTTGGGTTGGGCCCGTACTTTTCAGAGCACTTGTTTGCCAGAACTGTTTTAAAAGCCTCAAAATGTAGTTGGGAAATTTTAGCATAAAGGCGGGGAAAACCAAAAACCCAGTCATTGTGATAGTCTACAAGCCCGGATCAAAATTTCCCCGCCAAATTTCCCGGAACAAACTGTTTAAAAAAATTTCCACTGTCTGGAAAAAAACCCTTTCCCGCCCTGCACCCAAAAAATCCCCCTTTCTCCCGGGGGGTTTAACTTTTAAGGGACCCAAATTGGGAGGAATATAGCAAAAAAATATTTGTTTTCATTAAAAAACCAAAGGGGGCAGCTCTGATGAAAAAAAATCACATCACGGAAACTTTTAAACTCTGCACAAAATTCAATTTAAACCAGCAAATAATAGAGGGCCCACTAGACTGGAGAAAAAACTTTGACTCATCTTCACTAACAATTTTGATCTGAAAGAAAATTTACCATTCAAAAACAATATACTCAGAAACACAAAAAAAATTGAGGTTTTTAGTCATGTATGGGGGGAGCCCCGACCGCAAAAATGAGAAATTTTTCACGAGGGGGGCATTCACCAAATTCAACTTCCCAAAAACCCAAAAAAAAAAGTGGGGCCCAAATAAACCAATTTCCCAACCCATATAAGCGGGAAGATATAAACAAAAAAGACCCCAACTTATGCCCAGAAAAGATTAACTCGGTAGCACTGTTGGGTTTCAAAAAGGCTTATTCCCTTTAAAAAAAAGAGGGGGTAGATGTAAAACAGGAAAAAAAGACGGCGCTCCCCCCCACAGGGGGACGGGAAAAAAATAACAGAGCGGCTTTAAAAAAGGGCAATTATCGAAAAAGGTAGGGAGACACTGGGCCGGAAATAGCCCAAACATCGAACTTTAAAGCTAAAAGAATCCTTTAGGGGTCAGGAATCGCGGGGGGGAAAACTAAAAGCCCTAAATTTAAATGAAAAAAACCCAAAGTATTTTTTTTCCTATGCCAAATAAAATCGAGAAAACGTCCAGTATTTGGGCCCCCACTTAAAAAAAGAAGGGTTTCCCAAAAAGATGACAACAAGAAAAATTTAAATGGGGCTACTCAAGTCCCAAAAATGACTCGGGTTTTTGCAAGCCGCTAACCAGACTGAGAGTCGAAGATTTAAAATGAATTTTTTTTGAGAGAGCCAAAAATTTTATTTAAAACAAACCTACCCCCCTGTTATCCTTTACGCAAATGATTCGAAAAAAGGGGGGAAAAAATGGGCTTTCCCATGCAATCTGCCCCGGGCCAGACCATGGGGGAAATCTGTGGTTTATCAAGAACTGCAAAAAAGCCCCTTTCACGAGCCTTTTTCCTTTCCCGGAGAGGGGAGCATTGGGCACGGGGGGCGCCCCCAGTTACTAAAAACAAAAGACAAGCCCCACCCACAAAAGGGGGGGGTTTAAAACAACAGCAAAGAATAAAAGAAACCAAAAGCACTAAATTCCCCCTATCTAAAAATATTTTAAAGGGTTCCCAAGAAAGGGAAGATCCCCCACGCATCTAGGGAAAACCCCTCATTTTAAAAAAACCCCCGGGCCAAAAATGGGTTTTAAAAAGGTCGCTCCTGCTGTCTCAAAATATTGGGGCCCCTACGGACCAAAGGGCCTAAATGCCTAGAAAAACAAAAAGAATGGGAGAAAGTAAAAATATACAGACCCCTTTTCAAAAGTTCGACAAGTTGACCATGGCGTAAAAGCGCACAAAAAAGCGGGGCAAAAAGGGAAAAAACAGGGGAAAAATCGGGGCGATGGAAACTATAATTTTTCCCCACTAACAGAAAACAGAAGTAAATCCCTCAACGGTAAAGTCCGAGGCAGCTACGGTGAAACTCTGTTCCAAAAAGGCACAGTAAATTTGCTCCCCCTCTTGTTCCTCATCCTTATATCCACATAGACAAAGGGTTTCAGCCCCAGCACCGTGCCCCTTTTTTGCAATGACAAACCCCAATCTCATGACAGTGTCTTTCCATTGCAGGGGCAAATGGGGAAAGTCCAGGCAACTCAACCAAAATTTTTAAAGGGGGTGCAGAAAACAATATGAAGTTCAAAGATGAAAAAAATTTTAATTACTAATATGGTAAACAAAGGAAATTAAATCTTTTTTCGAGTACAAAAAAAAATTCGGCCCCCAGAATAAGCGAAAAAACAACGTTAAAGAATGGGGGTGGGTAATTTGGAAAAAATCTCCCCTTCAAGGACCATAACCCCGGGATCAAATTTCATTTTGCAAAAAAAAAGACAGGATGGATAATAGAACCTTTAAAATAGGGAGGCCCCAAACCCCTGATGACATCTTTTAGGTCCCCTTTTTTATCTAGGCGGAATATTGCTGCACACTAAAAAAGCACCTTTTTAAAGGGAGGGGAAAATTTTCCGACCTTAGAAAATTTTAAGAGAACTTTCACGGCGCGAAAAAGATAAAACACCTCAATTATTGGGCGCTTTAGGTTCCTAAACCGTATTTCCCCGGAAGCAGGAGGGGGGATTTCATGATTTATACACCTGGAAAAAACCTAAAAGGGACTAGACCGAACTTGCACACGAAAAACACCTCCACCGAAAGCAAAAAACTTGGCAAAACGATGCCCCATCCCCCCAATTTAAAACAGGGGTGCAATAGCCGTTAAAAGACCATACCCAAAAAGGTCCCGGGGCCCGAGAAGTTCAACTGCCCCCCAGCACACATAAGGGGGGTTTCCCCAAAAGACCCCCGGGGGTCTTCAAGCCGCAATGGACAAGCAAACCCAAAATCGTTCCGGACAGCCGGGCTGTGGCTCGTATGTTTTGGTTGCGTGCAGCCAGCCGCAAAAAGCCTGGTTGATCAGGCTCTGATCCACCCAAAGGGGGGGGGGCCCCCGAACCCGGGGCCCCGGGGGGGTTGACCCCCGGGAAATTTTTTCAAGGTAAATCCAGTATCACTAGAATTTTATTTCGGTAACTAGCAAGCCGGGGAAAATTATTAAAAACAGCTACCCCGTGGTTTAAGGGTTTTTTTGGGGACTTCTGGCCCTGCCTCCCATAAATTATCACTTCATTTACAAATTCACCTGTTTTCAAAAAAGACCCCCTTTAGCCCTTTTCAAACAATATTTCTAGGGGGCCATGTAGTAAAACTGTAGTAAACTTGCCACCCCCAAAAACCATTGTGAAATAGGGGGCTGATTAAAATATCGGGCTGGGAAAGGAAAGCCAATTAAAAATTACGCTTTAAAACGAAAAACCTACCCATATTTTTGTTTGGTAGCAGAAACAGGGGGATGCACAAATTAAAAATTAAGTTGCCCAACCCCCTAAATTTCCAGAAAAAATGGGGGCAAATTTCCAAAGGGTTTTACCTTGACAACAACTGAAATTTTTTGCACCCATAAACCCGCATATAACCAAAAAAATTTTCCAAAACGGTTTGGGGTCCTCTCCAAGATCGATACCGTGCCGGGAAATTTTCCCTTCCCCACCTATACCCTCACTTTTTTAATTCCCTTTCCTCACCTATGTATTTTTGCTTGGGATCAAATGAGCAACACACCCAAAGCATAATTTAAAAAAACAAAAAGCTGCAGTAAGATAATCACTAAATTTCCCCCCCTGGCAACAAAACCCCCCCCACTCTTCTTTAAACCCAAAATTTCTCCCCGTTCAGTACATCCCCCACTTTTTAAACTGTGCAATCTCAAACTACAGGGCCTTAAAATCTTTTATCAACCTTTGCTAAAACGCTTTCTTGTTAGTTGTGACAGAACCCACAGGCTTTAAAAACCAGACCCCAAACATTTTCTACAAAATTCCCCCTGAAAGACTTTAAAACCTTTTTCAAAAATTCAAAAGAAGGGCAAAAGGGCCCCTTTAAAATTCCCGGAATTCCCTACCTGAGAAATCTAGAACTGCAGAACATTCATCAACCCTTTAAAAAATACCATTAGAAAAAATTTATCTCCTGATAAAACCCGTCAAAACTACCCGAATAAACCCCCTGGGGTTTACACTTACATCACCCCTTTATTTGACCCTTTAAAAGAAATATTAAAACCCCAATCTTAAAATAATGAATCCCGTTTATACTTTCCCAAAATTTAAACTATTTTATGTTCCAAAACAAAAACATTCACATTGCTAAAAATCCCCAAACTAGTATTTAGTCAAGCCCTAATACCCAAATTACCCCATTAATTTGTTAAAAATTTTTTCAATTAAGAATAAAACAAGTCTGCCCGAAATTTTCTAGCCATGCTAAGCGTTTTTTAGTGGTACATCTGTAATCACAATTTTTACTAAATGTTAACCCCAAAAAAAATAACCCAAAATTTCCCTTAAAAATCAACATTGTTAAACCTTTTAGAGAATAAAAAATTTTAATTTGAATTGAATTTAATTTGAATTGGGAAATTTAATTTGAATTCCTTTTCCCCCCTAACAATTTCCCTCTCTTTAAACCAAAACCCCCCTTTTTACTTTCTTCAAAACCCCCCAACCCCTAACTCCTCCCTCTCTCCCCCTCCCCCCTTTCCTTAAAAACCCACCGCTCCCTCCTCCCCCCAAACCCCTTTTTACTAAATTTAAACCCCCCCCCCCCAACCCCCCCTTCCGCTTTCGGGTATGACCATCCCCTCCCCCCACCTCCTTATCCACCTCCTCATCCCCAACCAAAGCTTCCACTTCCTCATCCCTTACCATAGCTTCCACTTCCTCATCCCCTACCAAAGCTTCCACATCCTCTGCATCTACCTTTGCTCACTCCTCCACCACAACCAAAACTTCATCCAGGTCCAACTCCACCTCCTCCAGACAAAATCCACTCAAACCTAAACCTGCCCCAACTTCTGACAGACAGACCAAAGAACATAAAAACAGATCCATCTCTTCCTCCCCCTCCAGGAAACGGCTCCGTAACACCTACAAACACACATCCACTGATGGCACTATCACGGGCTTTAATTCAAACTCCCCCCCCCCCCCGACATTAACTTTGCTATGGCGAAACCATTAAATCATGTTTAAAGTGATTCAGTTCAACGTACGTTCTTACTTTACAATTAGACACCTACTGACCGAGCTCCTTGAAGCAGAGAGGCCAGATATTATTTTGCTAAACAGTACCTGCCTCAAAGCCCCTCAACGTATCCGCCATTATGGTTATACTGCACTACAGTCCCCCTATGATCCCCACGATGGGGTTGCCATCCTTGTCAAATCTAACATAAAACACGAATTTCTCCCAATCCCTTTTATTCGCCAACATTGTCTTGCAGTCAGAATATACACCCACCTTGGCCCCTTTATCTTTTTCACCACCTATGCTCGCCCAAGCACTATTCTCAACATACACAACCTTTCCTTAGCCTTCAACTACACCAACACACCAACATACCTACTAGCTGACATGAATGTCAAACACACCGCCTTTCATCACACCAGTGACAACCAACTTGGTCACCAATTACTCAACTTCACAAACCATAAACACCTAATTCATCTCGGCCCAAACTTCACCACCTTCTACAACCACACGGCCCAAGGCAAACCAGACATCATTCTAGCAAATCGAGCCAACTCTCTATTTCAACACTACATCTCACCTGGCCCTATTACAGGCTCTGATCACATCCCAGTCATCTTACACATCTCCTCCAACCCTATCCTCATCCCAGCCACACCTTCCTTCTCCTACAAGAACGCTGAGTGGGATGTTTTCAAACAACACATAGACAATATTAACCTCACCTATGACTACAACAACAAACCTATCTCTGACATCGACACTCAACTTGATCTCATTCAGGACACCATTACACAAGCAGCCAACACGCAAAACCAAAGAAAACTCACACCACTCGTTATTCCTTTAAACCGTCACTCAGAACAAGAAAACTAATTATCTGCTACCACAACCGCTTCCTCTACAACACACACAGATTTAATCAAGTCCAATTAGATCTCACTTACCTTAGGAACAACATTCTACACAGCCTAGACCAAGACCACAACAATCACTGGTCACAACTCATACAACAAGTGGACAAACAGCGTATTAAAAACACTAAAGCCTTCTGGAACATTATCAAAAAAATCAGAGGCACAACTCCCACCAACAAATTCAAACACATCACCCACAACAACACACACATCTCAGACCCGCAGTCTGCTACTAACATCTTCAAACACATCTGGGAGAACATCTTCCACCCTCACCCACCTCACCCTAACGTTATTCAACACATTCAGAACATAGAACACTGGAACACTGCACACACACAAGAAACAACACTAGATAGCCACATCCATCTGGACTCTCTTACCTACTCCCAAGAACTCGACACTCCTTTCACCAACACAGACATTAAAACTCTCCTCAGACACCTTCCTCCCAAGGCTCCTGGTGCCTCTGGCCTAAACCGTATTATCCTAAAACACCTTCCTGACTCTATCATTACTGCCTACACAAACCTCCTCAATGCCTCCCTTGCCTCAGGGTACTTCCCTTCCCTTTTCAAAGCTGCTACTGCTATCCTCCTTCCTAAACCCAAAAAAGACCACTCTGATCCTAGAAACTATCGCCCTATCAGCCTCCTCGAAACTTTAGGAAATCGAAAAAACCCCTTGGAAAAACTCATCACACCATCGGCCTTACCAGATACTCAACACATTCCATACTACATACAGATGGCCAGTTTGGTTCAGAACACACAGATCCAACAAAAGGCCATTAACAATCATTCCAATACTCCACATAAACACAAAACCAATCACGAAACAGTGAAAGCTCTGGTTGTGCGATGACGTTGAAAAAGCTTTTGACACTGTGTGGCACAAAGGGCTCAAGTACAAACTGCACTTACTTTAACCTGCCTCTCACTACTCGTAACTTCTTTGCAACTTCCTAGACGGCCGTACCATGAGAATAAAATTCCAAGGCTGTTACTCTGACTACTTCACACACAAATGCTGGAGTACCCCAGGGATCTGTCCTCTCCCCTACCCTCTACATTTTATACACTAACGACATTCCAACACCTGTATACCACAACTCCATCACACTAGCCTATGCAGACGACATTACACAACTTATCACTCATGCCAATATAGATACACTCACACACAAAACACAAAATGAGGTCGACAGGATAGCCATCTGGGGAACAAAAATGGAGGATCAAAACCAATGCAGCTAAATCCAGCATTACTTATTTTAACTACAGGAAACGTGATCCTCCATTACCTGTCGAGCTCAGAACAGCTGACACCCGCACTTACATCCCCATCACACAATCTGTCACTGTCCTTGGCGTTAATCTTGACTACCTTCTTCGTTTACACGGACACATTCACTCAAGGCATGCAATAGCTAGTAAGGCCCTTGCGGGCCTCTACAAGCTGAAACATGCCTCTCAGCGCACCAAACTACACCTCTACAAATCCCTAATACGTCCTCTGATAACTTACTCTCCTCTAGCCCTCTCTTTTGCAGCAAAAACAAACTTACTTAAACTGCAGCGTGTCCAGAACAAGGCGCTTCGCTGGGTGCTTGATGTCAGATGGGAGGACTTCGCCACAAGCGAGTCTCTCCATGCCCAATTAGACATCCCTGCGCTGAATCTGTACTGGAAGACGCTCAGTGACAGACAGATAGACAAACTTGAGACACGACATGACTACCGGACCTCTCTCCTTGACGAAGACATTCGCAGACCCACAAACCTACACAACCTTTTCTACTCCTTGCATGATCCTGCTCCTAACCCTATTTACAAATAACCTTGGATTCTCTGACAGGTACCATTCTCTGACCCACGTTCGCCTTAGCTTTAGGGTTAAGACATGGCTCAAATTCTACACTCCTCTCTAGCGCTAATCTTCGCCTGTCCCGTCCTCCCCGCTCACCCCACCGGAGTCCCAACAGAAGAGCCTGAATTTCTCTTCTCAATATCTGTCCCACGATCGCCTTCGCTGCTGGGTTAAGCCCTGGATATATTTCTACGACTAAGAACACTCCTCTCCAGCACTATTCTTTGTCCCGTCTTCCTCGCTCATCCCATTTGGGATCTTACCTGAACTTTCGTTCGTTCGTTCGTTCCTATGCTGTCAGTCCGATCATACAGTTGCTCTTCGCTCAAGAAGCCTCCCTTCGATCCCGCTGGGGTGGGGAATTTATATTCTAAAAAACGTCACATCCTTTTCACAATCCTGTCGCATCGTGTGAAAATCAAGCCTGTGAATGGTGCAATAAACGACTCCTCGCAGCTAGTTTTAGCTACCGCCGTTAGGACCTGCCTGCAGGTCAAATTTATGGCAATCCACTCTCTGAAGGACTCCATTGTCGTCTGCACAGACGACATGGAAGCATCAAAACTAATGGACGACTCTTCAGTCAGGACCCTACAAACACAACAATTCACTATATCCCCGTCTCCATTCTTGAAGTCGAAACGCTCGGTCTGTGAAAAGACTGGACAATATCGTCACCTCTCTCTCTACTGAAGCACTGAAGATATCTATTGAGGAACAAAACACCTGGCCCTCGGTAGACAACATCTCCAAGATCCCTAACGCCTCATGTATGCTAAAGATTACATTCTCAGACGTCTCCATGGCTGCCAAAGCTCTCTCTGACGGTCTGACCATCTCATATTACCACATTCACCCAAGTCATATAGAACAAGAACGTTTCACATACATCTCCCACTGCTGGACCTGCTACTCCTATAATCACACCACCAAGGACTGCCCCATCAAGGATAAGAAGTTTTGTTCAAAATGTGGGAATGATGGACACGATTTCAGATCCTGCACCATCACTACAGCACCAACATGTCTTAACTGCAAGGGTAATCATCATACCCTTGCAGCTAAGTGCCCACTCAGGAAAGAAATATTGAAGAAAACGAAAGTTCTGAGACCACCTCCAATTCACCGACATACGCTGCAATAACTAAACCACAAACCGACTTCACCAAGACTCTACACACCAATCTACAGGCACCATCGCCCAGCAACTCCCTCTCTCCATTCCCCGACGGTGCTCCCTCCAAGGTGCTGTACTGCATGGTGTATGCACACCTTGCAAACGCAGCAAACCCCGCCACTTTCAACTCCACTATTAACGGACTCCACTCCTTCAGCAGACATCCTCAAGATCCTTCCCAACGCGTTGAACTTTACTGCACCTGCAGACCTGTCTCCTGCCCAAGCAACTGCTCCTGTAACTTCTATAACCACTTCCACCGCCGACAACGATGATCATGCTGCCTCAACCACCGTCTCCCACCTCTCCCAGCCTGCTGTTACACAACCATTACACGTCTCCACTGCCCCTGTCGACCCTCAGTCACCTGCTACCACCATTGTAGATTCGCCCAATGAATCAACTCCAGAAGAGGAAGACAGCGACGACTCCAGTAAACCCTCATGGGAAAACCTTACCTTTTGCACTTCTCCTTCAAATACTGACACCATGTACTGAACTCTACAAAAGCCTCGGTGCTGGAACAGTTAAGTATGCCTGTGAATCACCGCTTCACTTCACACTCACCCAAGTTCTTGAGTTCATCAAGCCTCTACGTTTCACCTTCAGTAACAAGGCTAAATTATACCACCTATCTAGGAGCAGCTTCAAAAAGTTCGAAAAAGGCTCCATTGCAAACCTGCCTCCTCAGTTACTCCTATAACTCCCATATGTGTTCTACCCTCTGATGTGACTTAGCCTGCTGCCAGCTACTCAAGATACAAGACTTCAACTACCACAAGTTCGATGCAACGGTCCCTGCTATTCCTGTTCTCAAGTCTGCCCCACGATCGCCTTAGCTGCTGGGTTAAGCTCTGGCTCTATTTCTACGACTAAGAACACTCCTCTCCAGAGCTATTCTTCGTCTGTCCCGTCTTCCCCGCTCATCCCATTGGGATCTTACCTGAACTTGTTCGTTCGTTCCTATGCTGTACATTTATTTATTTATTTATTTAATGTCTTTGCAAACAGTACAGTGAGATTGTGTATATACAATAGTGGGTTGCAATGCAACGAGAGCCTCTATTATGCCTAGGCATTATGGGCAACATTCTTCAAGATTGATGGACTGAACACATCGACTCCAGGCTGAGGGACTGATTACCTCAAACTTCTCTCCCTACACCTTTCTGCTTTGTATTGGACTGATGAAGCCACTGTGTGGCGAAACGCTTCCTGAATAAAGATTCCCATATGTTGCATAAGTGTTTCAATCTTCAACAAACAGATGTACCTGATAAATTAGACACATGTGCAACTCTTGGGTATCTTTATTGTGGAAACGTTTCGCCACACAGTGGCTTCATCAGTCCGTACGTAGGAGAAACTTGAAGAACAGGAGGAGAATGAGGTAATCAGTCCCTCAACCTTGAGTCGATGTGGTCAGTCCATCAATCTTGAATGGAATACGGCATATCAGCGGAGAAGGAGCTTATAAACCGTATGGCAGGAGAGGTGCAGCAGTCATAGGTGGTGTCACATTTGTTCAATGTGGAAGTAGGTCGTGCCCAAGAATTAGGCAAGCGAAAAATTCCTAAAAATTGAGGGACTGTTTTCCCTATTCTCCTCCTTTTTTCAAGTTTCTCCTACGAAAGGGAAATGATAAAAGCCCTTTTTGGGGGGCGAAACTTTTCCCACAAAAAGATCCCCAAAGTTGACATTTGTCAATTTTAAAAAATGTGGGTTCTTAAAAACCTTTTCATCTAAAAAGAGTCCCGGGTAAAAAGGGTAGGGTAAAGAAATTTATGGGTTTGGAGTCAGGTGGAAAAATTTTTGGGGTTAGTTTGGATCTTATAAGGACCTCCCACGGGACTGGCGGGTGTGTATGTCGTTATGGGGGTTTAACGATGAAAAAATTTTTTGGGCGAGGGGTTCAGCTTGATTTAGAACCCGGGTTGGATTACTTTTGGTTTTAAAACAGATAATTGAGAATTCGGGATTCTGCAGAACCGATGTTTTTTTCTCTGGGAAAATCTTGCGTTTCGGGTAGTTGTTTAAATGGTTGTTTTGAATTTCGTGTTAAAACACAGGCATTCTTGGATCGTCAGATCTGCCTGCGAAATGGTGTTTTTAAAATACGTGTCGGGAAAAGGGTGTCTATATTTTTTTCGCTCCCGTATAATTTGCTGCAGTAAATTAAACAAGGGATTATGTTTCCCCCTCAAAGGATTGAAGTTGGGTCCTTCTTTTTTGGTAATGTTTTTAAAGGGGGTGGATGGGGCCCGTAGATAGGGGGGAATAAAGGTTTTGGGAAAAAGATGTTGGAAAAAATTTGGGAAATTTTCAGACCTTTTCCAACACAACTGCCCCCAGAGTTTTTGTTAAGTTATACTATGTTTTAAAGGGAAAGACCTTAGACTCACCTTACAAAGCAGCCCAAAGCAAATGCGATAAAAAATTAGGACAGATAATTCAGAGGAAAAAAAAACATAATATTAGGAGACGGGGAAACTTACGCGCCTCTTAAACTTTTAGGCGTCACGGGCCCTGGGGGGAATGGAAAGCATTCAGGGGGGTTAAAGGAATTGGACACAGGCCCAAATTTTCTTGATCAAACCCCTCAGGGAGCGTGAAAAAAGCTCCCCTTAAGGAGTGAGGCGTTGTGAAAGAAAATTTTGGGATTAAATCTTAACTCGGGTCGTTTATTATGAAGTGCCTTTCTGCTGCCTGTCCTTCCCCGGGGACCCCCCTGGGAAGTTCTACTGTCAAACCCCCTTTTTAAAGCCCCCAATTTCACTGTTGACTGCCTGGTTAAGCAGGTTTTCCCAGGGGTTTGAACCCCCTTTCAAGCCTCTTCTCAGGCATTTATTTTTTTACTTTCTTTGTCACTCCCTCCCTTTTCACTGGTCGGGGTTGTTCCCCCGTTCAAAAATCTCTCAGTCTGACGTCCTTCAAAATCGCTCGTCTGCACACTTTCCGTTTAAAAACCCATTTTTTTTATTTAGGGGGAGGGAAAGGGGGGGGGGAGTAGGGGGGGAAGGTCGTTGGGGGGGGGGAAGGGGGGGGTGGGAGGGAATAAAATTGTTTGTGTGTAAAAGGGGGGCCAAAAAAAAGCAATGAATATACATGGGCCAAGTATTCCACCCTCCTGTGCTTTGTCCCGCCCACCATGTGCTCTCCCCTCCTTTTCCCCTTTTCTTTGTCTCTGTTCTGTCTCTCTCCCCTTCTCCCCTCTCTTTCTCCCCCTTTTCTCTCTCTCTCTCTTCTCCCCCTCTCTCTCTCTCTTCCCCTCTTCTTCTCTGGGCTCTGCCTGTTCTCCTTCCCCTCTCTCTCTCTCTCTCTCCCTCCCCTCTCTCTCTTTTCTCCTCTTCTCCTCTGTCTGTCCTCTCTCTCTCCTCTCTCGCTCCTTTCTCTTGCCTGTGATCGCCACGGGTGTTTAAAAACCCCAGGAAGAAGTTTTCTTGACAATTTTTGAGTATGGAGTCAGTGCTGCCAAGGGTTTCCCTTTTATCCATCGAAAAAATAAAATCATATAACCTGGTTCATAATTTTTACTTAGGCTTTGCCCTATTAAAAAAAAAAAAAACAAATTTTTACAGTAGTCTTAAAAGGGACAAAAGTTACAACCCCTTATTTTTTTTCAGGGCCTTGTGTTATTTGACACTAAAAAAGATGGGAGATTTCAAAGGGTTCAATTTAAACACTGTTCCCCGGGATTAAAAATCATGGGTCCAGAGATTAACTTTATTTTTTGTTTTCTCAGAGGCAAATGTAACCTCCTTTATTTTTCCCAGGTGATATACCCCGTAAGCTGTGATTGATGAACTGAGAGCGGGTTGGGATTTTTCCCCTTTTAGATAAGTAAAAAAGTCAGGTACAGTCGTCCTTTTATAGGCAGGGGATTCTGGGAAAAGGGGGAAGGTCACTGAAGTACCATTCTTCTCTCCTCTCTTTTCTTCCCCTCTCCCTCCCCTCTCTCTCTCTCCTTCTCTCTAACCCCCAACTTGTATAATAATGTGTAGCTTGTAAAAACCTCAAAGGTTTCGTCTGTGGGTGGTTAATGGTCTTGTTTCAACACTGCTTCTAACTATATATTTATCAAAGTCCTCCACAACCTTCCGTTAACCCATTCTTTATTACCAGACCCTCAAGGAGGTTCCTTGATGCTGGCGAGGAGCTCTTGATCTAGGAATTGGAACTGTGCTCCAACTCCCTGAATTAAGGCTGAATGCCTTCCATTCCCCCCTCTCCCCACAGACGCTGTGTAACCCACAGGTTTAGAGCTCTCCCATCATAATAATACTACTACAACTCTTTCTTGTCAGACATTTTCCCGTTTATGGAAAAATTCTCGCACTGTTTTGATATGTGATTAATCGCTCCAAGCATATCTTTTATATATCTCCGCCCTACAGTAATCTGTCACAATTTAATGCTACTTAATAGTCCGTTAACATCACAGCCAAGTAGTATACTCACACAGGTATACTCACACAGGTATACTCACACAGGTATACTCACACAGGTATACTCACAGACGTATATACCAGTGAACATATGTTGAGAATATACATTAATATTTATCATTAACCCCCATTAATCAACTTTCCCTAATAATTTAGGTCAGGTCAGGTCACTTGGGCCTATTACCTGGAGTTTACCTGGAGAGAGTTCCGGGGTCAACGCCCCCGCGGCCCGGTCTGAGACCAGCCTCCTGGTGGATCAGAGCCTGATCAACCAGGCTGTTGCTGCTGGCTGCACGCAAACCAACGTACGAGCCACAGCCCGGCTGATCCGGAACTGACTTTAGGTGCTTGTCCAGTGCCAGCTTGAAGACTGCCAGGGGTCTGTTGGTAATCCCCCTTATGTGTGCTGGGAGGCAGTTGAACAGTCTCGGGCCCCTGACACTTATTGTATGGTCTCTTAACGTGCTAGTGACACCCCTGCTTTTCATTGGGGGATGGTACATCGTCTGCCAAGTCTTTTGCTTTCGTAGTGAGTGATTTTCGTGTGCAAGTTCGGTACTAGTCCCTCTAGGATTTTCCAGGTGTATATAATCATGTATCTCTCCCTCCTGCGTTCCAGGGAATACAGGTTTAGGAACCTCAAGCGCTCCCAGTAATTGAGGTGTTTTATCTCCGTTATGCGCGCCGTGAAAGTTCTCTGTACATTTTCTAGGTCGGCAATTTCACCTGCCTTGAAAGGTGCTGTTAGTGTGCAGCAATATTCCAGCCTAGATAGAACAAGTGACCTGAAGAGTGTCATCATGGGCTTGGCCTCCCTAGTTTTGAAGGTTCTCATTATCCATCCTGTCATTTTTCTAGCAGATGCGGGTATATGATAGTAAGTGAATCAAGAAACTACTCGTTATACGTCTGGCAGCTACGGTTATGTGGGGGGGGGAAGAGAAAACGTGAAATAGTTGACGTTCATAAGACTAGGTGCGAGAATAGTACCAGGTGCAGTGATAAGGTGAGTTACCTGCAGTTATACTAGTACCAGGTGCAGTGTTAAGGTGAGTTACCTGCAGTTATACTAGTACCAGGTGCAGTGTTAAGGTGAGTTACCTGCAGTTATACTAGTACCAGGTGCAGTGATAAGGTGAGTTGCCTGCAGTTATACTAGTACCAGGTGCAGTGTTAAGGTGAGTTACCTGCAGTTATACTAGTACCAGGTGCAGTGTTAAGGTGAGTTACCTGCAGTTATACTAGTACCAGGTGCAGTGATAAGGTGAGTTACCTGCAGTTACACTAGTACCAGGTGCAGTGTTAAGGTGAGTTACCTGCAGTTACACTAGTACCAGGTGCAGTGTTAAGGTGAGTTACTTGCAGTTACACTAGTACCAGGTGCAGTGTTTAAGGTGAGTTACCTGCAGTTACACTAGTACCAGGTGCAGTGTTAAGGTGAGTTACTTGCAGTTACACTAGTACCAGGTGCAGTGTTTAAGGTGAGTTACTTGCAGTTACACTAGTACCAGGTGCAGTGTTAAGGTGAGTTACCTGCAGTTACACTAGTACCAGGTGCAGTGTTAAGGTGAGTTACTTGCAGTTACACTAGTACCAGGTGCAGTGTTAAGGTGAGTTACCTGCAGTTACACTAGTACCAGGTGCAGTGTTAAGGTGAGTTACTTGCAGTTACACTAGTACCAGGTGCAGTGTTAAGGTGAGTTACCTGCAGTTACACTAGTACCAGGTGCAGTGTTAAGGTGAGTTACTTGCAGTTACACTAGTACCAGGTGCAGTGTTAAGGTGAGTTACCTGCAGTTACACTAGTACCAGGTGCAGTGTTTAAGGTGAGTTACCTGCAGTTACACTAGTACCAGGTGCAGTGTTAAGGTGAGTTACCTGCAGTTACACTAGTACCAGGTGCAGTGTTAAGGTGAGTTACTTGCAGTTACACTAGTACCAGGTGCAGTGTTAAGGTGAGTTATTTGCCGTTACACTAGTACCAGGTGCAGTGTTAAGGTGAGTTACCTGTAGTTACACTAGTACCAGGTGCAGTGTTAAGGTGAGTTACCTGCAATTACACTAGTACCAGGTGCAGTGTTAAGGTGAGTTACCTGCAGTTACACTGGTACCAGGTGCAGTGTTGAGTTACCTGCAGTTATACTAGTACCAGATGCGGTGTTAAGGTGAGTTACCTGCAGTTATACTAGTACCAGGTGCAGTGTTAAGGTGAGTTACCTGCAGTTATACTAGTACCAGGTGCAGTGTTAAGGTGAGTTACCTGCAGTTATACTAGTACCAGGTGCAGTGTTAAGGTGAGTTACCTGCAGTTATACTAGTACCAGGTGCAGTGTTAAGGTGAGTTACCTGCAGTTATACTAGTACCAGATGCGGTGTTAAGGTGAGTTACCTGCAGTTACTCCTTAGAAAGTAGGCGAGAAAGATACATTATAATTTACACCTGGAAGATACTGGAGCGACTGGTCCCAAACCTGCTCTCCGAAATTACTACTTATGAACACAAGAGACTTGGCAGATGGTGCAAGATACCTCCAATGAAAAGCAAGGAGGCGATGAGTACATTGAGAGAAAATTCAATAAGTGTTAAGGGGCCACAACTCTTCAGTACCCTCTTCATAAGAGGAACCTTATCTTATTTCTAATCTTATCAACAAATCCCTGGATGCCTTCAAGAAGGAACTCTATAGATTCTTCAAAAGAGTTCTTGATCATTGATCACCAACACACACACACACACACACACACACAGCCACATCAGGAGGAAAACAACAGGAAGGAAAATCCTGCATCACAAACTTCCTGGAGTTCTACGAAAGGTAGGTAACAGACGAGAGTGGGATGGGTAGACTGCATCTTCTTGGACTGTAAGAAGGCTTTCGATACAGTGCCACACAAGAGACAGGTTGAAAAGCTAGAGGAGCAGGCAGGAATAACAGGGTAAGTACTGCACTGGATTTAGGAATACCTGACAGGAAGGAAACAAAGGGTGCTGGTATGTGAACAGGTGTCAGGGTAGGCCCATGTGTTGAGTGGGATTCTAGAAAGGTCAGTCCTAGGTCCGATGCTGTTTCTAGTATATGTGAATGACATGACAGAAGGGATAGATTCAGAGGTGTCCCTGTTCGAGGACGACGTAAAGCTAATGAGAATACAAGTGGACGAGGATCAGGTAAGCCTACGAGGTGACCTGGACAGGCCACAAGCCTGGTCTGACAAATGGCTCAAGGAGTTAACCCCAGCAAGTGCAAAGTCATGAAGTTTAGGGAAGGACAAAAAAGACTACAGACGGAGTACAGACTAGGAGGTCAAAGGCTGCAAAACTCACTTAAGGAAAAGGATCTTGGGGTGAGCATCATACCGAGCGTCTCCCCTGAGGCGCACATCAACTGAATAACTACTGCAACATATGGGCGCCTGGCAAACCTAAGAATAGCGTTTCGACATCTAAGTAAGGAGTCACTGAAGGCACTGTACACCGTGTACGTCAGGCCCATATTGGAGTATGCAGCACCAGTATGGACCCCACACCTGGTTAAGCACGTCAAGAAATTAAAGAAAGTGCAGTTTGCAACAACAGTAGGTCCGGAGCTAAGGGGTATGCCCTACGAGGAGAGGTTAAGGGAAATCAACCTGACGAGACTGGAGGACAGGAAGGATGGGGGGTATGTGCTAACGACATAAAATACTGAAAGGATTTGACTAGGTGGATAAGGACAGGATGTTTCAAAGATGGGGCACAGCAACAAGGAGTCACAGCTGAAAGTTGAAAACTCAGATAAGTCACAAGGATGTTAGGAAGTATTTCTTCGGTCACAGAGTTGTCAGGAAGTTGAACAATCTGGAGAGTGACGTAGTGGAGGCAGGATCCATACATAGCTTTAAGAAGAGGTATGATAAAGCTCATGGAGCAGGGAAAGAGTGGACCTAGTAGCGACCAGCGAAATGGAGGGGATAAGAACTATGACTCGACCCCTGCAACAACTAGGTGAACACACACACACACACACACACACACACACACACACACACACACACACACACACACCTACACACACACCTACACACACACGCCTACACACACACACACACACACACACACACACACACACACACACACACACCTACACACACACCTACACACACACACACACACACACACACACAACACACACACCACACACACACACCTAACACACACACACACACACACACACCACACACACACACACACACACACAACAACACAACACACACACACACACCTACACACATACACCTACACACACACACACACACACACACACCACACACACACACACACACACACACACACACACACACACCACATACACACACACACACACACACACACACACACACACACACACACATACACACACACATACACACACACACATACGCGCACACACACACACACACACACACACACACACACACACACACACACACACAGAATGACGTGAAGTTGATGAGAAGAATACACTCGATCGAAGACCAGGCAGAACTACAAAGGGATCTGGACAGGCTGCAGACCTGGTCCAGCAATTTGCTCCTGGAGTTCAATCCCACCAAGTGCAAAGTCATGAAGATTGGGAAGGGCAAAGAAGGCCGCAGACGGAGTACAGTCTAGGGGGTCAGAGACTACAAACCTCACTCAAGGAAAAAGATCTTGGGGTGAGTATAACACCAGGCACATCTCCTGAAGCGCACATCAACCAAATAACTGCTGCAGCATATGGGCGCCTAGCAAACCTCAGAACAGCATTCCGACATCTTAATAAGGAATCGTTCAGGACCCTGTACACCGTATACGTTAGGCCCATATTGGAGTATGCGGCACCAGTTTGGAACCCACACCTAGCCAAGCACGTAAAGAAACTAGAGAAAGTGCAAAGGTTTGCAACAAGACTAGTCCCAGAGCTAAGAGGTATGTCCTACGAGGAGAGGTTAAGGGAAATCAACCTGACGACACTGGAGGACAGGAGAGATAGGGGGGACATGATAACGACATACAAAATACTGAGAGGAATTGACAAGGTGGACAAAGACAGGATGTTCCAGAGATTGGACACAGTAACAAGGGGACACAGTTGGAAGCTGAAGACACAGATGAATCACAGGGATGTTAGGAAGTATTTCTTCAGCCACAGAGTAGTCAGTAAGTGGAATAGTTTGGGAAGCGATGTAGTGGAGGCAGGATCCATACATAGCTTTAAGCAGAGGTATGATAAAGCTCACGGCTCAGGGAGAGTGACCTAGTAGCGATCAGTGAAGAGGCGGGGCCAGGAGCTCGGACTCGACCCCTGCAACCTCAACTAGGTGAGTACAACTAGGTGAGTACACACACATACACACATACACACAACACACACACCACACATACACACAAACACACACACACACACACACACACAAACACACACACACACACACATACACACACATACACACACACACACACACACACACACACACATATATATATATATATACACACACACACACACATACACAGGGACCGGACAACATCTCCCCGTGGGTCCTTAGAGAGGGAGCAGATATGTTGTGCGTGCCACTTACCACAATCTTCAACACATCCCTGGAAACTGGGCAACTACCTGAGGCATGGAAGACGGCAAATGTAGTTCCCATTTTTAAAAAAAGAGACAGAAAAGAGGCACTAAACTATAGACCTGTGTCATTGACGTGTATAGTATGCAAAATTATGGAGAAGATTATCAGGAGGAGAGTGGTGGAGCACCTGGAACGGAACAGGAGTATAAATGCCAACCAGCACGGATTCACGGAAGGCAAATCCTGTGTCACAAACCTTCTGGAGTTTTATGATAAAATAACAGAAGTAAGACACGAGAGAGAGGGGTGGGTTGATTGCATCTTCTTGGACTGCAAGAAGGCCTCTGACACAGTTCCTCACAAGAGATTAGTGCAGAAGCTAGAGCATCAGGCGCATATAACAGGAAGGGCACTGCAATGGATCAGAGAATACCTGACAGGGAGGCAACAACGAGTCATGGTACGTAATGATGTATCACAGTGGGCATCTGTGACGAGCGGGGTCCCACAGGGGTCGGTCCTAGGACCAGTGCTATTTTTGGTATATGTGAACGACATGACGGAAGGGCTAGACTCAGAAGTGTCCCTGTTTGCAGATGATGTGAAGTTAATGAGGAGAATTAAATCTGATGAGGACCAGGCAGGACTTCAAAGAGACCTGGACAGACTGGACATCTGGTCCAGCAAATGTCTTCTCGAATTTAATCCTGCCAAATGCAAAGTCATGAAGATAGGGGAAGGGCACAGAAGACCACAGACAGAGTATAGGCTAGGTGACCAAAGACTGCAAACCTCACTCAAGGAGAAAGATCTTGGGGTGAGTATAACACCGAGCATGTCTCCGGAAGCACACATCAATCAGATAACTGCTGCAGCATATGGGCGCCTGGCAAACCTGAGAACAGCATTCTGATACCTTAGTAAGGAATCATTCAAGACACTGTACACCGTGTATGTCAGGCCCATACTGGAGTATGCAGCACCTGTTTGGAACCCGCACTTGATAAAGCACGTCAAGAAACTAGAGAAACTACAAAGGTTTGCGACAAGGTTAGTTCCAGAGCTAAGGGGAATGTCCTATGAAGAAAGATTAAGGGAAATCGTCCTGACAACACTGGAGGACAGGAGGGTCAGGGGAGACATGATAACGACATATAAAATACTGTGTGGAATAGACAAGGTGGACAAAGACAGGATGTTCCAGGGAGGGGACACAGAAACAAGAGGCCACAATTGGAAGTTGAAGACACAAATGAGTCAGAGAGATAGTAGGAAGTATTTCTTCAGTCATAGAGTTGTAAGGCAGTGGAATAGCCTAGAAAATGACGTAGTGGACGCAGGAACCATACACAGTTTTAAGACGAGGTTTGATAAAGCTCATGGAGCGGGGAGAGAGAGGGCCTAGTAGCAACCGGTGAAGAGGCGGGGCCAGGAGCTAGGACTCGACCCCTGCAACCACAAATAGGTGAGTACAAATAGGTGAGTACACACACACACACACACACACACACACACAAGGCTCCGAGAACCTTAATGTTTTTAAGGCGTGCAGTAACTGCTAGCAGTAATCAGTGGTAGTGACAACGTCAGTGAACAATCCTATGAGTGATAACTAAAGTTATTAGCTAAAAAAAAGTCGAGAGGAAGCCTGAAATCTTTAATATTTAAAAATGCCAAACCGTTAGTGGTAGTGGGCACCGGGTTCCCACACAGATTCAAATATACAAAGATAAAAGTGAGTTGGAAGGGGTGTTCAAGTTTTTCAGCGTTTGGAAAATAAGTGAATGGGGGGGGCACCATACTGAGAGGGAAAATTAATAAGCAAAAGGAAAAAGGAAAAATAAAAATATAAGGGAAAGGGGGCAGAGTACCCTGCTAAGCAGGAGTCACAAAAGTGGTTTTGGCCATTATTAAAAAAGTGGTGTATAAAATGTGAAGTGAATAATCATAAGTGAAAAGTGAATCATGTGAGGAATGCAGGATGTAGGAGATATTTTTTTATAAACATCACAGGTGAAGGATCCCCAAAAAATGTGATAGAAGGCTTGTACGACGACTACGTCTCGATTGGAAACCCGGTCACGGCACGTCCCAGCACAAGTATTACTCCCCTACTTGGTTGAAAAGTTGTCAGATTTGGTTCTGCATCACGTTGATATGGTCCTCACCCTGAAGTTTACCAGAATTAAGGTAGAAATAGATAGATAGGTGAAAATAGTGGATGAGAGTTGAGGGTGAGCAGAATAGTAGGGGGAACGTGGGGGAACTTTGTATTACTACGGTAGTTTTAGCAGTATGAATTAGGAAGTAGGAAGTCTTTCAATATGGCAAGGAAAGGAAATAACCGCAGTAAATGATACTTAAATCCAAAAAGGGAAAAGGGAGAGAGTAGCATTACTAGGAAAAACAACTGGGGACTAAATATGAACCTACCGACAGAGAGGCATAAAAGATCTTTCAACCACAAAACCCCTCCCCCACCCCCCCAAAACCTCTTCCTCTCCACCTACAACACAAGGGTAGACATTATAGAAGTTTAGCCTAGTACCATTTCCCCCCAAACACCGAAAACACTACGCACAATATACAAAATACACACACTTCCAACCCCTTTAGGCAAATACACACACACCTCTACTAGGTGAATACCAACACGCACACATACATACACAATACCCTTATAGGTGAGTCACACCAATATGTACACACAGCACACACACACCACGAACACGAAGCACACACAACATCCCCTAAGGACCCCGTTACCAAGCGGTCCTTACCCAGCCTTCCTTCCCCTCCCCTCCAATCCCATCAACAAACCACCCCCCCTTTAGGGTCATCATCCTTTCTCCCCCCCCCTTCCCCCCCTTTAAACCCATCTTCTCTTCCCACCAGCACAACCCCCATAACAAGCAAAATACCAGCACATATCCTTGAGCAAAAAACGTTTCCCCCCCCCTAACCCCCTCCCCCTCCCCCTAGCCACCTGCCCCTTCCCAAAACCCTTAAACCCCCCCCAAAAAAACCATCTAATCCCTCCCCCCAAACCCCCTCTCCCCCCCCAAAAACCATCCTCCCCTCCCCCATAACCTCCATCCCCCCTCCCCCCAACTCTATTCCCCACCCCCAACCCTCCCCCCCTTCCTTTGTGGTGCAAAGGGGCAACCCAGAACTGGATGAGAACAAAAAGGGGCCCCAAAGGACTAATCATGGAGGGTGGGAGGGAGAGCTCAAAAAAAGGGAGGAAGATGGGAAGGGGGCTGTGGCGGAAGGGAGGAGGGGGTTAGCAGAAGAATGCAGAAGGTAGAAGAAAAAGCCACAGTTTGAGAAGCAAGATACGAGATTAGAAGGGAGCTGGAAATCTGAAAAAGCCCAGAGACAAAGAAAACAGAATGCATCAGCAATGTTTACATCAGACACAGAAAAAGGGTCTGAAGGAGCATGGAAGTTAAACTGTTTGCGAGGTCCCGTCAAACCCCCATGGGGCCAGAGAGCCCCTTGGAGCTACGATCATGTGTTCTGAGTATTTTGATATTATACAGTTATAGTTACAAGGGAGAAGGTAACAGGAACTGAAGGGTCAGGCCAAACTTATAAAGGGGGACTACACAGGTAGAGAAACTCCCTGGCACGATTTCATGGACAGAGAAATGGTAGGAAAATCACAGTAAACGAGAATGGATGGAAAATGTGCAACAAATGCAAGGAGGCAGAGGAAAGTTTGTTCCCAAGGAAAACAAAATAATAGGAAGACCAAAACGAGTCCTTGGTTTTACGCCAAGGTGTAGGGAGGCAAAAAACTAAGTGCAAACAGAGAATTGGAAAAAGGTACAGGAGGCATAAGACCCAGGAAAACAAGGAAATAGTAGAAGAGCCAGACACGAGTATGCATCAGATAAGGAGAGGGCCCAGCGACAGTAATGAAAACGACATAGCATCGAAAGTTCAAATCAGACCCGAAACTGCTTGAATAAGCCACATTAGGAGTAAGACAACAGTCAAGGACCAGGTGATAAGCTGAGGTGAAAGAATGTGGAGAACTCACAAGAAACGATCAAGAGGTTGTGAGGAGCTCAACACGAGATTTAAGAGTATTTACAGTCAGACAGGGACTCTGGGGGACAGACCAGAATGGGGACACCAGCAAGGAATACACCAAAAAGTGTGGGACGACTACATACAGATGAGGAGGAGGTGAAGAAACTGCTAAGGGACATCGATACCTCAAAGGCAATGGAACCGGGACAACTCTCCCCGTGGGTCCTTAGAGAGGGACAGATATGTTGTGCAAGCCACTTACCACAATCTTCAAAACGTCCTGCTGGGAAACTGGGCAACTACCTAAGGTATGGAAGATGGCAAATGAAGTCCCATTATTAAAAAAGAGACAGAAAAGAGCACAAACTATAGAACCCACACACACACCACACACACACACACAAGCACCTACCTCCCACACCACACACACACACACACGCACACCACACACACACACATCAGCAACCAACCTCCCACACACACACACACAACACACACACACCACACACACACACACACACACAGACACCTACCTCCCCACACACACACACACACACACAGCACCCACCTACCCACACACACACTCACACACACACACAACAGCAACCTACCTCCCACACACACCACACACACACACACACACACACACACACACACCCACACACACACACCCAGCACCTACCTCCCACACACAACACACAACACACACACACACATACAGCACCTACCTCCCACACAACACACACACAGCACACACACACACACACAAAAAACAGAAAGCCCACCTACCATCCACACACACACAAAACACACACACAGCCACCAACCTCCACACACACACAAACAGACACACACACACACACACACACACACACACACACACACACATCACACACACACACACACACAGCACCTACCGCCCACACAAACACACACACAGACACACCACATCACTACACACACACACACACACACACACCACAGCACCTACCTCCCACACACACACACACACACACACACACACACACACACCCAACACTCACACACCGCACCGACCTCCCGACAGCACACACACAAACACACACACAGCGATAGTATGTTCCAGAGAGGGCCACAGGGACTAAGGTGGTCACAACAGGAAGCTGAAGACCATACCGAGTTCACAGGGACGTTGGAAGTATTTCTTCAGTCATAGAGTTGCAGCAAGTGGAATACCTAGCAAGTGAAGTAGTGGAAGGCAGGAACCAATACATAGTTTCTTAAGAAGAGGTATGACAAAGCTCAGGAAGCAGAGAGAGAGAGGATCCAGTAGCGGATCAGTGAAAGAGGCGGGGCCCAGGAGCTGAGTCTCGACCACTGGCAAACCACAATTAGGTGAGTACAATTAGGTGAGTACACACACCCCACACACACACACACACCCACCACACACACACACACACACACACACACACACAGCACCTACCTCCCACACACAAGCCTTGACATTCACAACTGGGAAAAATCTGTCATTCGCGACATTTAACTGAACGAAAATAACATTATCTTCACCAGGACTGTCAAACACTGCAGTAAATAATATGTCATGACTCCTACAATTAAAAATTCAATATTTTACATATATGCTAATTCATAAAACATTTCATAAAAGAAAATTATAAAAATAACTGGAAAAAATTGTAATTATTATTAAAATATTGGTTGAAAACATGTTTTTTTCATATAACAATTGATGATTTTGCTCTTTTAGTGCAAAGATATATGTTGTTTTTTTATTAATGTGTTTTACAGATATTTCATCGATTATATATTTATATATTTATTTAATATATATATATATATATTATATACTATAATATATATATATATATATTATATAGATATATATATATATGTGTGTGTGTGTGTGTGTGTATATTATGTATGTATGTACGTAAAAACGTCTTGGTAATAATAATGTAGAGGGCTATTCAGTTGACAGAGAAGAAACTTAACATTTGGGGGTGGGATGGGGGGGCGCAGTACGAGAGATTTGTCAGGACGTCATAACTCCGCTGATAACCAGCAATAATTCTCCAGCAATTAGCAATCAGATAATTACAGTACGTGGAATCTTTATAAGCGCTTAGCTGCATTTATAAGTGCTTGGTGGTGCTGATAAGTGCTTGATGGTGTTTACAAGTACTGGTTGAGTGATAAGTGGCTTGGTGGTGTTTTACAAGAAGTGCTTGGTGTTTGTTAAAAGTGCTCTTGGTTGTGTTGATAAGTGCTTGGTGGTGTTTACAAGTGCTTGGTGGTGTTTACAAGTACTTGGTGGTGTTGATAAGTGCTTGGTGGTGTTTACAAGTGCTTGGTGGTGTTAATAAGTGCTTGTTGTGTTGAATATGCTTGTGGGTTGTTTTTACAAGTGCTTGTGGTGTTAATAAGTCTTGTTGTTTGATAAGTTGCTTGGTGTGTTCCAAGTGCTTTGGTGTGTTTACAAGTGCTTGGTGGTGTTAATAAGTGCTTGGTTGTGTTGATAAGTGCTTGGTGGTGTTGACAAGTGCTTGGTGGTGTTTACAAGTGCTTGGTGGTGTTGATAAGTGCTTGGATGTGTGATACGTGCTTGGTGGTGTTTCACAAGTGCTTGAGGTGTTACAATTACTTGGTGTGTTGAGTAAGAGCTTGTGGTGTTTACAAGTGCTTGTGGTGTTAATAAGTGCTTGGTTATGTAAATAAGTGCTGGTGGTGTTTACAAGTGCTTGTGGGAGTTACAAGTGCTTGGTGGGTTTTACAAGTGCTTGTGGTGTTGATAAGTGCTTGGTTTGTTTACATGTGCTTGGTGGTGTAATAAGTGTTTGTTGTGTTATAAGTGCTTGGAGGTGTTTACAAGAGCTTGGGTGGATTACAAGTGCTTGGTGGTGATGATAAGTAGCTTGATGTGTTGATAAGTGCTTGGTTGTGGTAGATAAGTTCATGGTGGTGTTTATAAGTCTAGGTTGTGTTGATAAGTAGCTTGGTTGTGTTGATAAGTGCTTGGTGGTGTTTATAAGTGCTTGGTATGTTTAAAAGTTGCTTGTGGTGATGACAATGCTTGGTGTGTTGATAAGTGCTTGGTGGTGGAGATAATGCTTGGTAGTGTTTAATAAGTGCTTGGGTGGTGTTTACAAGAGCTTGGTGGGTGTAATAAGTGCATGGTATAGTGTTGATAATTGCTTGTTGGTGTTCACAAGTTCTTTTTGGTGTTTAACAAGTACTTGGTGTATTGATAAAGTGCTTGGTGTTGTTTTACAAGTGCTTGTTGGTGGTTTACAAGTGCGTGTGGTGTTTACAATGCTTGCTGGTAGGGGGGGGGGGGATAAGTGCTTGGTTGTGTTTTTACAAGTGCTTGTTGGTGTTTTTAATAAGTGCTTGGTTTGTTGATAAGTCTTGGTGGTGTTTACAAGTGCTTGTGATGGTTACAATCTTGGTGGTGTTTATAAGTGCGTTGGTTGTGTTAAGTGCTTGGTTTGTTATAAGTCTTGGTGGTTTTATAAGTGCTTGGTTGTGTTTGATAAGGTGCTTGGTTTGTGTTGATAAGTGCTTGGGTGTTATAAGTGCTTGGTAGTGTTTACAAAAGTATGCTTGGTGGTGTTGATAAAGTGCATGGTGGTGTTGATAAGTGCTTGGTGGGTGTTGATAAGTGCTTGGTAGTTTTATAAGTGCTGGTGGTGGTTGATAAGTGCTTGGTGGTGTTGATAAGTGCGATGGTGGTGTTATAAATGCTTGGAGGGTTACAAGTGCTTGGTGGTGTTGATAAGTGCTTGGTTGTGTGATAAGGTGCTTGGTTGTGTTGATAAGTGGTTTGGTGGTGTATGATAAGTGTTTGGTATGTTAAGAAAGTGCTTGGTGGTGTTGATAATGCTTGGTGGTTTACAATGCTTGGTGTTTTGATAAGTGCTTGTTCTGTGTTGATAAGTGCTTGGTTTGTGTTGAAAGTGCTTGTGGTGTTATAAGTGACTTGGTAGTGGTTTTATAAGTGCTTGTGGGTTACAAGTGCTAGGTGGTGTTAATAAGTGCTTGCTTGTGTTGATAAGTGCTTGGTGGTGTTCACAAGTGCTTGGTGGTGGTATTTACAATACTTGGTGGTGTTGATAAGTGCCTTGTTGTGTTTTACAAGTGCTTGTGGTGTTTTTTTTACAAGTGCTTGGTGGTGTTTACAAGTGCTTGGTGGTGTTTACAAGTGCTTGGTGGTGTTGATAAGTCATGGTTAGTGTTTACAAGCTTTGTGGTGTTATTAAAAGTGCTTGGTTTTGTGGTTGATAAGAGCTTGGTGGTGTTTACAAGTGCTTGGCTGATGTTTTAACAAGTGCTTGGTGGTGTGATAATGCTTGGTTGTTGTTGATAAGTGCATGGGTTTGTGTTGATAAGTGCTTGTGGTGTTTATAATGCTTGGTAGTGTTTATAAGTGCTTGGTGGTGTTGATAAGTGCTTGGTGGTGTTGATAAGTGCTTGGTGGAGTTTGATAATGCTTGTAGTGTTTATAATTGCTTGGTGTGAGTTGATAAGTGCTTGGTGGTGTTGATAAGCTTGGTGTGTTGAATAAGTGCTTGGTGGTGTTCAAGTAAGATGCTTGGTGGGTGTTGATAAGTGCTTGGTTGTGTTTGATAAGTGCTTGTTTGTGTTGCTAATGCTTGTGGTGTTACAAGGCTTGTGGTGTTGATAAGTGGCTTGGGTTGTGGTATAAGTGCTTGGGTTAGTTGATAAGTGCTTAGGTGTGTGTTTATAAGTGCTTGGTAGTGTTTATTATTGCTTGGTCGAGTTACAAGTGCTTGGCAGTATTTACAAAGTGCGTGGCAGTATTTACAATTTCTGGTGCGTATTACAAGTGTCTTGGGTTGTGCTCCGTTTTTAGTTTCTTGGAGAGGTTACAAGCGATTTTTATATCTCTTGAAGTCCAGAACATACAGGAGATTGAAATATTAATTGAATCCATGCTTAGGCTGAGTGGTGTGTCGGCTGGGAAGGAAAAATGGGGCTTGTGACCACGCTAACTCCGATGTTGAGGCAGTTGTGGCTGATTGTTAAAACACACTTGGGAACCTCGCCCTCTTCCTGTAGTGATCAAGTTTTGCTGACTGCGATATAATATATATATATATATATATATATATATATATATATAATTATATATAAATAAATATATATATAGTGTGTGTGTGTGTGTGGTGTGGTGTGTGTGTGTGTGTGTGTGTTGTTGTGTGTGTTAGTGGTGTGTGTGTGTGTGTGTGTGTGCGAGTGTGTGTGTGTGTGTGTGTTGTGTATAGGAAGGTATTAGTCACGTCTGTAACCCTGCATCAGCCACCGGGTGGGCATCTGCTCAGATCAAATTCACCCATCAGTTTCTGTCATGTGAAGGAAAATAGTTAGTAATAAATCCTTTGCTTCCTTGAAACATGAATAGTAATGCCTTATATAATTCAAGTTATTAAGTTTTACAACTCGATAACTATTTATGGACTCTATTGTGTCACACCTTAAGCAACAAGTACTATACAAAAATCATAGTGATTGCTCATTATGCCACGGAGCCTCGTGAGGATTTGGTGACATAAGACCAGCATTTTGCGCACTCATACCGCACGTGTCGCCAGTAGGGAAATGCGTCCTTCCCGTCGACATAATATATAGCCAAGAGTGGTAAGCCCATTTAGGTACAGCTGCATAAGGGTACAGTACGAGTACAGGTACACAAGGTTAGGTGACTGCAACTACCTTAAAGTGATTACAACCCAAGAAAGTTAGGCGGTTAGGAGGTGATAAGGAAAACTCATGAATAGCAGGATATTAGGGCATAAAGAATAACCGGAATAGTAAGGAAGATTCAAGAATAACCGATGAATAGTCATAATTGATACTGAGGGTATCTGAGGGTAGTATTTAGGAATGCATGAAGAGATTCTTCTGAACATTATCTAGAAACTTCTAGGACTTTCCTGAACGTATATTAGTTTAATATAACAATGAGTGCATTGAGCTCTTTTATTAATTAGAAATTTTACATATAATTTCAGTGATTTTGTATGTGTTTATCTCTACTATTAAACTAGAGCAACTAACTTTTACGAACACTTGAAATGTTGATATGACTGGGCTGGAGTTTGAGACTCCATGACCGCTGGGTCAATTCCCGGCCGGGGGTATGGTTTACTGAAGTGTAGATAGTGCAGGCTATTACATTTCTAATTATTCATTTTTGTATATCTTCCTCCCGCTTCCTGTAAGCCTGGGAGATCCCCCTCCCACCTACCATAACCCACCTGGGGCAGATGAAGACGCTGCGGTGGGTGATGGACAGTGAGAGAAAACTGCTGGCGTCACCATGACGGTACCTTACTCTAGTAAACTAATCCTCAACCCACCAGTTGTGCTGCTCTTTGCTAAATTGCATAGTTTCCTTATGAAGCAGAGACCGTGAAAAGAATCTTGAACGAAGATTTCTTCTCATGGTGGCTTCTCTTACAACACACACACACACATACACGAACAGTGAAGAGGCGGGGGGCAGGATGAATTTCGACCCCTGCAACCACAAATAGGTGAGATACGGACACGCACACACACACACAACACACACACACACACACACACACATACACATACACACACACACACACACATCACACACACACACACACCACACACACACACTCACACAACTACAAAGGGACTGGACAGCCTGCAGACCTGGTCCAGCAATTGGCTCCTGGAGTTCAATCCCCACCAAGTGCAAAGTCATGGAGATTGGGGAAAGGCCAAGAAACCGCAGACGGAGTACAGTCAAGGGGGCCATAGACTACACACTAATATCAAAGGAAAAAGAGATCTTGGGTGAGTTATAACACCAGGCACATCTCCTGAAGCGCACAATCACCAAATAACGGCTGCAGCATATGGCGCCTAGCAAACCTCAGAAAAGCATTCCGACATCTTCATAAGGAATCGTTCAGAACCCTGTACACCGTGTACGTTAGGCCCGATACTGTGAGTATGCAAGCACAGTTTTGGAACCCCACACCTAGTCAAGCACGCAAAGAAACTAAAATGTGCAAAGGTTTGCAGCTAAGAGGTATATTCCTACTCTACGCGAGAGGTTAAGGGGACATGATAACGACATACAAAATACTGAAGAATTGACAAGGTGGACAAAGACACAGTTAGCTCCAGAGATTGGACACAGTAACAAGGGGACACAGTTGGGAAGTTGAAGACACAGATGAATCACAGGGATGTTAGGAATATTTCTTACAGCCACAGAGGTAAGTCCGGAAGTGGAATAGTTTTGGGAAGCGATGTAGTGGAGGCAGGATCCATACATAGGCTTTAAGCAGAGGTATGATAAGCTCATGGTTTTCAGGAGAGAGTGACCTAGTACACAGGCTATACAGTGGGAGAATGACAGGGTGAGTCAGTCTTTGTGTATGGGCTCCGAAGTTGAAGGGGAAACATATGAGCAAGAAAACAAGGGAAAAAAAGCAATTGAAAGCATCATGAATGTCAATAGAGAAGACGACATGACCCAGCTGGAAATTTATCGAGAATTAGGGGGGTTTGTAAAAAAAAAACCCGGCCAGTTTGGAAAAGTGACGCCTTCAGGCAGAAGCAACTCGGAACAGGATCCTGCAGGAGAAAGCCCGATTAAGTGGACATGCCGGCATACAGGAAGGTGTATCTCGACCGCGACAGAACACAAGAAGAAAAGGCAGAAAACTGAGAGAGATGATACAAAGCGAAAGGAGGAAAGAGAGAGGAGGAGAAGAACAGACAGGAGATCCAGACCCATTAAGAAGATCAATACAGCCCCACTCACAATTCCTATAGAAAGCCTCCCAAGCCAGGTCAACCCAGTGCAACCAAACACTCTAAATCAAAACACCCATGCCACATCCAATGCCCCCACCCACTACATTCAACTCCACCCCCATCAGCAACAACCCATAGTTCCTTACCGGTCTCCCACTTCCTTCCCCAACCCCAATACACCTCCCAGACCACATCTTAGAAAAGAAGTTGAAGTGTGGTAATACAATTGCAGAAGGAATATCAAACAAGTATGAGAGTGCACGAAAGAATCAAAGAAGACATCCCAGACATAATACCACTCACAGAGCAAAACTAACCAGAATAATAAAATTCAATCTTCATCCGGAATATCAAATCCTCCAGGAAAGACAAGGGAGGAGAGGGGGAGGAGTTGCACTGCTCAATAAAAACCAGTGGGTTTGAGAAAATGAAGGAATTGGATGGCACTGGCGAAAGGGACAGAACTTTAGTAAGAACCAATCCAGTCTGAGGACATAAGGTGATAAATGCAGTAATGTACAACTCCACCACAGGAACTGCCAGAGCCAAGAGAAGATATGATGATAGCAACAGAAGCCAATGATCGACACACTAGCCGAGGTGGCCAGGAGAGCACACATGGGGGAGCAAAGTAACTAAGTTATCATCGGGGTGATTCAATCACAAGAGATTGACTTGGGCAAACCTGGAGCCCGCATGGGGGTCCCCGAAACATGGGAGAGCCAAGATGATGGATGTGGTACTGGAAAACCTCATGCATCAACATGTTAGAGACACTACCAAGAGAGAGGAGAGCATGAAACAGCAAGACTGACCTTGTATTCACCTGAGTAGTGTCGGACATCGAGGTATCATGATGAAAGGCCCCTGGGAGCTAGTGAATATGTGTTCTGTGATTTGACTACATATTGAGCTCCAAGTGAGAGAGTAAAGCTAGAATAGGCGGAAAAACCGAACTAAAAAAGGGGGAACTACTCAGGCAATGAGGCACTTCCACTTCCTTCAAGCCATTGCAGTGGGAAGGGAACAGACAGGAAAAACCATACAAGAAATGATTGACTATGTGGCAACAAATGCAAGGAGGCAGAGGAGAGTTTTGTTCCCAAGGAAACAGAAATAATGGGAAGAACAGAAACGGTCCTTGGATCACCAAAGGAGTAGGGAGAGGCAAAAACTATGTGTACTAAGAATGGAAAAGGTACAAAGACTGAGAACTCAGGAAAATAAAGAGATTAGCCGAAGAGCCAGAAACGAATATGCACAGATAAAAGGGAGGCTCGAGACAATATGAAAAATGACATAGCATCAAAAGTAAAGACTGACCCGAGCTGTTGTACAGCCACATCATCAGGAAAACACAGACAAGGACCAGGTAATCAGAACTGAGGAAGGGTGATGGGGAATTCACAAGAAACGACCGAGAGGTAATGTCGGGATCTCAACAACTGATTTTAAAGAGGTATTTACAGTGAAACCAGTAGGAACACCAGGAAATCAAACAGGGGGGGCACACCAGCAAGTGCTGGATGAGGTAAACATTAACCAAGGAGGAGGTGAAGAAGCTGCTATGGCGAACTTGACACCTCAAAGGCGGTGGGACCAGAAAACATCTCTCCATGGGTCCTAAGAGGAGCAGAGATTATTGGTGTGAGCCATTAACATAGATCCTTCAACACAACATTTGAAACTGTGCAACTCCTGATGTATGGAAAATGTCAAATGTAGTCACCCAATTTTTAAAAGTGAGACAGACATGATGCAATAAACTACAGACCTGTAACACTAACGAGTATGTATGCAAGGTCATGGAGAAGATCATCAGGAGGAGAGTGTTGGAGCACCTGGAAAGAAAACAATGTATAATTGACAACCAGCACGGTATTCAGGAAGGTGACAGAAGTAAACTAGAGCGGAGGGGTGGACCGACCAATATTTTGGACGTGCAAGAAGGCCATCGACACAGTTTCCTCACAAGAGGTTACTGCAAAAACTAGAGAGCAGGCACACATAACAGGAAAGGCACTGCAATGGATCAGAGAATACTGACCAGGGAGCAACAACTATTCATGGTAACGCGACGAGGTGTCATAGGGGCGCCCTGGTGACAAGCGGGGTTCCACAGGTCAGTCCAGACCTTGCGTGTCTTGGTATATGTGAACGACTTAGCGGAAGGGATAGACTCAGAAGTTGTCCGTGTTTTGCAGATGATGCAAGTAATGAGAGAAATCAAATCGAATGAGGATCATGCAGGACTACAAAGAGACCTGGACAGGCACAACCTGGTCCAGCAACTGGCTCCTTGAATTAACCCTGCCAAATTGCAAAGTCATGAGATTGGGGAAGGCTAAGAAGACCGCAGACACAATAAAGTTTTAGTGGCCAAAGACTGCAAACACACTCAAGGAAAAAGATCTGGGGTGAGTATAACACCGAGCATATCTCCCGAGGCGCACGTCAATCAGATAAAACTGCTGAAAGGCATACGGGCGCCTGCAAACCTACGGATAGCGTTCCGATACCTCTGTAAGATTCGTTTAAGACTCTGTATACCATTTACGTCAGGGGCCCATACTTGGATGCAGCACCAGTTTGGAACCCAACCTAGACAAGCACGTACAGAATTCAGAGAAAGTGCAAAGGTTTGCAACAAGACTAAGTCCCAGAGCTACGGGATGTCCTAAGCTGAAGAAAGGTTGAGGGAAATCGAGGCCTGACGACACAGGAGGACAGGAGGGTCCGGGGAGACATGATAACGACATAAAAATACTGCGCGGATAGACAATGTGGACAAAGAACGTGATGTTCCAGAGAAGGTACACAAGACACAAGAGGTCACAATTTGGAAGTTGAAGACTCAGATGATCAAGGGATGTTAAGGAAGTATTCTTCAGTCATAGAGTTGTCAGGCCCGGGAATAGCCTAAGAAAGTGACCCAGTGGAGGCGGGAACCATACATAGTTTTAAGGCGAGGTATGATAGATGCTCATGGGGCAGGGAGAGAGAGGACCAAGTAGTCAATCAGCGACGAGGTGGTGGCCAGGAGCTGTGACTCGACCCCTTCAACCACAAATAGGCGTAATACAAAAAGGTAGAACACACACCCAACAACCCACCACTCCACACCCACACACACACACACACACACACACACACTACACCCACACCCACTATACACACACACCACACACACACAAACACACACACACACACACCACACACACACACAGGCACCTAACCTCCCAAACACACACACACACAAACAACACACACCACTTAATAAGGGAATCATTAAGGACCCTGTAAACCTGTACGATAGGCCCATATTGGAGTATGCGGCACCATTAGGAAACCCGACCCCCTATCCAAGCACTTGAAGAAAACGAGAGAAAGTGCAAAGGTTTGCAACAAGACTAGTACCCCAAGAGCTAAGAGGAATGTCCAACGAGGAGAGGTTAAGGGAATCAACCTGACGACCCGGAGGACAGAGAGAAATGGGGTAACATGATAACGACATACAAAAATAACGAGAGGAATTGACAAGGTGACAAAACAGGAAGTTCCAGAGATTGGACAACAGTAACAAGGGACACAGTTGGAACTCTGAAGAGCACAGATGAATCACAGGGATGTTAGGAAGTAGTTCTTTCAGCACAAGAGTAGTCCAGTAAGTGGAATAGTTTGGGAAGTCGATGTAGTGGAGGCATGTAACCATACATAAGCTTTAAGCATAGGTATGATAAAGCACACGGCCAGGGAGAGTGACCTATTAGCGATCATGAAGAGGCGGGGCCAGGGCTCACTCGACCCCCACAAACCTCAACTAGGTGATACAACTAAGTGAGTACACACACATCACACACACACACACACACACACAAAACACACACAGCAACCTACCTCCCACACACAGCACCTTACGCTCCCACACACACACACACCCACACACACACACCCACACACACATCACACACACACACACAGCACCTACCATCCCACACCCACCACACACACACACACACACTAGTGTAGTGGGTCATATCGCTAGTGCTCCGGACTCTTAGTGCTTTTAGGGCGTGTTTTTAGCAGCTAGAAGACAACCAGTGTTAGTGACAACGTCAGTGAACAACCCTACAAGTGAAACCAAAGTAATTTACAAAAAAAATAAAGTAAAGGGCTAGAGAAAGCCCGAAATTATACAACAATATTTCAAAGTGCCAGTTCGTTGAGGCCTAGTTGGCACCTGATTCCACATTGTTACAAAATATACAAAGGTACAAAGCAGTGACTAAAGAGAAAAGATCATATAGAATTAAGAAAGGTTGGTAACGAGAAACTGTGATGAGCACACAGCCAACTGAACAAGCTAGCGCAGAAAGGGGATATATATATATATAGTAAATAAAATTTATATATAGATATATAAATATATCTATAAAAATATATATATATATAATATATAATATAATATAGTATAGTACATACATATACATAAATATATATAACAGAGGTGGTGGCAAGCAGTAGGCCTGAGGAAGCAGCCACCATAACAGGTTGGGTGTCATGCACAAATAAGAAATTAACTAACCCAAAAGTGAAGAGTAAAATTATAAAAGTAGCAGTATACAAAGTGTTAAGTGTGGTAAATGAGGGACTCAAAAGGGCAACGATAAAAGAATAGCTGAAGAAGTCAGAGGTGTAAGGGCGAGGTGCACGAGTCATCGTAAACAGCGAGCATCGTACAGCGAGCATCGTGCATCCAGCACAGGATGACGGTCCCCATGTATTACCGTACAAATCACCTGTTTTTGTGTTGTCGAAGTTTGAGTGGTAGAGCCGGCCCTACGGGCCACGGGGGGGGGGTACTGGCTATCACAAACCCTGCTCCAATCGATTATCATACACACAACACCTAGCAGTAGTAGGAAGATAAAATTTGTACGAGCAAAGGAATATGCAGAAAGGATTAAGTCGTGGCTAATGGGAACTACAGCCCTGGAAAACAGTTATGAAGATAATTGTTTAGACACAAAGACAGTACACTCTGAGAAGCAAGTCTTGGTAAAACATGTAATTAAAAGTGTATACAATAACTGTAGAAGAAAGACTCCGTTAACACACGCTAGTATAATACTTATTAGAATTGCACTCTGTTTTAATGGAATCTTATTAGTATTATGGATACACAGAGTGAATTGTATTTCGGGACATATAAACAACTGACATGCTCACACACACACTCATGCACCCAACATACACACTTCGGGGCCAGGAGCTGAGTGTCGACCCCCATGAAACCACAACTAGGTGATACACACACTCCCACTCCATTCACACAGTGATCCTTGGAATTGACCGCATCCCCCTCACCCCCCACTACAACCTTCCCTCCACCACAGACCTTTCCCCTCCCCGCTCTTGCCGTTCACTCCCCCCACCCCCTATTATTTTTACCTTTCTCGTCTCCCCCTCCCTCGCGTTTCTCTCTCTCATAGCCTTTTCCTTCCACCTTCTCGCCCCTACTCTTACTTTCTCTCTCTTCTCCCCCCCCCCTCTCTCTCCCTCTCTCTCTCTCTCTCATCACTCTTCTCCCTCTCTCTCTCCTCTCTCACTCCTCGTTTCTCTCGTCATCTCTCTTCCGCTCTCTCTCTCTCTCCACTCTCTCACTCGTCTCTCTCTCTCTCTCTCTCTATAGTCTACTCTCTTCAGTCACCCCTTTTCATATTTCTACTACCCCTCCCTCGCATTTCTCACTCTCATAGCTTCCCTCACCCTCCCTTTCTCTGTCTGTCTGTCTGTCTGAGTCACTCTCTCTCTCTCTCTCTCCCTCGAGTTTCATCTCCTCATCCTTCTCTCTCTCTCTCTCTACCCTTTCTCTCGCCCCCCCTCACTTTTCTCTCTCTCACCCTTGGTCTTATCCCTCACTACTACCCCACATGCTCTCATCCTCTCTGCTCTCCCCTTCTACACTTTCCCTCTCCTCTCTCTCCCTCTTTCTACCCTTCTCTCTCCCCCTCGCACCCTCCCCTCCTCTAACCTTCTGTCCTGTGGGAAAAAAAAAAAAAAAAAATATTGGTGCCCTAGAGGACGAAAAACAGCGGATCTGGTACAACGAACCGGGGATGAAAGACTGGGAGTTAGAGCTCCAAAAAAAGGGAGAATAGTGGGGAAAAGGAAGATAGTAAAAGAGCTTGGTAAGAAAATGGAGAGCGGATACTGAGGAGTGGGCATGAAGTGGGAAGTTCAGGTCCTTAGCAGCAGAAGCTAGGATACCAGTTCTTAGAAGAGAAACTGCAAAGCCTAAACAGATTCATAGAAGACAAATGACAATTCAATGTGACATCAGGAAATTCATTGTCAAGCGCAGACAAGGGACGGTAAGCAACCAACGGAGACATGCCGTACATGAAGGCCTTATCAGACCCACGTGGGCCCAGGGAAAAGACGAGGAGTAGCACTAAGAACAAATGACAGGTCCGAAGACAATGAAGGTATGCTATATGCAGAGATTTCTAACAGCCAACTGCAGTAGCAAGGGCCAGCTGGCCATGAAAGACCTGTTTCACTGAGAATAGAAGTTTCAGATATGACAGGACTGAAGGCAAGAGACAATGTCAGTATGGAAGGAAATAAAATGCCCTCAGAGGAACAGATGGAGACTCGAGTGAGGAGGCGGAAGGGCGAGGGTCCAGTTTTTTGTGTACGGGCTCCAAGAAGCCAAGGGGATCAACTTTGAAGAAATAAAACAGGTAGAGAAAAAAAATGATTGAAGGCATCATGAAAACAATAGGAAGGCGATAATGAACGCCAGGTGACAAATTTTCAGAGAATTGGGTGGTTTGCGAGTGAAGGATACGGCCCTGTCAAAGTAATATTTCAAGGGAAGAATCATCGAACCAGGCATTCTGTCAAGAGAAAAGCAAGAACTGAGGGACAAACAGGGGTACCAGAGAGTTTACCTCGACCGTGACAGAACACAAGCGAAAGGACTACACTGAAAGAGAGGGTAGCAGAGATGCAGGAGGAACGAAGGCAATGACGAAGATGACAGGAAACGACCCAGACACAGGAGGGGAAGGGCAAACACACCCCACAGAATCTCCCACCAAAAAGTCCAACCACACAATCCCAACGCAACTGATCAACCTAACTACACCCACTCAACTGTTCCCTCTGCCACCAACCCCGCAAATCATAAACCTCACCCACAGCTGTCCCTTATGGGCATTCTACCCCACCCCCATCATCACCAAACCCCACAACAACACAGCCCCATATAGGGCCCCCACCAAGATCTCGCTTCCCACCAACCCCAATATTCTTGCATGACCACAATGATAGAAAAGAAACTGAAAGTTTGGTACAACAAAGGCGGATAAGCATAGACGAATAAACATGAGGAGTGAACGAAAGAATCATGAAAAATCCCCCAGACATCAAAGCAGTCAGCAGAAACAAAACTCTGCTGAGCCAATAACATACAACAATCTTCCCAATGGTAATCAGATCCTGAGAAAATATATAAGGAGTAGAGGGGGAAATGAGGTTGCACTGCTCATAAAACCCCGATGGGGGTAATTGAGGAATGGAAGGCATGGACACATGATTGGAGAAAGACGACTACATTTTAGCACAATTCAGTCCGGCAGAACATAAAGCAGTCAATGGAGTGATGTATTCACGCCACCACTGACTGCAAGGAGGCCAAGAGATGAGTACGAAGAAAACAACAGGGTGATTGTGGACCACACTGTCTGAGGTGGCAAGAAGAGCTCACTCGAGCAGAGCAAAGTTACTGGTAAAGGCATTTCAACCACAGGGAGAT
>NC_069424.1:11567791-11601745 GCF_026875155.1 Cherax quadricarinatus
TAAAAGTGCTTGGTTTTGTGGTTGATAAGAGCTTGGTGGTGTTTACAAGTGCTTGGCTGATGTTTTAACAAGTGCTTGGTGGTGTGATAATGCTTGGTTGTTGTTGATAAGTGCATGGGTTTGTGTTGATAAGTGCTTGTGGTGTTTATAATGCTTGGTATTGTTTATAAGTGCTTGTGGGTGTTGATAAGTGCTTGGTGGTGTTGATAAGTGCTTGGTGGAGTTTGATAATGCTTGTAGTGTTTATAATTGCTTGGTGTGAGTTGATAAGTGCTTGGTGGTGTTGATAAGCTTGGTGTGTTGAATAAGTGCTTGGTGGTGTTCAAGTAAGATGCTTGGTGGGTGTTGATAAGTGCTTGGTTGTGTTTGATAAGTGCTTGTTTGTGTTGCTAATGCTTGTGGTGTTACAAGGCTTGTGGTGTTGATAAGTGGCTTGGGTTGTGGTATAAGTGCTTGGGTTAGTTGATAAGTGCTTAGGTGTGTGTTTATAAGTGCTTGGTAGTGTTTATTATTGCTTGGTCGAGTTACAAGTGCTTGGCAGTATTTACAAAGTGCGTGGCAGTATTTACAATTTCTGGTGCGTATTACAAGTGTCTTGGGTTGTGCTCCGTTTTTAGTTTCTTGGAGAGGTTACAAGCGATTTTTATATCTCTTGAAGTCCAGAACATACAGGAGATTGAAATATTAATTGAATCCATGCTTAGGCTGAGTGGTGTGTCGGCTGGGAAGGAAAAATGGGGCTTGTGACCACGCTAACTCCGATGTTGAGGCAGTTGTGGCTGATTGTTAAAACACACTTGGGAACCTCGCCCTCTTCCTGTAGTGATCAAGTTTTGCTGACTGCGATATAATATATATATATATATATATATATATATATATATATAATTATATATAAATAAATATATATATAGTGTGTGTGTGTGTGTGGTGTGGTGTGTGTGTGTGTGTGTGTGTTGTTGTGTGTGTTAGTGGTGTGTGTGTGTGTGTGTGTGTGCGAGTGTGTGTGTGTGTGTGTGTTGTGTATAGGAAGGTATTAGTCACGTCTGTAACCCTGCATCAGCCACCGGGTGGGCATCTGCTCAGATCAAATTCACCCATCAGTTTCTGTCATGTGAAGGAAAATAGTTAGTAATAAATCCTTTGCTTCCTTGAAACATGAATAGTAATGCCTTATATAATTCAAGTTATTAAGTTTTACAACTCGATAACTATTTATGGACTCTATTGTGTCACACCTTAAGCAACAAGTACTATACAAAAATCATAGTGATTGCTCATTATGCCACGGAGCCCCCTCGTGAGGATTTTGTGACATAAGATCCAGCATTTTGCGCACACATACCGCACGTGACGCATAGGGAAATGCGTCCTTCCCGTCGACATAATATATAGCCAAGAGTGGTAAGCCCATTTAGGTACAGCTGCATAAGGGTACAGTACGAGTACAGGTACACAAGGTTAGGTGACTGCAACTACCTTAAAGTGATTACAACCCAAGAAAGTTAGGCGGTTAGGAGGTGATAAGGAAAACTCATGAATAGCAGGATATTAGGGCATAAAGAATAACCGGAATAGTAAGGAAGATTCAAGAATAACCGATGAATAGTCATAATTGATACTGAGGGTATCTGAGGGTAGTATTTAGGAATGCAGAAGAGATTCTTCTGAACATTATCTAGAAACTTCTAGGACTTTCCTGAACGTATATTAGTTTAATATAACAATGAGTGCATTGAGCTCTTTTATTAATTAGAAATTTTACATATAATTTCAGTGATTTTGTATGTGTTTATCTCTACTATTAAACTAGAGCAACTAACTTTTACGAACACTTGAAATGTTGATATGACTGGGCTGGAGTTTGAGACTCCATGACCGCTGGGTCAATTCCCGGCCGGGGGTATGGTTTACTGAAGTGTAGATAGTGCAGGCTATTACATTTCTAATTATTCATTTTTGTATATCTTCCTCCCGCTTCCTGTAAGCCTGGGAGATCCCCCTCCCACCTACCATAACCCACCTGGGGCAGATGAAGACGCTGCGGTGGGTGATGGACAGTGAGAGAAAACTGCTGGCGTCACCATGACGGTACCTTACTCTAGTAAACTAATCCTCAACCCACCAGTTGTGCTGCTCTTTGCTAAATTGCATAGTTTCCTTATGAAGCAGAGACCGTGAAAAGAATCTTGAACGAAGATTTCTTCTCATGGTGGCTTCTCTTACAACACACACACACACATACACGAACAGTGAAGAGGCGGGGGGCAGGATGAATTTCGACCCCTGCAACCACAAATAGGTGAGATACGGACACGCACACACACACACAACACACACACACACACACACACACATACACATACACACACACACACACACATCACACACACACACACACCACACACACACACTCACACAACTACAAAGGGACTGGACAGCCTGCAGACCTGGTCCAGCAATTGGCTCCTGGAGTTCAATCCCCACCAAGTGCAAAGTCATGGAGATTGGGGAAAGGCCAAGAAACCGCAGACGGAGTACAGTCAAGGGGGCCATAGACTACACACTAATATCAAAGGAAAAAGATCTTGGGGTGAGTATAACACCAGGCACATCTCCTGAAGCGCACATCAACCAAATAACGGCTGCAGCATATGGGCGCCTAGCAAACCTCAGAACAGCATTCCGACATCTTAATAAGGAATCGTTCAGAACCCTGTACACCGTGTACGTTAGGCCCATACTGGAGTATGCAGCACCAGTTTGGAACCCACACCTAGTCAAGCACGCAAAGAAACTAGAGAATGTGCAAAGGTTTGCAGCTAAGAGGTATATCCTACGAGGAGAGGTTAAGGGGGACATGATAACGACATACAAAATACTGAGAGGAATTGACAAGGTGGACAAAGACAGGATGCTCCAGAGATTGGACACAGTAACAAGGGGACACAGTTGGAAGTTGAAGACACAGATGAATCACAGGGATGTTAGGAAGTATTTCTTCAGCCACAGAGTAGTCAGGAAGTGGAATAGTTTGGGAAGCGATGTAGTGGAGGCAGGATCCATACATAGCTTTAAGCAGAGGTATGATAAAGCTCATGGTTCAGGGAGAGTGACCTAGTAGCGACCAGTGAAGAGGCGGGGCCAGGAACTCGGACTCGACCCCTGCAACCTCATGCAGGGGATGAGATGTAAAGCTGTAAGCCTTCTCCCTGAAAGCTGGCTGCCTTGGATCAAAGTCTAGCGCAAGCTGGACTCCAAGGTATTGTCCAGTGTGGTGAGTTTGGTATAGCACCACGTACCTTGTTCCAAGGTTCGTAGGTTCGAGTCTCCTTCAGCCAGAGATCAGTGTTTGTGTATATTTCGCCTGCTCTTGCGAATTCCTTGCATTGTTAAAATCTCTAGTAAGGCTGATGCATGCAGGGGATGAGATGAAAAGCTGTACGCCTTCTCCCTGAAAGCTGGCTGCCATGGATCAAAGTCTAGCGCAAGCTGGACTCCAAGGTATTGTCCAGTGTGGTGAGTTTGGTATAGCACCACGTACCTTGTTCCAAGGTTCGTAGGTTCGAGTCTCCTTCAGCCAGAGATCAGTGTTTGTGTATATTTCGCCTGCTCTTGCGAATTCCTTGCATTGTTAAAATCTCTAGTAAGGCTGATGCATGCAGGGGATGAGATGAAAAGCTGTAAGCCTTCTCCCTGAAAGCTGGCTGCCTTGGATCAAAGTCTAGCACAAGCTGGACTCCAAGGTATTGTCCAGTGTGGTGAGTTTGGTATAGCACTGCCTGTCTAAGACCTACTTTTACCGGGAAGTAGTCTCCCTCTCTTCTACACACCCTAACCTGAGCCTCACTATCCTCGTAAAAACTCTTTACAGCATTTAGTAACTTACCACCTATTCCATGTACTTGCAACATCTGCCACATTGTTTTCCTATCCACTCTATCATATGCCTTTTATAAATCCATAAATGCAATAAAAACTTTCCTACCTTTATCTAAATACTGCTCACATATATGCTTCAATGTAAACACATGATCTACACATCCCCTACCCACTCTAAACCCCCCTTGCTCATCCACAATCCTAAATTCTGTCTTACCTCTAATTCTTTCAATAATAATCCTACCATACACTTTTCCTGCTATACTCAGTAAACTTATTCCTCTATAATTTTTACAATCTCTTTTGTCTCCCTTCCCTTTATATAAAGGGACTATTCACGCTCTCCGCCAATCCCTAGGTACCTTCCCCTCTTTCATACATTTATTAAACAAAGATACCAACCACTCCAGCACTATGTTCCCCCTGCTTTTAACATTTCTGTCATGATCCCATCAGTTCCAGCTGCTTTAAACCCTTTCATTCTACGTAATGCTTCATGCACCTCACTCACACTCACATCGTGCTCTTCTTCACTCCTAAAAGATGTTATACCTCCATGGCCAGTGCATGAAATTACCGCCTCCCTTTCTTCGTCGATATTTAAAAGTTCCTCAAAATATTCTCGCCATCTACCCAAAACCTCCATCTCCACATCTACTAACTCCCCTACTCTGCTTTTAACTGACAAATCCATTTGTTCCCTAGGCTTTCTTAACTTGTTTAACTCACTCCAAATTTTTTTCTTATTTTCATTAAAATTTCTTGACAGTGCCTCTCCCACTCTATCATCTGCTCTCCTTTTGCACTCTCTCACCACTCTCTTCACCTTTCTTTTACTCTCCATATACTCTACTCTTCTTATAACACTTCTGTTCTGTAAATACCTCTCATAAGCTACCTTTTTCTCTTTTATCACACCCTTTACTTCATCATTCCACCAATCACTCCTCTTTCCTCCTGCACCCACCCTCCTATCACCACAAACTTCTGCCCCACATTCTAATACTGCATTTTTAAAACTATTCCAACCCTCCTCAACACCTACTCATACTTGCACCAGCCCACCTTTCTGCCAATAGTTGCTTATATTTCACCCGAACTTCCTCCTCACTTAGTTTATACACTTTCACCTCCCTCTTGTTGTTGCCATTTTCCTCTTATCCCATCTACCTCTTACTCTAACTGTAGCTACAACTAGGAAATGATCCGATATATCAGTTGCCCCTCCATAAACATGTACATCCTGGAGCCTACCCATCAACCTTTTATCCACCAATACATAATCTAACAAACTACTTTCATTACGTGCTACATCATACCTTGTATATTTATTTATCCTCTTTTTTATAAAATATGTATTACTTATTACCAAATCTCTTTCTACACATAGCTCAATTAAAGGCTCCCCATTTACATTTACCCCTGGCACCCCAAATTTACCTACTACTCCCTCCACAACATTTTTACCCACTTTAGCATTGAAATCCCCAACCACAAGTACTCTCACACTAGGTTCAAAACTCCCCACGCATTCACTCAACATTTCCCAAAATCTCTCTCCCTCCTCTATACTTCTCTCTTCTCCAGGTGCATATACGCTTACCATAACCCACTTCTCACATCCAACCTTTATTTTCCTCCACATAATCCTTGAATTAATACATTTATAGTCCCTCTTTTCCTGCCATAGCTTATCCTTCAACATTATTGCTACTCCTTCTTTAGCTCTAACTCTATTTGAAACCCCTGACCTAATCCCATTTATTCCTCTCCATTGAAACTCTCCCACCCCCTTCAGCTTTGTTTCACTTAAAGCCAGGACATCCAGCTTCTTCTCATTCATAACATCCACAATCATCTCTTTCTTATCATTCGCACAACATCCACGCACATTCAGACTTCCCACTTTGACAATTTTCTTATTCTTTTCAGTAATTATTACAGGAAAAGGGGTTACTAACCCACTGTTCCCGGCATTTTAGTTGACGTTTACAACACGCATGGCTTACGGAGGAAAGATTCTTATTCCACTTCCCCATGGATATAAAAGGAAAAATACTAAGAACAAGAACTAAGATAAAATCAAAGAAAACTCAGATGAGTGTGTATAAATAAACGTGTACATGTATGTTTAGTGTGACCTAAGTGTAAGTAGAAGTAGCAAGACGTACCTGTAATCTTGCATATTTATGAGACAGACAAAAGACACCAGCAATCCTACCATCATGTAAAACAATTACAGGCTTTCGTTTTACACTCACTTGGCAGGACGGTAGTACCTCCCTGGGTGGTTGCTGTCTACCAACATACATATATATATATATATATATAATATATATATATATATATATATATATATATATATATATATATATATATATATATATATATATATATATATATAATATATAATATATATATATATATATATATATATATATATATATTATATATATATATATATATATATATATATATATATATATATATATATACCATATGCATACGTGTGTGTGGGGGGAATTGTTATGCCCACTGCCTCTTTCACTATTTTACACCACTTCTATGTTAATGTTAACATTAGCACAGTTATCCCTGCGCTGCAGGTGCCACCCGTGATGTACATAAAGTCATGCATGTAAGCAACATACTCGATGTATCTACTCCCACATACCTCTACTCGTGTGTAGGTGGTGCTGTGTGCACTATGGAAGTGTAGACATGTACGTATTTGTTATTCAACTTAATATCCACGTAACTAGTGCACGCACGCACGTAAGTATCATGTAGATCAAAGTAACAGTCCTCTGCTGACGTCATATATTCATTTATTTTTATTAATACAAAATTACCGTGAGACTAGAACAGTTATACATTATTATGCTTATAATGACTCTACATTGTTATTTATTAATGTATATATGTTGTTAGATGCAAAACAACCATGGCAGGAGTTGAATGATAGCTCTAGACCTTTCGTTCTGCAATCAGTACATCATCAGGAGCTTGCAATGTTGCAGAAAAGGGGAAGATGTCCAAGCAAATATGATCGCATTTTGCTTGGACATCCTCCCCTTTTTTGCAACACTGCAAGCTCCTGATGATGTGTAGACTGCAGCACGAAAGGCCTAGAGCTATCATTCAACTCCTCCCGTGATTGTTTTGCATCTTGTATCAACTCCTCGCGATATTTCCATAACATTGTAAGATATTTTATGTCGTCCAAATTCCTCTCTTCCCCCAAGTCTCCTCTGACTGTCAATTACTTAAATCCAGGTCACACTGTAGTGATGGATGTCTTAGTAAAAGTTCCATTTCTGCTGTGTCTTCCATAGACTATCCTGAGAGATGGTAAGTCCCAGGTGATAGTAACTCCAGCGCTGCTGGAAGGAAACCTTCGATGCTGTCGCAGCTGAAAGTTTCCTGGAATACTTGACGATATCCTCATTGTCTTACTGAAGTCTCCCAGCTCAGACTGATACTACTGAAGTCTCCCAGCTCAAATTGACACTACTGAAGTCTCCCAGCTCAGATTGACACTACTGAAGTCTCCCAGCTCAGACTGACACTACTGAAGTCTCCCAGCTCAGATTGATACTACTGACGTCTCCCAGCTCAGACTGGAACAACTGAAGTCTCCCAGCTCAGATTGACACTACTGAAGTCTCCCAGCTCAGACTGACACTACTGAAGTCTCCCAACTCACAATGACACTACTGAAGTCTCCCAGCTCACAATGACACTACTGAAGTCTCCCAGCTCAGACTGACACTATTGAAGTCTCCCAGCTCAGACTGACACTACTGAAGTCTCCCAGCTCAGACTGACACTACTGAAGTCTCCCAGTTCAGACTGACACTACTGAAGTCTCCCAGCTCACAATGACACTACTGAAGTCTCCCAGCTCAGACTGACACTACTGAAGTCTCCCAGCTCATAGACACTACGGAAGTCTCCCAGCTCAGGCTGACACTACTGAAGTCTCTCAGCTCAGACTGACACTACTGAAGTCTCTCAGCTCAGACTGAAACTAATGAAGTCTCTCAGCTCAGACTGACACTGCTGAAGTCTCCCAGCTCAGACTGACACTACTGAAGTCTCCCAGCTCAGGCTGATACTACTGAAGTCTCTCAGCTCAGACTGGCACTACTGAAGTTTCCCAGCTCATACTGACACTACTGAAGTCTCACAGCTCAGGCTAACACTACTGAAGTCTCCCAGCTCATACTGACACTACTGAAGTCTCACAGCTCAGGCTAACACTACTGAAGTCTCCCAGCTGAGGCTAACATTACTGAAGTCTCCCAGCTGAGGCTAACACTACTGAAGTCTCCCAGCTCAGGCTAACACTACTGAAGTCTCCCAGCTCATACTGACACTATCATGTGGGGTTCGAACACGTGGATAGGGTAAAGAAATACTCACGTAGGCTGGTAGTACATATAATTATAACGGTAAGTATTGGTAGGCGCCAAACAACCGGTGACCTGCCTCCTTGCTCTCTCTCGTAAGACTGACTGCCCACAGTACCCATATGTGAGGGGGTGTTTGAAATACTGCTGTGGTCAGCAGCAATATGAATACAGTCAGTGATTCACGCAGAGACGGTTGGTAGTGAGTCATCTACTGGTACACTGGTTACTGGTAACTGGTTACTAGGAACTGGTACTACTACTGAGAGCTCGGCGACGCTAACGTATGTCGTCCCGACATACAACTAATACAAACTAGAGATGGCAGGTGTACGGCTTGGGCTGATTCTATACATTGTCAAAGTACACAACAATTGAACATTATAACATACATAAGTAGAACATTGGAATGGAAGCTTATGTAACTGAAACTGTAATGCAATACAAGATATAATATAACACAACTCATCGAATGAAACTCAACGAATGAAACTCATCGAATGAAACTCAACATTGAGATTACACAATAGAAGTGATAAAAAAAATTTTGATCGATCGATCTGTATTCATGTGATCTACGGATTCTGAGGAAGGAATATATACAAAGAAAGAAGTGTTTAACAGAAAGGCAGATTCGGTGCACTCAAATCTAGACTGTTAACTCTCAGAATTCGGAGAGAACGTGAACACAAAAAAAAAATTTCTTGAATACTGATAAGTTGATACTGTAATTATTCATCTATACAGGTTATTTACATTTAACCCCAACTCTGCTAGGGTAAGATTGACATATGCAGAATGGGTGTCATCTCTGGGAGGATCAAACTCTGTTGCATTGGTTAACTCATGCTGTATTTGAGGCAAATCTGAATTGGATGTTACAAATGATACTTGAGGATTTCTCAATACCTGTCGTGTACGTAGGGAATAACGACATTCAGGTTGATCGTCTGACTGAGTATCAGAGGAAGAGAGTACAGGATCAGGAGGATTGTCAGAGTCTGTCACATTAGTCTGGGTTGGAATATCATTATCATCACATACTAACTTCATATGATCTAAATGCGATTCTTTATACTGACCAGTACTAATTTCTCTAACCTTATACTTATTACCAGTGATATGTTCAACTACTCGATAAGGACCAACAAACTTTTGATCAAGCTTTGGCATTGCAGACGTTTTGTTAAAGTTAGTCAGCATAACTCTCGAACCTACTTTGATTTTGGATATCTTTGCTCGAGTGTTTGCGACTCTTGTAAATTCTGCTGTTGATTTATGAAGTGTTTCACGGATTCTTCTAAAAACACTTTGAGCTAAGCTGGTACGAGTTGCTATGAAATCATCAGGGTTGTAATTTGGTTTCGGATTAGAATATAACAACTCATAAGGCAAACGTTTATCTACACCGTACAATGCATAATGTGGAGTGTCACCTATAGAAACATTGTAAGCAGAATTTATAGCACACTGCACATCAGGTATAACTTCATCCCAAGTTTCACTGTTGGGATTGATAGTGGCTCTCAAGACATCAAGTACTTTCTTATTGGTTCGTTCCGCTAACCCATTGCTGGCAGGATGATGAGGAACAATAGTGGATTTAGAGATCTTGTACAAGGTGCACAAATTTTCAAGAATCTCATTACAGAATTCACCTCCATTATCTGTTACTAGGTCTCCCAGCTCATACTGACACTACTTAAGTCTCCCAGCTCAGGCTGACACTACTGAAGTCTCCCAGCTCACGCTGACACTACTGAAGTCTCCCATCTCAGACTGGCACTACTGAAGTCTCCCAGCTCAGACTGACACTACTGAAGTCTCCCAGCTCAGACTGACACTACTGAAGTCTCCCAACTCACAATGACACTACTGAAGTCTCCCAGCTCACAATGACACTACTGAAGTCTCCCAGCTCAAACTGACACTATTGAAGTCTCCCAGCTCAGACTGACACTACTGAAGTCTCCCAGCTCAGACTGACACTACTGAAGTCTCCCAGCTCAGACTGACACTACTGAAGTCTCCCAGCTCAGACTGACACTACTGAAGTCTCCCAGCTCACAATGACACTACTGAAGTCTCCCAGCTCAGACTGGCACTACTGAAGTCTCCCAGCTCAGACTGACACTACTGAAGTCTCCCAGCTCAGATAGACACTACGGAAGTCTCCCAGCTCAGGCTGACACTACTGAAGTCTCTCAGCTCAGACAGACACTATTGAAGTCTCCCAGCTCAAACTGTGAAAACAGGGAAAGGCAGAAGGGTAAAGGATCCGGGGAAGCAGGGGAAGGCAGGGATCGGATGGGGGAAGAAGGGGAAGGCAGGGATGGGATGGGGGAAGCAGGGGAAGGCAGGAATAAGCAGGGAAAAGGCAAGGGGAAGCAGGAGAAAACAAAAGAAGGCAGGGGAGCAGGGAAAGTGAGACAAGAGAAGGCAGAGGGAAGCAGGAAAACGTTGACTGCAGCAAAGGCAGGGGGAAGCAGGGGAAGGCAAGGGAAACCAGGGGAAGGCAGGGGAAAGACAGGAGCAGTGGTGGGAGGAGATGAATGTTACAAGTAACAGTAAATGTTTGACGGGAGAACTGGAGATACATGATACATAAGTCACCATACATGATACCTGAGCCATGGTACATGATACATAAGTCACCATACATGATACCTGAGCCATGGTACATGATACATAAGTCACCATACATGATACCTGAGCCATGGTACATGATACCTGAGCCATGGTACATGATACCTGAGTCATCATACATGATACCTGAGTCACCTTACATGATACCTGAGTCATCATACATGATACCTGAGTAATTGTACATGATACCTGAGTCATCATACATGATACCTGAGTCATCATACATGATACCTGAGTCATTGTACATGACACCTGAGTCACCATACATGATACCTGAGTCATTGTACATGATACCTGAGTCATCATACATGATACCTGAGTCATTGTACATGATACCTGAGTCATCATACATGATACCTGAGTCATTGTACATGATACCTGAATCATCATACATGATACCTGAGTCATCATACATGATGCATGAGTCATCATACATGATACCTGAGTCATCATACATGATACCTAAGTCATCATTCATGATATCTGAGTCATCATACATGATACCTGAGTCATCATACATGATACCTGAGTCATCATACATGATACCTGAGTCATCATACATGATACCTGAGTCATCATACATGATACCTGATACCTGAGTCATCCTACATGATACCCGAGTCATCATACATGATACATGAATCATCATACATGATACCTGAGTCATCATACATGATACCTGAGTCATCATACATGATACCTGAGTCATCATACATGATAACTGAGTCATCATACATGATACCTGAGTCATCATACATGATACCTGAGTCATCATACATGATACCTGAATCATCATACATGATACCTGAGTCATCATACATTATACCTAAGTCATCATACATGATACCTGAATCATCATACATTATACCTGTGTCATCTTACGTGATACCTGAATCAGCAGACATATCTGATTCAGCAGAAAATAACACCTGAGTCAGCAGACATATCTGAGTTGTCAGCAAATATGATACGTGATTCATACATGATACCTAAGTCAGCAGACATATATCTGAGTCAATAGGTAGATAATACCTGAGTCAGCAGACATGATACCTTAGTCAGAAGACATATATCTTAGTCAGCAGACAGATAATACCTAAGTCAGCAGATACATAATACCTGAGTCACCAGAGAGCTAATACCTGAGTCAGCAGGCAGATGATAACTGATTCATCATACATGATACCTGAGTCATCATACATGATACCTGAGTCATCATACATGATACCTGAGTCATCATACATGATACCTGAGTCATCATACATGATACCTGAGTCAGCATACATGATACATGAGTCATCATACATGATACATGAGTCATCATACATGATACTTGAGTCATCATACATGATACATGAGTCATCATACATGATACATGAGTCATCATACATGATACCTGAGTCATCATACATGATACATGAGTCATCATACATGATACCTGAGTCATCATACATGATACCTGAGTCATCATACATGATACAATGAGTCATCATACATGATACCTGAGTCATCATAACATGATACCTGAGTCAGCATACATGATACCTGAGTCATCATACATGATACCTGAGTCATCATACATGATACCTGAGTCATCATACATGATACATGAGTCATCATACATGATACCTGAGTCATCATACATGACACCTGAGTCAGCATACATGATACCTGAGTCATCATACATGATACCTGAGTCATCATACATGATACATGAGTCATCATACATGATACTGAGTCAGCATACATGATACATGAGTCATCATACATGATACCTGAGTCATCATACATGATACCTGAGTCAGCATACATGATACCTGAGTCATCATACATGATACCTGAGTCATTATACATGATACCTGAGTCATCATACATGATTACATGAGTTATCATACATGATACCTGAGTCATCATACATGACACCTGAGTCAGCATACATGATACCTGAGTCTCATACATGATACCTGAGTTATCATACATGATACCTGAGTCATCATACATAATACATGAGTCATCATACATGATACCTGAGTCATCATACATGACACCTGAGTCAGCATACATGATACCTGAGTCATCATACATGATACCTGAGTCATCATACATGATACATGAGATCATCATACATGATACCTGAGTCAGCATACATGATACATGAGTCATCATACATGATACCTGAGTCATCATACATGATACCTGAGTCAGCATACATGATACATGAGTCATCATACATGATACCTGAGTCATCATACATGATACCTGAGTCATCATACATGATACCTGAGTCAGCATACATGATACCTGAGTCAGCATACATGATACATGAGTCATCATACATGATACCTGAGTCATCATACATGATACCTGAGTCATCATACATGATACCTGAGTCATCAAACATGATAACCTGAGTCATCATACATGATACCTGAGTCAGCATACATGATACTGAGTCATCATACATGATACCTGAGTCATCATACATGATACATGAGTCATCATACATGATACCTGAGTCATCATACATGATACCTGAGTCATCATACATGATACCTGAGTCATCATACATGATACCTGAGTCATCATACATGATACATGAGTCATCATACATGATACCTGAGTCATCATACATGATACATGAGTTATACATGATACCTGAGTCATCATACATGACACCTGAGTCAGCATACATGATACCTGAGTCATCATACATGATACCTGAGTCATCATACATGATACATGAGTCATCATACATGATACCTGAGTCAGCATACATGATACATGAGTCATCATACATGATACCTGAGTCATCATACATGATACCTGAGTCATCATACATGATACCTGAGTCAGCATACATGATACCTGATCAGCATACATATACATGAGTCATCATACATGATACCTGAGTCATCATACATGATACCTGAGTCATCATACATGATACCTGAGTCATCAAACATGATACCTGAGTCATCATACATGATACCTGAGTCAGCATACATGATACCTGAGTCATCATACATGATACCTGAGTCATCATACATGATACATGAGTCATCATACATGATACCTGAGTCATCATACATGATACCTGAGTCATCATACATGATACCTGAGTCATCATACATGATACCTGAGTCAGCATACATGATACATGAGTCACCATACATGATACCTGAGTCATCATACATGATAAGTGAGTCATCATACATGATACCTGAGTCATCATACATCATACATGAGTCATCATACATGATACCTGAGTCATCATACATGATACATGAGTCATCATACATGATACCTGAGTCATCATACATGATACCTGAGTCAACAGACATGATACCTGAGTCATCATACATGATACCTGAGTCAGCAACGTGATAACCTGAGTCATCATACATGATACCTGAGTCATCATACATGATACCTGAGTCATCATACATGATACCTGAGTCATCATACATGATACGTGAGTCATCATACCTGATACCTGAGTCATCATACATGATACCTGAGTCAGCATACATGATACCTGAGTCATCATACATGATATCTGAGTCAGCATACATGATACGTGAGTCATCATACATGATACCTGAGTCAGCATACATGATACATGAGTCACCATACACGATACACCATACACCATACATGATACCTGAGTCATCATACATGATACATGAGTCAGCATACATGATACCTGAGTCAGCAAACGTGATACCTGAGTCATCATACATGATACCTGAGTCATCATACATGATACATGAGTCATCATACATGATACCTGAGTCATCATACATGACACCTGAGTCAGCATACATGATACCTGAGTCATCATACATGATACCTGAGTCATCATACATGATATATGAGTCATCATACATGATACCTGAGTCAGCATACATGATACATGAGTCATCATAACATGATACCTGAGTCATCATACATGAACCTGAGTCAGCATACATGATACCTGAGTCATCATACATGATACCTGAGTCATTATACATGATACCTGAGTCATCATACATGATACATGAGTTATCATACATGATACCTGAGTCATCATACATGACACCTGAGTCAGCATACATGATACCTGAGTCATCATACATGATAACTGAGTCATCATACATGATACATGAGTCATCATACATGATACCTGAGTCAGCATACATGATACATGAGTCAGCATACATGATACCTGAGTCATCATACATGATACCTGAGTCAGCATACATGATACCCGAGTCATCATACATGATACCTGAGTCATTATACATGATACCTGAGTCATCATACATGATACATGAGTTATCATACATGATATCTGAGTCATCATACATGATACATGAGTCATCATACATGATACCTGAGTCATCATACATCATACATGAGTCATCATACATGATACCTGAGTCATCATACATGATACATGAGTCATCATACATGATACCTGAGTCATCATACATGATACCTGAGTCAACAGACATGATACCTGAGTCATCATACATGATACCTGAGTCAGCAAACGTGATACCTGAGTCATCATACATGATACCTGAGTCATCATACATGATACTGAGTCATCATACATGATACCTGAGTCATCATACATGATACCTGAGTCATCATACATGATACCTGAGTCATCATACATGATACCTGAGTCATCATACCTGATACCTGAGTCATCATACATGATACCTGAGTCAGCATACATGATACCTGAGTCATCATACATGATATCTGAGTCAGCATACATGATACCTGAGTCATCATACATGATACCTGAGTCAGCATACATGATACATGAGTCACCATACACGATACACCATACACCATACATGATACCTGAGTCATCATACATGATACATGAGTCAGCATACATGATACCTGAGTCAGCAAACGTGATACCTGAGTCATCATACATGATACCTGAGTCATCATACATGATACCTGAGTCATCATACATGATACATGAGTCATCATACATGATACCTGAGTCATCATACATGACACCTGAGTCAGCATACATGAATACCTGAGTCATCATACATGATACCTGAGTCATCATACATGATACATGAGTCATCATACATGATACCTGAGTCAGCATACATGATACATGAGTCATCATACATGATACCTGAGTCATCATACATGATACCTGAGTCAGCATACATGATACCTGAGTCATCATACATGATACCTGAGTCATTATACATGATACCTGAGTCATCATACATGATACATGAGTTATCATACATGATACCTGAGTCATCATACATGACACCTGAGTCAGCATACATGATACCTGAGTCATCATACATGATACCTGAGTCATCATACATGATACCTGAGTCATCATACATAATACATGAGTCATCATACATGATACCTGAGTCATCATACATGACACCTGAGTCAGCATACATGATACCTGAGTCATCATACATGATACCTGAGTCATCATACATGATACATGAGTCATCATACATGATACCTGAGTCAGCATACATGATACATGAGTCATCATACATGATACCTGAGTCATCATACATGATACCTGAGTCAGCATACATGATACCTGAGTCATCATACATGATACCTGAGTCATTATACATGATACCTGAGTCATCATACATGATACATGAGTTATCATACATGATACCTGAGTCATCATACATGACACCTGAGTCAGCATACATGATACCTGAGTCATCATACATGATACCTGAGTCATCATACATGATACATGAGTCATCATACATGATACCTGAGTCAGCATACATGATACATGAGTCATCATACATGATACCTGAGTCATCATACATGATACCTGAGTCAGCATACATGATACCTGAGTCAGCATACATGATACATGAGTCATCATACATGATACCTGAGTCATCATACATGATACCTGAGTCATGATACATGATACCTGAGTCATCAAACATGATACCTGAGTCATCATACATGATACCTGAGTCAGCATACATGATACCTGAGTCATCATACATGATACCTGAGTCATCATACATGATACATGAGTCATCATACATGATACCTGAGTCATCATACATGATACCTGAGTCATCATACATGATACCTGAGTCATCATACATGATACCTGAGTCAGCATACATGATACATGAGTCACCATACATGATACCTGAGTCATCATACATGATAAGTGAGTCATCATACATGATACCTGAGTCATCATACATCATACATGAGTCATCATACATGATACCTGAGTCATCATACATGATACATGAGTCATCATACATGATACCTGAGTCATCATACATGATACCTGAGTCAACAGACATGATACCTGAGTCATCATACATGATACCTGAGTCAGCAAACGTGATACCTGAGTCATCATACATGATACCTGAGTCATCATACATGATACCTGAGTCATCATACATGATACCTGAGTCATCATACATGATACCTGAGTCATCATACCTGATACCTGAGTCATCATACATGATACCTGAGTCAGCATACATGATACCTGAGTCATCATACATGATATCTGAGTCAGCATACATGATACCTGAGTCATCATACATGATACCTGAGTCAGCATACATGATACATGAGTCACCATACACGATACACCATACACCATACATGATACCTGAGTCATCATACATGATACATGAGTCAGCATACATGATACCTGAGTCAGCAAACGTGATACCTGAGTCAGCATACATGATACCTGAGTCATCATACATGATACCTGAGTCATCATACATGATACATGAGTCACCATACATGATACCTGAGTCATCATACATGATACCTGAGTCATCATACCTGATACCTGAGTCATCATACATGATACCTGAGTCATCATACATGATAAGTGAGTCATCATACATGATACTTGAGTCATCATACATCATACATGAATCATCATACATGATACCTGAGTCATCATACATGATACTTGAGTCATCATACATCATACATGAGTCATCATACATGATACCTGAGTCATCATACATGATACCTGATTCAACAGACATGATACCTGAGTCATCATACATGATACCTGAGTCAGCAAACGTGATACCTGAGTCATCATACATGATACCTGAGTCATCATACATGATACCTGAGTCATCATACATGATACCTGAGTCATCATACCTGATACCTGAGTCATCATACATGATACCTGAGTCAGCAAACGTGATACCTGAGTCATCATACATGACCCGAGTCATCATACATGATACCTGAGTCATCATACATGATACCGGAGTCAACAGACATGATACCTGAGTCATCATACATGATACCTGAGTCAGCAAACGTGATACCTGAGTCATCATACATGATACCTGAGTCATCATACATGATACCTGAGTCATCATACATGATACCTGAGTCATCATACCTGATACCTGAGTCATCATACATGATACCTGAGTCAGCAAACGTGATACCTGAGTCATCATACATGACCCGAGTCATCATACATGATACCTGAGTCAGCATACATGATACATGAGTCATCATACATGATACCTGAGTCATCATACATGATACCTGAGTCATCATACATTATACCTGAGTCGGAAGACATGATACCTGAGTCAGCAGACATATCTGACTCAGAATACATGACACCTGAGTCAACAGACATATCTGAGTCGTCAGCAGACATGATACATGATTCATCATACATGATACCTGAGTCAGCAGACATGATACCTTAGTCAGAAGACATATATCTTAGTCAGCAGACAGATAATACCTAAGTCAGCAGATACATAATACCTGAGTCACCAGAGAGCTAATACCTGAGTCAGCAGGCAGATGATACCTGAATCAGCAGTCAGATGATTCATGGGTCGTCAGGGACAGATGATGCCTGGGTCAGCAATCAGATGATACCTGGATCCACAGACAGATGATACCTGAGTCAGTAAGAGATCCAAGATGGGAGAAGAAGAGCAGTAACAGGTATCAGACAGGATCTGGCTGGACAAAGATTGTTATGGAAAAGTCTTGAGTATTTTCTTATGTACAAGATGCATCATATGTAACTACACTCCTTCATATAAATCAACAACCAGCTTCAAAAACGGTAGATTTTTGCCTGTTCGGAGGAGCGTACCATTGGCGTACGGGGCAACTACCAGTCTGTACTGGAGGGCTGCCAGTCAGAGTAGGGATGGGAGCCCCAGGGTCACGTACCTTGCATCTGGAAATATAAACACATATGCAGTATAATGTGATCCTTTATTGACAACGTTTCGCCCACACAGTGAGCTTTTTCAAGTCACAAACAGATCTACCTGGGGTGTATGTATGTATAATGTTCGCCAAGACCGGAGTCCTGGCACGGGTCTTAACTCCAGAAGGAGAGAAGGTTTTACAATGATGCAAGGTATGCTGTTCAAGCACTCTTCTGGTCAGTTCATCTGGTGCATCTCACAAGCGACAACACCGTATGTACTCCCAACTGTGGACACTAGTGAGGTAGAGGATATGTCACTATCACGGGACCTACCTGGGGTGGAAGGTACGCGCGTATTTATAGTCAGGTTCAGAATGCTGGGTCAGGTGGAGTATGCTGCATTTGATGTGAGACCCGGGCCGGGAGAATACCGGCGAATAAAAAAAAAAAAAAAAAAAAAAATCTGATGATCTACTGAGTGGGGTTATAGAGTCTAAACTCTTGGGTAGCTTGGAAGGGAGATTGGATAAGTGTTTACCTGGAGTTTACCTGGAGAGAGTTTCGGGGGTCAACGCCCCCGCGGCCCGGTCTGTGACCAGGCCTCCTGGTGGATCAGCGCCTGATCAACCAGGCTGTTGCTGCTGGCTGCACGCAAACCAACGTACGAGCCACAGCCCGGCTGATCAGGAACTGACTTTAGGTGCTTGTCCAGTGCCAGCTTGAAGACTGCCAGGGGTCTGTTGGTAATCCCCCTTATGTGTGCTGGGAGGCAGTTGAACAGTCTCGGGCCCCTGACACTTATTGTATGGTCTCTTAACGTGCTAGTGACACCCCTGCTTTTCATTGGGGGGATGGTGCATCGTCTGCCAAGTCTTTTGCTTTCGTAGTGAGTGATTTTCGTGTGCAAGTTCGGTACTAGTCCCTCTAGGATTTTCCAGGTGTATATAATCATGTATCTCTCCCTCCTGCGTTCCAGGGAATACAGGTTTAAAAACCCTCAAGCGATCCCAGTAATTGAGGTGTTTTATCTCCGTTATGCGCGCCGTGAAAGTTCTCTGTACATTTTCTAGGTCGGCAATTTCCCCTGCCTTGAAAGGTGCTGTTAGAGTGCAGCAATATTCCAGCCTAGATAGAACAAGTGACCTGAAGAGTGTCATCATGGGCTTGGCCTCCCTAGTTTTGAAGGTTCTCATTATCCATCCTGTCATTTTTCTAGCAGATGCGATTGATACAATGTTATGGTCCTTGAAGGTGAGATCCTCCGACATAATCACTCCCAGGTCTTTGACGTTGGTGTTTCGCTCTATTTTGTGGCCAGAATTTGTTTTGTACTCTGATGAAGATTTAATTTCCTCATGTTTACCATATCTGAGTAATTGAAATTTCTCATCGTTGAACTTCATATTGTTTTCTGCAGCCCACTGAAAGATTTGGTTGATGTCCGCCTGGAGCCTTGCAGTGTCTGCAATGGAAGACACTGTCATGCAGATTCGGGTGTCATCTGCAAAGGAAGACACGGTGCTGTGGCTGACATCCTTGTCTATGTCGGATATGAGGATGAGGAACAAGATGGGAGCTAGTACTGTGCCTTGTGGAACAGAGCTTTTCACCATAGCTGCCTCGGACTTTACTCTGTTGACGACTACTCTCTGTGTTCTGTTAGTGAGGAAATTATAGATCCATCGACCGACTTTTCCTGTTATTCCTTTAGCGCGCATTTTGTGCGCTATTACGCCATGGTCACACTTTCTGCAGTGTTCCTCCATTCCTATGTTATGTGGAATAGCGATGAAGACGTTTCTTGGCAAGTGGTTCAGCTATGTTATAGAAGCCATTGTTCTGGTTGAAGTTGCTGGATGTAGAGATAAGTGATGATTCCAGGATTCTTCGGTATTGAGTGTTGTTATAGAGTCTAAACTCTTGGGTAGCTTGGAAGGGAGTTTGGATAAGTGTGAGTAGACTTTCTGCAGTGTTCCTCCATTCCTATGTTATGTGGAATAGCGATGAAGACGTTTCTTGGCAAGTGGTTCAGCTATGTTATAGAAGCCATTGTTCTGGTTGAAGTTGCTGGATGTAGAGATAAGTGATGATTCCAGGATTCTTCGGTATTGAGTGTTGTCTTCTCTGGTGATAAGTCTTGAGTTTCTGTAGTTTATTAAATGGTTGTGTGAATTACGGTGTTGTACACAGGCATTCCTTGGATCATCAGACCTGCTTGCGTACTGGTGTTCTGAAATACGTATTTGGAGGTTTCTTGATGTTTCGCATACGTATTACCTGAGACAGTAACTAAATGAATAAAAGAAGGGCAGTAACACGCGTGTATTACATGGGACGGTAAGAATCATGGGACAGTAACAGTACTGACTTAGGAAAGAATTAAAGTTACAAGGGACGAGTAAGAAACATGGGACAGGCATAATATTTACCTGGAGGGAACAAGAGGTCAAAGATTGCCAGAAGCACTAGTGCCGGATGTGGCCGGGGAACCTGGCCGGGGAAGCCGGGGAAGCCGGGGAAGCCGGGGAAGAGAAGTTGATCTCTCTGGAGAACAACAACACGTGCAATGAGCATGTGTCAGGGGGTCACATGTTAGCTGGTTCAGGGCCACTATCACGCTGACTCAGTGTCAAAAACAACTTGCTCTAGAGCCACGAGCGCTCTTGTTTAGGAACCAAAACACATTTAGGAGCCACAAGCAAACCTGTTTAGGGGCCATAAGCACATTTGTTCAGTTCCATGAGAACCCTTTTTAAGGGCCACGAACAAACTTGTTTAGGGTCGTTAGCACACTTCTTCAGGGTTACAAGCACACTTATTTAGAAGCCACGATCACACATTTCCAGGGCTACAAGCACAACGTTCAGGGTTACGAGCAAATTCTTTTCAGGGCTACAAGCACACTTGCTTAGTGACCACGAGCACACTTGTTCAGGGCCACGAGCACTCTTATTCAGGGCCACAAGGAAATGGGTTCAGGGCTACGATGTTTTAGTTTAAAGTCGTGAGTTAATTCACAAATAAACGCAGTTACAACACAAACAAGATTGTTTTGGGACTCACACAAACATACACATGGATTCTTATATAAATATATTTATGTATAATATATATATATATATATAATATATATATATATATATATATATATATATATATATATATATATATATTTTATATATATATAAATATATATATAAAATATAATATATATATATATATATATATATATAATATATATATATATATATATATATATATATATATATATATATATATATGCAAGGAATTCGCAAGAGCAGGCGAAATATACAAACACTGATCTCTGGCTGAAGGATCTCTCTCTCTCTGTCTGTCTCTGTCTCTGTCTGTCTGTCTGTCTGTCTCTCTCTCTCTCTCTCTCTCTCTCTCTCTCTCTCTCTCTCTCTCTCTCTCTCTCTCCTCTCTCTCTCTCTCTCTCTCTCGCTCTTCTCTCTCTCTCTCTCTTGCCTTACCGCTGTTACCTTGCCATAGAACTCCAGTAGCTTTGTGACACAGGATTTCCCTACCCTGAAACTGTGCTGGTTGTCGTTAGTAAGTAAGTAAGTAAGTAAGTTTATTCAGGTATACACAAATACAGTTACATAGAATTATCATACATAGCAGCATATGTGTAGAGAACCTGGGATAACCCAAAAAAGTCAGACAGACTGACTTATTTCCATTGGGGTCCTTTTACCTTATTAATATAATATAAAGGTTATAATATTTTCTTATTATTCTACAATGAAGATAACATCTTATTATCATACTAAAAAGACTATCTACTACACGAGGGTCATTAAGACTATCTACAATACGAGGGTCATCACTAGGAATAAGGTAAAATTTACACGTATGTTAGATAAAAAATAGAAAATCATTCCCCTCCCTTTCTGTAGCTACATTCATCAGACACCTTTTGGCACTCTTCTTGAACTGGTTCATGCTATGACTGGCTTTGACATGTGAGGGTAGTCTGTTCCATTCCTTTATTGCTGTACAATAAAATGTGTTTGACGCCTGGCCACTGACTGTGGGTACTACAAAGTTGTGCTCTCTCCCCCTAGTACTATGATTGCTTTGGTTCCCAACCTTGACAAAATTGACAGCAAGATATTCTGGACATTGTTTGTGAGCAATTTTATAAACATGATTTAGCTTCAGTTGTTTTACTCTGTCTTCAGCATTCAGCATATCCAACTGATAAGCTCATTCCTTTCTAGGTGCTCCATCACTCTTCTCCTGATAATCTTCTCCGTGTCTTTGCATACAATACATGCAAATGACACTGGTCTGTAGTTTAATGCTGCGTGTCTGTCTTCTTTCTCAAAAATTGGGACTACATTTGCTGTCTTCCACACCTTAGGTAGTCGCCCTGTTGTGATAGATGTGTGGAAGATTGTTGTTTGGTGTGTGTGAATTGGTGTGTGTGTGTGTGTAAACTGTTGTGTGAACTGGTGTGTGTGTGTAAACTGTTGTGTGAACTGGTGTGTGTGTAAACTGTTGTGTGAACTGGTGTGTGTGTAAACTGTTGTGTGAACTGGTGTGTGTGTAAACTGTTGTGTGAACTGGTGTTGTGTGTGTGTGTGTGAAAACTGTTGTGTGAACTGGTGTGTGTGTAAACTGTTGTGTGAACTGGTGTGTGTGGGGTGTGTGTGTGTGTGTGTGTAAACTGTTGTGTGAACTGGTGTGTGTGTAAACTGTTGTGTGAACTGGTGTGGTGTGTAAACTGTTGTGTGAACTGGTGTGTGTGTAAACTGTTGTGTGAACTGGTGTGTGTGTGTAAACTGTTGTGTGAACTGGTGTGTGTAAACTGTTGTGTGTGTGTAAACTGTTGTGTGAACTAGTGTGTGTAAACTGTTGTGTGAACTGGTGGGTGTAAACTGTTATGTGAACTGGTGTGTGTGTAAACTGTTGTGTGAACTGGTGTGTGTGTAAACTGTTGTGTGAACTGGTGGGTGTAAACTGTTATGTGAACTGGTGTGTGTGTAAACTGTTGTGTGAACTGGTGTGTGTGTAAACTGTTGTGTGAACTGGTGGGTGTAAACTGTTATGTGAACTGGTGTGTGTGTAAACTGTTGTGTGAACTGGTGTGTGTGTGTAAACTGTTGTGTGAACTGGTGTGTATGTAAACTGTTGTGTGAACTGGTGTGTGTGTGAACTGGTGTATGAGAACTGGTACTCACCTAGTTGTACTCACCTAGTTGAGGTTGCGGGGGTCGAGTCCGAGCTCCTGGCCCCGCCTCTTCACTGATCGCTACTAGGTCACTCTCCCTGAACCGTGAGCTTTATCATACCTCTGCTTAAAGCTATGTATGGATCCTGCCTGGTGTGTGTGAACTGGTGTGTGTGAACTGGTGTGTGTAAACTGGTGTGTGAACTTGTGTGTGAACTGGTGTGTACTCACCTAATTGTGGTTGGAGGGGGTCGAGACTCAGCTCCTGGCCCCGCCTCTTCACTGAACGCTACTAGGTCCTCTCTCTCCCTGCTCCATGAGCTTTATCATACCTCGTCTTAAAGCTATGTATGGTTTCTGCCCCCACTACATCACTCGCCAGACTGTTCCATTTCCTGACAACTCTATGACTGAAGAAATACTTCCTAACATCCCTGTGACTCGTCTGAGTCTTCAACTTCCAAGAGTGACCCCTTGTTTCTGTGTCCCCTCCCTGGAACATCCGGTCTCTATCCACCTTGATTATTCCACGCAGTATTTTGTATGTCGTTATCATGTCTCCCCTAACCCTCCTGTCCTCCAGTGTCGTCAGGCCGATTTCCCTTAACCTTTCTTCGTAGGATATTCCCCTTAGCTCTGGAACTAACCTTGTCGCAAACCTTTGCACTTTCTCTAATTTCTTAACGTGCTTGACCCGGTGTGGGTTCCAAACTAGTGCTGCATACTCCAGTATGGGCCTGACGTACACGGTGTACAGTGTCTTGAAAGATTCCTTACTTAGGTATCGGAACGCTAATCTCAGGTTTGCCAGGCGCCCATATGCTGCAGCACTTATCTGGTTGATGAGTGCTTCCGGAGACATGCTCGGTGTTATACTCACGCCAAGATCTTTCTTCTTGAGCGAGGTTTGCAGTCTTTGGCCACCTAGCCTATACTCTGTCTGCGGTCTTCTTTGCCCTTCCCCGATCTTCATGACTTTGCATTTGGCGGGGTTAAATTCGAGAAGCCAGTTGCTGGACCAGGTGTCCAGTCTGTCCAGGTCTCTTTTAAGTCCTGCCTGATCCTCATCTGATTTAATTCTCGTCATTAACTTCACATCATCTGCGAACAGGGACACTTCTGAGTCTAACCCTTCCATCATGTCATCCACATATGTGTGTGTGAACTGGTGTGTGTGTGTGAACTGGTATGTACTCACCTAATTGAGATTGCAGGGGTCGAGTCCAAGCTCCTGGCCCCTCCTCTTCACTGGACGCTACTAGGTCACTCTCCCTGAACCGTGAGCTTTATCATACCTCCGTGTGTGAACTGGTGTGTGTGTGAACTGGTGTGTGAACTGGTGTGTGTTTGAACTGGTGTGTGTGAACTGGTGGTGGTGTGAACTGGTGTGTGTGTGAACTTGTGTGTGTGTGAACTGGTGTGTGTGTGAACTGGTGTGTGTGCATGAACTGGTGTGTGTGTGAACTGGTGTGTGGGCATGAACTGGTGTGTGTGAACTGGTGTGTGTGTGAACTGGTGTGTGTGCATGAACTGGTGTGTGTGTGAACTGGTGTGTGGGCATGAACTGGTGTGTATGAACTGGTGTGTGAACTGGTGTGTGTTTGAACTGGTGTGTGTGTGAACTGTGGTGTGTGTGAACTGGTGTGTGAACTGGTGTGGTGTTTGAACTGGTGTGTGTGTGAACTGGTGTGTGAACTTGTGTGTGTTTGAACTGGTGTGTGTTTGAACTAGTGTGTGTGTGAACTGGTGTGTGAACTGGTGTGTGTTTGAACTGGTGTGTGTTTGAACTGGTGTGTGTGTGAACTGGTGTGTGAACTGGTGTGTGTGTGAACTGGTGTGTGGGCATGAACTGGTGTGTGTGAAATGGTGTGTGAACTGGTGTGTTTGAACTGGTTGTGTTGTGAACTGGTGTGTGAACTGGTGTGTGTGTTTGAACTGGTGTATGAACTGGTGTGTGTGTATGAACTGGTATATGTGTTTGAACTGGTATGAACTGGTGTGTGTGTACGAACTGGTGTGTGAACTGGTGTGTTTGAGCTGGTGTGTGAACTGGTGTGTGTGTTTGAGAACTGGTGTAGAACTGGTGTGGTGTGTACGAACTGTGTGTGTGAACTGGTGTGTGTGTGTTTGAACTGGTGTGTGAACTGGTGTGTGTGTGTGTTTGAACTGGTGTGTGAACTGGTGTGTTTGAGCTGGTGTGTGAACTGGTATATGTGTTTGAACTGGTATGAACTGGTGTGTGTGTACGAACTGGTGTGTGAACTGGTGTGTTTGAGCTGGTGTGTGAACTGGTATATGTGTTTGAACTGGTATGAACTGGTGTGTGTGTACGAACTGGTGTGTGAACTGGTGTGTGTGTGTTTGAACTGGTGTGTGAACTGGTGTGTGTGTGTTTGAACTGGTGTGTGAACTGGTGTGTGAACTGGTGTGTGAACTGGTGTGTGAACTGGTGTGTGAACTGGTGTTAGAACTGGTGTGTGAACTGGTGTGTGAACTGGTGTTAGAACTGGTGTCTGAACTGGTGTGTGTGTTAGAACTGGTGTGTGAACTGGTGTGTGAACGGTTGTGTGTGTTAGAACTGGTGTGTGAACTGGTGTGTGAACTGGTGTGTGTGTTAGAACTGTTGTTAGAACTGGTGTTAGAACTGGTGTGTGAACTGGTGTGGTGTTAGAACTGGTGTGTGAACTGTGTTTGAACGGGTGTGTGTTTTAGAACTGGTGTTAGAACTGGGTTAAACTGGTGTGTGGAACTGGTGGGGTGTTAGAACTGGGTGTGAACGGTGTGTAACTGGTGTTAGAACTGGTGTGTGAACTGGGGGAAAAATTTTAATAAGTGTGATGGTAGGGGGTAATTTCCCCTCCTGTCCGGGGGACTCTTCCCCTCCCCCCTCAATCACCCCTCACCCCCCCCTAATCATCCCCATCTTCAAAATCCCCCCACCCTTCCACTTTACTCTTCCCCTTCATTAACCTTCACTCTCCCCATAATCCCTCACTCTCAATAATTACCCCCACTCCTCGCTTTCCCTCTGTCCCCCCCAATCCTTTCATCTCCCCCTACCCCCACTCCCCCCTCACTTCCCTCACTCCCCCTCACTCCTTCTCACGCCCCCTCACTTTCCCTCACTCCCCCTCATTCTCCCTCACTTCTCCTCTCCCCTCACTCCTCACTCCCCCTCACCCTCTCTCCCTCTCCCTCACTTCCTCTCTATTCAGGGGCCCCCAATTTGTTTCACCTGGGCCCCCCAGCACTTAATATGATGTTACAAGTGTCTTAATGATGCACTTACCTTCATGTTACAAGTGTCTTAATGATGCACTTACCTTCATTTTTACAAGTGTCTTAAGATGCACTTACCTTCATTTACAAGGTCTTAATGATGCACTTACCTTCATGTTACAAGTGTCTTAATGATGCACTTACCTTCATGTTACAAGTGTCTTAATGATGCACTTACCTTCATGTTACAAGTGTCTTAATGAGCCTTACCTTCATGTTTTCAAGTGTCTTAATGATGCACTTACCTTCATGTTACAAGTGTCTTAATGATGCACTTACCTTCATGTTACAAGTGTCTTAATGATGCACTTACCTTCATGTTACAAGTGTCTTAATGAGCACTTACCCCTTTATGATACAAGTGTCTTAATGATGCACTTACCTTCATGTTACAAGTGTCTTAATGATGCACTTACCTTCATGTTACAAGTGTCTTAATGATGCACTTACCTTCATTACAAGTGTCTTAATGATGCCTTACCCTTTATGTTTCAAGTGTCTTAATGATGCACTTACCTTCATTTACAAGTGTCTTAATGATGCACTTTCCTTCATGTTTCAAGTGTCTTAATGATGCACTTACCTTTATGTTACAAGTGTCTTAATGATGCTCTTTCCTTTATGATACAAGTGTCTTAATGATGCACTTACCTTCATGATTTCAAGTGTCCCTTAATGTGCACTTACCTTCATGTTACAAGTGTCTTAATGATGCACTTACCTTCATGATACAAGTGTCTTAATGATGCACTTACCTTCATGTTACAAGTGTCTTAATGATGCACTTACCTTCATGTTACAAGTGTCTTAATGATGCACTTACCTTCATGTACAAGTGTCTTAATGATGCACTTACCTTCATAACAAGTGTCTTAATGATGCACTTACCTTCATGTTACAAGTGCTTAATGATGCACTTACCTTCATGTTACAAGTGTCTTAAAAGATGCCTTACCTTCATGTTTTCAAGTGTCTTAATGAGCACTTACCTTCATGATACAAGTGTCTTAATGATGCACTTACCTTCATCATACAAGTGTCTTAATGATGCACTTACCTTCATGATACAAGTGTCTTAATGATGCACTTACCTTCATGTACAAGTGTCTTAATGATGCACTTACCTTCATGTTACAAGTGTCTTAATGATGCCTTACCTTCATGTTACAAGTGTCTTAATGATGCACTTACCTTCATGTTACAAGTGTCTTAATGATGCACTTACCTTCATGTTACAAGTGTCTTAATGATGCACTTACCTTCATGTTACAAGTGTCTTAATGATGCACTTACCTTCATGTTTCAAGGGCTTAATGATGCACTTAAACCCTTTATGTTACAAGTGTCTTAATGATGCACTTACCTTCATGTTACAAGTGTCTTAATGATGCACTTACCTTCATGATACAAGTGTCTTAATGATGCACTTACCTTTTATGAACCCAAGTGTCTTAATGATGCACTTACCTTCATGTTACAAGTGTCTTAATGATGCACTTACCTTCATGATACAAGTGTCTTAATGATGCACTTACCTTCATTACAAGTGTCTTAATGATGCACTTACCTTCATGATACAAGTGGGCTTAATGATGCACTTACCTTCATGATAAGTGTCTTAATGATGCACTTACCTTCATGTTACAAGTGTCTTAATGATGCACTTACCTTCATGTTACAAGTGTCTTAATGATGCACTTACCTTCATGTTACAAGTGTCTTAATGATGCACTTACCTTCATGTTACAAGTGTCTTAATGATGCACTTACCTTCATGATACAAGTGTCTTAATGATGCACTTACCTTTATGTTACAAGTGTCTTAATGATGCACTTTTCCTTCATGTTTACAAGTGTCTTAATGATGCACTTACCTTCATGTACAAGTGTCTTAATGATGCACTTACCTTCATGTTTCAAGTGTCTTAATGATGCCTTTCCTTCATGTTTCAAGTGTCTTAATGATGCACTTACCTTCATGTTACAAGTGTCTTAATGATGCACTTACCTTCATGTTACAAGTGTCTTAATGATGCACTTACCTTCATGTTACAAGTGTCTTAATGATGCACTTACCTTCATGTTACAAGTGTCTTAATGATGCACTTACCTTCATGTTACAAGTGTCTTAATGATGCACTTACCTTCATGATACAAGTGTCTTAATGATGCACTTACCTTCATGTTACAAGTGTCTTAATGATGCACTTACCTTCATGATACAAGTGTCTTAATGATGCACTTACCTTCATGTTACAAGTGTCTTAATGATGCTCTTACCTTCATGTTACAAGTGTCTTAATGATGCACTTACCTTCATGTTACAAGTGTCTTAATGATGCACTTACCTTCATGTTACAAGTGTCTTAATGATGCACTTACCTTCATGTTACAAGTGTCTTAATGATGCACTTACCTTCATGTTACAAGTGTCTTAATGATGCACTTACCTTCATGTTACAAGTGTCTTAATGATGCCTTACCTTCAGTACAAGTGTCTTTAGGCACTTTTCAATGTTACATGTCTTAATGATTTCCTTCCTTCAGTCATGTGGCTTAATGAATGCACTTCCTCATGATAAAGTGGTTTAAAGATGATTATTAATTTATAAAGTTTAATGATGATTATTAAGTTAAAGTGTCTTTAAAGATGGGACTTTTATTTTTAGTTCTTTAATGATGGACTAACTCATGTTAAAGTGGTCCCAATAATGCATTACCTTCCCCGACAAGTGTTCTTTGAGGCAACTTAACCATTTATGTTTACAAGTGTCCTTAATGTGCACTTTTCCTTTTGGGGTTACATAGTGTCCTTATTTTGCACTTAGTTCATGTTTCAATTCTTTTAATTTATGTTTACCTAGTTACAATGTGTTTAATGATGTTTTCTGTGGGTTAGCAGGGGGGGTTTAATGTGTTACTTTATGGTTACAAGTGTTAATGATGCATAGTTTACTTATGTTTTCAAGTGTTTAATGTGTTTATTCATGAACAGTGCGGTGTAGGGCTCCAAGGGGTTGGAGGGTTTACTCTATTTCGGGTGCTGATTGCTCTGTGGGAATGTGGTACTAGTTTTAGCGTTTCAATGTTTTTAATTTATGTTATAAATTAATTAAAAATTAAAAATAATAAAAATTAAAAAATAATAATTTAATTTTTTGAATTTAATTTTGTTTTTCTGAATGGGGGTTTGATTTGTTCTTGAAACATCTGTTGTTTGCCCTTGAACAAACATCAAGTTGTTTACCGTTTCCCAGAAAAAGATTGTTGACTTCTGAGTGTCGACATCTGAATGTCGACATCTGTGTGTCGACATCTGAGTGTCGACATCTGAGTGTCGACATCTGTGTGTCGACATCTGAGTGTCGACATCTGAGTGTCGACATCTGTGTGTCGACATCTGAGTGTTACAATCTGAGTATTGATATCTGAGTGTTGATATCTGAGTGTTGATATCTGAGCTGTTGATATCTGAGTGTTGATATCTGAGTGTTGATATCTGAGTGTTGACATCTGAGTGTTGATATTTGAGTGTTGATATCTGAGTGTTGATATCTGAGTGTTGTTATCTGGATCATGATATCTGAGTTTGATATCTGAGTGTTGATATCTGATTACATCTGGTTGTTCTAGTGTTGATATCTGAGTGTTGATATCTGAGTGTTTGATATTGAGTGTTGATATCTGAGTTTGATATCTGAGTGTTGATACATCTGAGTTGATGTCTGAGTGTTGATATCTAAGTGTTGATATCTGAGTGTTGATATCTGAGTGTTGACGTCTGAGTGTTGATATCTGAGTGTTGATATCTGAGTGTTGATATCTGAGTGTTGATATCTGAGTGTTGATATCTGAACGTTGATATGAGTGTTGATGTTTGATATCTGAGTGTTGATACCTGAACGTTGATACCTGAATGTTGATATCTGAGTGTTGATATGTGAGTGTTGATATCTGAGGGTTGATATCTGAGTGTTGATATCTAAGTGTTGATATCTGAGTGTTGATGTCTGAGTGTTGATATCTGAGTGTTGATATCTGAGTGTTGATATTTGAGCGTTGATATCTGAGTGTTGATATCAGAGTGTTGATATCAGTGTTGATATCTGAGTGTTGATATCTGAGTGTTGATATCTGAGTGTTGATATCTGAGTGTTGATATTTGAGCGTTGATATCAATGTTGATATCTGAGTGTTGATATCTGAGTGTTGATATCTGAGTGTTGATATCTGAGTGTTGATATCTGAGTGTTGATATCTGAGCTTTGATATCTGAGTGTTGATATCTGAGTGTTGATATCTGAGTGTTGATGTCTGAGTGTTGATATCAGTGTTGATATCTGAGTGTTGATATTTGAGTGTTGATATCTGAGTGTTGATATCTGAGCGTTGATATCAGTGTTGATATCTGAGTGTTGATATCTGAGTGTTGATATCTGAGTGTTGATATCTGATCGTTGATATCTGAGTGTTGATATCTGAGTGTTGATATCTGAGTGTTGATATCTGAGTGTTGATATCTGATCGTTGATATCTGAGTGTTGATATCTGAGTGTTGATATCTGAGTGTTGATATCTGAGTATTGATGTCTGAATGTTGATATCTGAGTGTTGATATCTGAGCATTGATATCTGAGTGTTGATATTTGAGTGTTGATATCAGCGTTGATATCTGAGTGTTGATATCTGATCATTGATATCTGAGTGTTGATATCTGAGTGTTGATATCTGATCATTGATGTCTGAGTGTAGATATCTGAGTGTTGATATCTGAGTGTTGATATCTGAGGTTGTTGATGTCTGAGTGTGATGATATTGTTCAGTGTTGATATCTAGTGTTGATATCTGAGTGTGATATCTGAGTGTTGATATCTGAGTGTTGATATCTGAGTGTTAGATGTTTCTGAGTTTGGATCTGAGTGAACTGAGTCTGTTGGTCTGATATCTGAGTGTTGTCTGATTTGATATCTGAGTTGATATCTGAGATGTTGAATTCTGAGTGTTGATATCTGAGTGTTGATATCTGAGTGTTGTATCTGAGTGATCTGAGTTTTGATGCTGAGTGTGAGTCTGAGTGTTGATATACTGAGTGTTGATATTCGTGAGTGTTGATGTCTGAGTGTTGATGACTGAGTGTTGATATCTGAGTGTGAATATGTGAGTGAGTTGATATCTGAGGTTGTTGAGGTTGATCTGGTGTTGATATCTGAGTGATTCTGAGTGTGAGGGGGTTTGGTGTTGACATCTGAGTGTTGATATCTGAGTGTTGATATCTGAGTGTTGATGTCGAGTGTTGATGACTAGAGTGTTGATGTCTGAGTGTTGATATCTGAGTGTTGATATCTGAGTGTTGATGTCTGAGTGTTGATATCTGAGTGTTGATGTCCGAGTGTTGATATCTGAGTGTTGATGTCTGAGTGTTGATGTCCGAGTGTTGATGTCTGAGTGTTGATCTGAGTTTGGATATCTGAGTGTTGATAGATGTATGCTGATGTTGATATCTAGTGTTGATGTCCGAGTGTTGATATCTGAGTGTTGATGCTGAGTTTTGATATCTGAGTTTTTATATCTGAGGTTGAATCTGAGTGTTGTTTATCTGAGTGTTGATGTCTGAGGTGTTGATATCTGAGTGTTGATGTCTGAGTGTTGATATCTGAGTGTTGATGTCTGAGTGTTGATATCTGAGTGTTGATGTCTGAGTGTTGATATCTGAGTGTTGATATCTGAGTGTTGATGTCTGAGTGTTGATATCTGAGTGTTGATATCTGAGTGTTGATATCTGAGTGTTGATATCTGAGTGTTGATATCTGAGTGTTGATATCTGAGTGTTGATGTCTGAGTGTTGATGACTGAGTGTTCATATCTGAGTGTTCATATCTGATTGTTGATATCTGAGTGTTGATATCTGAGTGTTGACATCTGAGTGTTGATATCTGAGTGTTGATATCTGAGTGTTGATGCCTGAGTGTTGACATCTGAGTGTTGATATCTGAGTGTTGATATCTGAGTGTTGATGTCTGAGTGTTGATGACTGAGTGTTCATATCTGAGTGTTAATTCTGAGTGTTATTGATGTTGAGTTTGGTTTTGAATAGTTTAAGAGTTTGAAGATTTAATCTGGGGTTTGAGGGAGGGGTTGATACTAGTTTGTTCTTTTTCGGGGTTTTAAAACGAGTTTTGAGTCAAATTTGCCCCCTTTTATTCTGGGTTTTATTCGATTTTAGTCGGGTTTATTCATGTTTTCAGGGGGAATTATTTTGGATTTAAAATTTTGAATTTTTTGGAACCGGTTTGGGTTCAGTGTTTTATCTTTTAAAAAGG
>NC_069424.1:11602245-11617861 GCF_026875155.1 Cherax quadricarinatus
GCCCCCAAAAACCCCAAAGGGGAGCCCCCAGAGGAAGCCCCCGAGGAGGCCCCCAGAGGAGAGCCCCCAAAGGGAAACCCCCAGAGGAGAGCCCCCCAAAGGGGAGCCCCCAAAGGGGAGCCCCCAGAGGAAGCCCCCAGAGGGGAGCCCCAGGTGAAAACCCTTCCCCACTTCAGATGGAAAAGGAGCGCCAAGGAACAGAAGCAACCAATAAACACACCCCCCACACACCAATACACACTACTACCATGTATCACACACTACCATTTCACATACACCATATATCACACACTACCAGTACACACTACACCTATATCACACTACACCATGTACACACACTCCTAACACCATAATGATCACACTTCTACCAATACACCCCCCCCCCCCCCCCCCCCCCCCCCCCCCCCCCACTACCGTATCACACACTACCAAATCAACACCCAACCCCATACCATATATACAAATACTACCAATATCACCTACTCCTTTTAAAACCACCATAATCACCCTACTCCTGTTCACATAAACCCCTAACACACACTACCCTGTTCACACTACACCCAAAATCACACTACTCCCTGTACACATCTCCATATATCACCACTACCAAACACCTACACCATAAAAAATCACACACACCAAAAACCAAATATCACACACTACCAATCACACTACTACCATATATCACACTACTACCATTCACACCAAAAAAAATCCACACTACCATGTATCACACTAAATAACCCACATTTTTTTAAAACTACCATTATCCACTAAACCAACACACACTACCATTTCACACTACTACCTAACACACACTACCAAAAACACCCAAAAACCAAAAATAACAATCTCCCCAAACACACACTACCAAATACACAACTTTAACTAACCAAAATCCACACTCCATATAATTCTCCAAAACAACACAATATTACACTAATACATATTCACATAAACCAAAATACAAACACTACAAAACCCTAAAAACACTCCATTTACATACCAATCACACATACCAATACAACTAAAACCCTTTAAAAACACACTCCAAAAACACCCATACCATATATCACACTACCCCAAAACAACCCCTCACCTTTTCCCAAAATTCACACACTGAAAACCCAATAAAACCACTACTCCTTTTAAAAAACCCCCTATAACACTCCCTAATATACACTCTACCATAACCCCAAACCCCTTAAAACACAACCCATATATCAACACTACCCATATACCACACCTTTTTAAAACCAATCACACTACTCCATATATCCACACACCTTTTTCAACACAAACCCTATTCACACTACTCCATATACACACACTCCAAATCACCACTCCTATACACCAACCTTTTCACATATCCAAAAAACTACTACCAATACACACTACACCAAAAACAACACCCAAATTTTCCCCACTACCATATATCTACTACCAAACCCCAACTCAAAACCCCACCCCATAAACCCCACTACATTTTTTAAAAAATAACCTGTATCCACTACTACCATAACACACTACTACCATGACACACACCTTTTTCACAACCAAAACACCCTCCTATATCCATTCACCATAATACACTTTCACCATATAACACAACCCAAAACACCACATTTTAACAACACACCATAATCACACCTACATTAAACACCAATTCCCTTCTCCATATATCACCAAAAACCAATACAAAACAACTACCAATTTTTTTAAAAACCCAAACACACACCCAAACCTATATCCAAATACAAAGATATAATACCCTATAAAACCATATTATCACACCCCTACTAAACCAAACACCTACACCAAACACACTACTCCAATATCACACACACCATAAAATCAAACACACACCCTAATTTACCCTACCTAAACCATAAATCACACTACTACCATAAAAATCCTTTTACACACCCATAAAACACACTACACCATAACACACACTACATATTCAACACACCATATAAAAAACCCCACAAAATACTACCATAACATCACCCTTTTTAAACTACCATATACACACTACCCGTTAAATCCCCACTTACCAAATCCAAATACACCAAATTCATACCCAATATCACACACTACCCTAAACTACTACCTAATCAACACTCCATAATCACAACGCCAATTTCCACACTACCATATACATTTAAATATAACCCAAATATACACTATCCTAACACACTACACCATATATCACCTTGCCCTAATCACACTACTACCTTTTCAACTCTACCAAAACACACCACCAGGCCAATATAATCACCATTACCTACCATATATCACTACTCCCCAAATTTTACACACACATATATAACTACAACCCTTATCACACACTCCAACATAAAAACCACACCCATAAAAATCTCCATAACCCATTTAAAAACACACTCTACCAATACAGCTATACCAAATCCAACTAAACCCTATAACACTACCCATATTCACACTCCAAAAACTAACCAAATCACCCCACTCCAAATTTTTAAACCCAATCACACAAATACCAAAAAACACCACACCATAAACACTACACTTACACCTTTCACCCTATTCACACCTTAAAAACCAATAAAATTTCCACACCCTTTAAACCATACGCCATAATCACACTAAACCAATTTTAAAACCCAACCCCTAAACACACTACTACCCCTAATCCCCCATACCATAATCACCACCTACCATATACACCTACTGCCATAAACAACTACCTATTTAAAAACTACCCCAAAACCACTACCTATAACACACTTTCCTTAACACTCTACCTAAAAACACTACTCCTTATCCCCTACTACCTTTAACACCTACTACCTATACACACACCCCAATATCACACCCCATAATACACTCCCAATATCACACCCAAAACACACACTACCCATTCACACTACTTAAACCAAAATTTTCACCACTCCAAATCAACTCACCATATATACATACTACCATATACCACTCGGCCAAACGCACAGCCATAATCACACTAACCAATTAACACACTCCCTTTCACTCCCATTTTTTCACACACTACCATATAAACCCACAACCAAAACACACTATATACCAACTACTTCCAAATTCCACGCCATAATCAATCTCAATAATCACACACTCCAAAATTTTCCCCAAAAAATACTGCCCCTTTATCAACTACTACCATTTTCACACCTTTTTTTAAAACCCCAATATCCCACTACTACCATATATCACACACACCCTATAAAAACTACACCAAAACACACACCCCATATACACCTTTCACCAAATTATCCACTACTCCATATTTAACATACCTTTTTCCCCCACTCCCCAAAAATCACACTACTCCAAATCAATACACCAATCAACTACTACCATGAACACACACTCCATATATCCAAAACCCCAAACCACAACCATTATAAAATACCAAAAATTTAATACTACCAATACACACACACCAAATCACCACTAAAACCCCTATAAAACACTACACCATAATCACACACACCATTTATCACACTACTACCATATACAAAAAAATACCTATTACCAAACCCCAAAAAAACACTAATTATCCCTCCCATTTTTCACACTACCCATATATCACACTCCTGGGGCTACTCCAATTCACACACCCAAATACACACTACCTTTTAAACACCAATATCCCAAAACTAAAATACCATAATCACACTACTGCCTATATCACAACACCAAAAACCCCAAAATAAAAACACTCCATATACAACCCACTACCTAATCACAACTACCCTTTTTAAACACCACTCCATAAACACACTACGCCCAAAAAAACCCCATAATCACACTACCAAAACCCCATATATAAACTACTACCTATATCACACACACCTTTTTCCCCAAAACAATATCACACACTCCATTAACACACTACAAAACCAATTTAATAATACCACCATATCAACCCACTTTTCAAATATCCAAACCCCTACCCAAACACACACTACCAAAATTTACACCTACAAAAACCAAATATAAAAATACTACATATTTCACACTCTACCATATATCACACTACTACCATATATCACACAACTACCATATATCACACTACTACCATATATCACACTATTGCCATATATCACACTGCCTTCCCATATATCACACTACTGCCATATATCACACTACCACCATATATCACATTTACTACCATATATCACACTACTACCATATACCACACTACTACCATATTTCCACTACTGCCATATATCACACTACTACCATATATCACCCTACTAACCATAATCACACTACTACCATATATCACACTACTGCCATATATCACATACTACCATATATCACACTACTGCCATATTTTCACATACTACCATATAACCACTACTGCCATTAAATCCCCCACTACTGCCATATATCACACTACTACCATATATCACATTACTACCAATATCACACTAACTCCCATATAACACACTACTGCCATTATATCACACTACGCCATATATCACACTACTACCATATATAAACACTACTCCCATAATCCCAAAACTACTCCCATATAACAAAACTACTGCCATAATTCACACACGGGCCATAAAATCACATTTACTAACCATTATCACACAAATTTCCCATAATCACACTACTAACATATATCACAACTTTGAAATATGTCACACTACTTACCATGTTCACACTACTAACCATATATCACACTACTACCAAATATCACACTACTGCCATATATCACACTACTGCCATATATCACACTACTACCATATATCACACTACTACCATATATCACACTACTACCATATATCACACTATCATGTGGGGTTCGAACACGTGGATAGGGTAAAGAAATACTCACGTAGGCTGGTAGTACGTATATTACGGATAGTGTGTGGAGAGCCCAAACAGCCGTGACCTGGCTCCTTGCTCACTCTCGTAAGACTGACCGCCCACAGTACCCATATGTGAAGGGGTGTTTGAAATACTGCTAGGTCAGCAACAATATGAATACAGTCATGATTCACGCAGACGGTTGGTAGTGAGTCTTCTACTGGTACACTGGTTACTGGTAACTGGTTACTAGGAACTGGTACTTCTTCTGAGAGCTTGGCGACGCTAACGTATGTCGTCCCGACATACAACTAATACAAACTAGAGATTGCAGGTATACAGCTTGGGCTGATTCTATACAATGTCAAAGTACACAACAATTGAACATTATAACATACATAAGTAGAACATTGGAATGGACGTAACTGAAACTGTAATGCAATACAAGGTATAATATAGCACAACTCATTGAATGAAACTCAGCGTTGGGATACACAATAGAAGTGATAAAAAAAAAATTTGATCGATCGATCTGTATTCACGTGTTCTACGGATTCTGAGGAAGGAATATATACAAAGAAAGAAGTGTTTAACAGAAAGGCAGATTCGGTGCACTCAAATCTAGACTGTTAACTCTCAGAATTCGGAGAGAACGTGAACACAAAAAAAAATTTCTTGAATACTAATAAGTTGATACTTTAATTATTCATCTATACAGGTTATTTACATTTAACCCCAAGTCTGCTAGGGTAAGATTGACATATGCAGAATGGGTGTCATCTCTGGGAGGATCAAACTCTGTAGCACTGGCTAACTCATGCTGTATTTGAGGCAATTCTGAATTGGAAGTTACAAATGATACTTGAGGATTTCTCAATACCTGTCGTGTACGTAGGGAATAACGACATTCAGGTTGATCATCTGACTGAGTATCAGAGGATCAGGAGGATTGTCAGAGTCTGTCACATTAGCCTGGGTTGGAACATCATTATCATCACATACTAACTTCATATGATCTAAATGCGATTCTTTATACTGACCAGTACTAATCTCTCGAACCTTATACTTATTACCAGTGATATGTTCAACTACTCGATAAGGACCAACAACTTTTGATCAAGCTTTGGCATTGCAGACGTTTTGTTAAAGTTAGTCAGCATAACTCTCGAACCTACTTTGATTTTGGATGGCTTTGCTCGAGTGTTTGCGACTCTTGTAAATTCTGCTGTTGTATTATGAAGTGTTTCACGGATTCTTCTAAAAACACTTGAGCTAAGCTGGTACGAGTTGCTATGAAATCATCAGGGTTGTAATTTGGTTTCGGATTAGAAATATAACAACTCATAAGGCAAACGTTTATCTACACCGTACAATGCATAATGTGGAGTGTCACCTATAGAAACATTGTAAGCAGAATTTATAGCACACTGCACATCAGGTATAACTTCATCCCAAGTTTCACTGTTGGGATTGAGTAGTGGCTCTCAAGACATCAAGTACTTTTTATTGGTTCTTTCCGCTAACCCATTGCTGGCAGGATGATGAGGAACAATGGTGGATTTAGAGATCTTGTACAAGGTGCACAAATTTTCAAGAATCTCATTACAGAATTTCACCTCCATTATCTGTTACTAGGGACTTAGGGGTGGTATGCCTGCAGATAATGCGTTCTTTAAACGCTTTAGCTACTGTCCTCGGCAGTCTTATCTGCAACAGAAACTAACTCACAATATCTGGTGAAATTGTCTACCATAACACACAGATGTTTGTTGCCTTGGAGGGAACATTGGAAATTTTAAAAAAATCTGCGCACTCTTTCCCACGGTTCGCAGTTTGGATACCTTGGTGGGGATTAGGGCCATTAGCTTACCTTTATGTTATGCAGAACTACTTTTTTTAACATATCAGATTATCAGTTTCCTACGGGGCCAAAAGTTTTCAATCTGGCTTTTTTTTACTGAACGATCCATACCAGGGTGTGCAACACCTGGGGCACATAACTAGCTGTAAGGTTAATTCCCTGCGACTCGGAATTACTAACGGTATACTCTTCTGCTAGGAGTACCCAACTGGGGCTGTTCGATACAGTAATTCTTGGTTCATGACAAAGTCACTGATGGGTGCTGGGGCTTCACAGTAAGAATATAGATCTTCCTGGAGCAGGAATCGAATCACACCAGACCCACATGGGATCTGTTCGTTGAGCATTCTTACATTTTCAGCACTAGATGGAGGTCTGCAGTTACTATACTAACATGTCGCGATAAGGCATCTGCGACTACTTTTGACTTGCCAGGTAAATGCTCAAAGGTGGGGTTTGGGAACTCTTGGATAGTCAAGGTCCATCTGGCTAACCTTCCAGTAGGTTGTTTGTTCTGGAATAAAGGTATCAGTGGAGCATGGTCTGTCAAGACAAAAACAGAGTACTGATAAATAATGTCTGGGAAAGTGCTTTAAAGACCATACTATTGCTAAAGCTTCTTCCCTCAGTTACTGTATAATTACATTCAGCCTTTTTAAGGACTGGGGCTAGCAAATGCAACTGCGTTGTACTTGCCACGGTTTCTGAGCTAGTACGGCACCTATGCCAAAAACTAGCATCAGTTGTCAGATAGAAGGGGCTTAGAAAAATTTTGGAAATTTCAAAATTGGAGCAGATGTTAGTTTTTCTTTTAGAGTTTGGAATGCTCTTTCTTGACGGAAGGTCCAAACAAAAGGAGCATCTTTCTTAAGCAACTCAGTTAGAGGAGCAGCTATGGAAGAAAAATTGGCAATGAAAGATCTATAAAACCTGCTAAGCCCACAAAGGATCTACGGCATCAGCAGTTTTGGGAGTTGGAAAATTTAGTACTGCAGTTCCTTTACTTTGGTCAATCGTAAACCCCTCTAGATGACACGTGACCAAGAAAACTTAATTTCTGATCTGAAAAATTGACATTTAGACAGTTTGATCTTTAATTGGCTTCTTCAAGCTTACCAAGTACTACATCAAGTCTTTTCAAGTGTATAAACCCCGTCTTTAGAAAATGACGATTACGTCATCTAAGTATACCATAAGTGCAATTACCTATCGACCTCTAAAGATATTAGTCCATGAGCCTTTAGAACGTGATAGGGGAGGATCGTAATCCAAATGCCATACGGAGGAAGTGATAATGACCTGTAGGAGTGGGGAAATGCAGTTAGCTCTTGGCTGTCCTCGTGAAGAGGGACTTGCCAAACACCCATGTACAAATCCAGGTTGATAAGACTTTGTTATCTCCGACGTTTACTAAAAAGAGTACACCCCCAGTACAGGAAGTGGGAAGCGATCTGAATATTTTCGCATTTAACTCCTAAGTCCAATCACTGGGCGCCAAGTACCATCCTTCTAGGTACTAGATCAAGGTGCATTCCAAGGTGACTTGCTAGGTGCCATAACTCCATCATCAGCATTTGATTGATCATTCTTCTGCGACAGCAACTTGGAAATGAGGCATACCTGTACGCAGGTAATATAGATAAGGTCTAGTACCCAGTGTTCAAGTGGAATACGGTTGGGACAATAAGTTGTTATACCCATCTTCTCACGCTGTTATGGCAAATGGCTTTAACGACATTTGTTCAAACAGAGTCTAACAAACGCTTGAACTTCAACTGGTAAGTCATTGAGCTAAGTCTATCTCCTCAACTGTAGAACAAGATTGATCCAGTGAAGTGGATGAGGTCTCCCCGTGAAATAGCAAACCCGACCCACTGTCAGGTGACAACTCATCCTCTACTGAACAGGTAAGGATAGGACTAGTTCAACGAGGTTGGTATTTGCTCTGAGCCGAACACTGTGACCCCAAAGTATTAGCAAGGAGTAAATGGATTCTTACTGTCTCTACATCATGTAAGAAAGGTTCAAAACAAATAAACCGTTGACCTTTGCAGGAATCACTGTCATCACTAGGACGTTTATCACCATCTGAACATTAGGAACAACAACAGACACTCTAGTGATAGCAACTAGCACAACAGAGACGTCGTTCTGGCAAACGGCATGTGACATCAACAAGAGATGGGATACAGTACCAAGTCAAACGTTTTTCTGAACAAGGCATCCCCCTGTGGAGAAACTACTACTCGAACTAGCAGTCATTGCAGGGATAGGCTGTGCACTCAGGCAGTCTGAGTGTCCTCGGACACTGAGCAAGCGGAACACTATCCTGCAAGTCTGAAGGTATTGTAATCACGATGGGAGTGACAGAATTACCATTGCCTGACCGCTTGGGTACGCTACTGAGAATGCATTGGCTTTAAGGACTTAATGCGTACATCATACTCTGTCAGCGTAATGACAGATTCTGATCCAAGCTGGTAACCCAAATGAACGATTCAAGTCGTCCAATTTGGGCATGCCATCGATAAGGGTCGAGCACATGCGTAAGTCTCGCATGGAAGCAAAGCCCAGTAGAAGTCACAGGGAAGTAATCTGTCCGACAACAAGGAAGGAAGCATGAATCTCTAACCTTGGATAGAAAAGGGAGGAAGTCCGACCTCGGACACGCAGGCAGATCGCTACTCCACTAAGGGAGGACACATGAGTCGGTTTCTACGAGAAGGACAGTCGTATAACTGCTTATACCTTAAACAAAACTAGACCTAATAATATTGACTTGCGCAGCCGAGTCCATGACAAATAACGGCGCATTATGAACAGAATGCTTGCACTATAAGGGCCTATGGTTTGCATTGGAAGTTAAGGTGCAAACAAAAAGTGGATTGTCATCAGAAAATACTTGTTCCACTTCATCCCCAAAATCATCTATGTTCCAGAGCCATGTGAAGCAACATCATCAGCAGGATTGTCATTCCTCGAGACTGCTAACGGCTTCAAAAGGAATGTGAAACGGGGATGGTGTACTCCATTATCACCTACTGTCACCATGGGACGGTGACTGGGCGCTCCGAAATCCCCCGATTGGAAGAATGACCTGGTTCAGGTTAGTTTTGAGAACCACGACGTCTGTTTCTTCCTACGGGTTCTGCGGTTTGGGAACGGCCACGAAAGACCTAAGTACTGAAGTTTTGTTAGAGACGCCAGTGCACTCAGATGTGTCATGTCCATGTATTCTATGATACGTACAGTAGGGAGACTGACTGGTTACTCCAATCCATCAGCACGACGCCTCTTAGTTAACTATCAGGACAATTAATTGCAATATGGCCACGGAAACCACAGTTAAACAAGTCCGCTGTCCTATGTTACTGAATGTACTATGATATTACGAGGTTCATAATGACTCGTCCACTGGTTCCTTGTGATCTCTGCGATGGTTGAGCGACCACTATTTGTCTCTGTAGCGCAAACAAGAGGTGGTGCTACTGAGGCATAAGTGTGAAATTACTTTTAATACATGGGAAATACCCTGGGGCCAGCAAGGAACGTACATGATTTAAGGCTGTAAGTGGTTCCTCGTCACAGTTGGAGATTACCCCATAACACATACGGAAGCAAGCGGCATTATTCTTGATTGCTCCAAAACTGCAATTTTAGCAAGGGGTTCTGTGAAGGGTTTAAACCTCTCATGCAAAAGCTGGACGGGACAGCATTGATAAATGAGAAAAATTTTTGTCTAATCTAACAGCAAATGCCCCCTCAATGATTCATTACTCATGGGTGTACATTCACAAGTTCCCGAAAAAACGACATTGGATCAGCTTTTTTTTACTGGTAAAAGGGAAAGAACAAACAGTTCCTCAAAATTGTGCCCCTTTATAAGATTCCTGAAGTCTGGGCATATAAAGGAGATCACAACGTGAACAGCACAGGGACGATGAAGAGTTCTTTAGCAAGTCTGATAAGACTTTCCTCTGAAGGAGGACCTTAAACTAGAGCATTAACACAGAACAAAGCAGAAAACCCATCTTCAAGACTATGACAGGGCCATTAAAAAAAGGTAACGCTAAAAGGGAACCACGATTAACTATAGAAATCTCAGTACTGGGTGGGTCTGTCAGTCGCTAAGGAACGTGAGACTGATGACAGCAGCAGCAGTACCTGAGGGGTCTAGTGTCGACATTCACAAAAGACACTTGACGGTATGTGAGACAAATGGCAAAGAATTTGCACGAGAACAAATAAGGCAAAAAAATGAACAATAAAAATGAACAAAAACAAAATTTAAAAAAAAAGATGCAAAATAATTCTGCAGAAGAATAAAAAAATCTAAGATACACTGCAAAGGAAGGGCAACTCAATGTAAAGAAATGTTGGCCAAGATAAAAATTTCATTTAAATTTACAAGTAAAAATATTACCGGGAGACTGAATTAAATGCAAAATGAGCTGTCTGTACTCTTGCTAATAAAGAAATTAATTAATAAAATTTTAAATCAATGTAAAAAGTAGAAAATAAAATCACTAAATTGTATGCAACGAGAGATAACGGGGAAAATTTTGAATATTTCTAAAAATGCATAAACAAAATTAAAATATAATGCAAAGACAACATCGGGAAAAATTTAAATAAAATGAAAAACAAGATGCAATAATGAACTGAGAATAATAATGCATAAAAATATCAATAAAAGAAAATAATTCACTGCAGAACAAGTGCAACAAAATTAATTCACTGCAGAACAAGTGCAACAAAAATAATTCACTGCAGTAATAAAGTCTCACTGGGAAAACTCAGGTTAAATAATAAAATAAAAATATGAAGAAAAAACTGATTGAACACTTTAACTCTTAATTGTAAATTGGTAAAACAATTTACTCAGAGTAAAGTAAACACTTTACGTTAAAAGTAATTGAAATTACAACAAGAGTGAATTTGTTCAAAGAAATATAAAAATTTTGAATAAAAATGGAACAAGGAACAAAACGGATGTTTTAACACTTACAAGTGCAGGGCATACAACAACTTAATCACGTATTCACTATTTAGTTAGTATTCTTACAACGAAATCTTGCTGTGACTGATACGACAAAAATTTGCTGGCAAAAATAATGGGACACAGTCTGCGAAAAAATCAGGGAATGAGACACTGCTGGCATACGAAAAAAAGGTACACATAGAAATAAATGGATAATTTGGTATACTGGGTGAATATCACTGCATGAACTACAGTGACAAATACTGGAGAATACAATGCTGAAAGAAATACAATAAAAAAATGAATCACTTCACAAGGAGTGACTGACGGGTACACTAACACAATAAACTTACTACAGACAGAGAGTAGCATAAAACACAGATAAAAAAAATATGAGATGAGCGATAACACTGAAAAATATTGCAAAAATAATGGGGCCCAAAAAAACACTGAGTCTACACTGTAAACAAAAGGGTTTTAGAGTACACAAGAAATTCACTAAAAAAATGTCTCACACACGCAAATGTCTTTAAATGCAAGAAAAATGTCTCGAACAGAAATTATCACAGAAGTCTGTAGCAGTAGACGGAGTGGCGAGTGCAGGGGAAGTCCTGCGCGGTGATGACTGACGCCTCCGACACTTCCTACACTCACACTGTCGTCGTGAAGTTATGCGCTTTCTCGGTGAACTCACATAATTGGGTTTATCGGTGGCGCCCAGCTTTCAATCCTTACCAATTATGTGAGCCAAAACAGTATTAGGACCCGGTACAAGGGTGCAAACAACCACAGGTAGATGAGGTGGGTGGCTGGTGGTGGGTGGGTGAAGGGAGAGTGTGTGGCGGTGGGTGAGGTGGTGACTCTCGCTGGGGCTCTGGCGCGCACCTCCCCCTCACTACCCACGAAGGTGGGTTGATAAGCCACTATGCCACAGGGATGGGAAGACCACTCTTAAACATCCAACTGGCATCCAACTGGAGCACAAAGCGATATATGAAACAATACTTCAGAGGAACTTGCGTGGCTACTTCTTTCTCTCAGCTGGGTTTGGTTTTACTGGCTTAACCCACAGAATGGCTGACTGGAAGACGGGTAACGATGCACACAGCATGAAGGAGCAGGTGGATGACAGGAGACAGGGTTGGATGATAGGCTGACTGGCGTTCACTTCCACAGTTCTGGCTAACTGGCTGGCTTAATTGCAAAATCCGGGGCAACCCCCTTAGAGATTGAAGCAATTAGCACACGAACTAAAGCCAGGAAGCTTGAAACGGCTGCAACAGCTTGCAAGCTGGAGGGTGGTGAGGGAGCGAGTAGCTGGAGATGGGGGAGACGGTTTTACCTTTTGACCCGCCGGCTACTCACAAACAATCTTCTAACGTCTTGAAATACCCTTAAAAAGCCCTTTAAATCCACGCTCCCACCACCGTTGCCACCATTTATCATGTGGGGTTCGAACACGGGATAGGGTAAAGAAATACCATGTAGGTGGTAGACGCTATTGGATATGGTGGATGCCCAAACAGCGTAAACCTGCCTCCTTGCCACCCAAAAGAGACCGCCCACAGTACCCATTTGAAGGGGTGTTTGAAATACTGCTAGGTCAGCAACAATATGAATAATCATGATTCACAAAAAGACGGTTGGTAGTGAGTCATCTACTGGTACACTGGTTATGGGAAATGGTTTCTAGGAATGGGGACTACTACTGAGAACAAATTTTACACACTCCAATATAACTACTGCCATATATCACACTACACCAATTCACACTACACCCTAATCACAATACTACCCTATATCACACACTACCATATATCAACTATCAAAAATCCACTAAAAAATATCACACTACTACCTATATCACATACTACCATATATCACACTACTACCAATATTCCCCCTACTAATGTATCACATATGCCTAATCCATACTACCAAAAATACCACTATGCCATTATCAAAGGGGAAAAAAAATAACGCATTTCCTTTTTTTGATGTCTTAATTATTAATGGGGAACCCTGATTTTAAATTCAAAAAAACAGGAAAGAAAAAGAAAGGTTGTTCTGGATGTTTTTCTTCCGATGGTTGAGTTGAAATTTCTGTATTTTTTTTTCGATGTTTTTGGAGTTTTGTATATTTGTAGCCAACTTAAGAGGAAGAAATTTTGAAGTTTTTAAAAGTACAAAAATTATTTGAAATACCAAAATACTTAACTGAAAAAAATCTTTAAAATTCCTAGAAATATATCTTAAATTTAAAAAAAAAAATACAGAGAATCAATTCAACCAATTTATTTTTAAAATTTAGGGGGAAAGCGTTTAAACCCGAAGGATTAACACCACCTATTAAAAATTTCCCCCCAAATCAAGATTCAGGTAAAAAATATATTAAGCTTATTATGGTGAACTTAAAAAACCGAACTTTATGTGGGCAGCTTTGAAAAACCCTTCGTGCCAACATAAAAAATCACACCGCCCCGGGGTGTTAATGGCCCAACTGAACGAGTATCAAAAACATGCGCTTGGGAAGTTTTTCCTCCTAAAAAAAATGAATAAAAAAAAACAAGAACTTATTTATAATTCCCGGGCACCTGACCGACATGGGGGTTTTGCTGCTTCGTTTTTTAGGGTGCTTTATCTGATGATCATCCAAACCCCCAAAAAGGACGGGACGGTGATGGATTTGTTTGGGTGATGAGTCGGGTATACACTGTGACCACAACGCACAGGGATGCCCGTGATCCTGCGCCCGACTGGTGCGAGTGAGTACAGTATATGATCTGGCCTCCTCCCTCCACTCACCTTTTAAAACTTCCCGGATAGACTCACCAGTTTGTACCACCTATTTGTGGTTGCGAGGTCGAGTAAAAAGCTCCTCCCCCCACCCTCATTGGCCGCTACGGGGTCACTCTCCCGCTCCATTATTTTACCATCCCTCCCCTTAAGCTTGTATGGATCCTCCTCCTATACAGCTCCCAAACTATTCCACTTACTGATATCTGTGGCTGAAGAAATACTTCCTAACATCCTTTGATTCATCTGTGTCTTCAACTTCCAACTGGTCTCCTTGTTGCTGTGTCCCATCTCTGGAACATTTTGCTCTGTCCTCTTTTCAATTCCACTCAGTATTTTTTAAAATCGTTTTTCATGTCCCCCCTATCTCTCTTGTCCTCCGTGTTGTCAGGTCATTTCCCTTAACTCTCCTCGTAGGACATACCTCTTAGCTCGGACTAGTCTTGTTTCAAACCTTTCACTTTTTCTATTTCTTTACGGCTTGGCAGGTGTGGGTTTTCCAAACTGGGGCTGCATACTCCCAAAATGGGGCCTAACGTACACGGGGTACAGGGTCCTGAATGATTTCCTTATTAAATGTCGGAATGCTTTTTTTAGGTTTGTGAGGGACCCACATGCTGCAGGGAGTTATTTGGTTGATGGCGCCTCAGGGATTGCCGGTTTATACTCACCCCAAGATCTTTTTCCTTGAGTGAAGTTTGTAGTCTCTGGCCCCCAGCGTACTTCGTGTCCGGCTTTTTTATCTTCCCCAAACTTCATGTCATTATCAATTTTTCCCTCTCTCCCTCCTTCCTCCATTCGTCAGGGGCGAATTCCCCTTTAAATTCTCCTCTGGGACGCCCCTTTAAATCCAGACTATCTCGTTTAATACCTTTGCACTTTTTCTAATTTCCTGACAACATGACCAGGGGGAGTTCCAAAACTACTGCTACATACTCCTTGGGCCTGACGCAACTGTGTACCATTCCCGAACGGTTCCTTACTGAGGTGCGGAACGCTTTCTTAGATCTTATTAAAGTTGGGAGAATTACCCACAATGTAAAATAAAAGGACACAAGTGCAACTAATTACATTTTTTGTGGCAAAGTTTTTGCTCTCCAGGACTTGTCAAGCTTTATCAAACTGTGACAACAATACCA
>NC_069424.1:11618361-11663509 GCF_026875155.1 Cherax quadricarinatus
GTGCCCCCTTGTCCCTGTGTCCGCTCTCTGGAACATCCTATCTCTGTCCACCTTGTTATTTCCCCGCATATCTTGTATGTTTATCTGTTAGTTGAGGTTGGGGGGGGTCGAGTCCGGTCCTGGCCCCGCCCCTTTCATTGTGTTGTGTGTGTGTGTGTTGTGTGTGTACTCACCTATTTGAGGTTGCGGGGTCGAGTCCGAGCTCCTGTATGTGTGTTTGTGTGTGTGTTTTGTGTGTGTGTGGTGTGTGTGTGTGTGTGTGGTGTGTGTGTGGTGTGTTTTACTCACCTATTTGTGGTTGCAGGGGTCGAGTCTTAGCACCCCGGTGTGCGGTTATGGTGTTTGTGTGTTTTGGGGTGTGTGTGTGTGTGTGTGTGTGTGTGTGTGTGTGTGTGTGTGTTGTGTGTGTGTGCGCGCGTGTGCGTGTGCATGTGCATGTGCATGTGCGTGTGTGTGTTGTGTGGTTGGTGTGTACTCATCTATTTGTAACCACCTATTTGCGGTTGCAGAGGTCGGGGTCGTAGCTCCTGGCCCTGCCTCTTCACTTTTTGCTACTGGGTCCTCTCTCTCCTGCTCCATGAGCTTATCAAACCTCGTTTTAAAAAATATGTAGGGTTTTCCCGCCTCCACTACGTCACTTTCTAGGCTATTCCACGGCCTGACTACTCTATGACTGAAGAAATGCTTCCTAACTCCCTTTGAACTCATCTGAGTCTTCAACTTCCAATTGGGGACCTCTTGTTTCTGTGTCCCCTCCCTGAACATCCTGTCTTTGTCCACCTTGTCTATTCCGCAAAATATTTTATATGTCGTTATCATGTCTCCCCTGACCCTCCTGTCCTCCCAGTGTCGTCAGGCCGATTTCCCTTAACCTTTCTTCATAGGACATTCCCCTTAGCTCTGGAACTAACCTTGTCCGCAAACCTTTGCACTTTCTCTAATTTCTTGACGTGTTGATCAAGTGCGGGTTCCAAACAGGTGCTGCATACACCAGTGTGGCCTGACTATACGGTGTCTTGAACGATTCCTTACTAAGGTATCGGAAGGGCTGTTCTCAGGTTTGCCAGGCACCCATACTGCACTGTTATCTGATTGATGTGTGCTTCCGGAGACATGCTGGGTGTTATACCACCCCAAGATTTTTCCCTCCCTGAGCGAGGTTTGAAAGTCTTTGTCCCCTAGAATATACTCCGTCTGGGGTCTTCGTGCCCTTCCCCGATCTTCATGACTTTGCATTTCGCGGCGTTAAACTCGAGAAGCCAGTTGCTGGACCAGGTTCCAGTCTGTCCAGGGCTCTTTGAAGTCCTGCCTGATCCTCATCTGATTTAATTCCCTCATTAACTTCACATCATCTGCGAACAGGGACAAATTTTGAGTCTAACCCCTTCCATCATGTTTTTTCACATATACCCAAAATAGCACTGGTCCTAGGACCGACCTCTGTGGGACCCGCTCGTCACAGGTACTCTCTGTGTGTGTAAATCACCTAGTTAAGTTGCAGGGGTCGATTCCAAGCTCCTGGTCCCACCCCTACATATATATATATATAATATATTATATATATTAATATATATAATATATATATATATATATATATATATATATATTGAGTGTGTGTGTGTGTGTGTGTGTGTAGTGAGAGAGAGAGAGAGAGATAGAGAGAGAAGAGAGAGAGAGGGGAGAGAGGGGAGAGAGAGAAAAGAGGAGAGAGGGAGCGAGGTACGGATAACTTACTCCCACACAATATAAACATCACTGGGCTGTAACGTCATCAGAGAACTAGCTCAGGCTGAGGTTTCACAACAGCTGATTGATTACTAGATCAACTGACGTCGTGTGTCGTGTGCGTATGTACATAATATATATATATATATATATATATATTTTTAATAATATATTTATATAAATATATATGGGGTGTGTGTGTGTGTGTGTGTGTGTGTGTGTGGTGTGTGTGTGTGAACGTAGATTAGTTATTATTAACTGTGAGTGCCCTCTGAGGACTAACAACTCAACAATATAGGAAGTGACATCAGGAGTGACTCAGACCAGCATAGTTGTGTTCTTGTATCATCATCATCACACTACATAACAACACTTGTATCATCACACTACATAAAAACACTTGTAACATCACACTCATAACAACACTTGTATCATCACACTACATAACAACACTTGTATCATCACACTACATAACAACACTTGTATCATCACACTACACAACAACACTTGTAAACATCACACTACATAACAACACTTGTATCATCACACACACAACAACACTTGTATCATCACACTACATAACAACACTTGTATCATCACACTACATAACAACACTTGTATCATCACACTACATAACAACACTTGTATCATCACACTACACAACAACACTTGTATCATCACACTACATAACAACACTTGTATCATCACACTACATAACAACACTTGTATCATCACACTACATAATAACACTTGTATCATCACACTACATAACAACACTTGTATCATCACACTACATAACAACACTTGTATCATCACACTACACAACAACACTTGTATCATCACACTACATAACAACACTTGTATCATCACACTACATAACAACACTTGTATCATCACACTACATAATAACACTTGTATCATCACACTACATAACAACACTTGTATCATCACACTACATAACAACACTTGTATCATCACACTACACAACAACACTTGTATCATCACACTACATAACAACACTTGTATCATCACACTACATAACAACACTTGTATCATCACACTCTCAGTAGTAGTAACCAGTTACCAGTAACCAGGTACCGTTGACTCAACGACCAACCGTCTCTGCCTGAGTCACTATCTGAATTCATATTGTGCTGACCTCAGCAGTATCAAAGGCCCCCTCACATAGGGTACTGTGGGCGGCCAGTCAGTGTTACGAGAGGAGCGAGTGAGATAGGTACGGCTGGCAAGGGCTCTCTCCACATAACTGCAATTATACGTAATAACAGCCTACGTGAGTATTTCTTACCTAATCCACGTATCGAACTCCCACATGATAAATGGTGGCAGCGGTGTGGAGCGTGGATTTACGTTTTTAAGGGTAATTCAAGAAGTTAGAAGGCTGTTTGTGAGAGTGGCGGCAGGGTCAAAGGTGAATCTCCAGCCAGCCGCCTACTCCCCTCACAACCTCCAGCCAGCCGCTTATACCCTCACTCACAACCTTCAGCCTGCAAGCCTGTTGCAGCCGTTTCAAGCTTCCTGGCTTAGTTCGTGTGCTAATTGCTTCAATCTCCGAGGGGTTGACCCGGATTTTGCAATTAAGCCAGTCAGTAAGCCAGACTGTGGAAGTGAACGCCAGTCAGCCTATCATCCAGCCTGTCTCCTGTCATCCAACTGCTCCTCCGTGCTTTGTGCATCGTTACACGTCTTCCAGTCAGCCATTCTCGTGGGGTAAGCCAGTCAGCCAACCCAGCTTCTAACCCAGCTGAGAGAGAGAAGTAAGCCACGCAGTAAGAAGTAAGCCAAGTTCCTCTGAAGTATTGTCTATATCGCTTTGTGCTCCCTGTTGGATGCTAAGAGTGGTTTTCACCATTCCTGTGGCATAGAGTGGCTTAAGCCACCTTCGTGGGTAGAGAGTGGAGTCCGCGCCAGTGAGCGCCAGCAGAGTCACACCCACCACCCCCCCTCTACTCACACCACCCCACCACCACCACTCTCTCCCACCACTAGACACCTCATCTACCTGTGGTTGTTTGCACCCTTGTACCGGGTCCTAGTACTGTTTTGGCTCACATAATTGGTCAAGAGATTGTAGCTGGCGCCAACGAAAACCCAATTATGAGAGTTCCCCGGGAACGCACATTTCTTCCGACAACAGTGTGAATGTAGGAGGCGTCATCACCCCTCACCGCCCGTCTACTACTCCAGACTTCAGTGATAATTTTCTTGAGACATTTTTCTTGCATTTAAAAACATTTGCGTGTGTGAGACATTTATAGTAAATTGCTTGTGTACTCTAAACCTTGTGTTTTCAGTGTAAACGCAGTATTTCTTTGACTCATTATTTTTACAATATTTTTCAGTGTTTTCACTTATCTTATATTTTTTTTATTCTGTGTTTTTTCTTATGCTACTCGTCTGTAGTAAGTATTATTGTGTAGTGTACCAGTCAGTCACTCTGTGTGAAGTGATTCATTCTTTTTTTTATTGTATTCTTTCAGCGTTGTATTCTCCAGTAATTGTCATTGTATTTCATGCAGTGATATTCACCCCAGTATACTAAATTATCTATTTATTTCTATGTGTGTCTTTTTTCGTATGCCAGCAGTGTCTCATTCCTCTAATTTTTTCGCAGACTGTGTACCATTATTTTAACCAGCAAATTTTTGTCGTATCAGTCACAGCAAGATTTTGTTGTATCAGTCACAGCGGGATTTTGTTGTAAGAATATATTATAATGAAGTGTGCTCCGCCACTGTAAGTGTTATATTACCTGTTTTGTTCCTGTGTTTTATTTTATTCATATTTTTATAATTCTTGAACAAATTCACTCTTGATGCAATTTCAATTACTTTTAACGTAAAGTGTTTTCCTTACTCTGTTTGAGTAAATTGTTTTGTCTAATTTACAATTAAGAGTTAAAGTGTTCAATCAGTTTATTTTTTTTTCTTCATAATTTTATTTCATTATTTTACCTGAGTTTTCCCAGTGACACTTTATTACTGCAGTGATTATTTCTACACTTTATTTTGTTGCACTTGTTCAGCAGTGAATTATTTCCTTCTATTGATATTTTTATGAATTATATTTTAATTTTGTCTATGCATTCTTAGAAAATACTTAAATTTCCCAGTTAACAATTTAATAATTTTATTTTATACTTTCATATTGATTTAAAAATTTAATTAATTAATTTCTTTATTAGCAAGAGTAAAGACAGCTCATTTTGCATTTAATTCAGTCTCCAGTAATATTTTTACTTGTATATTTCAATGTAAATTTTTTCTTGGTCAATAGTCCTTTAAATTGAGTTTTCCTTCCTCTTGCAGTGTATCTTAGACATTAATTTTTTATTATTTCTGCAGAATTAGTTGTATATCTTTTATTTCAATTCTAGAATTTTATATCATTTTTATTGTTCATTATTTTTGCCTTATTTGTTCTCGTGCTACTTTGCCATTATGTCTCACATACCGTCAAGTGATACTTTAGTGAATGTCGACACTCAGACCTCTCAGGCTATTGCTGCTCCTGTCATCAGTCCTCACATTCCCTTACTGACTGAAAGACAATACCTAGCCCTCGAGCAATGTGTTTGTTCTCACAGCTTGTATCTGAGATTTGTTAAAGTGCTGCGAAATGTGAAGTTCAGATTAAGTTCCTATAGATCCGTGAATTACTTATTAACGTAGCCGAGCGGTCAGGCACTAGTAATACTGTCACTCCTGTCTGGACTCCAGCCACAATATCATGCACGCACGATAGTGCTCTACTATCCTTGCGATGGCGACTTGTTCAAGTATTCGTTCCTTCCCAGGGGACGCTTTGAGAAGAACTTTACTTGCAACGAGTTATGCCATCTCTTGCTGATGCCACAAGCCGTGCAGAAAGACGTTTCTGTGGCTAGTGTGCTCACTTGAGTGTTGTTGTTGTCCCTTGTGTTTCAGTTTGTGATCCCATCCTAGTTGACAGTAATCAGTGCATTGTAAGAAGTTATTTCTCGAGTAACTTCCACGTTGTTAAAGTTTGTAAGTAGTAGTTTCTTTATGTTGATACTCGTGTCACTGTGTGCGACTCAGAATATCAGCATTGTTCACCGTGTTCATTTCTTTTCTCCTGTGCTTGCAGTTTGAGATAGTAGATTCGTTCTCCCTTGCTCATATTGCGTGTTATAGCGTTAATTTTTCAACCGGGGGGAGTCATCCACTCCACCGAGTTTGTTTCATTCCTCCAGTAAGAAAGAAACCGATCCCTTGTGTTCGGTGTATTCGATTCCTGCTCCAGGAAGATCTTATTCTGACTGTGAAGCCACCAGCACCCAACAGTGACTTTGTCATGAACCAAGAATTACTGTATCGAACAGCCGAGTTGGGTACTCCTAGCAGAAGAGTATACCAGTTAGTAATTCCACAGTCACTAGTGAATGTAGCCTTACAGCTAGTTCACGATGTACCAGGTGTTGCACACCCTGGTATGGATCGTTCAGTAAAACAAGCCAGATTGAAATACTTTTGGCCTCGTATGGCAACTGATATTTCTGAGTATGTTAGGAAATGTAGTGTCTGCATGCAACATAAAGGCAATGCTAATGGTCCTAATCCAATCCAAGTGTATCCAACTACTAGCGAACCTTGGAAAGAGTTGCGCTAGATTTGTTAACTAAATTTCCAATGTTCCCTCCAAGTAACAAACATCTGTGTGTTATGGTAGACCATTTCACCAGATATTGTGAGTTAGTTCCTATTGCAGATAAGACTACCGAGACAGTAGCTAAAGCGTTTAAAGAACGCATTATCTGCAGGCATACCACCCCTAAGTCCCTAGTAACAGATAATGGAGGTGAATTCTGTAATGAAATTCTTGAAAATTTGTGTACCTTGTACAAGATCTCTAAATCCACCATTGTTCCTCATCATCCTGCCAGCAATGGGTTAGCGGAACGAACCAATAAGAAAGTACTTGATGTCTTGAGAGCCACTATCAATCCCAACAGTGAAACTTGGGATGAAGTTATACCTGATGTGCAGTGTGCTATAAATTCTGCTTACAATGTTTCTATAGGTGACACTCCACATTATGCATTGTATGGTGTAGATAAACGTTTGCCTTATGAGTTGTTATATTCTAATCCGAAACCAAATTACAACCCTGATGATTTCATAGCAACTCGTACCAGCTTAGCTCAAAGTGTTTTTAGAAGAATCCGTGAAACACTTCATAAATCAACAGCTGAATTCACAAGAGTCGCAAACACTCGATCAAATCCATCCAAAATCAAAGTAGGTTCGAGAGTTATGCTGATTAACTTTAATAAAACGTCTGCAATGCCAAAGCTTGATCAAAAGTTTGTTGGTCCTTATCGCGTAGTTGAACATATCACTGGTAATAAGTATAAGGTTAGAGAGATTAGTACTGGTCAGTATAAAGAATCGCATTGGATCATATGAAGTTAGTATGTGATGATAATGATGTTCCAACCCAGACTAATGTGACAGACTCTGACAATCCTCCTGATCCTGTACTCCCTTCCTCTGATACTCAGTCAGACGATCAACCTGAATGTCGTTATTCCCTACGTACACGACAGGTATTGAGAAATCCTCAAGTATCATTTGTAACTTCCAATTCAGATTTGCCTCAAATACAGCATGAGTTAGCCAATGCTACAGAGTTTGATCCTCCCAGAGATGACACCCATTCTGCATATGCCAATCTTACCCTAGCAGAGTTGGGGTTAAATGTAAATAACCTGTATAGATGAATAATTACAGTATCAACTTATCAGTATTCAAGAATTTTTTTTTGTGTTCGTGTTCTACTCCGCATTCTGAGAGTTAACAGTCTAGATTGCGTGCACCGAATCTGCCTTTCTGTTAAACTCTTTCTTTGTATATATTCCTTCCTCAGAATCCGTAGATCACATGAATACAGATCGATCGATCAACATTTTTTTTTTTTTATCACTTGTAATCTCAACGTTGAGTTCGTTGTTCATTTGTTGAGTTTTAAGTTGTACTATAGTATACCTTGTATTGCATTACAGTTTCAGTTACGTAAGCTTTCATTCCAATGTTCTACTTATGTATATATAATGTTTAATTGTTGTGTACTTTGACATTGTATAGAATCAGCCCAAGCCGTATACCTGCCATCTCTAGTTTGTATTAGTTGTATGTCGGGACGACATACATTAGCGTCGCCGAGCTCTCAGTAGTAGTAACCAGTTACCAGTAACCAGGTACCGTTGACTCAACGACCAACCGTCTCTGCCTGAGTCACTATCTGAATTCATATTGTGCTGACCTCAGCAGTATCAAAGGCCCCCTCACATAGGGTACTGTGGGCGGCCAGTCAGTGTTACGAGAGGAGCGAGTGAGATAGGTACGGCTGGCAAGGGCTCTCTCCACATAACTGCAATTATACGTAATAACAGCCTACGTGAGTATTTCTTACCTAATCCACGTATCGAACTCCCACATGATAACACTACATAACAACACTTGTATCATCACACTACATAACAACACTTGTATCATCACACTACATAACAACACTTGTATCATCACACTACATAACAACACTTGTATCATCACACTACATAACAACACTTGTATCATCACACTACATAAACACACTTGTATCATCACACTACACAACAATACTTATATCATCACACTACATAACAACACTGTATCATCACACTACATAACAACACTTGTATCATCACACTACATAACAACACTTGTATCATCACACTACATAACAACACTTGTATCATCACACTACATAACAATACTTGTATCATCACACTACATAACAACACTTGTATCATCACACTACATAACAACACTTGTATCATCACACTACATAACAACACTTGTATCATCACACTACATAACAACACTTGTATCATCACACTACATAACAACACTTGTATCATCACACTACATAACAACACTTGTATCATCACACTACATAACAACACTTGTATCATCACACTACAAACAATACTTGTATCATCACACTACATAACAACACTTGTATCCTCCCACTACACAACAATACGTTAATTCCCGAAGTTCAGCATACATTGACAGATATATACCTGCCTGTATATATGTATCGTCTCTGGGAGATATTCATTTTGTGTATATATAGTTTGTGAGAGATATACACCTGTCTATGTATATATTGTCTAGAAGATTTATACCTTGTGTATATACCGTTCTCAAAGATATACACCTTCCTGTTTACATACCGTATCTTGGAGATATACACCTTCCTGTGTGTGTTATATATATAATATTTATAATATATATATAATTTTATATATATATATATATATATATATATATATATATATATCATTGCCGAGTTCATCAGGTGAGAGTGTATGTAAACTGGTGACTGTGTACGTATACCAGACCAAACTGGTACCTACCTACCTACCTACTTACTCAGGGTACCTGCTACCAAAGGTGCCTACTTACCCAGGGTACCTACCTATCCAGGGTTTTCTACCTACTCAGGGGGGTTATCAGTATTCATGGCATGGGGTAGTGTCGCCAGATTACAAGATAGCTTCCCACCTCTCTCAGCCCAAACCTCCCTTCACGATGGTGATGCCGTAAACTACTCTTGATCCAAGGCACTTCATTTGGGTTACCTGCAGGTTACCTGTAGTTGCTTCCGGAGGTCACCGTGGTCGATCAGGCTGTTAGTGTCCCCAGCCTCCAGTCCAAGATATGCACCACAGCCTGACTGATTAGGAAGATATCTGAGGAATTTTCGAGTTCCCCATTGAAGACAGCCAGGGGTCAGTTAATAAATCTTTCATTACATGAAGGAAAGTCGAAACGAAAACATGGCGGCTTGAGGACATGTAAACGAGGTTTCTCTGCCTGAAGGCCACATATATTCAAATTGCAGAGGACTCACAAATAGAAGAATTAGACTCCGAGACGAGGAACAATCCATCCCACATTCATTTAGCTTAAGACGATAATGAGAGCTTCACGGATAGCTCACAACATAAGAAAAACAGGTTGACATAAGCACATCTCAAACACCAATCTGGCAGCCGAGGTAGGCCAATAAACATTTCTTCTCTTTGAAAACTCTTCTCATCTACTTCCAAGAGGATCCTCTAACAAAACAACCATATCTGATGACAGACGTGCTTTAAGATCCATATACTTTGCCAGTCCAAAGTTTTTAAAAACAACTGTACATAGTGTAAGACCTAATAAACTTAACTTACTCCTCGCTGTTGACAGTGATGGTCACTCTTTGCCACAAACTCTGACCGATGACAAATAAATTCAACATCATACATAAAGTTACCTGCACCGAGGCCACTGAGTAACAGACTACACCTTGGTATAATAAAATATTTATATGACCTGGCTAAGGATGGACTACATAGCGAAGAAATTTATGACTAAAAGTAATGGAGACTCCTTGATATAAGAATAGTCTGGGTCACTTCTTTGGACACGCTCCCATGAAGGGTATGTTGACTGCAGAGTACAAACATACTTTCCACGCCCATCACATTGCACGAGGTCAGATAGGTGTGGCCAGCGTTCAGGACATTATACTCAGGACTGTACGGAAACCATTCTTAAATGTCCAAATTGTTCTAGTGAGCATGAGGTGAATGACAAATCATGTCCAGCACACTCATCACAAATTTACACACACATAACAATCAACGAAACTAGCAGGACATACAGAGATGCCTTAACACAGAACCAAGAGCACCTCTCTCTCTCTCCACATCAGCTCAGGTCCAATCTACTACTATCGCATCTTCACATAACCCTCGCCCCAACCACCTTCAAACACATATCCTCACAGGTCCTTTAAAACATTCTCACATGTCCTTCAAAACATCCTTCTCAACAAAGATTTTGCATCTGCACTAGCAGTCGAAATAGGAAAAGTACTCCAAAAAAGTACAGGTACTACAATTACCACACATCACAATACAAAACTCTTCAAAGACAGACCCACCATATCAATCTTTCACCGGGACTGCATACACAGATCACAGCCGTGGTGGAAAATTAAGCTGTACCAGCACACCCTCCGTGCTTACTTCCTCTCAGTGGTACATACATCTCTTTTATGGGAATATATAACCCAGGAGGGCCACTAAGTACAACTGAGCTATTATTATATCTAGACCAACCACAAGCTCCATTAATTACTATTAGTGATCTTAATTCAAATCAACAACAGAGGAAAGACACTCAGAATACAGCAGATTCATTTTATAAAACATAACCACCTCACCATATATGCCCTCTCGCCCCATACCTTCCCACATATTATAACATATTTTACGAAGCATTTCTTGACATATGCGCTGGGTCAGCTCACTTTTAACATGAAATCGCATACTGCACTGAAACTGACGGTGGAAGTGACCACAAATGATCATCATGAAATTTCCCATATTTAAGTCACCCTCGTGCCTATATTCACTTCCAAAATGGAACATCAAAAACTTCAACAGAGCCCAAGTGGACGTAGTATATCTTTAAGATTCATAATACAAATATGTACAGGCGTCAAAAAACACTGAGTTAATATTATCTAAAATCACGGCAGATTTAAACCATTCTGCCATATCAGGTCTCGATAAAACGATTAGCAAACATTCTAAAAAAAACACTAAAACCCTGGATGAACCCTGACTCTGCATGGGCAGTGTCACTAAAACATAGAGTTGTGCAACAACAACGATGATCACCATCATTACAAAATTGTATAAGCCTTCAACAGGCAACAACAAAGCAGGAATCATGGAGACGGTTCTGTACAAATCTCACACCCACAACTCCAACTGCATAAGTATGAGTAACATTTAGCAGCATAACAAGCTGTTCAACACTACCATCCTTCCCCAATAACAATAAATGGGATGCTCTGCCAAACACCCGAGCAGCGAGCAGATCCCTAACTGGAGTCTACCTGGAGGGCAAATTTCCCGGGGATCAGCGCCCCCACGGCCGGTCCACGACCAGGCCTCCCGGTGGATCAGGGCCTGATCAACCAGGCTGTTACTGCTTGCCGCACCTAGTCCAACGTACACTAACATTGTTCGCATCTTTCCTAAAGAAAAAACTTACTCTTACAGGAAATCGACTCAGCATGTTCACAGTCCATGGTAGGTTGGACAGCATATTCTCCTCCAATGAGTTTCACCTCTACCTTATCAACAGACGGCCTCGGGAAAGGCAGTGGTAAAGATATTCCCTATGAATTCATCAAATACCTCCCATCATATTTACACCCGGTAATTCTCGATTTCTATAACCGATGATGGACACAAGGAAACACTCCAGTACAATGGAAGTCTGGCATTATTTTTAATTTTCTAAGCCTGGTAAAGATCCATCATAACCTGCACCATACACATCTATTTCTTTATGTCTTACCACTGTAAATCACGAAATAGACTGGGCTTCGGACCTAAGTGCTCAACCGAACTAAATACTATCTTTTAGAACATAAAATTAACTCATCTCTTCTTTAAAAAAGAAGTTTGCACTGTCATATATGTCAACCTCAAAACCGCCTTTGGGACAGTATCCAAAAAACAATCTTCTCGCTGAACTCCCGCGTCAAGGAATAGGGGTAGAATACTCAGTTACGATCCTATTTTCACCAACTGAATACCCGAAGTCTTCATAGAAGACAGCTTTTTCCCCCCATGACATCCATATTAACACTGGGGTGCCGCAAGGATTAGTTCCTAAGCTCAACACTGTTCACTTCCTGACGGGGAGCACATTCATGGCCCTGGATAGCTACAGAACTTATTACATTCTTCCTCCCGTTTGGAATACCCAGTCTCAAGAGCGATATATATATAAATGCATCCACAGAAAAATGTAGTTTTAAGCAAATAGCAAAACTGCAGCCCGCCCGGAACTGACCCAGTGTACTCACTGGGTCCCTGATGTTTATAGCATAGTGGTGCGGTGGACAAACACGTCGGGAGGTTAGTCAGGTTCTCAGGAGTCTGGCTAAATGTTCCGGGTGATCGTAGTATTGTTATTTGCTGAATACAACTGTGGATACATTCATACATACATACATACACACACACACACACACACACACACACACACCCACACACACACACACACACACACACACACACACACACACCAGGCCAGGTGGTCAAAGACTGCAAACCTCACTCAAGGAGAAAGATCTTGGGGTGAGTATAACTCCGAGCATGTCTCCGGAAGCACACATCAACCAGATAACTGCTGCAGCATATGGGCGCCTGGCAAACCTGAGAACAGCGTTCCGATACCTTAGTAAGGAATCGTTCAAGACACTGTACACCGTATACGTCAGGCCCATACTGGTGTATGACAGCACCTGTTTGGAACCCGCACTTGATCAAGCACATCAAGAAATTAGAGAAAGTGCAAAGGTTTGCGACAAGGTTAGTTCCAGAGCTAAGGAGAATGTCCTATGAAGAAAGGTTAAGGGAAATTGGCCTGACGACACTGGAGGACAGGAGGGTCAGGGGAGACATGATAACGACATATAAAATACTGCGCGGAATAAACAAGGTGGACAAAGACAGGATGATCCAGGGAGGGGACACAGAAACAATTGGAAGTTGAAGACTCAGATGAGTCAAAGGGATGTTAGGAAGTATTTCTTCAGTCATAGAGCTGTCAGGCCGTGGAATAGCCTAGAAATTGACGTAGTGGGAGGCAGGAACCATATATAGTTTTAAGACGAGGTTTGATAAAGCTCATGGAGCAAGAAGAGAGAGGACCCAGTAGCAACCAGTGAAGAGGCGGACCAGGAGCTAGGACTCGACCCTGCAACCACAAATAGGTGAGTACAAGAGGTGAGTACACACACACACACACACACACACACACACACACATATATATATATATTTATATATATATATATTATATATATAATATATATATATATATATATATATATATATTATTATATATATAATATATATATATATAAAGTTTACTATGTTTCGTCCGAATAGGTAAAGCGTGCGATTGTGGCTTAAATGGTTGCTCTTCTTGCCGAATAAGGCAAGCGGAAATTTGTGTATGCAATAATTTCGCAAAAATCATTCTGAACCTAACGAAAAAAAATGTATTTCATTGTGTTTGTTTATTATTATTATTATTATTATTATAATTATCTAAAATACATATAGCTGGATTAGGCTAAATTAAAGTGCGCTTGTTATAATAACGTTTGGTAAATTTTCTAAGGTTCTTTTGGTATAAAATTATTAATTTTTTACATTCACACAAATGAAAAAAATATATCTTTAAACACATAATAGAAAATTTAGAAAGGACTTAATTATAAATGAATTTTGTCATTGAATATTGTACGTATATGTATAACATATAATGTGTATTATGTACATTGTATGTATATAGTGTGACGCATGTAGTCTGTAGTGCGTCTACAGAATGTATATAACACTCCGTCCTAAGTTCACCAGTCTCCTTGTGCTAGGATACTACTCCATCCTAGGTGCACCAGTCCTCGTGTGCTAGGATAATACTCCATCCTAGGTGCACCAGTCTCGTGTGCTAGGATACTACTCCATCCTAGGTGCATAGGTTCTCGTGTGCTAGGATAGCACAGCATCCTAGGTGCACCAGTCCTCGTGTGCTAGGATAGCACAGCATCCTAGGTGCACCAGTCCTCGTGTGGCTAGGATAGTACACAATCCTAGTGTACATCAGTCTCGTGTGCTAGGATAATACACCATCCTAGGTTTCACCAGTCCTCGTGTGCTAGGATAGTACACCATCCTAGGTGCACCAGACCTCGCGTGCTAGGATAGTACACCATCCTGGGTGCACCAGACCTGGTGTGCACCCCAGGGGACAACACAAATTCAAGTCTCGCGCTACTAGTGATCATCGTGCACATTTCAAAGTTTCCTTGCTACGCTTCGTCACTTAGACGCATCGCCGACGTCCTTTTTTTTGTAAATTTACTTTTTTTTTAATGTAGAATATAGGACAGCAGAAATAAATAATCTTATGTATAAATGGATAGCTCAGAAATGAATCTGGGTTGGTTCTTTGGACGAAGAATTAATGGATAATAACGTTAATGAGGAAAAGTTGGTACATAATAACCGCTTCCGTACAACGACTTACATAATAAACTTAATAAAGAAAAAATAAGTGAAGTAAGAAAGTAGAAGATAGTGAAGCATCACTGGTGAGCGGAAGTAGAAGATAGTGAAGCATCACTGGTGAGCGGAAGTAGAAGATAGTGAAGCATCACTGGTGAGCGGAAGTAGAAGATAGTGAAGCATCACTGGTGAGCGGAAGTAGAAGATAGTGAAGCATCACTGGTGAGCGGAAGACGCGCGACCTACCAGACGTCACAACACGAACTGCAATCAATCATTATTATTATTATTATTATATTTTATTATTATTATTATTATTATTATTATTATTATTATTATTTTTTATTATTATTACTGTTGTTGTTTTCAAAAGGCTGTTCTTGTTAGGCTGGTAAGAATGAACCTAGCCTGACCTAATCTAAGCTAGCCTACCTAATTTAAACCCGTAGCCTAACGCAACCTAACTCAATTAAATGTAACCTAATCAGATATACCTAACCTAATCAAACATATCTTCTAATCTAACCAAGCTAAATTAAATATGTACCCTAGCGTAGTCTATCCTAAACGAATCTTTATATATTCTAGCTGAATACAGTGAGTTCTAGTATAAGTTTCCACTGATTAATTTGTTTTGGCTATGTTAGGCTGGGTTAATGTGGGTGTGACGAGGTCAGAGGTAGCCTCTGGTGACGTATTTTCCAAGAATGATTATATAGCAAGGAATCTATTAGCATACATCTTGTCTTAGAGTGGTTCCGGCACTATCGCCTCCGTGGCACTGTCGTAGACTATCTCTCATAAAATGGAAAGGAAATATTACAGGAATGGCAAACTACAGTATCAGTAAGTGAGAAGCAAAGACAAGTACATACTGAATGTAAGTAGTTGGGAAGATTTACCTAATATCTCAAGGTCTATGTTTCACTCTCTTGTGACAGGACGGTAGTATCTTCCTGGGTGGTTACTGTCTACTGTCCTACAATCTGTTTCGTACTCATATGACAGAGCAATAATACCTTCCTGGGTAGTTACTGTCGACTGACCTACTTATATTTCACATTAATAGGATACGACATTACTATCTCTATGGTTAGTTGTTTACTAAGCTATTTTTCACACTCAGCTCATATGACAGGACGAGATAATACCTCACTGAATAGTTGCTGTCTAACCCAAGTCACTCATTACAGGACGGTGAATGGTTGCTGTCTGCCAACCTACTAACAAAGGTTAGATTACGTAAGATTCGTCAGGAAACAGGACAGTTGCTTCCTGACGCAGCTTTTAGTCATATGATGACCTGCTACTGGAGATTTTGACAACACACCTCCCAACAATTCTATCCAACCAAAAGTGAAATTGTGCAAATACTATGTTTGGGGCATCTGTAAGCACGGAATATCAGGAAAAAAATGGGACACGCAACTTTGAGCATCCCAAAAAACGTAGTGACCTCCTGTCTAAATGAGTGTGTCGTTCTTCTTCCTGTACTTTCTTTCACCCAAAAATGTGTCACTCCTCGGTCCTGCAAAAGCAGTGTTACAACATCAGCTGCCCTGCATACCATCTAAAAGGGACCAGGAGGCACAGACCCCACAAGACAAACAACAGTAGCTACGACAACCCAACTCCAGGTGATTTTTTGGTGGCAGGAAACGAAAAAAGAAAATGGAAGGAAATAAGAAAAATAGTCCACCACTTTGGAGCCTTGTTGGACTGGAGGAACAGCCAGTGGCCACCCATGGCCCTCCAGAATTACAACTACTGATGCCAATAACAAAATCCCCCCAACAAACACAGAATACAACCTCGTTCATATTTGCTGATATAGAGGACCTTAAGCCATCCACCAACAACAAAATACCTTTTATCAGTGGACTTCTAGAGGAGTCTAATGCAATGTTTGCAGCCTTCACAGAGACCCACACAAAAGATCACTTTGACAGTGAAATATGGATAAGTGGGTACAACCTTTTTAGATGCGACAGAAAGAACAGGTAGCAAGGGGAAGTTGGCCTGTCTGTCAAAGAGTCGCTCATCTGCACGGAGTTACTGAACACCACAAATGATGTAGTTGAAGTTCTATCAATAAAGATGGAGAACCAAAACCCAGTCATCGTGGTTGTATATAAACCACCAGATGCAATCTCCCAACAGTTCAAGGAACAGCTATTGAAAATTGATTACTGTCTGGAAAGCCTTCCAGCTTCATCCCCAAACATCTTACTGCTTGGTGATTTCAACCTAAGGCATACAAAATGGAAGAATGTAGCAAATAACGTTATAGCAGAAGCAATCCCTGGAGGAAGCGCAGATGAAAGGTCACACACACACATGAGCTACTAAGTCTCTGCGATAAACACACCTTAAGCCAGCAGATAGTGGAGCCAAGAAGCCTAGAAAACACACTTGACCTTATCTTCACAAATAATGAGGACCTGGTAAGAGACATAACAATATCAAAAACAACTAATTCCAACTACAGTCTAATCGAAATCCAGACTTACATGCACAGGGGTACTGATCAGCAAAATGCATGTTCCTGTGAAGGTGTCTTCACAAAATACAATTTCAACAACAAGAACATCAACTGGGACCAGGTAAACCATGTCTTAAATGAAACATGTTGGGAAGATATCTTAAATAACATGAACCCAAACCAGTGACTTGAAAGGATCAACTTCCTGGCAGCTGAAGTATGTTCTAGACATATTCCCCTAAGAAAGAAGAGCAGGAGTAAATTGGAGAGAGAAAGACGCTCCCTCTACAGAAGACGATGAAGAATCGCTCAGCTCTTCTGGAATGTTAGAATATCTGATACACGAAAGGAAGCGCTGACCAGGGAAGTGGAAACTATCGAACTTAAGTTAAAGAACTCTTACAGGAACCAGGAGAGACAGGAGGAACTTAAAGCTATTAGTGAAATTGAAAGAAATTCGAAATATTTCTTTTCATATGCCAAAAACAAGGCAAATACCACATCTAGTATCGGGCCCTTACTCAGACAGGATGGGATTTACACAGATGACAACAAGGAAATGAGTGAAATACTTAAATCCCAGTACAACTCTGTGTTTAGCGAGCCACTAATCAGTCTGAGGATCGACAAACCAAATGATTTCTTCATGTATGAGCCTCCAAATCCTATCAATGTATGCCAGATTCCCGACATTACCTTAACTCCGATAGACTTTGAAAAAGCCATTGACAACATGCCCATGCACTCAGCCCCAGGCCCAGACTCGTGGAACTCTGTGTTCATTAAGAACTGCAAGAAACCCCTCTCATGTGCCCTAAGTATACTATGGAGGAGCTTAGACATGGGAGAAATTCCAGCCACTTAAAGCAACGGATATAGCCCCACTCCATAAAGGTGGCAGCAAAGCATTAGCTAAGAACTATAGACCAATAGCGCTAACGTCCCACATTATAAAAATCTTTGAAAGAGTGCTAAGAAGCATGATTGCAAACCACGTGGATTCCCAAAAACTGCACAGTCCAGGGCAACATGGGTTCAGGGCAGGTCGCTTCTGCCTCTTTACAACTACTGGATCACTATGATACGACCTTGGATGCACTGGAAGAAAAACAGAATGCAGATGTAATATACACAGTCTGCAAAAGCGTTTGACAAGTGAGATCATGGCGTAATAGTGCACAAAATACGTGTTAAAGGAATAACTGGCAAAGTGGGGAGATGGATCTTCAACTTCCTAACCAATCAAACACGAAGAGTAGTGGTCAACAGAGTTAAATCGGAGGCTGCCATAGTGAAGAGCTCTCATCCACAAGGCACAGTACTCGCCCCCATCCTGTTCCTCATCCTCATATCAGACATAGACAGAGATGTAATCCACAGCACCGTACCATCCTTTTCAGACGATACTAGGATCTGCGTGAGGCTGTCGTCTATTGAGGACGCGGTTAACCTCCAAGAAGATATAAAGCAAGTTTTCCAATGGGCAACGGAAAACAATATGATGTTCAATAAGGACAAATTCCAACTACTCCGTTATGGAAAATTGGAGGAGATAACAACTAGAACAGAGTATACTACAAACTCTGGCCATACAATAGAGCGGAAAAATAATGTAAGGGACCTGGGAGTAGTAATGTCTGAGGATCTCACTTTCAAGGATCAAAAACAGTACCACGATCACAAGTGCAAAGAAAATGATAGGATGGATAATGAGAACGTTCAAAACGAGAGATGCCAAGCCAATGATGATCCTTTTCAAATCACTTGTCCTCTCTAGGCTGGAATACTGCTGTACATTAACGTATCCGTTCCAAGCAGGTGAAACTGCATATCAAGAGAGTGTAAGAGAACCTTACTGCACGTATAAGTTCTATCAAGCACCTGAACTACTGGAAACGCTTGGAAGCACTTGACTTGCACTCGTTGGAATGCAGGAGAGAGATATATATCGTAATCTACACTTGGAAAATCCTAGAAGGAATGGTCCCGAATCTGCACACACAAATCACTCCCTACGAAAGTCAAGGACTGGACAGGCGATGCAAAATACCCCCACTTAAAAGTAGGGGCGACATTGGTACACTATGAGAAAACACCATAAGTGTCCGGGGCCCAAGATGTTTCAACAGCCCCCACTAAGCATAAGGCTAATAACCAATAGGCCCCTGGCTGCCTTCAAGAGGGAGCTGGACAAATACCTAAAGTCAGTGCCGGATCAGCCGGCTGTGGTTCGTACGTTGAACTGCGTGCGGCCAGCAGTAACAGCCTGGTTGATCAGGCCCTGATCCACCCGAAAAAGGTTGGCCCCCCCAAAAGGGTGGCTCCCCGGAATAACCCAAGGACTATGACCACCCCACGGTCCCAACCCTCAAAAAAATGAAAAAGTGCTAGAAGCAAAATAAAACCCCGGGTCCCAAAATCTGCCCCTGGGCCCAAATTTCAGGCATGCTTGGGCACAAAACTTCATATGCTGGAAAGACCTAGGAAATCTAAAATTTTAAATTCAGGTTTCAAAGCTTTAACAAATTTTCTTCAATTTGCCCAAAAACTGTTTAAAGGGAATAACTCAAAGGGTTATGGTCCTAATTCTAACAAATGGGAACAAGGATTGGGCACAGAGTTTTGGGAGGCTGCCGTGAAGGGCCTTCCACAGGCGGTTACTGTTTTCTTTCTCATATCGAATAAACAGAGATTTTAACGACCGTATCATTTCAGTTGCTGGTTAATGCCATCTGTTAACCGGTAATCCCCAAAAGGATATAAAAATTTTCAATGGGAAAAAAACAATTATTTAAATGAAAAAATTCAATTACTTTTATAAAAGGGGGAAATAAAAACCTAACAGGTATATACCTAACCCGATACATAAGCGGAAAACCGTAAGGTTTGGGAGTAGTAAGTAGGATTCATTTTCCCAGATCCAACGGTTTTCAGTTCCGACGTGCCAAAAAAAGATAGGTGAATGAAATTTCAAAAAAATTTAAGATTGACCTTTTCAAAATTTACGTTCTCTTTAGGGGTAATATGTGTCATTAATTTTAAAGCAGGGGGAAATGAGATTTAAATTCCCATCTTTCTGCACTTTAGTTCTTTAAGGGGAAAACTATGGAACTGGGTTCTTTACGTTAACATTGGGAAAGATTTTTAAACCATTTAAAATCTTGGGAGGAAGGTAAAAAAAGAAAAAACACGAAAGAAAGAGGGAGGAGAAAATGCCCAATAAAAGTGGGGCCATTGGGGGGAAAGGAGAAACCAGGAAAAGCCCAAATGTTAACAGCCCCATAAAGGCAAGGGGAAAAGGGAAAAACCCGGGTTAAGAGAGAGGGGACAGATAAAAGAGGGGATACCGGGCGGGGAGAGGACTGGGGGCAGAGGAAGCCGTTTAGCTGATATGGAGGCTTCTTTTAGGCGGTTGTCAAATAATCCATAACCCGAACAAGGCCAAGGAGAGTTTGAAAATTCCTTAAGAATTTTGGTGGGGTTCCCCGAGGGAAGACCCCAAAAAAAACCAAGTATTAAGCCAGAAAGAAAAGGGAAATAAAAGCCTAAAAGGGAAACAAGGTCATTGTTGGAAAATGAAACCAAAATTTTTGCCAGGTAATTAAACCAAAAAGGGTAACCCAGGGAATGTAAAAAAAAATTAAAGAAAGAAATTTAAAGCCAAATTAAAGAGGGAAAATGTAAAGGGGGGAGCTTTAAAAGGGGAATTTTAAAAACCAGGGAAATGTAAACCAAAAAAAAGCCAGAAATTTTAAAGAGGGGATTAAAACCCAAGATTGTAAACCATTTTTAACGAATAATTAAGCCAAGGAATGTAAGCGGTGAAAAAAAGCAGGGAATGTTAAACCGTGAAAATGTTAAAGAAAATTTAAACAAAAATTAACAGGAAAGGTAAACAGAAAGAAAAGCGGGAGAATGTAAAGAGAAGGGAAACCAGGTTTGAAAGTTTAAACCTAGGTAGGGAAAAGGAAATTTAAACCCAGGAAGAAGTAAACCCAGGAATGTAAAGAGGGAGAAAAAACCCCCAAAGAAAGCAAGGAATGTAACCCAGGGAGTGAAACCATGGAAAGAAAGAGGGGAAATGTAAGAGTGGAAACGTTTAACCCAGGAATTAAACCAGGAGAGTGGGAGGAGTTAAAGAGAAGAATGAAAGCAAAAATTATTCCGGGAAATGAACCAAGGAAATAAACAAAGTTAAAGCCGGAATTAAGCCAGGGGGAATTAACCAGGAAAAGAAAGAGGGAATTTAAACCGGGGAGATGTAAGCCAGGAGTTTTAAGCCAAAAATGAAACCAAGAATGTTAAGCCAGAGATTAAACCAAAATGTAAGCCGGGAAAATTAAAAGAGAAAAGTAACCCGGGGAAAAAAAACCCAGAAAATGTAAAGCCAAGAATTTCCAAAATGTAACCCAAAGGAAATTTGCCTAAAGTAAAGCCAGGAAAATGAAAGGCAGGGGAAAATGAAACCAAGAATTAAACCAAGGAATTAAACCAAAAAGTCCCAGAGATGTAAAACCAAGGAAATAGTAGCCGAGAAAAACCAATGAATGAAATAGAGAATGTAAAGCAGGAGAATAAAGCCAAAAAGCAAACCAGGGAAAAAGAGGGAGATGTTCCCCGAATTAAATACCGAAATAAGCCGGAGAATGTAAGCGGGAAATAAAAAAGGATGTAAAGACCAGATTAAAAAAGCCATGAAAATGGACAGGGAATGTAAACGGAAAAGGAAACCGAAAAGGTGAGGGAGATGATCCAAATGAAACCGGGAAATGAAAGGGGGAAGATTAAACCGGGGGGAATGTAAAGCCGAAAGAACCAGAATGAAAGAAAAATGTTTAAACCGGGGAAATGAAAACCAGAGTAATCCGGGATGAAACCCCGGATTGAAGCAGGTAAATGTAGCCAGGGATGTTAAGCCAAAGAGATTAAAACGGGGAATGTAACCAAGGGAAGTAAACCAGAGAATGTAAAGGGAAAATGAAACCAGAAATGGAAAACCGGGGGGGAATAAAACCAGAAAATTTGTAAGCCAGGAAAGTAAGCAGGGAAAAATGTAAGCCGGAGAATGAAAAGCGAGGGACATTTCCAAGTTTAAAAGCCAGAATAAAATCCCAAAGAAATGAAAGAGGAAATAAAAACCAAGAGAGATGCAAGCCCAGGGAGAATTTTTCCAAAATTTTTCCCGGGAAATTTAAAACCCGGGGGAAAATTAACAAAATTAAAGCCGGAGAATTAAGCAGGAGAGATGTAAAGCCAGAGAATGAACCCCAAAGGGGAAACCGGAAAATGTATTAAGTGGAAGAAAAAAATAAATAAAAACCGGAAAAATTTGGGGGGAAGAAAACCAAGAAATTAAACCAAAAAAGTAAAGGCGGGGGGAATGAAAGCAAAATTAAAAGGGAATGTAAACCAAAGGGAAAAACCAAGTGTCCGGGGAAAAAGCAAAGGGGGCCCTTTAAAGCATGGGAATGTAAAACCGGTTTAAAGAAGAGTGGAAAGAAAAGTCAGCCGGAAATGAAGCCGGGCGTAGTTAACCAGGGAAAGGTACAGCCAGAGTAAAGCCAGAGGAGAATTGGTAAGCCTGGGAGAAAGCCGGAAATTAACCCGGGAAAGGTAAAGCCAGGTAGATGTAAGCAAGGAGAAGAAGAGGAAATTTTAAAGCCGAAGAATTGAGGAGTGTAAGGGGGAATTTTAAGCCAGAAAATGTAAAGCCAGGGGGAATGTAAAGCCAGGGAGAATGTAAAGCCAGGGAGAATGTAAAGCCAGAGAGAATGTAAAGCCAGGGAAAATGTAAAGCCAGGAGAATGTAAAGCCAGGGAGAATGTAAAGCCAGGGAGAATGTAAAGCCAGGGAGAATGTAAAGCCAGGAGAATGTAAAGCCAGGGAGAATTAAAGCCAGGGAGAATGTAAAGCCGGGAGAATGTAAAGCCAGGGAGAATGTAAAGCCAGGGAGAATGTAAAGCCGGGGAGAATGTAAACCCAGGGAGAATGTAAAGCCAGGGGAGAATGTAAAAGCCAGGAGAATGTAAAGCCAGGGAGAATGTAAAGCCAGGGAGAATGTAAAGCCAGGGAGAATGTAAAGCCAGGGAGAATGTAAAGCCAGGAGGAATGTAAACCCAGGAGAATGTAAAGCCAGGGAGATGAAAAACCAGGAGAATGTAAACAGGGAGAATGTAAAGCCAGGGAGAATGTAAAGCCAGGGAGAATGTAAAGCCAGGAGAATGTAAAGCCAGGGAGAATGTAAAGCCAGGGAGAATGTAAACCCAGGGAGAATGTAAAGCCAGGGAGATGTAAAGCCAGGGAAAATTTTAAAGCCAGAGAGAAAATGTAAAGCCAGGGGAATGTAAAGCCAGAGAGAATGTAAAGCCAGGGAGAATGAAAAAGCCAGGGAGAATGTAAAGCCAGGGAGAATGTAAAGCCAGGGAGAATTAAAGCAGAGAGAATGTAAAGCCAGGGAGAATGTAAAGCCAGAGAAAAATGTAAAGCCGGGGAGAATGAAAAGCCAGGGGAATTTTAAAGCCAGGGAGAATGTAAAGCCAGGGAGAATTTTAAAGCCAGAGAGAATGTAAAGCCAGGGAGAATGAAAGCCAGGGAGAATGTAAAGCCAGGGGGGAATGTAAGCCGGGGAGAATGTAACCCAGGGGAATGTAAAGCCAGAGAGAATGTAAACCCAGGGAGAATGTAAAGCCGGGAGAATGTAAAGCCGGGGAGAATGTCAGAAAGTGAGAATGACAGGCAGTTAGAATGTCAATACACAAAAAACCCCCGTACAATAGGAGAGGGAGTTACGACGACTTTCGGCCCTTTTTTTTTGTTAGTGGGGACTGTAAATGGTCCAAGTCGGACCGAAACGTCCCCCTCTCCTGTGTGCGGTTATTTGTGAAGTGTTCCAGTCACGGTATTGTGCCTTTTTCTTATTTAGTGAGAATGTCATCTAAAGAGAATGTCAGCTAGGAAAAATGTTCATCGAAAATGTCAGTCAGTAAAAATTAGGGGGAAAAACTAGGAAAGTGTCTGTCAGCGAGAATATCAGTCAGCAGGCATATCAGCTAGGGAAAAAAATCAGCTAGGGAGAATGTCAGTAGGGAATGTCAGTCAACGAGAATATCAGCTAGGAAAATGTTCTGTCAGCGAGAACGTCACTCAGCGAGATTGTCAACTAGGGGGAATGTCAGCTAGCGAGAATGTCAACAAGGGAGGATGTCAGTCAGCACCGAAAAGTCAGTCAGTGAGAGTATCAGCAAGGAAAAAAGTGTCAGCGAGAACGTCAGTCAGTGAGGGAAAACCAGCTATGGAGAATGTCAACTGAGTAGAATGTCAGTCGTAAGCGAGAACGTCAGTAGTGAGAATATCAGCTGGGAGAATGTCAGTTGGGTAGAATTTTCAGTCGTCAGTTGGGTAGAATGTCAGTCGGTTTAGCGAGAACGTCAGTCAGTGAGAATATCAGCTAGGGAGAATGTCAGCTGGGTAGAATGTCATCGTCAGCGAGAACTTCACATCATTATATATTCACTAGCGAGGGGGCGTGTGTTACAGGGAGGTTTCATCACAGGTTGCAGATCCAACGCCAGCAATGTGAACAGAGTTGACTCCTCATGGCACTCACCTCCGATTTTTTTTTTTTTGCGTTCCTGTCTCGTACACATAGATAATACACTTCGTCACCTAGATACAAGCGGGGCGCTCTCAGTAGATAGTCAGGATTCGACAAGTCCTTTGCTATGTATTTCTCCGTACGGTCGTGTACAAAACACTTGTTTGTGGAATATATATTATATTTATATTATTTTATTATATTTAAATTATATTATATATATATTAATATATATATTATATTTTATATATATATAATTTTCATAAAAATTTATGCGGGAAAAGTTATCACCGTAAATGGAAAATGTTTTGCTTTATTGTGATAGTAAAAGTAAAAGAAAAAAATATAATATTTGTTTATTGAAGGTAGCGGGATGTGTAGTGTTCAATACAACTGTAAGTGCAATGATGCTGAGTGTTCATTTGTGTAAATAAACACATGTAATTACCTGTGTAGTAGTCAGTATACTTTACACCAGGTGTAGGTGGGGAGGGGTTTTGTCATATTCACTATTCTTCAAAATTAGGGGTTTGGGGTGTCTCAGTATTCTTGAACATTAGGGGTAGGGGATGTCTCAGTATTCTTGAACATTAGGGGTAGGGGATGTCTCAGTAATTCTTGAACATTAGGGGTAGGGGATGTCTCAGTATTCTTGACATTAGGGGTAGGGGATGTCTCAGTATTCTTGAACATTAGGGGGAAGGGGATGGTTTTTTCAGGGGAATTCTGATTCTTGAATTAGGGTAGGGGAATGTCTCAGTATTCTTGAAAAATTAGGGGTAGGGATGTCTCAGTATTTTGAACATTAGGGGTAGGGGGAGCGTAGGTTGGAGATGAGATAGAGAAGTTACACAACCTAGATTTTTAATACCCAAGGGAGAAAGTAATTAAGAAACTTATTTGCTTGTTAAAAAATTTAAGCCACCCGTAAGGAAGCATAGTAAAAATCTTTTTGCTCCATCTTATGTTTTATGTTTTAAATTTTTAAAACTAAAAAATTTAAAAAAAATGGTACCAGAGTGGAAGCTTTCTTTTAAAAACTTGCACCTTCACCCAGAAACCCCAAAACAAAAACATTCACCACAAAAAAAAAAATAAAACTAACCAGTTTATATGTACGAGGGAGTTTTAAGGGAAACACCCACACACTGGAGACAGGAGAAAGGGGACAAAACACAACAAAATACGAAAACAAGGTGGGACCCAGAAAGGAGGTTAAGAGATTTGGACACAGACAAAGGGGAAGGGGAAGTGAAACAAAAAAGAGGAATTACAAGGGTGGAAAGAAGGATTTCCTACACCAAAAGGAGCCCGTTAAGTTTGGGAAAGTTAAGGGAAGGAAGTATTTTAGGCCCCGGTATCTATAATAGTTTAAGCGAGGGATGGGTAAACTCAAGGTTAAGAGAGAGTGAAACCAAAATTAGTAGCGATCAGTGAAGAGGCGGGGCCAGGAGCTTGGACTCGACCCCTGCAACCTCAACTAGGTGAGTACAATAGGTGAGTACAGTCAGGAAGTGGAATAATCTAGCCAAGTAATGTAGTGGAGGCAGGCACCCTACATAGCTTTAGACGGTTGACAAAAATCAGGGAGCAGAGAGAGGGAGAGGGGCTAGTAGCGATCAGTGAAGAGGCGGGGCCAGGAGCTGAGTCTCGGCCCCCGCAACCACAAATTTGGTGAGTACACAAAACATGTGTAGTTAGCGAATAACATCACCGAGTATCACATATAGGTCCACAAAGATTTTAAAAAGTCCAACCCAGGAGCTAGTAAGTGAAGCTCAAGTGATGAAACTAGTAGAGTCTGAGGTCAACCTCTCTCTCTCTCTCTCTCTCTCTCTCTCTCTCTCAGGCACATAAGCACAAAACACGGAAACTTCTTTTTTTTTTTTTTTTTTTTTTTTTTCGAGAGGGGTAGTACTGCAAGTGAAAGGAAGTAAAGTGACGCAAATTTCCTTTCTCCCAACGCTCTCTTTACTCTTACTTTATATTATATATATTTTATATATATATATATATATATATATATATTTATATATAAAATATATATATATATATAATATTATAAAATATATATGCGCTTAAAAATTCGCAAACAGGCGAAATTATCTACAATCATTGTCTCTACGTCCACAGCAGGACTCGAACCTGCTAACTCTGTATCAGTATCTTCGTAAAGTACTGTGGGACTTTAGATACAGAGTTAGCAGGTTTTGAGTCCTGCTATGGACGTAGAGTTAGTTTTTAAGCCGATTAGAAAAGGCTTCTCGAGTTATCACAATAAACACAATGGTCAGACTGAACTTAATACATTTAACCAAAGAAACTTGAATGTTCCAACAGTTGTTAAAAACACACTACCGTGAAAGTTTGAAGCTGATCGGATGCGACATTCTCATCCATGGATAACTCAAAATATTTAATGACATAAGTAATAGCATGATGAGCATACCTCTTTCTCTTATAGTTGCAACTTATTACCTGAATGTTATCTGAAGTGATCCTGGGGATCACCTCCCGCGCTTTCCGGTCACTGACTAGGACAATTGGTTAATGATCTGATAACCAGGCTGTTTTGGTGGTAGCTGCAAACAGTTCATGTAATGCACCACAGCCCGGCTGGGCAGTTGCTGATCAGCCTGGCTGGGCCAATAATAACAAGGGGATCTGTTGGTAATTAACCCTTTTAATTTGAAGGAAGAGTGTTGAACAGCCCTTTGGGCTCTTCGTAATTTTCAGTTTTTCGTAGTTATCTTGTGATGTAGTTATTGCACCTTTGTTTGGTGTATTGACAACGTCTGCCGAGGGCTTGGGTTTTCGTGTCACATAGACTGAATTGTCGTCATAAATTTCATTCTCCTATATGCGGGTTATTTATGTATTGTTCCAGTCACGGTATTGTGTCTGTTTATTTTTTATAGCTTAAAATATCAAAGAGTACAAAACCCGGTTCTCGACCGGGGATATCTATACCCTAAAACGGGTATGGGAACCAAATAATGGGGATATGGAACGCGATTTCTGAACAGTTTAAAAAAGTTTTGTTAGCTTTGATTAGAATAAACTATCAGGTTTTGTTGCTGGCTAGCCATATGTAAAGTAAACCAAGCTATTGACATTTTTTGAAGTCATTCTGGTACTTAATAGCTCCTGTGATGATGATCTTCCAAAAGTCAAGTGAAGGTGGTTAGGACGTACTGGCCCAAACCACTTTTGGGTCTCTAATCGTAAAAAAGGTTTAAAAACGCTTGATTTAGAGGTCATCAATTAATTAAAAACTCACAACACGACTCCTACCTGATTTTTTTTAAATGCAAAATATATTTCAAGACAATTTTAATATGAATGGGAGAAGCTAGATATAATGCAGCTAAATTTTCAGAGTTTTGACAATGTTCAGCAGAGACTAGTTTCAAGGCGCGTCATCAGAAAGTTTACTAATATTGGCTGCAAACTGGTTTACCAGGATGTAAACAAAGAGATTTTTTTTTTCACAAAATGATGAATGAGAAATAGAAAGTAATGTGTCTGAGCGGTCAGTTTGGAGAGAGTTGTTACGTTGTATAACATTCAACTTAAAGGTTTATAGTACTAACCCAGAGAACAATGTTATAACTTTATTTCAAAAACAAATTTAATGCAGTGTAGGAAATGAGTTGCAATAGTAGTGGAAAAAACAAAAAACCAAAAGTTATTTTAAGAAAGGAGTAAGAGACCTACATTATAAAGATTTAAGACACTGTTTGCCCTTGAAGTTTTGGGCCCAATCAAAATATCAACAATTATTTTGACAACCAATGTAATATATTACAAGAGAGTAACTATGTGTGTGTTTTTTCTAAGAATATTTTAAATTTCTCATGTTTATATTTCTTTTATTGAAGAAATGAACTTAGCTGAGCACCCAAAAACACACACACACCCCAAAACACACACACACACACACACACACACACACACACACACACGGTAACTAACACACTCCACACACAGACACACAGACCCCAAACACACACACACACACACCCCACACACACAAAACACACACACACTCAGAAGTGTCCCTGTTTGCAGATGATGTGAAGTTAATGAGGAGAATTAAAAACTGATTTGGGACCAGGGAGGACTTAAAGAGACCTGGACAGACTGGACACCCGGTCCAGCAAATGGCTTCTCGAATTTAATCCTGCCAAATGCAAAGTCATGAAGATAGGGGAAGGGCACAGAAGACCACAGACAGAGTATAGGCTAGGTGGCCAAAGACTGCAAACCTCATAAGGAGAAGATTTGGGGTGAGTATAACACCGACATGTCTCCGGAAGCACACATCAATCAGATAAAATGCTGAGCATATGGGCGCCTGGCAAACCTGAGGGAAAGCATTCCCATACCTTAGTAAGGAATCATTCAAGACACTGTACACCGTGTATGTCAGGCCCTACTGGAGTATGCAGCACCTGTTGGAACCCGCACTTTATAAAGCACGTCAAGAAACTAGAGAAAGTACAAAGGTTTGCGAAAAAGGTTAGTTCCAGAGTAAGGGAAGGAATGTCCTATGAAGAAAGATTAAGGGAAATCGGCCTGACCACACTGGAGGACAGGAGGGTCAGGGGAGACATGATAACGAATATAAAATACTGCGTGGGAATAGACAAGGTGGACAAAGACAGGATGTTCCAGGGAGGGACACAGAAACATGAGGCCACAATTGGAAGGTGAAGACACAAATGAGGCAGAGAGATAGTAGGAAGTATTTCTTCAGTCAAAAGAGTTGGTAAGCAGTGGAATAGCAGAAATGACGTAGTGGAGGCAGGAAACATACACAGTTTTAAGACGAAGGTTTGATAAAGCTCATGGAGCGGGGAGAGAGAGGGGCCTAGTAGCAACGGTTTGAAGAGGCGGGGCAGGAGTGGATGACCCCTGCAACCACAAAATAGGTGAAGCCAAATAGGTGAGTACGCACCACACACACCGGTAATAACACACACACACACAGGACTCACACACACAACACACAACACACACACAACACACACTCACACACACACACACACAGGGTTTAACTAACACACACCAAACACAGACACACACACACTCACACACACACACACGGTAACTACACACACACACACACACAACACACACACACACACACACACACACACACACACACACACACACACACACGGTAACTAACACACACCACACACAGACACACAGACCAACACACACACACACATAGAGAAAATGGAAAAACCATACCACGGGCGGATTGAACCCGCGGTCAGAGAGCCTCAAAACTCCAGACCGTCGCGTTAGCCACTGGATCAGCTAGCTACAATAAGATTCGTCAAACTAGGTTATTTTCTACACCATAGGAAAAAAGTACAGAAGGCAGAGAACACATGAAAATGGGGAGATTAGTCGCAGAGCCAGGAACGAGTATGCACAGTATGAAAATAACAAAGCATCGAAAATCAAGACTGACCCGAAACTGTTGTATAACCACATCAGGAGGAAGACAACAGTCAAAGACCAGGTGATCAGACTGAGGACAGAAGGTGGAGAACTCACAAGCAATGATCAGAGGTATGTGAGGAGCTAAACAGGAGATTTAAGGAAGTTTTTACAGTAGAGACAGGAAGGGCTCTGGGAAGACAGCACAGAATATACTAACAAGTGTTGGATGACATACGAGCAACCGAGGAGGAGGTGCAGAAGCTGCTAAGTGACCTTGATACCTCAAAGCGATGGGACCGGACATCTCCCCGTGGGTCCTTAGAGAAGGAGCAGAGATGCTGTGCATGCCCTAACCACAATCTTCAACACATCCCTTGAAATGGGCAACTACCTGAGAAATGGAAGACAGCAAATGTAATCCCATATTTAAGAAAGGAAACAGAAATGAGGCACTAAACTACAGACCTGTGTCTCTGACGTGTATCGTGTGCAAAGCCATGGAGAAGATTATTAGGAGGAGAGTAGTGGAACACCTGGAATGGAACAAGATTATAAATGAAAACCAGCATGGGTTCATGGAAGCAAATCCTGTGTCACAAACCTCCTGGAGTTTTATGACAAGGTAACAGAAGTAAGACACGAGAGAGAGGGGTGGGTTGATTACATTTTCGACTGCAGGAAGGCCTTTGACACAGTTCCCACAAGAGATTAGTGCAGAAGCTGGAGGATCAGGCGCATATAACAGGGAGGGCACTGCAATGGATCAGAGAATACCTGACAGGGAGGCAACAACGAGTCATGGTACGTGAAGAGGTATCACAGTGGGCGCCTGTGACGAGCGGGGTCCCACAGGGGTCAGTTCTAGGACCAGTGCTATTTTTGATATATGCGAAAGACATGATGGAAGGAATAGACTCTGAAGTGTCCCTATTCGCAGATGATGTGAAGCTGACGAGAAGAATTAAATCGGATGAGGATGAGGCAGGACTGCAAAGAGACCTGGACAGGCTGGACATGTGGTCCAGAACTGGCTTCTCGAATTCAACCCTGCCAAATGCAAAGTCATGAAGATTGTAGAGGGGCAAAGAAAGACCGCAGACAGAGTTATAGGCTAGGTGGACAAAGACTACATACCTCACTCAGGGAGAAAGTCCTTGGGGTGACCTAACACCGAGCACGTCACCGGAGGCACACATCAACCAAATAACTGCTGCAGCATACGGGCGCTGGCAAACCTGAGAATAGCGTTCCGATACCTGATAAGGATTCGTTCAAGACACTGTACACTGTGTATGTTAGGCCCATACTGGAGTATGCAGCAGCAGTCTGGAACCCACACTTGGTCAAGCACGTCAAGAAGTTAGAGAAAGTACAAAGGTTTGCAACAAGGCTAGTCCCAGAGCTCAGGGGAATGTCGTACGAGGAAAGGTTGAGGGAAATCGGACTGACGACACTGGAGGACAGAAGGGTCAGGGGAGACATGATAACGACATACAAGATACTGCGGGGAATAGACAAGGTGGACAGAGATAGGATGTTCCAGAGAGGGGACACAGAAACAAGGGGTCACAACTGGAAGCTGAAGACTCAAGACGAGTCACAGGGTTCGTTAGGAAGTATTTCTTCAGTCATAGAGTCGTCAGGAAGTGGAATAGCCTAGCAAGTGAAGTAGTGGAGGCAGGAAGCAGGGAGGGAGAGGACCTAGTAGCGATCAGTGAAGAGGCGGGGCCAGGAGCTGAGTCTCGACCCCTGCAACCACAATTAGGTGAGTACAATTAGGTGAGTACACACACCACCACACACACACACACACACACACACACACACCACACACACACGGACACGCACATACACACACAACTCAAGGCTGTCTGGCCTCTTAAACCACCACAAAACTTGAATTCATGGTTTGTATCCCACAATGTTGGAGCCTGCAGCCTGCAACTGATAATGTTATTATTGGATTATCACGTGGATATCTGCACCAGTTGAACAGTCAATGGTGAAACCTATACTTGGGACATGATTTTTGTTATGATGGAGACTAAGAGATGGAAATAAGTGGCAACGTTGAGGAATAACTTTCACTGGTCATAAGAGTATGATGAGAGTGAGTTACCAGGGCTTGCTGGGAGGGAGGAGTCATGAGGTAGTTAATATATAACATAGCTGTAAGTGTGGTCAGAGTGCGTTGACCAAGCAAATTTGGTTTAAACAAGAGGGAAGAGAAACTAGTCAAGCAATTGAAGTGCAAATCTGACTTGCTTACATTCTCAGCAGTAATGTTTGGTCCCAGCGTTGCCATGGACACCATTGACGTCAGTAGGGTGCATCTCGGTTGCCAGCTTTCCCATTGACATCCTAATAATTAATCGCTTAATCTGAAATCAATGCATTTTTACTGGTGACAGTAGCTCCTCGTGTACATCGTGCAATGTCTGTATAATATAGTCATGCGTATATAGGGTGTTTAATAAAGGTAGGGTGGTAGAGTGGGTGTTGTTAGGTGGGTGGGTGGAGGTGTGTGGCAGGGAGGCAGCATGATGGGTGCAGGTGCCTACCATTGTATACATCAGTTATTCCGAGCCTAGACACCGAGAGGAGTAGACGTGTACACTAGTGCTCCGAGAATTTGTCATCTTCGCACTATGATGCATACCCTGATGTACTCTGAGGTAAGTCGAAAATTTTCAGTCCCTCCTGATGTACTTGCAGAGGACGTAAGTGTGCTGTGGTGGGGATATTAGAGGGTTGAGTGTAGGTGAAAGCTACAGGTGGTCCAGCCAACCTCTCATCCCACACCAGAAACTTTTTTTGTAAACTTTAAATTCCTCCCCTCCCTCCTTACTTTCTTTATAATGTTTCAGTACACTTCTTCATAATCCCTTGTTCATCATGCTGACGTATTTTGAGGTAGGAAGCTTGAACGTCTGATGTATTGTGCGTCAGAACGTTAAGGGGGAAAATTGCATCATGTGAATGCAAGATTTGTAGGAAGGAATTGTAATGTTGGAGTGAGGGGGTGTTGTAATGTTGGAGTGAAGATGTGTAGTGTTGGAGGGAGTGAAGGTGTAATGCTGGAGGGAATGAGGGTGTTGTAGTGTTGGAGGGATTGAATGTGTTGTAATGTTGGAGGGAATGAAGGTATTGTATTGTTGGAGGAGTGAGGGTGTTGTAGTATCGGTGGGAGTGAGGTGTTGTAGTTTAGAAGGGAGTGAGGAGTGTTGTAGTATTGGAGGGAGTGAGGGTGCTCGAGGGAATGAGGGCATTGTAATGTTGGAGGGAGTGAGGAGGGTGTTGTAATGTTGGAGGGATTGAGGGTGTTGTAGTGGAGGGAATGAAGGTGTTGCAGTGTTGGAGAGAAAGTGTTTTGGAAGACTTGGTGGTGTTGCAGGCAAGGAAGGTGTTGTAGTGTTGGAAGATTAATAATGTTGAAGGGAGGATGTTGTGTTGAAGGATTTGGTAGTTTTGGAAGAGGGGTGGTGTACTTGGAGAATTGGTGTTGGAGGGTTAGTGATGAGTGTGGGCGGTGTTAGAGGTTGTGGGAGTTGTGTTGGAGGGTATGGGGGTCGCGTTGTAGGGTGTATGGTATGTGTTACGAGGGTGCAGTGGTAGTGATGGAGGTGTGGGGGTGATTTGGGAGGATGTAGGGGTGGGCGTTGTGATGGAGTGGGAAAGTGGTATTAAAGGGTATAGGAGTGGTGGGGGTTGGTGATGGAGTGGGGATCGTGTTGGGGATGTAGGGGTGGTGGTGGTCGAGGGTTTAGTGGGGTGGTGGATGGAGTGAGTGTGGTAAAGAGAGTGGGGGTGTAAGGGGTTAGGGTGGATGGTGTGCGGTGATAGAGGGTGTGGAAGTGGGGGTGGTTGCTGAGGGTGTGAAGGTGGTGGTGGAAGCCTAGGGAGGAGTGTAAATGTAAAGGAGGGAGCTGGTGTAAGTAGGAGCGGAGGAGGGGGTGTTTGTTTAAGAAGTGAAAGGGAGGAGACTTTTTTAACAAAATTAGGTACATCAGTAGTGTAGTGCTGCCAGTTCTACTGCAGCTGATAGTTATTCAGTGGGAATTAAGGCTGAACTGTCAGCCTGAGTTAAAAGACTTGGGTGACTGTAAATGGTTCAAATTGGACCGAAACGTCGTCATAAGCTCCTCTCTCCAATGTGCGGGTTATTTGTGTATTGTTCCAGTCATGGTATTGTGGTTTTTTTGCTCTTTAGAAGATTTCATTAGCGTCATGCTGAGCTGGGAGACTTCAGTAATATCAGACTGAGCTGGGAGACTTGAGTAGTGTCAGCCTGAGCTGGGAGACTAATATAGGGCAATGAGGATATCGTCAAGTATTCCAGTAAGGGCTCATCAGTAACGACAGTTTTGAAGGTTTCTTTCCAGCAGAGCTGGAGTTACTGTCATTTGGGAATTGCCCCATCTTTCAGGGTAGCCAGGTGTAAGACGTTGGAAGGAGTGTTGGTGTCAGCTATGTGGAGGGAAGGCGGGGATGGTGCAAGCAGGTAATGGGAGGGAGGGGGGGGATGGTTTAAGCGGGTAATGGGAAGGAGGATCGTGTAAGCAGGTAACGGTAGGGGAGGAGGAATGGTGTAAGCGGTAATGAGAAGGAGGGAGGAATGGTATCAGCAGGTAATGGGAGGGAGGAAGGCATGTGTAAGCAAGTGATGGGAGGGAGGAATGGTGTTAGCGGGTGATGGGATAGAGGGAGGGATGGTGTTAGCGGGTGATGGGAGGGAGGGATGGTGTTAGCGGGTGATGGGAGGGAGTGAGAGTTGGAGTACAACATTGAGGGTGGCGTGAGGGAGCATTGGAGTAAATGCGTAGGTTGTTTAATGACTCTCACCCTCCTCTCTTACTTACGCCTTCCTACCCCACCTATTCCTCCCATCCCCTCCTCTTCCCCCCATCCCCTCCTCTTCCCCCCACCTACCCCCCCACAATTCACCCCCACCATTCATCCTCTCCCTCTTCCCAGATTTTTTATAAAACGTAATTTCTAGAATTACATTTTGTAATTATATCGTCGTCTAATATACTTTATAGTTAATGACACTTACAGCCTACTCTAATTACTTTATGATTATGACACTAAATATTTGAGTTTCATCTTTTGGGTGACTTTAGGATTGTTGCCTTTAGAGATTCCTAATGTTTAAAAACTTGGTTTTTTGCTTTTGTATGCCTATTTAGTGGACTACAGTTTTTTTTTAAAAGCATCAAAGTAAATGTATGGTAAATTTTAAAATATTTTAAAACGAATTAAACAATTCGCTAAAGATTGAAAGTGTGTGTGTGTGTGTGGTGTGGGTGTGTGTGGTGTGTGTGTGGTGGTGTGTGTGTGTGTGTTGTGTGTGTGTGTGTGTTTGTGTTTGTGTGGTTGCAGGGGTCGGTCAGCTCCTGTGTGTTGCCTGATTTTCTCTCTGAGTTATATTTGTGAATTGTTTTGCGGGGTTTGTTTACTGGTGTTCCTGAACCACTTGGGCCTTAAATTACTTTTGAAACAATGTATTAAGTTTGCACCCACCACTACCTCATTCCACTTTTCAGCCACCCTGAAAACACAAAATACTTCTTATATCTCTGTGACTCATCGCATTTCAGGTTCCACTTGTCCTTTTAATTGGGGTCCTCAGAATTCAGATACGTAGTCTCTCCCTATCTGCCCTATCAATTCTTCTTAGGATTTTGTTCATGTAATCCTCTAAGGTCGTCATGTTCAGGTCCTTCAAGCTTTCCTTATTGAGCAGTCCTCTTAATTTTGATACAAAACCCTGGTTGAAAAGGAAAGAAAACACAGTGAAAGGTGGAAATTTGATAGTTATTTGTGAATGTGTGAATTTGGGAAAATTATTTGTGAATGTTTGAGACCCGTAGCATGCGGGTGGTGACCAGTGAAGGTTATGGTAGTACTGCCACAATTCTTAGTTTTTTATTAAGATTTAGACTACATACTCAAAACCAGTGGATCCTTTTCGAGTTTTTTCACGTGTTTACCAGGTGTGGGGGTCCATGCTGGACTTTCATACTCGATTATTAGCCTCATATGCATATTCAGCTTCCACTGTACCACGTGATCCCAGTCCTCTTAATCCAGATAGTCTCTCCCTATTTGATGTGGTGGGTTTTAGCATTGAGGGTATGCTGGTCCAGTTCCCCTGCATTCCCAGCTATTTTACACGTTTACTTTTTATAACACGTGAATAATTCTTTAGTTACGTTCCTGTAGACTTTTTGAGGTATGTCGGTCTTGCATATGCCACTGATGCTGTATGGTTTGTGTGTGTTTCTAGCGATAGTTTGGTGTTATATTCATTTTCCGATATTTGCAACTTCTCTTCATAAATATTTGTCCCGTCTGCTGTCACTTCTCTGATTCACATGACCGTGCATTTGTTCAGGGTGAACTCAAGAATCCATTTTTTTTTTTTTGACTACATCTCTATAGTCTGTTGAGGTCTTCCCAGAGAATGTCTTTCCTCTCCTGCTGTTAGACTTCTCATCAATTTCACATCATCTGCAAACAAGCCCTGCTACTGATCTCTGCAGAACCCCACTTGTTACTCCCTTCTGATGTCTCATCCCTTACTATTACTCTCTGCCTTTTATTCAGGTACTCCTTAATTAACCTACTAGAGCATTCTGCATCTCAGTCCTGCTTATGTGGTGACGACACTTGCCTTCAGATTTTTTGACACTTCCTTAATGAACAGACTGGTTGAATGCCTTTGCTACTGCGTCACAGTTGTTCTGTTCCTCTCGGTACCCAAGGAGATGTATTATCTAGTCCCATTGCTTTTGTTGCATCAAGCCCACTTCTTTTGTTGTGTTGATGCTTTCTAGCACCAGTTAATCTGGTCAGACAAAAGTGCTTTCTGGCAACTTGCCATTTTCTTCTGTGAAGACTTCTTTGAGTTTTTGCTAAGCTCTTGGCATACTTCAGCCATTCTCCATCAGCATCCCATTATCCTTCAGTTTTTATTACTTTGTCCTTAACATTCTTTTTTTTCTTTTGGGGCTGCGGGTAATTTTGGTTCTGTTTTGGCCTTTGATGCTGTTATTTTCAAAATTATTTTCAGCTTTCATTTTTGTGAAATTACTTCTGCCTCTTTTTGCTTGTTTTCCATTTTTTCTGCTGTTTGATTCGTTATTTTTTTTCCAAACCTCTTATCTTGGCCTTTCTGAACCAGGTGGCTTTTCTCTTTTTTGTTATTTTCTTTTCCTTTTGGCACTTTGTTGCTGTTACCTCCATCTTTTGTTGTACATCTTTGCCCTTTCAGTTCAGTTTCTCGTGGCACCTCAGAACATTTCTCATTCAATCATGGTCCCTCTGTAGTTTTATTTGTTTTTCATGACTTCCATTTCTTAATTTTTTTCCATTTCCACCAGCTGCTCTAAATTAGTACCACTTGATCGTTGGCACCCAGTCCTTCCCAAAAAGAAAATTTCAGCTGCGTCATAATTTTTTGTGTAAAAATCAGGTTTATCTTGCTGGCTCGTAATCCTCTGGGATTCTGCAAGGGTTTGTTATTCATGAAGCTTTGTCTCTGTAATAGCCGTAATATCAGGTTTTCCTCTCTCACACTGTCTGACTTCACTTTTGTTGGTGACTTCATCTACATTCAGGTACCACACTTTAATTCTTTCATCTGTTATGGTACGTCACTTTGTGAAAATACTGGGCAGGGATTCTCTGGGCTCTTTCTATTGTTCACCCTTTCCAAAATAGGAGCCCTATTCCTGCTTTATCTGTTTTCCCTTCCTTCTTCTTTCTACATTTACTTGTCCTTTCTTCAATGACATAAACGGGGTTGAATTTGCGAGATATCCTCAGACTTGATTTATAACTCACTTCTAGCTGCTTTGCTTTTGTTCCCATTAAACGAGTTCACAGTTGCAAGTGTCTTTTCCTCTTTATACATTATTCTTGCCTGAAAAAAAAAATTCTTGTCTAAATGTCAAGTCCTTAACAAGTCACTGGTGCTGGGTTTAGTGTCCAGGACGGACCCAAAACCTTTGTCATAAGGTTACTTTCCAAAAGTGTGGTTTTTAGTAAATTTTATTTTCCAATTTTCTTTTCCCTCCTTTTTCACCTTTATTATGTTTCTCTCAGGTTTTCTTCATTTAATCTGAAAGTCACGGAAGTTCTGTGTTTAATTTCCCTCTTCCTTACTATCAGGTTTCCCTTTAGCTACTTTAATTCCTCGGGTCACTAAACTATTTCTGCATCTTTTTTCCTTATTCCCTCTGGAATAAGTTGGTGTCATACCCTTGACTTTCCAGTTTGTTTTTCTCTGCCTTGATCTGAAGTAGCCTTAGCAGCCTTCATTATAGATCTTAAATTCCCTTGTATCTCCCGTACTTGGTTTAATTTCCTGTATCTGTTCCTTTTCTTTTTGCCTCCTCCTCTAGTTAAATAAATTTCTCCTCAAACTTGTTCCTCCTCATGGTCCACCCTGATTTTCAGCCAGAGATTCTGGGTAGTCAAAATTTGAAAACACTAATTGAACAGTCCAGCCACCTTTCTCTGTCATATTTCCGGGACCTTTGTTTAACAGTGAAGGGCCCAGACAGTAAGAGTAGGTACGAGATTTTCCCCCCAAGTCTTCAGTACCTATGCCACTGTTCCCCAGGTTCCTGAGTGTTAGCTAGTTGTGTGGGTTTCATTTTGGAGAAGAGTTTCGAAGGCAACCTAGGGGTATCTGGGTTTCTAAACCTCGGGATTGCTGTGTGTGTTTTTGGCAAGGGTTTCCCTTTATATATATTAAATTCAAGGGAACACTAACTCGGGAAATTACCACGGGTTCCTGAGACAGTCAGATTTGATCGAGGAAGGGAAGAATGGTCATTCCTTGGATCAGAGCTCTTCATCCGCATCAGACTTTATCTTGAGAAGTTACCCAATGAGTATTATATATAATATATATATATATATATATATTATATATATTTTTAATATATATATTATATTATATATTATATTTTATAATAGCTGAAGGGTTATGCTTCTGTGTTGGGTGTAGTTGTTGCATAATAAGTTGGTACTGGTTACAGATGAACCAGCAGTGCCAGGCGGAGGGGTGTCGCTGAGCCCTGTCACGAGGGCGGTTTTGGGAGAGTGCCCAGGTTGCCATCTCCGTCCCTGGTCGCCCCTGGCTACTCTCCCCCTCCTTCCACTCCCCTCAGCACCTACCAGGGGAGTGGAGAAGGGGGAAAGGATGAGCCCTCTCCCCTCACCGCATCCCTCCCTGTCGCCCTTCTCCCCGGGTCAACAAAGCTTTTCCTTGCCCGTCCTCACAATTTGAAGAAGGAAGGGTTCGAGGCCTCGTGAGCCTGTCGGAGCTGCTGGCGGAGAACCGATGCTGACGAGCGTGCACCAGCAGGTGCCCCTCTTACTCCCCCTACCCCCGACCACCCGCTCTGCGGGGCCGCCTTGAGGACAACACTTTCCAGAGAAGATGGTGGTGCCTGGCTCCCAAGACGCCATCACCCAGCACCATTGAGCGAGGGGCTGGGCTTCCTTGACATGTGGTGGGACGTAAAACAGGAGCAGGGGAAAGGAGTGGTTTGGATCCTCCTGCGGGTCGCCTGCTGAACTGCCCCGCCGCAAGCCCAACCCCCAACTCTGCAGCCGCCGCCGCGCCGCCGCGCTGCGCAGCTTCCGAGGGAATTCTAGAGACTGTGAGCAGCTGCGCTGGAGCAGCCAGGAGGGATGTACAGCGGGTGTCAGACTCTCTTAACATTCCCTAGAGGTGAGTCCCTCAACACTGGTTTACACCTCATTATCCCCCCCAGGGTTGAGTACCTCAACACTGGTTTACACCTCATTATCCCCCCAGGGTTGAGTACCTCAACACTGGTTTACCCCTCATTGTCCCCCCCCAGGGTTGAGTACCTCAACACTGGTTTACACCTCATTATCCCCCCCAGGGTTGAGTACCTCAACACTGGTTTACACCTCATTGCCCCCCCCCCCAGGGTTGAGTACTCAACACTGGTTTCCTTCCACATAACCTCATTACCCCCCCCCAGGGTTGAGTACCTCAACACTGGTTTCCTTCACACATACACCTATCCCCCCCCCGGGTACCCTCAACACTGGTTTCCTTCACACATACACTTCACTGGGAAATAGATTCAAGCACCTCAACTTCAGTTCCCATCAAATATACACCTCAACATACCAGTGGGAAGTACCACAACACCAGTTTCCACTATAAGCCTGCTAACTTTTACTGTTTAGTCAGTTTAGGGCGAGTTTACCCTTAAACTGTCCAAACGTGATCTACGTTTTTTCAACAGTTGAAAGTATGTAAAAAAAAGTAAAATCTTCTTTTTGTTTTTTTTTTCATTTGAAAACGCGTAAAAAACTTTGATCTACTTTTTTTTTTTTTTACATTTAAAAATATGTAAGAAAAAAGTAGATCTGCTTTTGGAGCACAACGCGGGTCGCCATCGGAGAAGACCCGAGCCGGAAGTACCAGCAAATCCCTAATGAATGAAAGAATGGAGCCACTAAGCTTGTGAATATAGATCTGTTGGACAGTTTTAAGGGTTAAAGCTACCCCTAAACTCAGGTAGGTTATTACTCTCACAGGTTTAACACTTCATTACACGAGAGAGGTCTCCAACTCGTCATTATTACTACACTTGTATATTGATACACCTTTACACAACTCATTGAGACAGGCTTTTAATTAATTTTTGATAATTTGGTTGCTGTAGTGGCAATAAATATTAGTGTTTTAATTAAAGCATATACCATGTTAAATACTATAATTTACATTTTGCTATAAATACACCGTGTTGCAACTTGGCCCTCCAAGTAACAGAGAGGGAATATTATTATTGTTGCCTGGTTGAAATGATCAGTCGATTAATTTCATAACATAATGCAAAGTATCCAAACCCACAAATATTGCACTGTTAACAAATGTATTTCTAGTGCAGATGTTGGTTTTGGGAGATTTTTACCACAACAGTACTATTATGAGGAAGAATGTGTGGCAAACTGCGGCCACTGTTCAGTACAAAGACCGAATAGTGACCAATCATCGGCCACTATCAATCATTGTACTTGCTTCAAAACGTGATGTAGTGTATGTCTCAACATATATAAGAATTTATTTTAATCTCTATTTTAGGGATTAAATTAAGTCTTGTTTGATGGCGCAACGGGTATCATGCAGTCTTAATGACTCTGATCTACCTGTAGTCGATAGCTTTAAACCCCCATTAACCAAGCTACAGTTCAGTTCTTGAATGCAATATGACGTTGCTTTCACAGTAGAAGTACCACTGTAAAATGTTAATTTGCTAGGTTAGGTTTAGGTATAGGTAAGTTAGGTTGGTGTGAGTTACAATTGATTGGACTGAGTTCAGTTTGGTTTGGTTGGGTTGGGTTAGATTTAGTTGGGTTAGGTTTAATTGACTATCCAATGTAATTTAACCTAATAGATCTAACATAACTTAATCAGCTAACAACCAACCTAATTTATCTGAATTTAACTTAAATTAAAAACTCGATCATCCACCCTTAGGGTCTCCCCTTCCATCAAACTCACCCTCCCCATTCCACACACCTTCCCCTCTCCCTCCCTATCTTAACATCTCCCTCTCCTCCCCCCTCCCTCCAACCCTTTCCCGTTCCCTTACCCTCCCTGCCTCTCGCCTCCTCTTCCCTTCCCATCATATACCTCTCTACCCTCACTCCCCCTTCCACCCGCTTTTATTTCCCTCACAGCTTCCTCTCTTCACTTCCCCACTCCTCTCACCCCCTCTCTACTTCCCCACACGCCATCCCTCTACTCCCCTACTCTTTTCATCCCCTACTTTTTTTCGCCCCCTCCTGGAGGGTATTCCGGGGGTCAACGCCTCCGTGGCCCTTTTCCCCGACCTGATCAATCAGGTTGGGTTTCTGCTGGTCACACACAACCTGGCTGATCGGACACTGACTTTAGGTATTTGTCCAGCTCCCTCTTCGGACAGCCAGGGTTTATTGGTAATTTCCCCCTTGTACTCTACCTGGAGTCTTCTCTCCACTCTTCACCCCCTTTATTACTCCACTCTCTCTCCATATCCCTATTTTCTCACCTTCCTCTCCACTCCCCTTATGTCCTCACCCCTTTTCACCAACATTTCCCCCTCTCCCGTCCTCTTCACTCCCCTACTCTCCTCACCCCCCCATCCCAAAACTTCCCCACTCTCCTTATCCCCTCTCCACTTCCCCCGTCTCCTCACCTCTCCACTCCCCCTCCCTTGCCCCCCAGTTTATGGAGGGCCGCCCTTGGAAGAGCATGTTTTTGCAGTTGTCGGCAGTAACTGTTGAACGGCGTTACTCAAAGGCCCTCTGACTGCCAGGGGCCTTGGTGGATGCTCTTTGTTCTGTGTGTGTGTGTGTGTGTGTGTGTGTGTGTGTGTGTGTGTGTGTGTGTGTGTTGTGTGTGTGTGTGTGTGTGTGTGTGTGTGTGTTGTAGTTTCCCGCCTCCCTTCATGGACTGCAGTCGCACAACACAAGGAAGACTGCATTGCATACATATCTGTTGTAGTGCTTTGTTGGGTCTTGTTCTCACATTGTGTCCTGTTCCTCTTCCTTTTGTTGATGGGTCTCAAACCTGTTGGGTTCTCTTTTTCTTTTTTCTTAATCTGTGGCACTAGTGACATTTTATTTAACTTTTAATGTTTAATGTTGTATTTTGGTGTCAGTGAGGCCATGATTGTACCTTCACTCTTCCTTTTTCATTCATGTTAGTGCCTTCACTTTTTCATTCATATTAGTGTCTTCACTTTCTTCCTCATTTTATTAGTGTCTTCACTCTTCCTTCTTCACATTTACAAAAACAAGGTCAAAATATGTAGAGGAGCTTCATGAGAACTGACTATAATCCAGTTCTTTTAAAAGGAGACTTTCTAAGCTGTTATAGCTACTGCACCCGTAATGAAATTCTTGACGATATCTTCATCTTTCGAAAGTCTACCAGTTGAGGCTAACAAGACCTTCCTTCCTGCCTCATCTGTACAACTCATCTTGGGATGGACGGTGACAAGAATACATAAAAAGAAATTTTTTCTCCATTTTGTAAAATACTATATGGACAGGGTACTGAACACTGCTAATGCAGCTGAACCTGGCATCATTGGGAAAAGGGTAAATGTCAGGAGACGTGCCCACGGGCGTATAAGATACTCGCGGGCTTTAACAGAGTGGACAAGGCGTGACTGGTTCGACGTGTGAGGGAGCAGAACAAGAGGGCACAGATAGAAGTTGAACACAGAGACGATAGGAAGCACCTTACGTGTAAGTCTTTTGAAGAGTGAGATTTGAGGGGGAAGGGTGGATTTGAAGTAGAGTTGAGGGTTGGAGGATGGAAATCGTTAGTGTTAGCGGTATTTTGTGTACGTTAAATAAAATTATTTTTATTGATTATGGTGGGAATCATAAATTTTCTAGAGTGAAAAATAAATTAATCGAGTATTAAAATATCACGGATTATGGAGCCCACCTTAAAATACCCAGGTAAGCTTTTGTCTGCGACCACCACCACCACCAACTACCAACAACCACCACCACCCACTACCAACAACCACCACTCTGGTGGTGATGGTGTGTGGACACTCTTGAGCCTTGTCTTGAGGCTGACCAGTTTTTTTTCCCTTATTTTGTGCCGCCTGGCGGCTAGTTTATTTGTGCACTCTGGGTTTACGGTGTGAGTGGTAGCGCAAAAGAAGAGACAGAGGTCACGATGATCTTTATCAGACCCTGGGCTTAGTTCCATCTTGTAACAATATTAGACAAAATTTATATAAACAGTTTCTTCACGTAGCCAGTGTAATATGTTTTATCAAATACAAAGAAAATCCTAGCATCTTATTCCAGTAAAACGCCCTTGATCATTTAAAGGCTACAGTTTCATCAAGGAAAAGTTCAGACATCTAACAGGCGCAAAATGTAGATAAAATCTCAAGATTTCAGATATCTTATAATTAACATTGAAGTATTTGCCGGTACTTGTAGGGTTTGCATGGGAGTGTCTCCGAAAGGTTATATGCTTGGACACTAAGATACATTGCTCGTGTATGGTCCATCTTGTCCACACACTTTACATTTCATGTCTTAACATCTACCCATAAACTGTACAATAAGTGGTAGTCTAGCAGCAACAACATCTTTACTCTTCTGATCTTGTTACTTTCTCCATACGATTTTATTACTTGGCACATTGTATTATGTGGGCAGTCTAGCTGCCAGTACTCTTTCATTTCTTAAACTAATTTCCTAGTTTTAAGAATGTTTTTTAAACTTCTTATTGAGAGTCGACAATTATGCTCAACATTCTCTATGCATTCTCCCTTCCAACTGCAAATTCCCGCGGTGGGCATGCCCTTCCATTTTGCTGTTGTTTTGGCATGAATTTTGGGAGCCGTAAAGGAAATTGGAAGCTACAGTGTGAAAAGAAATGATGGAATGGAAGAAAGGGATTAAAGATGGAGGAAAAAGAGTTGGAGGGTTGAAGAAAGGCTAGGAGGATGAAGTAAGAGGAACAACACCGTCCTTTATACTGGTGCAGCTCAGGATGCTGTGGGGACAGGTGGAGACAAGAAAGGGTGAGGGGAAGGGAGGGGGGAGTGATTGATGGGAAAAAAGTGTCAAAAGATGTATTTGTTGGCCCGAATTGATTGCAGCCGTTTGGGCATTTAAGGGGTGACGTTTATAGTAGTAGATCG
>NC_069424.1:11664009-11830907 GCF_026875155.1 Cherax quadricarinatus
AATTTTTTTCGGAGAATTGGGTGGTTTGCGAGTGGAAGGAAACAGCCGGTCAAAGTAATTTTCAAAGTAGAATCAGCTCGAACAAGGATCCTGCAGGAGAAAGCACAACTGAGACAATCCAGAGTACTGGAGAGTGTACCTCAATTGCGACAGAACACAAGAAGAAAGGATAATACTGAGAGAGAGGGTGCAAAGACGAAAGGAGGAGCGAGATGTATTGATGAAGATGAGCTGAACCCAGACTCAGGTGGAAGGGCAAACACACCTTACAGAAACACCCACAGAAGGACTCCAACCACGACAACCCCAAAGCAATTGACCAATCTAAACCAAAACCCACACACTGTTCCCTCTGCACCCACCCCCCACATCACAAACCCCACCCCTACAGCAGCCCCCTATGGGCACTCTGCCCCTACTCCCCATCACAAACCCCACCCAAACTGTGACAACCCCAATGCAATTGAACAATCTAAGCCAAAACCCACACACTGTTCCCTCTCCCCCCACCCCCCACATCACAAACCCCACCCCTACAGCAGCTCCCCATGGGAACTCTGCCCTCACCCCCCATCACAAGCCCCACCCACACTGCAAACCCACACAGGCCCCCTCCAGGAGTCCAACTCCCCCACCAACAATATTTTCCCAGGACCACAATGACAGATAAGAAGTTGAAGGTGTGGTACACGAACGCAGATGGATTAACAAATAAATACAAGGAGTGGCATGAAAGAATCAATGAGAAGTCCCCAGACATCATAACAGTCACGAAACTCACTGAGTCAATGACAGACGCAGTCTTCCCACTGGGATATCAGATCCTGAGGAAAGACAGAAGGAGCAGAGGGGAAGGAGGGGTTGCACTGCTCATAAAAAACCGATGGGGTTTTGAGGAAATGGAAGGCATGGGCGAGATTGGAGAAAGGGACTACATAGTAGCTACAATTCAGTCTGAGGAACATAAGGTAGTCATGGGGAACATAAGGTAGTCATTTCAGTGATGTATAACCCACCACAGAACTGCAGGAGGCCAAGAGAGGAATATGAAGAGAACAACAGAGCGATGGTGGACACTTTGTCTGAGGTGGCACGAAGAGTTCAATCATGCAGAGCAAAGTTACTGGTTATGGGTGATTTCAACCATAAGGAGATCGACTGGCAAAACCTGGAGCCTCACAGGGATCCTGACACATGGAGAGCCATGATAATGGATGTGATACTGGAAAACCTCGTGCATCAACATGTCAGGGACACTACCAGAGAGAGAGGGAAGGATGAACCAGCAAGACTGGACCTTGTGTTCACCCTGAGCAGTTCAGACATTGAGGACATCACATATGAGAGGCCCCTTGGAGCCAGCGATCATGTGGTTCTGAGTTTTGATTACATAGTAGAGCTGCAAGTGGAGAGGGTAACAGGAGTCGATTGGGAAAAGCCAAATTATAAAAGGGGGGACTACACAGGTATGAGGAACTTCCTGTGGGAGGTTCAGTGGGACAGAGAATTGGTAGGAAAGTCAGTAACGAAATGATGGAATATGTAACAACAAAATGCAAGGAGGCAGAGGAAAGGTTTGTTCCCAAGGGCAACAGAAACAATGGGAAGACCATAGTGAGTCCTTGGTTTACCCGAAGGTGTAGGGAGTCAAAAACTAAGTGCACTAGAGAATGGAAGAGGTACAGAAGGCAAAGGACCCAGGAAAATAAGGAGATCAGTCGAAGAGCCAGAAACGAATATGCACAGATAAAGAGGGAGGCCCAGCGAGATTACGAAAATGATATAGCATCAAAAGTCAAGTCAGACCCGAAACTGCTGTTTAGCCACATTAGGAGAAAGACGACAGTCAAAGACCAGGTGATCAGGCTGAGGAAAGAAGGTGGGGAACTTACAAGAAACAATCAAGAGGTATGCGAGGAGCTCAACACGAGATTTAAGGAATTATTCACAGTGGAGACAGGAAGGACTCTGGGAAAACAGGACAGAGGGGGACACCAACAGGGAATACACCAACAAGTGCTAGATGATATGCACACAACTGAGGAGGAGGTGAAGAAGCTGCTCAGTGATCTTGATACCTCAAAGGCAATGGGACCGGACAACATCTCGCCGTGGGCCCTCAGGGAAGGAGCAGATACACTGTGCGTGCCATTAACCACAATCTTCAACACATCCTTTGAAACTAGGCAACTACCTGAGGTATGGAAGACCGCAAATGTAGTTCCCATTTTTAAAAAACGAGACAGAAAAGAGGCACTAAATTACAGACCAGTGTCACTGACGTGTATAGTATGCAAAGTCATGGAGAAGATTATCAGGAGAGTGGTGGAGCACCTGGAACGGAACAAGATTATAAACGACAACCAGCACTGATTCATGGAAGGCAATTCCTGTGTCACAAACCTTCGGGAGTTTTACGACAAAGTTACAGAAGTAAGACACGAGAGAGAGGGGTGGGTTGATTGCATTTTTTTGGACGCAAAAAGGGCCAGTTCACACAAGAATATGCAGAAACAAGGGATCGGGCACGTATAAAAAGGGGCACTGCAATGGATCAGAGAAACCTGTTTGGGGAGGCAACAAGGTCAGGTACGGGAGAGGTATCACGGGGCCCTGTACGGCGGGGCCCCACAGGGGTCGGTCCTGGGCCCAGGCTTTTTTTTTTGGAAATTGAATACATGAGGGAAGGGATGACTAGAAGTGCCCCGTTGCAGATGATGTAGTTAAGGGACGAAATTAAATCAATGGGGATCGCAGGACTTAAAAGAGCCCCTGGATGGGCTGGACACCTGGTCCAGCAACTGGTTTTCTCAAATTTCACCTCCCAAAATGCAAAGTCAGAAGATGGGAAAAGGGGGAAAGATGACCGCAGAAAGGTATGGGCCAGAGGGCCCAAAGCCCAAAACCTGCTCAAGGAGAAAATTTGGGGTGCCCATAACACCGAGCACGTCCCCGGAAGCAACATAAAACCAGATAACTGCTCAGAACGGGCGCCGGGAAACCTGAAAATAGCTTTCCAAACCCTTAGTAAGGAATCGTTCAAAAAACCGTACCGTGTCGGGGCCCATACTGGGAAGCACACCATTTTGGAACCCAAAAAGGTCAAGACGTCAAAAAATTAAGAAAGTGAAAAGGGTTTGCCACGGGGGGCTATTCCGGAGCGGGGGGTATGCCCTACGAAGAAGGTTTGGGGGAAATCGGACTGACGACACTGGGGGACAGGAGGGGCAGGGGGGGCTTGATAACGACATACAAAATCCCGCGGGAATAGATAAAAGGGGGACGAGACGGAGTTCCAGAAGGAACACAAAACAGGGTACAATTGGAACGAAGACTCACACGATCAGAGAGATGTTTTGGAAGTATTTCTTCGTCTGAGTCTCGGAAGTGGAATAGCCTAGAAGTGAAGTATGGAGGCAGGATCCATACACCTTTAAGACGAGGGTTTACAAAGCTCAGGAAGCAGCCCAAAAAAGACCAGTAGGACACTGAAAGGCGGGGGAAAGGAGCTGAGTTCGACCCCTGAACAACAATTAGGGAACACGGTTTTTCTAAGTGTTTGAGAGTAATCTCACAAAGGGATAAACAGATATATATATATATATATATATAATTTAAAATATAAATTATATATATATATATAAATTATATATATAATATATAAAATTGGTTGTGTTATATGTTATATATGTATGTAGGTAGTAGGGGTAACAGCAACCACCCACGGGAAATACTACCGTCCTGAGATGACTGTGAAAAGAAAAACCTTAAGTTTTGCATGATGGTAGATTGCTGGAGTCTTTTTTTGTTCATAAAAAACCTAGATAAAGGGTATTTGCCTCCAACTTAACTTTGGTCACACTTACAACATGCACAGCATTAAATAATAACATACATCTATTTTTTTTCTCCTTTTTCTACAACCTTTTTTTCTTCTTTATTTTTTTCTATTGTCCAGGGGAAAATGGAAAAGAATCTTTCCTCCGTAAGCCATGCGTGTCGTATGAGGACTAAAAAGCCGGGAGCAAGGGGTAGTAACCCCCTTCTTTCCTGTAAAATTTCTAAAAAAGAGAAAAGAAAAACTTTTAAAATGGGATGCCTTGAATGGATGATGTATGAGAAAAAAGAAACAGATGATTCTGAGTTTTGAATGAAAAGATTGGATTCCTGGGCCCCAAGCGAAAAAAAAAGCTGAAGGGGGGAGGGGAGTTTCGGTGGGGGGGAAAAAATGGGATTTAAATCTGGATATCTGAGAGGTTAGAGTAAGGAAGGGTAGCAGTTGTTGAAAGATCGTTATGGAAGGAAAAAGAAATATAATGTTAAATGCAAGAATTTGTCGATTAAAATAAAGGGGGTTTGGGGCGGAAGTGGGTCAAATAATTAGCCCTGGGGAAGAGGGAATGCAGAGGAGGGGAGAGGATTTGGGAATGTTAAGTGAATGTATAGGAGCCCTTTGAACCAAGTGAGAGAGTAATTGTGGTAGGGGACCTGAATGCTAAAGTAGGAGAAACTTTTAGAGAGGGTGTGGTAGGTAAGTTTGGGGTGCCAGGTGTAAATGATAATGGGAGCCCTTTGATTGAACTTTGTATAGAAAGGGGTTTAGTTATAGGTAATACATATTTTAAGAAAAAGAGGATAAATAAGTATACAAGATATGATGTAGGGCGAAATGACAGTAGTTTGTTGGATTATGTATTGGTAGATAAAAGACTGTTGAGTAGACTTCAGGATGTACATGTTTATAGAGGGGCCACAGATATATCAGATCACTTTCTAGTTGTAGCTACACTGAGAGTAAAAGGTAGATGGGATACAAGGAGAATAGAAGCATCAGGGAAGAGAGAGGTGAAAGTTTATAAACTAAAAGAGGAGGCAGTTAGGGAAAGATATAAACAGCTATTGGAGGATAGATGGGCTAATGAGAGCATAGGCAATGGGGTCGAAGAGGTATGGGGTAGGTTTAAAAATGTAGTGTTAGAGTGTTCAGCAGAAGTTTGTGGTTACAGGAAAGTGGGTGCGGGAGGGAAGAGGAGCGATTGGTGGAATGATGTAAAGAGAGTAGTAAGGGAGAAAAAGTTAGCATATGAGAAGTTTTTACAAAGTAGAAGTGATGCAAGGAGGGAAGAGTATATGGAGAAAAAGAGAGAGGTTAAGAGAGTGGTGAAGCAATGTAAAAAGAGAGCAAATGAGAGAGTGGGTGAGATGTTATCAACAAATTTTGTTGAAAATAAGAAAAAATTTTGGAATGAGATTAACAAGTTAAGGAAGCCTAGAGAACAAATGGATTTGTCAGTTAAAAATAGGAGAGGAGAGTTATTAAATGGAGAGTTAGAGGTATTGGGAAGATGGAGGGAATATTTTGAGGAATTGTTAAATGTTGGTGAAGATAGGGAAGCTGTGATTTCGTGTATAGGGCAAGGAGGAATAACATTTTGTAGGAGTGAGGAAGAGCCAGTTGTGAGTGTGGGGGAAGTTCGTGAGGCAGTAGGTAAAATGAAAGGGGGTAAGGCAGCCGGGATGATGGGATAAAGATAGAAATGTTAAAAGCAGGTGGGGATATAGTTTTGGAGTGGTTGGTGCAATTATTTAATAAATGTATGAAAGAGGGTAAGGTACCTAGGGATTGGCAGAGAGCATGCATAGTTTCCTTTGTATAAAGGCAAAGGGGACAAAAGAGAGTGCAAAAATTATAGGGGGATAAGTCTGTTGAGTATACCTGGTAAAGTGTATGGTAGAGTTATTATTGAAAGAATTAAAAGTAAGACTGAGAATAGGATAGCAGATGAACAAGGAGGTTTTAGGAAAGGTAGGGGGTGTGTGGACCAGGTGTTTACAGTGAAACATATAAGTGAACAGTATTTAGATAAGGCTAAAGAGGTCTTTGTGGCATTTATGGATTTGGAAAAGGCGTATGACAGGGTGGATAGGGGGGCAATGTGGAAGAGGGAAATTATTTCCCAGTAAAAGTAGGCCTTAGACAAGGATGTGTGATGTCACCGTGGTTGTTTAATATATTTATAGATGGGGTTGTAAGAGAAGTAAATGCGAGGGTTTTGACAAGAGGCGTGGAGTTAAAAGATAAAGAATCATCAGCTCTTTGCTGATGACACTGTGCTCTTGGGAGATTCTGAAGAGAAGTTGCAGAGATTGGTGGATGAATTTGGTAGGGTGTGCAAAAGAAGAAAATTAAAAGTGAATACAGGAAAGAGTAAGGTTATGAGGATAACAAAAATATTAGGTGATGAAAGATTGGATATCAGATTGGAGGGAAAGAGTATGGAGGAGGTGAATGTATTCAGATATTTGGGAGTGGACGTGTCAGCGGATGGGTCTATGAAGGATGAGGTGAATCATAGAATTGATGAGGGGAAAAGGGTGAGTGGTGCACTTAGGATTCTGTGGAGACAAAGAACTTTGTCCTTGGAGGCAAAGAGGGGAAATTTGTATGAGAGTATAGTTTTACCAACACTCTTATATGGGTGTGAAGCATGGGTGATGAATGTTGCAGCGAGGAGAAGGCTGGAGGCAGTGGAGATGTCATGTTTGAGGGCAATGTGTGGTGTGAATATAATGCAGAGAATTCGTAGTTTGGAAGTTAGGAGGAGGTGCGGGATTACCAAAACTGTTGTCCAGAGGGCTGAGGAAGGGTTGTTGAGGTGGTTCGGACATGTAGAGAGAATGGAGCGAAACAGAATGACTTCAAGAGTGTATTAGTCTGTAGTGGAAGGAAGGCGGGGTAAGGGTCGGCCTAGGAAAGGTTGGAGGGAGGGGGTAAAGGAGGTTTTGTGTGCGAGGGGCTTTGATTTCCAGCAGGCGTGCGTGAGCGTGTTTGATAGGAGTGAATGGAGACGAATGGTTTTTAATACTTGACGTGCTGTTGGAGTGTGAGCAAAGTAACATTTATGAAGGGGTTCAGGGAAACCGGCAGGGCGGACTTGAGTCCTGGAGATGGGAAGTACAGTGCCTGCACTCTGAAGGAGGGGTGTTAATGTTGCAGTTTAAAAACTGTAGTGTAAAGCACCCTTCTGGCAAGACAGTGATGGAGTGAATGATGGTGAAAGTTTTTCTTTTTCGGGCCACCCTGCCTTGGTGGGAATCGGCCAGTGTGATAATAAAAAAATAAAAAATAAAAATATATATGTGTGTGTGTGTGTGTGTGTTAGTTACCATATTGTCCTAGGCACATGTCGATTAGACACTAGGCCTGTTGTATATGCGTGCGTGCATGCGTGTGTGTGTGTGTGTGTGTGTGTACTCACCTAGTTACTCACCTAGTTGAGGTTGCAGGGGTCGAGTCCTAGCTCCTGGCCCCGCCTCTTCACTGATCGCTACTAGGTCACTCTCCCTGAACCCTGAGCTTTATGTAGACAGCCTGTACTGTCAGAGCACACAGCCTAGCCGTCTGCTCTGACTAGTTCATATTTCGCGGCATTCAGTGCTGCCCTCTGTAGGCTTACCTAGGTCAGTGGGAGGCACAGCCCACCCTCTCTCACTCCTTGGCCGACCGACTTGACAGACACAAGTGCTCCCCCCTCCACGGACTGGCTTGCGGTCACTCCCTCACACTGCCCATTGTGTACTCACTCCTACCCAATTAAAGCCAAACTAGTCCACGGCCGTATCATTGCTACCTACGCTACCTTCATCGGCACTAAACCGCTGTTCAGCAGTAAGAACAGAAATAACATTTATCATACCTCTGCTTAAAGCTATGTATGGATCCTGCCTCCACTACATCGCTTCCCAAACTATTCCTCTTACTGACTACTCTGTGGCTGAAGAAATACTTCCTAACATCCCTGTGATTCATCTGTGTCTTCAACTTCCAACTGTGTCCCCTTGTTACTGTGTCCAAATCTCTGGAACATCCTGACTTTGTCCACCTTGTCAATTCCTCTCAGTATTTTGTATGTCGTTATCATGTCCCCCCTATCTCTCCTGTCCTCCAGTGTCGTCAGGTTGATTTCCCTTAACCTCTCCTCGTAGGACATACCTCTTAGCTCTGGGACTAGTCTTGTTGCAAACCTTTGCACTTTCTCTAGTTTCTTTACGTGCTTGGCTAGGTGTGGGTTCCAAACTGGTGCCGCATACTCCAATATGGGCCTAACGTACACGGTGTACAGGGTCCTGAACGATTCCTTATTAAGATGTCAGAATGCTGTTCTGAGGTTTGCTAGGCGCCCATATGCTGCAGCAGTTATTTGGTTGATGTGCACTTCAGATGTGTGTACTCACCTAATTGTACTCACCTAATTGTGGTTGCAGGGGTCGAGACTCAGCTCCTGGCCCCGCCTCTTCACTGATTGCTACTGGGTCCTCTCTCTGCTTCCTGAGCTTTGTCATACCTCTTCTTAAAACTATGTATGGTTCCTGCCTCCACTACTTCACTTGCTAGGCTATTCCACTTGCTGACAACTCTATGACTGAAGAAATACTTCCTAACGTCCCTGTGACTCGTCTGAGTCTTCAGCTTCCAGTTGTGACCCCTTGTCCCTGTGTCCCCTCTCTGGAACATCCTATCTCTGTCCATCTTGTCTATTCTCCACAGTATCTTGTATGTCGTTATCATGTCTCCCCTGACCCTTCTGTCCTCCAGTGTCGTCAGTCCGATTTCCCTTAACCTTTCCTCGTACGACATTCCCTTGAGCTCTGGGACTAGCCTTGTTGCAAACCTTTGTACTTTCTCTAACTTCCTGACGTGCTTGACCAGGTGTGGGTTCCAGACTGGTGCTGCATACTCCAGTATGGGCCTAACATACACAGTGTACAGTGTCTTGAACGATTCCTTATTAAGGTATCGGAACGCTATTCTCAGGTTTGCCAGGCGCCCGTATGCTGCAGCGGTTATTTGGTTGATGTGTGCCTCCGGTGATGTGCTCGGTGTTATGGTCACCCCAAGGTCTTTCTCCCTGAGTGAGGTCTGTAGTCTTTGTCCACCTAGCCTATACTCTGTCTGCGGTCTTCTTTGCCCCTCCCCAGTCTTCATGACTTTGCATTTGGCTGGATTGAATTCGAGAAGCCAGTTACTGGACCACATGTCCAGCCTGTCCAGGTCTCTTTGCAGTCCTGTGTGTGTGTGTGTGTGTGTGTGTGTGTGTGTGTGTGTGTGTGTGTGTGTGTGTGTGTGTGTGTGTGTGTGTGTGTGTGTGTGTGTGTACTCACCTACATGTACTCACCTATATGTAGTTGCAGGGGTCGAGTCATAGCTCCTAGCCCCGCCTCTTCACTGGTCGATACTAATTCACTCTCTCCCTGCTCCATGATATTTGTCATACCTCTTCTTAAAGCTATTTATGGAACTTGCTTCCACTACTTCACTCTCCAGATTATTCCAGTTCCTGACAACTCTAAGACTAAAGAAATACTTCCTAACATCCCTATGACTCATCTGGGTTTTCAGTTTCCAATTGTGTCCCCGTGTTTCTGTATCCCATCTCTGAAACATTCGATCCTTGTCCACGTTGTCAATGCCTCTTAGTATTTTATACGTTGTTATCATGTCTCCTCTATCCCTCGTATCCTCTAGTGTCATCACGTTGAGTTCCCTTAACCTCTCCTCATAAGACATACCCCTCAGTTCCGGGACTAATCGTGTTGTAAATTTTTGCACTTTCTCCAATTTCTTGACGTGTTTGACTAAGTGAGGGTTCCGTACTGGTGCTGCATTTTCCAGTATAGGCCTTACGTACACTGTGTACAATGTCGTGAATGACTCCTTACTCAGATGTCTAAACGCCAATCTCAGGTTTGCCAATCTCCCATATGCTGCAGCAGTTATTTGATTGATGTGTGCCTCAGGGGACATGTTCGTTATAAAGCTTACCCAAGATCCTTTTCTTTAACTGACGTTTGCAGTTGTTGGTTTCCTAACCTGTACTCTGTCTGCGGTCTTCTGTGTCCTTCCCCAATCTTCATGACCTTACACTTACTGGGGTTAAATTCCAGGAGCCATTTGTCGGACCATACTTGTAGTTTGTCCAGATCCCCTTGTAATCTTAACTGATCCTCTCCCTCTTGTATTCTCCTCATCAGTTTCACATCATCAGCGAACAGTGACACTTCTTAATCTATTCCTTCCACCATGTCATTCACGTATACAAGAAACAGCACCGGGCCTAGGACTGAACCTTGTTGAACCCCTCTCGACACATTCGCCCACTCCGGCACTTCAGCACGTACCAACACACGTTGTTTCCTTCCTGTCAGGTATTCCCTGATCCATTGCAGTACTTTCCCCTTTATTCCTGCCTGCTCCTCTAATTTTTGCACCAGTCTCTTGTGTAGTACTGTGTCAAAAGCCTTCTTGCAATCTAAAAAGATGCAATCTACCCATCCCTATCTCTCCTGTCTTACTTTTGTTACCTTATCGTAGAACTCAAGTAAATTTGTGACACTGGATTTCCCATCTCTGAAGCCGTGCTGACTATCATGTATGAGCCCAATCTTTTCAATGTGTTCCACTACTTTTCTCCTGATAATCTTTTCCATGACTTTACATACTATACAAGTCAGTGACACTGGTCTGTAGTTTAATGCTGCCTGTCTGTCCCCTTTCTTAAAAATTGGAACTACATGTGCTGTCTTCCACGCCTCAGGCAACTGCCCTGTTTCGATAGATTTACTGAAGATTGCTGCTAATGGCACACACACAGTTCCTCTGCTCCCTCTCTCAGTATCCATGGAGATATGTTATCTGGGCCCACCGCCTTTGAGGTATCGAGTTCGTCTAGCAGTTTCTTCACCTCTACCTTGGTTATGTGTATTGTGTCCAGCGCCTGCTGGTGCAACCTACCTCCACAGTTTGCTGGAAGCATTCCTGACTCTATTGTGAATACTTCTCTAAATCTTTTGTTTAGTTCAACACATACTTCTTGGTCACTCTTCGTGAGCTCCCCCCCTTCTTTCCTCAGCCTGATTACCTGGTCCTTGACTGTTGTTTTTCTCCTAATGTGACTCTATAACAACTTTGGTTCAGATTTAGCTTTTGATGCTATGTCGTTCTCGTATTGCCTTTGGGCCTCTCTCCTTATCCTTGCATATTCGTTTCTGGTTCTTCTGCTCAGCTCCTTGTTTTCTTGAGTCCTTTGCCTTCTATACCTTTTCCATGCTCTAGCACACTTGGCTTTGGCCTCTTTACACCTCCAATTAAACCATGGGCTCACTCTGGTCTTACCATTTTTTTCTGTTGCCCTTTGGTATGAACCTTTCCTCTGCCTCCCTGGACTTAGTGGTTACTATTTCCATCATTCCATTTACTGTCTTTCCATCTAGTTCTCTTTCCCACTGCACTTCATGCAGGAAACTTCTCATTCCTGTGTAGTCCCCTTTCTTGAAATTTGGTTTCTCTCTTTGTTCTCGTGCTGCTGCATTCTTCACTGTTAACTCAACAAGATATTCAAAACTCAGGACATCATGATCACTAGCGCCAAGGGGTCTTTCGTGGGTGATAGCCCTTATGTCTGAACTATTCAAGGTGAATATGAGATCCAGCCTTTCTGCAACATCCTCTCCTCTCTCTCTGGTTGTATCCCTAACATGTTGATGCATGAAGTTCTCCAATACAGTCTCCAATATCTTAGCCCTCCATGTTTCTGGTCCCCCATGTGGCTCCAGGTTTTCCCAGTCAATCTCTTTATGATTGAAATCCCCCATTATAAGCAATTTTGTCCTACCCATATGAGCCCTCCTGGCCACTTCAGCTAGTGTATCCACCATTGCCCTATTGCACACATCATACTCTTCTCTTGTTCTCCTGCTGTTAAGTGGTGGGTTATACATCACTGCTATCATCGCCTTTGGACCACCAGTCTGAAGTGTTCCTACAATGAAGTCGTCTGTTTCCCTTCTTTCCATTCCTATCATCTCCTCAAAACTCCACTGGTTTTTTATGAGCAATGCTACTCTCCCCCTCCTCTGTTCTGTCTTTCCTCATAATCTGATATCCAAGTGGAAAAATTGCATCTGTTATCATCCCTGTAAGTTTTGTCTCTGTTAGTGCTATGATGTCAGGTGATGCATCAATGATGCGTTCTTGCCACTCTTCACTCTTATTTGTTATTCCATCTGCATTGGTGTACCATACCTTTAGCTTCCTTTCCATTACTGTATTTTGGGAGATGGAAGAGGAAGGTGCAGGCTGGGAGGGTGGGAGGCAGGGCACAATATTATGGGAGGCTGCTGTGATTGCGGAATTAGTGCTTAGGGGGGGGTGGCTATGGAGTGAGGTTCGTTTCTGTTTACTGTGTTTGGTTGATATGTGGCGACAGGGGTTGAGAGGTTTCTGTAAGCATTTGTGTTTGATGTTCCCCCAAAGGCTGAGTTTTCCTGTCTGTCGTTGCCTGTCCTGTCTCTCTTTCCTTCCACTGGTTCTGTTTTGCTCTCACTTTCAGTTGTTCCCTTTCCTTTCGTGTTCTGTCTCGACTGAGGAACACTTTTTGATAATCTGGAGAGTCCTTTAACAGTGGTTTCTGTTGTAGTATCCTGTTCCGTACCACATCTGTCTTGAATGTCAATCTGATTCGTCGATTTTTTTCCCTCGAATACCCCACAAATCTGTGACAATTTTCTTCCTGAGACATGTCCCTCTATCCTGTTATTGCAATGATGTTCTTAATCTCTGTTTTCTCCCAATGCTTTCTTTCATCATAGGTCTGCCCTTCAGCCTCCTGAAGCCCATGAATAATTATTGACCTCTCCCTCTCCTCTTCCCATTTCTTTTCCTTCTGTATCTCTGGATCTGATTTAAGCATCTCCTTTGCTGTTTCCCTAATCATCTCCCAGACACCATGATGGCCTGATATTACTGCTGCAAAAGACTGCTTAGATCCATCCCCTCCTTCAGTCCCCTCGCTGCCTGCTGATGTTCCCATTTCAGTCATCTTGCTCCTTTTGGACCTCATCTTTAAATCCTGCTTCAGTACATCCATTTCTTCCTCCAATCTCTGTATCTTTGCCTCAGCTACTACAGCTCGTGATTCCCACTTCTTGCTCTCTGCAGATATTTGCTCTAACATGTTATTGCAAAGCTCGTTTAACCTTTTCTCCCATTGTTGTTCCATTTTGTTCTTGAGCCATTCTACCCATTCTTCCTTTTCCGACCAGCCATCATCGGTTCCCTTGCCTTTACGTCCTCCCTTTTGAGAGCCCATTTTGTTTTTATCCTGTTGGGATGTTCTAGCTGCTTCAGCTTATCGTAAAAATGTGTGTGGTGGGGGGATTTTATAAAGCTAATGTGTTTTGTTAGGTTAGGTTAGGTTTGTGTGTGTGTGTGTGTGTGTGTGTGTGGTGTGTGGTGTGTGTGTGTGTGTGTACTCACCTAATTGTACTCACCTAATTGTACTCACCTAATTGTGGTTGCAGGGGTCGAGACTCAGCTCCTGGCCCCGCCTTCTTCACTGATCGCTACTGGATCCTCTCTCTCTCTGCTTCCTGACTTTGTCATACCTCTTCTTAAAACTATGTATGGTTCCTGCCTCCACTACTTCACTTGCTAGGCTATTCCACTTGCTGACAACTCTATGACTGAAGAAATACTTCCTAACGTCCCTGTGACTCGTCTGAGTCTTCAGCTTCCAGTTGTGACCCCTTGTCCCTGTGTCCGCTCTCTGGAACATCCTATCTCTGTCCCCCTTGTCTATTCCCGCAGTATCTTGTATGTCGTTATCATGTCTAGTTGAGGTTGCAGGGGTCGAGTCCGAGCTCCTGGCCCCGTCTCTTCATTGTGTGTGTGTGTGTGTGTGTGTGTGTGTACTCACCTAGTTGAGGTTGCGGGGGTCGAGTCCGAGCTCCTGTATGTGTGTTTGTGTGTGTGTGTGTGTGTGTGTGTGTGTGTGTGTGTGTGTGTTTTGTGTGTGTGTGTGTGTGTGTGTGTGTGTACTCACCTATTTGTGGTTGCAGGGGTCGAGTCTTAGCACACGCGTGTGCGTGTGTATGTGTGTTTGGTGTGTGTGTGTGTGTGTGTGTGTGTGTGTGGTGTGTGTGTGTGTGTGTGTGTGTGTGTGTGTGTGTGTGTGTGGGCGTGTGCGTGTGCATGTGCATGTGCATGTGCGTGTGTGTGTGTGTGTGTGCGTGTGTACTCATCTATTTGTAACCACCTATTTGCGGTTGCAGAGGTCGAGTCGTAGCTCCTGGCCCTGCCTCTTCACTGGTTGCTACTGGGTCCTCTCTCTTCCTGCTCCATGAGCTTTATCAAACCTCGTCTTAAAACTATGTATGGTTCCCGCCTCCACTACGTCACTTTCTAGGCTATTCCACGGCCTGACTACTCTATGACTGAAGAAATGCTTCCTAACATCCCTTTGACTCATCTGAGTCTTCAACTTCCAATTGTGACCTCTTGTTTCTGTGTCCCCTCCCTGGAACATCCTGTCTTTGTCCACCTTGTCTATTCCGCACAATATTTTATATGTCGTTATCATGTCTCCCCTGACCCTCCTGTCCTCCAGTGTCGTCAGGCCGATTTCCCTTAACCTTTCTTCATAGGACATTCCCCTTAGCTCTGGAACTAACCTTGTCGCAAACCTTTGCACTTTCTCTAATTTCTTGACGTGCTTGATCAAGTGCGGGTTCCAAACAGGTGCTGCATACACCAGTGTGGGCCTGACGTATACGGTGTCTTGACGATTCCTTACTAAGGTATCGGAAACGCTGTTCTCAGGTTTGCCAGGCACCCATATGCTGCAGCTGTTATCTGATTGATGTGTGCTTCCGGAGACATGCTCGGTGTTATACTCACCCCAAGATCTTTCTCCCTGAGCGAGGTTTGCAGTCTTTGTCCACCTAGAATATACTCCGTCTGCGGTCTTCTGTGCCCTTCCCGATCTTCATGACTTTGCATTTCGCGGGCGTTAAACTCGAGAAGCCAGTTGCTGGACCAGGTGTCCAGTCTGTCCAGGTCTCTTTGAAGTCCTGCCTGATCCTCATCTGATTTAATTCTCCTCATTAACTTCACATCATCTGCGAACAGGGACACTTCTGAGTCTAACCTTCCATCATGTCATTCACATATACCCAAAATAGCACTGGTCCTAGGACCGACCTCTGGGGGACCCGCTCGTCACAGGTACTCTCTGTGTGTGTACTCACCTAGTTAAGGTTGCAGGGGTCGATTCCAAGCTCCTGGTCCCACCCCTACATATATATATATATATATATATATATAATATATATATATATATATATATATATATATATATATATATATTATATATATATATATATATATATATTATATATATATATATTTTATTTTTTTTTTTTTATTATCACACCGGCCGATTCCCACCAAGGCAGGGTGGCCCGAAAAAGAAAAACTTTCACCATCATTCACTCCATCACTGTCTTGCCAGAAGGGTGCTTTACACTACAGTTTTTAAACTGCAACATTAACACCCCTCCTTCAGAATGCAGGCACTGTACTTCCCATCTCCAGGACTCAAGTCCGGCCTGCCGGTTTCCCTGAATCCCTTCATAAATGTTACTTTGCTCACACTCCAACAGCACGTCAAGTATTAAAAACCATTTGTCTCCATTCACTCCTATCAAACACGCTCACGCATGCCTGCTGGAAGTCCAAGCCCCTCGCACACAAAACCTCCTTTACCCCCTCCCTCCAACCCTTCCTAGGCCGACCCCTACCCGCCTTCCTTCCACTAAGACTGATACACTCTTGAAGTCATTCTGTTTCGCTCCATTCTCTCTACATGTCCGAACCACCTCAACAACCCTTCCTCAGCCCTCTGGACAAACAGTTTTTGGTAATCCCCCACCTCCTCCTAACTTCCAAACTACGAATTCTCTGCATTATATTCACACCACACATTGCCCCTCAGACATGACATCTCCACTGCCTCCAGCCTTCTCCTCGCTGCAACATTCATCACCCACGCTTCACACCCATATAAGAGCGTTGGTAAAACTATACTCTCATACATTCCCCTCTTTGCCTCCAAGGACAAAGTTTTTTTGTCTCCACAGACTCCTCAGTGCACCACTCACTCTTTTTTCCCTCATCAATTCTATGATTCACCTCATCTTTCATAGACCCATCCGCTGACACGTCCACTCCCAAATATCTGAATACGTTCACCTCCTCCATACTCTCTCCCTCCAATCTGATATTCAATCTTTCATCACCTAATCTTTTTGTTATCCTCTAACCTTATCTTTCCTGTTTTCCCCTTTTAAATTTTTTCTTTTGCACCCCCTCCCAAAAATTCATCCCCCAATCTCTGCAACTTTTTTTCAAATCTCCCAAAGCCGTGTCATCGGCAAAGGAAGCTGTGACAACTCCACTTTGTTTTGTGACTTTATTTTTAACTCCCCCCTTTGCCGGGGCCCTCGATTTATTCTCTTAAAACCCCCCATTATAAATATATTAAACAACCACGGTAATCACCATCCTTTTAAGGCCTACTTTTCTGGGAAAAAAATTTCCCCTTTTTCCCTAATACTCTAACTTGACCCTCACTATCCTCGTAAAAACCCTTCACGCTTTCGTAACCTACCCCCTACACCATCCTTGCAACACTGCCACATTGCCCCCCCTATCCACCCTGTCTACGCCTTTTCCAAATCCAAAATCCCCAAAAAAGACCTCTTTACCCTTATCTAAATACTGTCACTTATTTTTTTTCACTGTAAACACCTGGTCCCACACCCCCCTCCCTTTTCCTAAACCCTCCTTGTTCTTTGCTACCTATTCTCCGTCTTACCTTAATTCTTTCAATTATAACCTACCATACACTTTACCAGGTAATCAACAGACTTATCCCCTAAAATTTTTTTGCATCTTTTTATCCCCTTTCCCTTTTAAAAAAAAGGGAAACTATGCACTCCTGCCATCCCTAGGTACTTACCCTTTTCCATACTTTATTAAAAAAATTGCACCAACCACTCCCCAAAAATTTCCCCCCCTGTGTGTGTGTGTGGTGGGTGTGTAGTTTAGAGAGAGAGAGAGAATAGGAGAGAGAGAGAGGAGAGGGGAGAGAGAGAGAGAGAGTGGAGGAGAGAGAGAGGGGGGTACGGATAATTCTCCCACCAATATAAACATCACGTGGGCTGTAACGTCATCAGAGAATAGTCGGCGAGGTTTTTCCAGCTGATTGTTACTAGATCAACTGACGTTCGTGTGTCTGTGTGGTATGTACATATATATATATATTTATATATATATATATATATTTAATTTTTTATAATATATTTATAATATATATAATTTTAAAATATATTTTTATATATATATAATTATATAAAAATGTGTGGTGTGTGTGTGTGTGTGTGTGGTGGTGTGAAACCGTTAGATTAGTTATTAGTAACTGTGAGTGCGTCTGAGGACATAACAAACTCAACAAATAGGGAAATGACATCAGGGGTGACTCAGCCAGCTAGTTTGTTCTTTTTCATCCATCACACTACATAAAAACATGTACATCACACTACACAACAACATTGTATCCTACACTACTAACAACACTTTTACATCCACTTTCATAAAACACTTGTACCTCGCACTACATAACAACCTTGTATCTCACACTACACAACAACACTTTATCATCACACTTCTTTTCAACACTTGTTACCACTACATAACAACAATTGTTCTCACACTCATAAAACACTTTATCATCACACAAAAAACAACACTTGTATCATCACACTACATAAAATACTTGTACATCACCCCTCAAAAAACATTTTTCATCCACACATAAAACACTTTTCATACACTACATAACAACATTGTATCACACACTACATAACAAAATTGTATCATCACACTACAAATAACAAAAATTGTATCACACACTAATAACAAAACTTGTATATCACACTACATAAAAACACTTGTATCATTTCCCCTACATAACAACATTGTATCACACACTAACAACAACACTTTACATCACACTACATAACAAAACTTGTATATACACTACCAACAACCCTTGTATCATCACACTCTAACAACACTTTTATCATCACACTACATAACAACACTTGTATCATCACACTAATAACAACCTTGTTCAACACTACACAAAAACACCTTTTTTCATCACCTACATAACAAACTTGTATCACACACTACATAACAACACTTGTATCATCACACTACATAATAACACTTGTTTTATCACACTACATAACAAACTTGTACATCACACTACATAACAACACTTGTAAACATAACTCACAAAAACACTTGATATCACACTACATAAAAAAAACTTGATCACACACTACATAACAACACTTGTATACACACTACATAATAAAACTTGTTCATCACACTAATAACAACACTTGTTTATCAACTACATAACAACATTGTTCATCACACAACAAACAAACCTTGTATCATCACACTACTAAAAAACACTTGTATCATCACCTACAAAACAACACTTGTATATCACACTTCAGTGTGTAACCGTTACCAGTAACCAGGTACCCCTTGACTCAACGACCAACCGTCTCTGCCTGAGTCACTATCTGAAATTTATATTGGCTGACCCCAGCAGATCAAAGGCCCCCCCAATGGGGACTGTGGGGGGCCGTCAGTGTTACGAGGGAGCGAGTAGATAGGTACGGCTGGCAAGGGCTCTCCCACATAACTGCAATTATACGTAATAACAGCCTACGTGAGTATTTCTTTCCTAACCATTTCGAACTCCCACTGTAAAATGGTGGCAGGGTGTGGGGCATGGATTTTTTCGTTTTTTAAGGGTAATTTTAAGAAGTTAGAAGGCTGTTTTGGAGAGTGGCGGGAGGGGGCAAAGGTGAATCTCCAGCCAGCCGCCTACCCCCCCAACCTCCAGCCAGCCCCTTATACCCCCACTCAAACCTTCAGCCCGCAAGCCCGTTGCAGCCGTTTAAGCTTCCTGGGTTTGTTTTGTGTGCAATTGCTTTAATCTCCCTTGGGTTTTTTAAGGGGTTTTTTTTTTTTTGTTTTTTTTGTTCCTATTTGTAAATTTTTTTTAAATTTGGGCAACCCCTTTCCCGTTTTTTTGTGAAATTTTTTTTTTTTCCCCCCCTGCCCTTGTTTTGTTCCCCCTTTTCCTTTTAATTGCCCCTTTTCCCCCCCAATTTCCCCCCCCAACTTTTTTAAAAAAAAATTTTCTTTTTCCCCGCCCTTGTCCCAGTTTTTTTGTCCTTTTCTACCATTTCCCAAAAACCTTTTTTAGGGGGGACTTAACCCTTTTGTTTTTTAACTTTCACTTTCCTTTTTGTTTTAGTTTTAACCTTTTTAAAACAAAAATTTTCCCGGTCTTTAAATTTTTTGGTTTTTTTCCATCTTTGCGGGCTTTGGGCCTTTTTTTGGTTGTTTCCTTTTCCCCCTTGTCCCCAACTTTTCCCTGTAATCCTTGTCTATTTCCCCCGTATCTTGTATGTCGTTTCCATTCTCCCCTACCCTTCTGTCAGTTCCAGTATTTTTAATTTCCTCGAAACGGACATTTTGCTTCTAGCCTTTGCAACCTTTGTATTCTTTTCTTTTCTGACGTGTTGCAGGGGGGTGGTTGTGGTGCGCTTACTCCATAGGGCTACATAACTGTACAGGGTCTTTAACGTTCCTTATTAAGTGAACTATTCTCTTCCACGCCCGTATGCTGCGCGTTTAATTTGGTTGATTGTTGCCCTATTGTGGTTATGTCACCCAACCCCTAGTGATCTTACTGCAACCTCCTATACCTCTGTCGGTTTCTTTCCCATCCCCATCTTCAAACTGCATTTGGCGGAGAATTGAAACCCTTTAATTATCACTGTCCACCTGTCCCCGTTCTTTGCAGCCTGTGTTGAGTTTGTTGGGTTTTTGTTGTTGGTTTGGGTTTTTGTGTTTGTTTTTTTGTGGTACTACCTCATGTACTTTCCACTTATGTAGTTGCGGGGTCCGAGTCTAGCTCTTGCCCCGGGGCCTCTTCACGGTGTACTAATTTTTTCCCGTCAATAGTCCTACTCTTCAAAGCTAAGAACTGTTTCCCTACACCACTCTCCTTTATTCCAGTTTCTGACAATTTTTGACAAAGTAAACTTCCTAAATCCCTTGACTACTGGAGTTTTTTTTCCAATGTTCCCCGTGTTTCTGTATCCCATCTCTGAACATTCGTTTTCCAGTTTCAATGCTTTAGTTTTAACTTTATCTTTCTCCTTTTCCCTCGTATCTCTTTCATCAGTGATTCCAACCTCTCCTATAAACATATCAGTGACAATCGTGTTGTAATTTTTGCACTTCTGTCATTTCTTACGTTTGAAATGAGGGCGTACTGGTGCTGCTTTTCCCAGATGGGCCCAACGTACACTGTTACATTCCCGTATGATCCTTACTCAGATGCTAATGCCAATCTCAGTTTCCTTCCCTTGCTCACAGTTTTTGATTATTGTGCCCAGGGCTTTGTTATAGTTCCCAAGATCTTTTCAACTACGTTTGCATTTTTGGTTTCCAACCTGTCCCTTTTGCTGGTCGGCTACCCAATTTAGCCCTTTACACTTCTGGGAAATTCCTGGACCATTTGTTACGACCATACTTGTGTTTGTCCAAAATCCCCTTGTAATCTTCTGATACTCTCCCTCCTTTATTCTCCTCCCTGTTTACCTTCACAACATTGAACACTTTTCTTTTCCCTTCCACCATGTCACCGTTCATAAACCCGGCAGACTAAACTTTTAAATCTCGCCCCAATTGCCCTCGGACTCCCCGTCCAACTCCTTTGTTTCCTCCTCAGGTATTCCTCTGATCCTTTGCAGTTTTTCCCCTTTATTCCTGCCTGCTCCTCTAATTTTTGCACAGTCCTCTTGTTATACTTTGTCCACTAAGCCTTTTTTGAAATCTTGCAATCTAACCCCCATCCCTACTTTTTGTCTTACTTTTTTTTTCGTGACTCTAAATTTTGTTGAACTTTTCATCTCTGAAGCCGTCCTGACTTATGTATACCATCTTTTCATTGTTCACCTTTTTCCATATCTTTTCCTCTTTTCATACTATCAGTCGTGACACTTCTAGTTAATTCCTTTGTCCCCTTTTTTAAAAATTTGGCTCTGTGCTTTTACCTAGGCCTCCCTTTTCATGATTAACTGAAGATTTCCAATACACACACAGTTCCATCTGTCCCTTCTCGCCATGGGATTTTCTGGGCCCAGTTGAATAGTTCCCCTTATCCCTTTTCCCTTGGGTTAAGTGGTATTTTGTTCCAGCCCCTGCGGGGCAACCTACCCTCCACATTTGGTTTGACCTCCTGACTCTATTGTAAAATTCTCTAATCTTTTGTTTAGTTCAACTATATTTTGGTCCCTTCTGGCTCCCCCCCTTCTTTCCTCAGTGATATCCTTTTGATGTGTTTTTCTCCAATTTATCTATAACAACTTTTTCGTTTTTTGACCCTATGGTCCATTGCTTTGGCCCTCTCTCTTATCCCCTTGCATTGCCTTTCTGGCCCTCAGTCCTTTTTCCTTGGGTCCTTTTTCTAACTTTTCTCTGTTTGTACATTGGCTTGGCTTTTAACTAATTAACCTCACTGTTTTACATTTTTCGGCCTTTGATGACCACCCGTCCTGAAGGGGTTCCTACAATATTCCTTCTGTTTCCCTCTTTCCTTTCCCATCACTCCTCAAAATTTTCCACCTGGTTTTTTTGAAATGCTTCTCCCCTTTGTTCTGTCCTTTCCTTTTTCATAACCCCTGATTTTCCAATGGAAAATTGGCAATTTTTGTTATTCCCTATGCCCCTGAATATTAGGTATTGGATCGTTTGCAATATTTCGGTGTATCCAACATTTGATGCGTTTTTCCAAAACCCCTCCATCTTATATGTTTTTCCACCCATTGGTGTTTTCCCATCAACCTTTATGTTCCCCATTATGAATTTTGGGGTTAAAAATTGCCCCCTTGGAAGGGGGGGAAGGCAGGGCACAATATTTTTTTTTCTGCTGTATGGGATTATGCTTATGTTGGGGGGGGTGCCTAAATAAAGGTTCGTTTCCTTGTTTTTATCTTTTACGGGTTTTTTATTGGCAATTGTATTTCTTTCCCTTTTGTTTTTAAATTTGTTCCCCCAAAGGCATGTTTTCCTGTTTTTTTTCGTTGCTTGTTCCTGTCTCACTTTCTTCCACTGTTCTCTTTTTGTTATTTCAGTTGGTTCCCCTTTCCCTTTTCCCTTTCTTTTTTGATTGGAAAGGAACACTGGGATAGGGGGGCCTATTAAAGTGTGTTTCGGTTGTGTTAATTCGGGGTTCCGTACCACATTGTTTAAATTTGCAATTGATTTCGTAAGATTTTTTTTAAATTTCCCCCAAAGGTGATTTTCCTTCCTTGCCTGTCCTCTATCTTTATTAAATGGGTTTCTTAATTTCGTTTTTCCCCTTTCCTTATCTGGTCTGCCATTTAAACCTTTTGTAACGGGAAGTTTTTTAAACAGTTTTTGGTAGTACCTTCCCTACCCCGCCTTGATGCAACGGGGTCATTTTTTTCCCTCAAAAACCCAAAACCGTGCTTCCCTAGACCATGTCTCCCACCTGTTATTGAAGAATTTCTTAATCCCTGGGGTTTCCCCCAATGTTTTTTCACAATCTGCTTCACCCCCTTAAAGCCATAATTTTGACCTCTCCTCCCCTCCTCTTCCCCATTTCTTTTTTTTTCCTTCTGTATCCTGGATCTGATTTAAGCATCTCCTTTGCTGTTTCCCTAATCATCTCCCGGGACACCATGATGGCCTGATATTACTGCTGCAAAAAAACTGCTTAGATCCATCCCCTCCTTCAGTCCCCTCGCTGCCTGCTGTATGTTCCCATTTCAGTCATCTTGCTCCTTTTGGACCTCATTTTTTAAATCCTGCTTCAGTACATCCATTTCTTCCCCCAATCTCTGTATCTTTGCCTCAGCTACTACAGCTCGTGATTCCCACTTCTTGCTCTCTGCCAGATATTTGCTCTAACAGTTATTGCAAAGCTCTTTTTAACCTTTTCTCCCATTGTTGTTCCTTTTTGGGTTCTTGAGCCATTCTACCATTCTTCCTTTTTCCGACCAGCCATCATCGGTTCCCTTGCCTTTACGTCCTCCCTTTTTGAAGCCCATTTGTTTTTAAATTCCTGTTGGATTTCTAGCTGCTTCAGCTTATCGAAAAAATGTGTGTGGTGGGGGGGATTATAAGCTAATGTGTTTTGTTAGGTTAGGTTAGGTTTGTGTTGTGTGTGTGTGTGTGTGTGGGGTGTGTGTGTGTGTGTGGGGTTTGTACTCACCTAATTGTACCCCACCTAATTGTACTCACCTAATTGTGGTTGCAGGGGTCGAGACTCAGCTCCTGGCCCCGCCTTTCTTCACTGATCGCTACTGGATCCTCTCTCCTCTGCTTCCTGACTTTGTCATACCTCTTCTTAAAACTATGTAGGGTTCCTGCCTCCACTACTTCACTTGCTAGGCTATTCCACTTGCTGACAACTCTATGACTGAAGAAATACTTCCTAACGTCCCTTTTGACTCGTCTGAGTCTTCAGCTTCCAGTTGTTGACCCCTTGTCCCTGTGTCCGCTCTCTGGAACATCCTATCTCTGCCCACCTTGTCTATTCCCCGCAGTATCTTGTATGTCGTTATCATGTCTAGTTAGGTTGCGGGGTCGAGTCCGAGCTCCTGGCCCCGCCCTCTTCATTGTGTGTGTGTGTGTGTGTGTGTGTGTGTGTACTCACCTAGTTTGAGGTTTTGGGGGGGGTCGATTTCCGAGCTCCTGTATTTTGTGTTTGTGTGTGTGTGTGTGTGTGTGTGTGGTGTGTGTGTGTGTGTTGTTGTGTGTGTGTGTGTGTGTGGTACTCACCAAATTTGTGGTTGCAGGGGTCGAGTCTTAGCACACGCGTGTGCGTTTTGTATGTGTGTTTTTTGTGTGTGTGTGTGTGTGTTGTGTGTGTGTGTGTGTGTGTGTGTGTGTTGTGTGTGTTGTGTGGTTGTGTGGGCCGCGTGGCTTTGGGGCATGTGCATGGGGCTTTGTGCGTGTGTGTGTGTGTGTGTGCGTGTGTACTCATCTATTTGTAACCACCTATTTGCGGTTGCAGAGGTCGAGTCGTAGCCCCCCTGTCCCTGCCTCTTCACTGGTTGCTACTGGGTCCTCTCTCTTCCTCCCTCCATGAGCTTTATAAAACCCTCGTCTTAAAACTATGTATGGTTCCCGCCTCCACTACGTCACTTTCTAGGCTATTCCACGCCTGACTACTCTATGACTGAAGAAATGCTTCCTAAACTTTCCCTTTGACTCATCTGAGTCTTCAACTTCCAATTGTGACCTCTTGTTTCTGTGTCCCCTCCCGGGAACATCCTTTTTTTGTCCCCCTTGTCTATTCCGCACAATATTTTAAAATGTCGTTATCATGTCTCCCTGACCCCCCCTTCCTCCATTTGTCGTCAGGCCGATTTCCCTTAACCTTTCTCATAGGACATTCCCCTTAGCTCTGGAACTAACCTTGTCGCAAAACCTTTGCACTTTCTCTAAATTTCTTGACGTGCCTTGATCAAGTGCGGGTTCCAAACAGGTGCTGCATACCCAGTGTGGGCCTTGACGTATACGGTGTCTTGAACGATTCCTTACTAAGGTATCGGAAACGCTGTTCTCAGGTTTGCCGGGCCCACCCATATGCTGCAGCTGTTATCTGATTGATGTGTGCTTCCGGAGACATGCTCGGTGTTATACTCACCCCAAGATCTTTCTCCCCTGAGCGAGGTTTGCAGTCTTTGTCCCACCTAGAATATACTCCGTCTGCGGTCTTCTGTGCCCTTCCCCGATCTTCATGACTTTGCATTTCGCGGCGTTAAACTCGAGAAGCCAGTTGCTGGACCAGGTGTCCATCTGTCCGGGTCTCTTTGAAGTCTGCCTGATCCTCATCTGATTTAATTCTCCTCTTTAAACCCTTCACTCATCTGCGAACAGGGACACTTCTGAGTCAAACCCCTTCCATCAGGGTCATTCACATATACCCAAAATAGCACTGGTCCTAGGACCGACCTCTGGGGGACCCGCCCCCGACACAGGTACTCTCTGTGTGTGTACTCACCTAGTTTTAAAGGTTGCAGGGGTCGATTTCCAATCCTGGTCCCACCCCTACATAAAATATATTATATATATATAATATATATATATATATATATATATATATATATAAAATATATATATATATATATATATTTTTTTTTTTTTTTTTTATTTAAAAGGGATAAAAGAGAGGGGGAAAAAGAAAAAAAAAAATGGAGAAGGGGCAATACGGTTTAACTGAAAACCCTCCGACAGGCATGTACCCCCTCGGGGCGTGGGCGGGCCCGTCCTTTAAAGACTTTGCCCTCAAGGTAGTTTTGCCACAACCCCAAAGCCGCTGGGGAGAGTGAAAAATAATCCCAACCTTAGGCGATACCCCCTTCCTTCCAAACTGTACACCTGGCTTTTTTTCGTTTTTTCATGGAAACTCAAATTAGGTTTTGGAAACAGTTTTTAAACCGACCCCTTACTTTAATTCTTCTTATTATTCCCTAATTATTATATATATAAATATAAATAAAAAATCTAATAAAATTTTAAATTATAATATATAATTTATATTATATTTATTGATTTATGTGTGTGTGTGTTTTTAAGTGTGTGGGGGTGTGTGTGTGTGTGATTTTTATTTTTAATGTTGAGTCGTTTTTTTTTTTGGACATACACTCCTTGTTAAGTGGGGAAAAATTTCCCTTTTCACATACTCCTTAACTTTCCCACTACTGAAAACTTTCACGTCAGTAACCTACTCCTACAACAACACTTGAAAATCTCACTGCCCCTTTTACATAAGCTAACCTAAATCCACAAGATCTTACCTACTAAACTGCACTTTGTTTAGTAACACGTAAACCCCCCCCCAAAGCCTTTTCACTGCATCCTTTTCCGATTACAATAAACTCAAACAACACTTTACAGGTACACTCACAGACTTATCCCCAAATTTTCACCTTTATCACCGATACAAGGAAAGCTTGTCTGCAACCTATCCTACCCCAAATAATATCACAAACACTCAAATAACCCACTTTTTTTTTGGGGGGGGGGAAAAATTCGATAACTACTCCCACCAATATAACACACTTTAAGTCATCATCACTACATTTACAACACATTATTACTAATCAACTACACCGTTGGGATTCATCAAAAAAACTACATAAAACCAACTTGGTACTCAGTACTAAAAGCATACTTGTTATCATCACCCTACATAACAACACTTGTATCATCACACTACACAACAACCTGTTCATCACACTCAAACAACACTGTATCTCACACTACATAACAACACTTGTATCTCCACTACATAACAACACTTGTAATCCCCTCAACACTTTTCTCACATACATAACAAAACTTGTACCTACATACCTTGACATCAACTACATACCCACTTTATCATCCACTACTAACAAACCCTTTTACATACCTCAAAAAAACTTTATCACAACCATACAAACTTGATCATCACATACATCAAACTGTTCATACACTCAACACTTGTATCATCACACTTACATAACAATAACACCTACTTTAAAAAGTATCATCACACTAATCCAGTATCAATCACACTAACACATTGTTCATCCAACTCCACACTTGTTCATACATCCCAACAACACTTGTATCCCTAAAACAAACTTTCCAATACACAACAACCCTTTTATCATCACCACTACATAACAACAACTTTATACCATCACACTTTTATCACACTACATAAACCCTTGATCATCACACTTACATTTACACAACTACATCCTGTACTTAACCCATCAAAACTTGTATCATACTACAAAACACTTGTATATCAACAAATACATCTAACACTTGATTAACTCATCAACATGCTACACTACCAACAACACTTGTATCATCACACTACATAAAACTTTTCAACATACAAAACACTTGTATCATCACATACATAAAACACTTGTATCATCACACTTACATAAAACACTTGTATCATCACACTAATAACAACACTTGTATCATCACACTACACAACAACACTTGTATCATCACACACATAACAACACTTGTATCATCACACTACATAACAACACTTGATCATCACCCCTCTCAGTAGTAGTAAACCCCTTACCAGTACCAGTACCGTTGGACTCAAACGACCAACCGTCTCTGCCTGAGTCACATCTAATTCCCATATGTGCGACCTCACAGTATACAAGGGCCCCTCACATAGGGTACTGTGGGCGGCCAGCAGTTTTACCGAAGGAGCGATGAGTAGGTAAAGGCTGGCAAGGGCCTCTTCCACATAACTGCAATTATACGTAATAACAGCCTAAGTGAGTATTTCTTACCTATCCACGTACGAACTCCCACATGATAAATGGTGGCGCGGTGTGGAGCTGGATTTAGTTTTTAAGGGATTAAAAGTTAGAAGGCTGTTTGTGAGAGTGGGCAGGGTTCAAAGGTGAAAATCTCCGCCATCCCTCTCCCTCACAACCTCCAGCCAGCCGCTTATACCCTCACTCACAACCTTCAGCCTGCAAGCCTGTTGCAGCCGTTTTCAAGCTTCCTGCTTAGTTTGTGTGCTAATTGCTCAATCTCCGAGGGGTTGACCCGGATTTTGCAATTTAAGCCAGTCCCTTAGCCAGCTGTGGAAGTGAACGCCCCGTCAGCCTATATCCAAACCTTCTTCCTGTCATTTTAACTGCTCCTCGTGCTTTTGTGCATCGTTACACGTCTTCCCAGTCAGCCATCTCGTGGGGTTTAAAACCCGTCGCCAACCAGCTTTTAACCAGCCGAAGAGAGAAGTAAGCCCCGCAGTAAGAAGTAAGCCAAGTTCCTTGAGTATTGTCTTTTATCGCTTTGTGCTCCCCTGTTTTGGGTTTCTAAGAGTGGTTTTCACCATTCTGTGGCATAGAGTGGCTTAACCACCTTCGTGGTAGAGAGTGGGTCCGCGCCCGTGAGCGCCACAGGTCACACCCCCCACCCCCCCTCTACTACACCACCCACCCCCACCACTCTCTCCCCACTAGACACCTCATACTGTGGTTTTTTGCACCTTGTACGGTCCCAGTATGTTTTGGCTCACATAATTGGTCAAGAGATTGTAGCTGGCGCCAACGAAACCCAATTATGAGAGTTCCCCGGGAACGCCATTTCTTTCCGACAACAGTGTGAATGTAGAGGCGTCATCACCCACCACCGCCGTCACACTCCAGATTCATGATAATTTCTTGAACATTTTTCTTGCATTTAAAAACATTTGGTGGTGAGACATTTATAGTAAATTGCTTTTGACTCTAAACTGTGTTTTTTGTGAAACGCAGTATTCTTTGACTCATTTTTTTACAATATTTTTCAGTGTTTCATTTCTTATATTTTTTATTCTGTGTTTTTTTATGCTACTCGTCTGTAGTAAGTATTATTGTTAGTGTACCAGTCATCACTCTGTGTGAAGGTTCATTCTTTTTTTAGTTTCTTTCAGCGTTGTATTCTCCAGTAATTTTCATTTTTTCAGCAGTATATTCACCCAGTTACTAAATTATCTATTTATTTCTATGTGTGTCTTTTTTCGTATGCCAGCGTTCTATTCCTCTAATTTTTTCGCAACTGTGTACCATTATTTTAAACCAGAAATTTTTGTGTATCAGCATGCAAAATTTTTGTATCAGTCACAGCGGGATTTGTTGTAAGAATATATTTTAATATAGTGTGCTCCGCATGTAAGTGTTTATTTCCTGTTTTGTTCCTTTTTTTATTTTATTTTATTTTATAATTCTTGAACAATTACTCTTGATGCAATTTCAATTACTTTACGTAAAGTGTTTTCCTTCTCTGTTTGAGTAAATTGTTTGTTCTAATTTACAATTAAGTTAAAGTGTTCTATCGTTTTTTTTTTTCTTCATAATTTTATTCATTTTTTACCTGATTTCCCAGTGACACTTTAAATTTCTGCAGTGATTATTCTAAACTTATTTTGTTTCACTTGTTTAGCATGAATTATTCTTCTATTGATATTTTTATGAATATATTTTAATTTTTTCTATGCATTCTTAGAAAATACTTTAATTTTTCCAGTTAACCAATTTATAATTTTATTTATACTTTCATATTTATTTAAAAATTTTAAATTTTAATTTCTTTATTAGCAAGAGTAAAGACAGCTCATTTGCATTTAATTCAGTCTCAGTAATATTTTCTTTTATATTCAATGTAAATTTTTCTTGGTCAATATCCTTTAAATTGAGTTTTCCTTCCTCTTGAGTTACTTAGACATTAATTTTTTATTATTTCTGCAGAATTAGTTGTATATCTTTTTTTTTCAATTCTAGAATTTTATATCATTTTTATTGTTCATTATTTTTGCCTTATTTGTTCTCGTGCTTACTTTGCCATTATGCTCACATACCTCAAGTGATACTTTAGTGAATTTTCGACACTCAGACCTCTCAGGCTATTGCTGCTCCTGTCATCAGTCCTCACATTCCCTTACTGACTGAAAGACAATACCTAGCCTCGAGCAATGTGGGTTTGTTCTCACAGCTTGTATCTGAGATTTGTTAAAGTGCTGCGAAATGTGAAGTTCAGATTAAGTTCCTATAGATCCGTGAATTACTTTTTAACGTAGCCGAGCGGTTTAGGCACTAGTAATACTGTCCACTCCTTCTGGACTCCCGCCACAAAATCATGCACGCACGATAGTGCTCTACTATCCTTGCGAAAGGCGACTTGTTCAGTATTCGTTCCTTCCCAGGGACGCTTTTAGAAGAACTTTAAATTGCAACGAGTTATGCCATCTCTTGCGATGCCACAAGCCGTTGCAGAAAAAACGTTTCTGTGGCTAGTGTGCTCACTTGAGTGTTGTTGTTGTCCCTTGTGTTTCAGTTTGTGATCCCATCCTGTTTTACGTAATCAGTGCATTGTAAGAAGTTATTTCTCGAGTAACTTCCACGTTGTTAAAGTTTGTAAGTGTAGTTTCTTTATAGTTGATAACCTCGTGTCACTGTTTGCGACTCAGAATATCAGCATTGTTCACCGTGTTCATTTCTTTTCCTCCTGTTGCTTGCAGTTTGAGATAGTAGAAATTTGTTTCTCCCTTGCTCATATTTCGTGTTATACTTAATTTTTCAAAACCCGGGGGGGGTCATCCACTCCCACCGAGTTTTTGTTTCATTCCTCCAGTAAGAAAGAACCGATCCCTTGTGTTCTGGTGATTCGATTCCTGCTCCAGGAAGATCTTATTCTGACTGTGAAGCCACCAGCACCCAACAGTGACTTTTTCATGAACCAAGAATTACTGTATCGAACAGCCGAGTTGGGTACTCCTAGCAAAGAGTATACCATTTTGTAATTCCACAGTCACTAGTGAATGTAGCCTTACAGCTAGTTCACGATGTACCAGTGTTGCACACCCTTGTATGGATCGTTCAGTAAAACAAGCCAGATTGAATAAACTTTTGGCCTCGTATGGCAAAATGATATTTTTTGAGTATGTTAGGAAATGTAGTGTCTGCATGCAACAAAAAAGGCAATGCTAATGGTCCTAATCCAATCCAAGTGTTCCAACTACTAGCTAACCCCGGGAAAGAGTTGCGCTAGATTTGTTAACTAATTTCCAATGTTCCCTCCAAGGTAACAAACACTGTGTGTTTATGGTAGACCATTTCACCAGATATTGTGAGTTAGTTCCTATTGCAGGGTAAACTACCGAGACAGTAGCTAAAGCGTTTAAAGAAACGCATTATCTGCAGGCATACCACCCCTAAGTCCCTAGTAACAGATAATGGAGGTGAATTCTGTAATGAAATTTTTTGAAAATTTGTGTACCTTGTACAAGATCTCTAAATCCACCATTGTTCCTCATCAAACCTGCCAGCAATGGGTTAGCGGAACGAACCAATAAGAAAGTACTTGAGTCTTGAGAGCCACTATCAATCCCAACAGTGAAAAATTGGGATGAAGTTATACCTGATGTGCAGTGTGCTATAAATTCTGCTTACAATGTTTCTATAGGTGGACACTCCACATTATGCATTGTATGGTGTAGATAAACGTTTGCCTTATGAGTTGTTATAAATTTTAATCCGAAACCAAATTACAACCCTGATGATTTCATAGCAACTCGTACCAGCTTAGCTCAAAGTGTTTTTAGAAGAATCCGTAAACACTTTATAAAACAACAGCTGAATTCACAAGAGTCGCAAACACTCGATCAAATCCATCCAAAATCAAAGTAGGTTCGAGAGTTATGCTGATTAACTTTAATAAAACGTCTGCAATGCCAAAGCTTGATCAAAAGTTTGTTGGTCCTTATCGCGTAGTTGAACATATCACTGGTAATAAGTATAAGGTTAGAGAGATTAGTACTGGTCAGTATAAAGAATCGCATTTGGATCATATGAAGTTAGTATGTGATGATAATGATGTTCCAACCCAGACTAATGTGACAGACTCTGACAATCCTCCTGATCCTGTACTCCCTTCCTCTGATACTCAGTCAGACGATCAACCTGAATGTCGTTATTCCCTACGTACACGACAGGTATTGAGAAATCCTCAAGTATCATTTGTAACTTCCAATTCAGATTTGCCTCAAATACAGCATGAGTTAGCCAATGCTACAGAGTTTGATCCTCCCAGAGATGACACCCATTCTGCATATGCCAATCTTACCCTAGCAGAGTTGGGGTTAAATGTAAATAACCTGTATAGATGAATAATTACAGTATCAACTTATCAGTATTCAAGAATTTTTTTTTTGTGTTCGTGTTCTCTCCACATTCTGAGAGTTAACAGTCTAGATTTGCGTGCACCGAATCTGCCTTTCTGTTAAACACTCTTTCTTTGTATATATTCCTTCCTCAGAATCCGTAGATCACATGAATACAGATCGATCGATCAACATTTTTTTTTTTTTATCACTTGTAATCTCAACGTTGAGTTCGTTGTTCATTTGTTGAGTTTTAAGTTTGTACTATAGTATACCTTGTATTGCATTACAGTTTCAGTTTCGTAAGCTTTCATTTCCAATGTTCTACTTATGTATAAAATAATGTTTAATTGTTGTGTACTTTGACATTGTATAGAATCAGCCCAAGCCGTATACCTGCCATCTCTAGTTTGTATTAGTTGTATGTCGGGACGACATACGTTAGCGTCGCCGAGCTCTCAGTAGTAGTAACCAGTTACCAGTAACCAGGTACCGTTGACTCAACGACCAACCGTCTCTGCCTGAGTCACTATCTGAATTCATATTGTGCTGAACCTCAGCAGTATCAAAGGCCCCCTCACATAGGGTACTGTGGGCGGCCAGTCAGTGTTACGAGAGGAGCGAGTGAGATAGGTACGGCTGGCAAGGGCTCTCTCCACATAACTGCAATTATACGTAATAACAGCCTACGTGAGTATTTCTTACCTAATCCACGTATCGAATCCACATGTACACTAGATACACATCCCTACATAACAACACTTGTATCATCACACTACATAACAAACACTTGTATCATACACTACATAACAACACTTGTATCACACACTACATAACAACACTTGTATCATCACACTACATAACAACACTTGTATCATCACACTAAAACAATAACAACACTTGTATCATCACACTACACAACAAACTTGTATCATCACACTAAAATAACAACACTTGTATCATCACACTACATAACAACACTTGTATCATCACACTAAAATAACAACACTTGTATCATCACACTACATAACAAACACTTGTATCATCACACTACATAACAACACTTGTATCATCACACTACATAACAACACTTGTATCATCACTACACTACAAAACAACAATTGTATCATCACACTACATAACAACCAACTTGTATCATCACACTACTAAAACACTTGTATCATCACACTACATAACAACACTTGTATCATCACACTACATAACAACACTTGTATCATCACACTACATAACAACACTTGTATCATCACACTACACAACAATACTTGTATCATCACACTACATAACAACACTTGTATCCTCGCACTACACAACAATACGTTAATTCCCGAAGTTCAGCATACATTGACAGATATATACCTGCCTGTATATATGTATCGTCTCTGGGAGATATTCATTTTGTGTATATATAGTTTGTGAGAGATATACACCTGTCTATGTATATATTGTCTAGAAGATTTATACCTTGTGTATATACCGTATCTCAAAGATATACACCTTCCTGTTTACATACCGTATCTTGGAGATATACACCTTCCTGTGTGTGTTATATATATATATATATATATATATATAATATATATATATATATATATATATAATATATATATATATAATATATCACTTGCCGAAGTTCATCAGAGAGTGTATGTAAACTGGTGACTGTGTACGTATACCAGACCAAACTGGTACCTACCTACCTACCTACTTACTCAGGGTACCTGCCTACCAAAGGTGCCTACTTACCCAGGGTACCTACCTATCCAGGGTTTCTACCTACTCAGGGGGGTTATCAGTATTCATGGCATGGGGTAGTGTCGCCAGATTACAAGATAGCTTCCCACCTCTCTCAGCCCAAACCTCCCTTCACGATGGTGATGCTCGTAAACTACTCTTGATCCAAGGCACTTCATTTGGGTTACCTGCAGGTTACCTGTAGTTGCTTCCGGAGGTCACCGTGGTCGATCAGGCTGTTAGTGTCCCCAGCCTCCAGTCCAAGATATGCACCACAGCCTGACTGATTAGGAAGATATCTGAGGAATTTTTCGAGTTCCCCATTGAAGACAGCCAGGGGTCAGTTAATAAATCTTTCATTACATGAAGGAAAGTCGAAACGAAAACATGGCGGCTTGAGGACATGTAAACGAGGTTTCTCTGCCTGAAGGCCACATATATTCAAATTGCAGAGGACTCACAAATAGAAGAATTAGACTCCGAGACGAGGAACAATCCATCCCACATTCATTTAGCTTAAGACGATAATGAGAGCTTCACGGATAGCTCACAACATAAGAAAAACAGGTTGACATAAGCACATCTCAAACACCAATCTGGCAGCCGAGGTAGGCCAATAAACATTTCTTCTTTGAAAACTCTTCTCATCTACTTCCAAGAGGATCCTCTAACAAAACAATCCATATCTGATGACAGACGTGCTTTAAGATCCATATACTTTGCCAGTCCAAAGTTTTTAACACAACTGTACATAGTGTAAGACCTAATAAACTTAACTTACTCCTCGCTGTTGACAGTGATGGTCACTCTTTGCCACAAACTCTGACCGATGACAAATAAATTCAACATCATACATAAAGTTACCTGCACCGAGCCACTGAGTAACAGACTACACCTTGGTATAATAAAATATTTATATGACCTGGCTAAGGATGGACTACATAGCGAAGAAATTTATGACTAAAAGTAATGGAGACTCCTTGATATAAGAATAGTCTGGGTCACTTCTTTGGACACGCTCCCATGAAGGGTATGTTGACTGCAGAGTACAAACATACTTTCCACGCCCATCACATTGCACGAGGTCAGATAGGTGTGGCCAGCGTTCAGGACATTATACTCAGGACTGTACGGAAACCATTCTTAAATGTCCAAATTGTTCTAGTGAGCATGAGGTGAATGACAAATCATGTCCAGCACACTCATCACAAATTTACACACACATAACAATCAACGAAACTAGCAGGACATACAGAGATGCCTTAACACAGAACCAAGAGCACCTCTCTCTCTCTCCACATCAGCTCAGGTCCAATCTACTACTATCGCATCTTCACATAACCCTCGCCCAACCACCTTCAAACACATATCCTCACAGGTCCTTTAAAACATTCTCACATGTCCTTCAAAACATCCTTCTCAACAAAGATTTTGCATCTGCACTAGCAGTCGAAATAGGAAAAGTACTCCAAAAAAGTACAGGTACTACAATTACCACACATCACAATACAAAACTCTTCAAAGACAGACCCACCATATCAATCTTTCACCGGGACTGCATACACAGATCACAGCCGTGGTGGAAAATTAAGCTGTACCAGCACACCCTCGTGCTTACTTCCTCTCAGTGGTACATACATCTCTTTTATGGGAATATATAACCCAGGAGGGCCACTAAGTACAACTGAGCTATATTATTATCTAGACCAACCACAAGCTCCATTAATTACTATTAGTGATCTTAATACAAATCAACAACAGAGGAAAGACACTCAGAATACAGCAGATTCATTTTATAATAACATAACCACCTCACCATATATGCCACTCTCGCCCCCATACCTTCCCACATATTATAACATATTTTACGAAGCATTTCTTGACATATGCGCTGGGTCAGCTCACTTTTAACATGAAATCGCATACTGCACTGAAACTGACGGTGGAAGTGACCACAAATGATCATCATGAAATTTCCCATATTTAAGTCACCCTCGTGCCTATATTCACTTCCAAAATGGAACATCAAAAACTTCAACAGAGCCCAAGTGGACGTAGTATATCTTTAAGATTCATAATACAAATATGTACAGGCGTCACAAACACTGAGTTAATATTATCTAAAATCACGGCAGATTTAAACCATTCTGCCATATCAGGTCTCGATAAAACGATTAGCAAACATTCTAAAAAAAACACTAAAACCCTGGATGAACCCTGACTCTGCATGGGCAGTGTCACTAAAACATAGAGTTGTGCAACAACAACGATGATCACCATCATTACAAAATTGTATAAGCCTTCAACAGGCAACAACAAAGCAGGAATCATGGAGACGGTTCTGTACAAATCTCACACCCACAACTCCAACTGCATAAGTATGAGTAACATTTAGCAGCATAACAAGCTGTTCAACACTACCATCCTTCCCAATAACAATAAATGGGATGCTCTGCCAAACACCCGAGCAGCGAGCAGATCCCTAACTGGAGTCTACCTGGAGGGCATTCCGGGGATCAGCGCCCCCACGGCCCGGTCCACGACCAGGCCTCCCGGTGGATCAGGGCCTGATCAACCAGGCTGTTACTGCTTGCCGCACCTAGTCCAACGTACACTAACATTGTTCGCATCTTTCCTAAAGAAAAAACTTACTCTTACAGGAAATCGACTCAGCATGTTCACAGTCCATGGTAGGTATGGACAGCATATTCTCCTCCAATGAGTTTCACCTCTACCTTATCAACAGACGGCCTCGGGAAAGGCAGCTGGTAAAGATATTCCCTATGAATTCATCAAATACCTCCCATCATATTTACACCCGGTAATTCTCGATTTCTATAACCGATGATGGACACAAGGAAACACTCCAGTACAATGGAAGTCTGGCATTATTCTTAATTTTCTTAAGCCTGGTAAAGATCCATCATAACCTGCACCATACACATCTATTTCTTTATTGTCTTACCACTGTAAAATCACGAATAGACTGGGCTTCGGACCTAAGTGCTCAACCGAACTAAATACTATCATTAGAACATAAAATTAACTCATCTCTTCTTAAAAAAGAAGTTTGCACTGTCATATATGTCAACCTCAAAATCGCCTTTGACAGTATCCCAAACATCAATCTTCTCGCTGAACTCCCGCGTCAAGGAATAGGGGGTAGAATACTCAGTTACGATCCTATCTCACCAACTGAATACCCGAAGTCTTCATAGAAGACAGCTTCTCCCATGACATCCATATTAACACTGGGGTGCCGCAAGGATTAGTTCTAAGCTCAACACTGTTCACTCCTGACGCGAGCACATTCATGGCCCTGGATAGCTACAGAACTTATTACATTCTTCTCCCGTTTGGAATACCAGTCTCAAGAGCGATATATATATAAATGCATCCACAGAAAAATGTAGTTTTAAGCAAATAGCAATACTGCAGCCAGCCAGGAACTGACCCAGTGTACTCACTGGGTCCCTGATGTTTATAGCATAGTGGTGCGGTGGACAAACACGTCGGGAGGTTAGTCAGGTTCTCAGGAGTCTGGCTAAATGTTCCGGGTGATCGTAGTATTGTTATTTGCTGAATACAACTGTGGATACATTCATACATACATACATACACACACACACACACACACACACACACACAAACCCACACACACACACACACACACACACACACACACACACACCAGGCCAGGTGGTCAAAGACTGCAAACCTCACTCAAGGAGAAAGATCTTGGGGTGAGTATAACTCCGAGCATGTCTCCGGAAGCACACATCAACCAGATAACTGCTGCAGCATATGGGCGCCTGGCAAACCTGAGAACAGCGTTCCGATACCTTAGTAAGGAATCGTTCAAGACACTGTACACCGTATACGTCAGGCCCATACTGGTGTATGCAGCACCTGTTTGGAACCCGCACTTGATCAAGCACATCAAGAAATTAGAGAAAGTGCAAAGGTTTGCGACAAGGTTAGTTCCAGAGCTAAGGAGAATGTCCTATGAAGAAAGGTTAAGGGAAATTGGCCTGACGACACTGGAGGACAGGAGGGTCAGGGGAGACATGATAACGACATATAAAATACTGCGCGGAATAAACAAGGTGGACAAAGACAGGATGATCCAGGGAGGGGACACAGAAACAATTGGAAGTTGAAGACTCAGATGAGTCAAAGGGATGTTAGGAAGTATTTCTTCAGTCATAGAGCTGTCAGGCCGTGGAATAGCCTAGAAATTGACGTAGTGGAGGCAGGAACCATATATAGTTTTAAGACGAGGTTTGATAAAGCTCATGGAGCAAGAAGAGAGAGGACCCAGTAGCAACCAGTGAAGAGGCGGGACCAGGAGCTAGGACTCGACCCCTGCAACCACAAATAGGTGAGTACAAGAGGTGAGTACACACACACACACACACACACACACACACACACATAATATATATATATATATATATATATATATATATATATATTAATATATATATATTATATATATATATATTATAAATATAATACATATGTTTCGTGCCGAATAGGTAAAGCGTGCGATTGTGGCTTAAATGGTTGCTCTTCTTGCCGAATAAGGCAAGCGGAAATTTGTGTATGCAATAATTTCGCAAAAATCATTCTGAACCTAACGAAAAAAAATGTATTTCATTGTGTTTGTTTATTATTATTATTATTATTATTATTATTATCTAAAATACATATAGCTGGATTAGGCTAAATTAAAGTGCGCTTGTTATAATAACGTTTGGTAAATTTTCTAAGGTTCTTTTGGTATAAAATTATTAATTTTTACATTCACACAAATGAAAAAAATATATCTTTAAACACATAATAGAAAATTTTAGAAAGGACTTAATTATAAATGAATTTTGCTCATTGAATATTGTACGTATATGTTATAACATATAATGTGTATTATGTACATTGTATGTATATAGTGTGACGCATGTAGTCTGTAGTGCGTCTACAGAATGTATATAACACTCCGTCCTAAGTTCACCAGTCTCCTTGTGCTAGGATACTACTCCATCCTAGGTGCACCAGTCCTCGTGTGCTAGGATACTACTCCATCCTAGGTGCACCAGTCCTCGTGTGCTAGGATACTACTCCATCCTAGGTGCATAGGTTCTCGTGTGCTAGGATAGCACAGCATCCTAGGTGCACCAGTCCTCGTGTGCTAGGATAGCACAGCATCCTAGGTGCACCAGTCCTCGTGTGCTAGGATAGTACACAATCCTAGGTACATCAGTCCTCGTGTGCTAGGATAGTACACCATCCTAGGTTCACCAGTCCTCGTGTGCTAGGATAGTACACCATCCTAGGTGCACCAGACCTCGCGTGCTAGGATAGTACACCATCCTGGGTGCACCAGACCTGGTGTGCACCCCAGGGGACAACACAAATTCAAGTCTCGCGCTACTAGTGATCATCGTGCACATTTCAAAGTTTCCTTGCTACGCTTCGTCACTTAGACGCATCGCCGACGTCCTTTTTTTTGTAAATTTACTTTTTTTTAATGTAGAATATAGGACAGCAGAAATAAATAAATCTTATGTATAAATGGATAGCTCAGAAATGAATCTGGGTTGGTTCTTTGGACGAAGAATTAATGGATAATAACGTTAATGAGGAAAAGTTGGTACATAATAACCGCTTCGTACAACGACTTACATAATAAACTTAATAAAGAAAAAATAAGTGAAGTAAGAAAGTAGAAGATAGTGAAGCATCACTGGTGAGCGGAAGTAGAAGATAGTGAAGCATCACTGGTGAGCGGAAGTAGAAGATAGTGAAGCATCACTGGTGAGCGGAAGTAGAAGATAGTGAAGCATCACTGGTGAGCGGAAGTAGAAGATAGTGAAGCATCACTGGTGAGCGGAAGACGCGCGACCTACCAGACGTCACAACACGAACTGCAATCAATCATTATTATTATTATTATTATTATTATTATTATTATTATTATTATTATTATTATTATTATTATTATTATTACTGTTGTTGTTTCAAAAGGCTGTTCTTGTTAGGCTGGTAAGAATGAACCTAGCCTGACCTAATCTAAGCTAGCCTAACCTAACTTAACGTAGCCTAACGCAACCTAACTCAATTAAATGTAACCTAATCAGATATACCTAACCTAATCAAACATATCTTCTAATCTAACCAAGCTAAATTAAATATGTACCCTAGCGTAGTCTATCCTAAACGAATCTTTATATATTCTAGCTGAATACAGTGAGTTCTAGTATAAGTTTCCACTGATTAATTTTGTTTTGGCTATGTTAGGCTGGGTTAATGTGGGTGTGACGAGGTCAGAGGTAGCCTCTGGTGACGTATTTTCCAAGAATGATTATATAGCAAGGAATCTATTAGCATACATCTTGTCTTAGAGTGGTTTCCGGCACTATCGCCTCCGTGGCACTGTCGTAGACTATCTCTCATAAAATGGAAAGGAAATATTACAGGAATGGCAAACTACAGTATCAGTAAGTGAGAAGCAAAGACAAGTACATACTGAATGTAAGTAGTTGGGAAGATTTACCTAATATCTCAAGGTCTATGTTTCACTCTCTTGTGACAGGACGGTAGTATCTTCCTGGGTGGTTACTGTCTACTGTCCTACAATCTGTTTCGTACTCATATGACAGAGCAATAATACCTTCCTGGGTAGTTACTGTCGACTGACCTACTTATATTTCACATTAATAGGATACGACATTACTATCTCTATGGTTAGTTGTTTACTAAGCTATTTTTCACACTCAGCTCATATGACAGGACGAGATAATACCTCACTGAATAGTTGCTGTCTAACCCAAGTCACTCATTACAGGACGGTGAATGGTTGCTGTCTGCCAACCTACTAACAAAGGTTAGATTACGTAAGATTCGTCAGGAAACAGGACATTGCTTCCTGACGCAGCTTTTAGTCATATGATGACCGTACTATGGAGATTTTGACAACACACCTCCAACAATTCTATCCAACAAAAGTGAAATTGTGCAAATACTATGTTTGGGGAAACTGTAAGCACGGAATATCAGGAAAAAAAATGGGACACGCAACTTTGAGCATCCCAAAAAACGTAGTGACCTCCTGTCTAAATGAGTGTGTCGTTCTTTTTTCCTGTACTTTCTTTCACCCAAAAATGTGTCACTCCTCGGTCTGCAAAAGCAGTGTTACAACATCAGCTGCCCTGCATACCATCTAAAAGGGACAGGAGGCACAGACCCCACAAGACAAACAACAGTAGCTACGACAACCCAACTCCAGGTGATTTTTTGGTGGCAGGAAACGAAAAAAGAAAATGGAAGGAAATAAGAAAAATAGTCCACCACTTTGGAGCCTTGTTGGACGGAGGAACAGCCAGGGGCCCACCCATGGCCCTCCAGAATTACAACTATGATGCCAATAACAAAACCCCCCCCAACAAACAGAATACAACCTCGTTCATATTTGCTGATATAGAGGCCCTTTAAGCCATCCACCAACAACAAAATACCTTTTATCAGTGGACTTCTAGAGGAGTCTAATGCAATGTTTGCAGCCTTCACAGAGACCCACAAAAAGATCACTTTGACAGTGAAATAAAGGATAAGTGGGTACAACCTTTTTAGATGCGACAGAAAGAAAAAGGTAGCAAGGGGAAGTTGGCCTGTCTTGTCAAAGAGTCGCTCATCGCACGGAGTTACTGAACACCACAAATGATGTAGTTGAAGTTCTATCAATAAGATCGAGAACCAAAACCCATCATCGTGGTTGTATATAAACCACCAGATGCAATCTCCCAACAGTTCAAGGAACAGCTATTGAAAATTGATTACTTCTGGAAAGCCTTCCAGCTTCATCCCCAAACATCTTACTGCTTGGTGATTTCAACCTAAGGCATACAAAATGGAAGAATGTAGCAAAAAACGTTATAGCAGAAGCAATCCCTGGGGAAGCGCAGATGAAAGGTCACACACACCATGAGCTATAAGTCTCGCGAAAAAACACCCCTTTTAAACCCAGCAGTAGGGGGCCCAAGAAGCCTAGAAAAACCTGCCCCTTATCTCAAAAATAATGAGGACCTGGTAAGGACATAAAAATCAAAAAAAAACTAATTCCAAACATCTAATCGAAACCCAGACTTACTGACGGGGGTACTTAAACAAAATGCATTTTCCCCGTGAAGGTGTTTTCAAAAAAATACAATTTCAACAACAAAACAAAACGGGGACCGGGAAAACCAGTTTTTAAATGAAACATGTTGGAAGATTTTTTAAATACATAAACCCCAAAACCGTGACTTAAAAGGGATCAATTTCCGGCAGTGAAGATGTTCTAGACATTTTTCCCCAAAGAAAGAAAGCAGGAGTAAACTGGGGAGAAAGACGCCCCCTCTACAGAAGACATGAAGAATCGCTCAGCTCTTCTGGAATTTTTAAGAATATTGTACACGAAAGGAGCGCTGCCAGGGAAGTGGAAACTATCGAACTTAAGTTAAAAAAACTCTTACGGGAAACCAGGGGAGACAGGAGGAACTTAAAAATTAGTGAAATTTAAAGAAATTTGAAAATTTCTTTATATGCCAAAAACAAGGGAAAAAACCACATCTGTATCGGGCCCTTACTCAGACAGGATGGGATTTACACAGATGACAACAAGGAAATGAGTGAAATACTTAAATCCCAGTACAACTCTGTGTTTAGCGAGCCACTAATCAGTCTGAGGATCGACAAACCAAATGATTTCTTCATGTATGAGCCTCCAAATCCTATCAATGTATGCCAGATTCCCGACATTACCTTAACTCCGATAGACTTTGAAAAAGCCATTGACAACATGCCCATGCACTCAGCCCCAGGCCCAGACTCGTGGAACTCTGTGTTCATTAAGAACTGCAAGAAACCCCTCTCATGTGCCCTAAGTATACTATGGAGGAGCTTAGACATGGGAGAAATTCCAGCCACTTAAAGCAACGGATATAGCCCCACTCCATAAAGGTGGCAGCAAAGCATTAGCTAAGAACTATAGACCAATAGCGCTAACGTCCCACATTATAAAAATCTTTGAAAGAGTGCTAAGAAGCATGATTGCAAACCACGTGGATTCCCAAAAACTGCACAGTCCAGGGCAACATGGGTTCAGGGCAGGTCGCTTCTGCCTCTCACAACTACTGGATCACTATGATACGACCTTGGATGCACTGGAAGAAAAACAGAATGCAGATGTAATATACACAGTCTGCAAAAGCGTTTGACAAGTGAGATCATGGCGTAATAGTGCACAAAATACGTGTTAAAGGAATAACTGGCAAAGTGGGGAGATGGATCTTCAACTTCCTAACCAATCAAACACGAAGAGTAGTGGTCAACAGAGTTAAATCGGAGGCTGCCATAGTGAAGAGCTCTCATCCACAAGGCACAGTACTCGCCCCCATCCTGTTCCTCATCCTCATATCAGACATAGACAGAGATGTAATCCACAGCACCGTACCATCCTTTTCAGACGATACTAGGATCTGCGTGAGGCTGTCGTCTATTGAGGACGCGGTTAACCTCCAAGAAGATATAAAGCAAGTTTTCCAATGGGCAACGGAAAACAATATGATGTTCAATAAGGACAAATTCCAACTACTCCGTTATGGAAAATTGGAGGAGATAACAACTAGAACAGAGTATACTACAAACTCTGGCCATACAATAGAGCGGAAAAATAATGTAAGGGACCTGGGAGTAGTAATGTCTGAGGATCTCACTTTCAAGGATCACAACAGTACCACGATCACAAGTGCAAAGAAAATGATAGGATGGATAATGAGAACGTTCAAAACGAGAGATGCCAAGCCAATGATGATCCTTTTCAAATCACTTGTCCTCTCTAGGCTGGAATACTGCTGTACATTAACGTATCCGTTCCAAGCAGGTGAAACTGCATATCAAGAGAGTGTATAGAGAACCTTTACTGCACGTATAAGTTCTATCAAGCACCTGAACTACTGGAAACGCTTGGAAGCACTTGACTTGCACTCGTTGGAATGCAGGAGAGAGATATATATCGTAATCTACACTTGGAAAATCCTAGAAGGAATGGTCCCGAATCTGCACACACAAATCACTCCCTACGAAAGTCAAGGACTGGACAGGCGATGCAAAATACCCCCACTTAAAAGTAGGGGCGACATTGGTACACTATGAGAAAACACCATAAGTGTCCGGGGCCCAAGACTGTTCAACAGCCCCCACTAAGCATAAGGCTAATAACCAATAGGCCCCTGGCTGCCTTCAAGAGGGAGCTGGACAAATACCTAAAGTCAGTGCCGGATCAGCCGGGCTGTGGTTCGTACGTTGAACTGCGTGCGGCCAGCAGTAACAGCCTGGTTGATCAGGCCCTGATCCACCGGGAGGACTGGTCGTGGACCGGGCCGCGGGGGCGTTGATCCCCGGAATAACCTCCAGGTATCTGACCGAGGCCTTCCACTGGCTTACCCGTCAACCCCTCTAAAAAAGTGATATTATGTTTGCCTACAAAGAAAATAAAAGAGCGTTGTCCCTCATGCTGCACCTGTGGCCTCACAATATTTCAGGATACCTCATTAGGCTTGGAGATGAAGGTCACAAAGGAACATTCTTCAATATCGCTGGTAAAAGTACCGTCCTGCGATTCTTCAAATTTCTATTTGCAGGTCAGAGTGCTTTAACGAATTTTCCTTCACAATTGGCCTCAGGATAAAGCAGTTCAGGACATCGAGTCATAAGGCGTTATATTGTGTCTAGCGTAGTATACTAAATATGCGGAGCAGGCTGCGACTTGCCCATTCTTGCGTATACTGGCTGGCTGCCAAGCGGCCCTCTGCACTCAGTGCGTGTACATGGTGTGTGTATTCTCGTGTACATATACTGTGTGCATATACACCATGTATCTTTTTATACGCCGTTATACTTACAAGTTGCTGTTATAATGCCACCCTGTATAACCAGGACAGCTTCCATGACTATTGTTAAACATCATCGAATTCCGGGAAAAAAATCTATACATCAGGTGAAAATAAAGCATTTATTTATTTATTTCAAAGCGCATCCCTAAATTGCTGACCTTCACGAGGCAGCCCACTGCAGTAACCTAACACACAGATACCTAATTGCTACTGGATGGCCAGGTTCAACAGGTATAAGGAGATAGCTCAAAGGATCCATACTCACCCCAGGATTTAATCTTGGTTCTTCGATTGTGTGTCGACGTCGCTACCACTGAGCCAAGGGTTATTTCAGTGTAAAAAAACTTTAAAGTTTATTTTGAACCCTTTTTACGTAGGGATTCAAGTATTCTTTATTGGTAATTATCATGTGGATTAATGTTTAAACGACCAACGTGCAGTAGATAGGATTTAACTCTACCTATCGTTCCTGCGTGACGTGAGTTTCATATTAAAGGAACTATGTGTTAATTACTGGGTTCTTTCCAACAGATATAACCCAACAATCTTCTGTGTAACTAGCATGTGTACCCTCACTCATATACACGAGAGAGAGAGAGAGAGAGAGAGAGAGAGAGAGAGAGAGAGAGAGAGAGAGAATAATGAACTAGTTCGCTGCAGATCCCGTTATTGGATGGTGAGGGATGAGAGAGAGGCTGCAGGAAATGCCTTGAGATTATGGTATAGAACCACGGCGCCAGTGACAGAGAGAGAGAGAGAGAGAGAGAGAGAGAGAGAGAGAGAGAGAGAGAGAGAGAGAGAGAGAGAGAGAGAGAGAGAGAGAGAGAGAGAGAGAGAGAGAGAGAGCGTTTACCTTGTCATTAGTTTACATGGCAAATATTTTTGAGACTTAAAGGTTGCAAATTATATACACAACCCTCAACAGCAACAACGATGCAGTTTGAAACATTCACTGCTAAGCAATACAACACAGTAGTAACACAACACAGCAGCAGCAACACAGCAACACAACAACACATTTTCTCGTAATCTAGTCTCGCCAGACAAAGAAATATATCAATGATGGCCTTAAAATGGAAATCAAGAGTCACCTTCACGGTCTGGTGGACGAGTTCCATCAATATTTTCCTGACCTGGTTTTTAAAAACTTGATGTTCTGAATTCAGTCTTGCGATGAATCCCCATTTTTTTCTTTAAGAAAGACAATAAATGCTTATCACTTAAAGGAGAGAAAGGGACACAGATGCATATATGAAAGACGCCTTTAAAAAATAAAGACATTTCGATCTAGGAACTTGAATTACATTAACATAAGTCTTTCAGACCTAAGTATTGGATGTGATCTCAAGGTCTTAAGACCTTGAGATCACTTCCTTTTCTCCCCCTTTGAATCCAATTCACTTGCACTCAGTGATGTGCTCGAGGTGTTACTGGGGTCCTGATCAGCAGAATGCATGTACCTGTGAAGATGTCTTCACAAAATACAACTTCAACAACAAGAACATCAATTGGGACCAGGTAAACCATGTCCTAAACGAAACATGTTGGGAAGATGTTTTAAATGACATGGATCCAAACCAGTGCCTTGAAAGGATCAACTTCCTGGTAGCCGAAGCATGTTCTAGGCATATTCCCCTAAGAAAGAAGAAGAGCAGGAGTAAACTGGAGAGAAAAAGACGCTCCCTCTACAGAAGACGACGAAGAGTCACTGAGCTCCTCAGGAGTGCTAGAACATCTGATACACGAAAGGAGGCGCTGACCAGGGAAGTGGAAACTATCGAACTTAAGCTAAATGACTCTTACAGGAACCAGGAGAGTCAGGAGGAGCTTAAAGCTGTTAGTGAAATTGAAAGAAATTCAAAATATTTCTTTTCATATGCCAAAAACAAGGCAAATACCACATCTAGTATCGGGCCCTTACTCAGACAGGATGGGACTTACACAGATGACAACAAGGAAATGAGTGAAACATTGAAATCCCAGTACGACTCTGTGTTTAGTGAACCACTAATCGGTCTGAGGATCGACGACCCAAATGATTTCTTCATGAATGAGCCTCAAAACTCCATAAATGTATGCCAGATTTCCGATATTACCCTAACTCCGATAGATTTCGAAAAAGCCATTGACAACATGCCTATGCACTATGAACTCTGTTTTCATTAAGAACTGCAAGAAACCCCTTTCGCGTGCCCTAAGTACACTATGGAGGAGGAGCTTGGACATGGGTGAAATTCCACAGTCACTTAAAACAACGGATATAGCCCCACTCCATAAAGGTGGCAGCAAAGCATTAGCTAAGAACTATAGACCAATAGCTCTGACGTCCCACATCATAAAAATCTTTGAAAGAGTGCTAAGAAGCAGGATTGCAAATCACCTGGATTCCCAAAATCTGCACAATCCAGGGCAACATGGGTTCAGGGCAGGTCGCTCCTGCCTCTCACAACTACTGGATCACTATGACATGGCCTTGGATGCACTGGAAGAAAATCAGAATGCAGATGTAATATACACAGACTTTACAAAAGCATTTGACAAATGCGATCATGGCGTAATAGCCCATAAAATACGTGCTAAAGGAATAACTGGCAAAGTGGGGAGATGGATCCTCAACTTCCTAACAAATCGAACACAAAGAGTAGTGGTCAACAGAGTTAAATCGGAGGCTGCCATAGTGAAGAGCTCTGTTCCACAAGGCACAGTACTCGCCCCCATCTTATTCCTTATCCTCATATCAGACATAAACAGAGATATACACCACAGCACCGTATCATCCTTTGCGGATGATACTAGGATCTGCATGAGGCTGTCATCTGCTGAGGACGCGGTTAATCTCCAAGAAGATATAAACAAAGTTTTCCAATGGGCAACGGTAAACAATATGATGTTCAATGAGGACAAATTCCAACTACTCCGTTATGGAAAACTGGAGGAGATAATAACTAGAACAGAGTATACTACTGACTCCGGCCATACAATAGAGCGGAAAACTAATGTAAGGGACCTGGGAGTAGTAATGTCTGAGGATCTCACTTTCAAGGATCACAACAGTGCCACGATCGCACGTGCAAAGAAAATGATAGGATGGATAATGAGAACTTTCAAAACGAGAGATGCCAAGCCCATGATGATCCTTTTCAAATCACTTGTTCTCTCTAGGCTGGAATACTGCTGTACATTAACATCTCCATTCAAAGCAGGTGAAATCGCAGATCTAGAGAGTGTACAGAGATCCTTTACTGCACGTATAAGTTCTGTCAAGCACCTTAACTACTGGGAACGCTTGGAAGCACTTGACTTGTACTCGTTGGAACGCAGGAGGGAGAGATATATCATAATATACACTTGGAAAATCTTGGAAGGAATGGTCCCAAATCTGCACACAGAAATCACTCCTACGAAAGTAAAAGACTGGGCAGGCGATGCAAAATGCCCCAATAAAAAGTAGGGGCGCCATTGGTACACTAAGGGAAAACACCATAAGTGTCCGGGGCCCAAAACTGTTCAACAGCCTCCCATCAAGCATTAGGGGAATTGCCAATAAACCCCTGGCTGCCTTCAAGAGAGAGCTGGACAGATACCTAAAGTCAGTGCCGGATCAGCCGGGCTGTGGCTCGTACGTTGGACTGCGTGCGGCCAGCAGTAACAGCCTAGTTGATCAGGCCCTGATCCATCGGGAGGCCTGGTCATGGACCGGGCCGCGGGGGCGTTGATCCCCGGAATAACCTCCAGGTAACTCCAGGTAACGTGAAGTTTGATCTTGCTGAGAAGGAACAAGAGTTTGTGAATATTGCCTTGAAGAAGTTTTGTGTGAGGTGTCCACTTGTGTAGGGGAATGTTAGCCAGATAGAATGTAAAGCCAGGGAGAATGTAAAGCCAGAGAGAATGTAAAGCCAGGGAGAATGTAAAGCCAGAGAGAATGTAAAGCCAGGGAGAATGTAAAGCCAGAGAGAATGTAAAGCCAGGGAGAATGTAAAGCCAGGGAGAATGTAAAGCCAGAGAGAAGGTAAAGCCAGGGAGAATGTAAAGCCAGAGAGAATGTAAAGCCAGGGAGAATGTAAAGCCAGGGAGAATGTAAAGCCAGGGAGAATGTAAAGCCAGGGAGAATGTAAAGCCAGGGAGAATGTAAAGCCAGGGAGAATGTAAAGCCAGGGAGAATGTAAAGCCAGGGAGAATGTAAAGCCAGGGAGAATGTAAAGCCAGAGAGAATGTAAAGCCAGGGAGAATGTAAAGCCAGGGAGAATGTAAAGCCAGAGAGAATGTAAAGCCAGGAGAATGTAAAGCCAGGGAGAATGTAAAGCCAGGAGAATGTAAAGCCAGGGAGAATGTAAAGCCAGAGAGAATGTAAAGCCAGGGAGAATGTAAAGCCAGGGAGAATGTAAAGCCAGGAGAGAATGTAAAGCCAGGGAGAATGTAAAGCCAGGGAGAATGTAAAGCCAGAGAGAATGTAAAGCCAGGGAGAATGTAAAGCCAGAGAGAATGTAAAGCCAGGGAGAATGTAAAGCCAGGAGAATGTAAAGCCAGGGAGAATGTAAAGCCAGGGAGAATGTAAAGCCAGAGAGAATGTAAAGCCAGGGAGAATGTAAAGCCAGGGAGAATGTAAAGCCAGGGAGAATGTAAAGCCAGAGAGAATGTAAAGCCAGGGAGAATGTAAAGCCAGGGAGAATGTAAAGCCAGGGAGAATGTAAAGCCAGAGAGAATGTAAAGCCAGGAGAATGTAAAGCCAGGGAGAATGTAAAGCCAGGGAGAATGTAAAGCCAGGGAGAATGTAAAGCCAGGGAGAATGTAAAGCCAGGGAGAATGTAAAGCCAGGGAGAATGTAAAGCCAGGGAGAATGTAAAGACCAGGGAGAATGTAAAGCCAGGGAGAATGTAAAGCCAGAGAGAATGTAAAGCAGGAGAATGTAAAGCCAGGGAGAATGTAAAGCCAGGGAGAATGTAAAGCCAGGAGAATGTAAAGCCAGATAGAATGTAAAGCTAGGGAAATGTAAAGCCAGAGAGAAGTAAAGCCGGGAGAATGTAAAGCCAGGGGAATGTAAGCCAGGGAATGTAAAGCCAGATAGAATGTAAAGCCAGGGAGAATGTAAAGCCAGGGAGAATGTAAAGCCAGGGAGAATGTTAAGCCAGAGAAGAATGTAAAGCAGGGAGAATGTAAAGCCAGGGAGAATGTAAAGCCGGAGAATGTAAAGCCAGATAGAATGTAAAGCCAGGGAGAATGTAAAGCCAGGAGAATGTAAAGCCAGGGAGAATGTAAGCCAGAGAGATGTAAAGCAGGGAAAAATGTAAAGCCAGGGAGAATGTAAGCCAGGGAGAATGTAAAGCCAGAGAGAATGTAAAGCCAGGAGAATGTAAAGCAGGGAGAATGTAAAGCCAGGGAGAAGTAAAGCCAGATAGAATGTAAAGCCAGGGAGAATGTAAAGCCAGAGAGAATGTAAAGCCAGGGAGAATGTAAAGCCAGAGAGAATGTAAAGCCAGGGAGAATGTATAGCCAGGGAGAATGTAAGCCAGGAGAATGTAAAGCCTGGGAGAATGTAAAGCCAGGGAGAATGTAAAGCCAGAGAGAATGTAAGCCAGGAGAATGTAAGAAAGGAGAATGTAAAGCCAGGGAGAATGTAAAGCCAGGGAGAATGTAAGCCAGGGAGAATGTAAAGCCAGGGAGAATGTAAAGCCAGGGAGAATGTAAAGCCAGGGAGAATGTAAAGCCAGAGAGAATGTAAAGCCAGGGAGAATGTAAAGCCAGGAGAATGTAAAGCCAGAGAGAATGTAAAGCCAGGGAGAATGTAAAGCCAGAGAGAATGTAAAGCCAGGGAGAATGTAAAGCCAGGGAGAATGTAAAGCCAGGGAGAATGTAAAGCCAGGGAGAATGTAAAGCCAGAGAGAATGTAAGCCAGGGAGAATGTAAAGCCAGAGAGAATGTAAAGCCAGGGAGAATGTAAAGCCAGAGAGAATGTAAAGCCAGGGAGAATGTAAAGCCAGAGAGAATGTAAAGCCAGGGAGAATGTAAAGCCAGGGAGAATGTAAAGCCAGGGAGAATGTAAAGCCAGGGAGAATGTAAAGCCAGAGAGAATGTAAAGCCAGGGAGAATGTAAAGCCAGGGAGAATGTAAAGCCAGGGAGAATGTAAAGCCAGGGAGAATGTAAAACCAGGGAGAATGTAAAGCCAGGGAGAATGTAAAGCCAGGGAGAATGTAAAGCCAGGGAGAATGTAAAGCCAGAGAAATGTAAAGCCAGGAGAATGTATAGCCAGGGAGAATGTAAAGCCAGAGAGAATGTAACACCAGGAGAATGTAAAGCCAGGGAGAATGTAAAGCCAGGGAGAATGTAAAGCCAGGGAGAATGTAAAGCCAGGGGAAATGTAAAGCCATGGAGAATGTAAAGCCAGGGAGAATGTAAAGCCATTGAGAATGTAAAGCCAGGGAGAATGTAAAGCCAGGGAGAATGTAAAGCCAGGGAGTATGTAAAGCCAGGGAGAATGTAAAGCCAGGGAGAATGTAAAGCCAGGGAGAATGTAAAGCCAGGGAGAATGTAAAGCCAGGGAGAATGTAAAGCCAGGGAGAATGTAAAGCCAGGGAGAATGTAAAGCCAAGGAGAATGTATAAGCCAGAGAGAATGTAAGCCAGGGAGAATGTAAAGCCAGGAGAATGTAAAGCCAGGGAGAATGTAAAGCCAGGGAGAATGTAAAGCCAGGGAGAATGTAAAGCCATGGAGAATGTAAAGCCAGGGAGAATGTAAAGCCAGAGAGAATGTAAAGCCAGGGAGAATGTAAAGCAGGGAGAATGTAAAGCCAGGGAGAATGTAAAGCCAGAGAGAATGTAAAGCCAGGGAGAATGTAAAGCCAGAGAGAATGTAAAGCCAGGGAGAATGTAAAGCCAGGGAGATGTAAAGCAGGGAATGTAAAGCCAGGGAGAATGTAAAGCCAGGGAGAATGTAAAGCCAGGGAGAATGTAAAGCCAGGGAGAATGTAAAGCCAGGGAGAATGTAAAGCCAGGGAGAATGTAAAGCCAGAGAGAATGTAAAGCCAGGGAGAATGTAAGCCAGGAGATTAAAGCCAGGGAGAATGTAAAGCCAGGGAGAATGTAAAGCCAGAGAGAATGTAAAGCCAGGGAGAATGTAAAGCCAGGAGAGAATGTAAAACCAGGGAGAATGTAAAGCCAGGGAGAATGTAAAGCCAGGGAGAATGTAAAGCCAGGGAGAATGTAAAGCCAGGAGAATGTAAAGCCAGGGAGAATGTAAAGCCAGGAGAATGTAAAGCCAGGGAGAATGTAAAGCCAGGAGAATGTAAAGCCAGGGAGAATGTAAAGCCAGAGAGAATGTAAAGCCAGGAGAATGTAAAGCCAGGAGAATGTAAGCCAGGGAGAATGTAAAAGCCAGGGAGAATGTAAAGCCAGGGAGAATGTAAAGCCAGGGAGAATGTAAAGCCAGAGAGAATGTAAAGCCAGGGAGAATGTAAAGCCAGGGAAAATGTAAAGCCAGGGAGAATGTAAAGCCAGGGAGAATGTAAAGCCAGGGAGAATGTAAAGCCAGGGAGAATGTAAAGCCAGAGAGAATGTAAAGCCAGGGAGAATGTAAAGCCAGGGAGAATGTAAAGCCAGGGAGAATGTAAAGCCAGGGAGAATGTAAAGCCAGGGAGAATGTAAAGCCAGAGAGAGAATGTAAAGCCAGGGAGAATGTAAAGCCAGGGAGAATGTAAAGCCAGGGAGAATGTCAGAAAGTGAGAATGACAGGCAGTTAGAATGTCAATACACAAATAACCCGTACATAGGAGAGAGGAGCTTACGACGACGTTTCGGTCCTTTTTTTGTTAGTGTGACTGTAAATGGTCCAAGTCGGACCGAAACGTCCTCTCTCCTGTGTGCGGGTTATTTGTGAAGTGTTCCAGTCACGGTATTGTGCCTTTTTCTTATTTAGTGAGAATGTCATCTAAAGAGAATGTCAGCTAGGAAAAATGTGTCATCGAAAATGTCAGTCAGTAAAAATCTAGGGAAAATCTAGGGAAAAGTGTCTGTCAGCGAGAATATCAGTCAGCAGGCATATCAGCTAGGAAAAATGTCAGCTAGGGAGAATGTCAGCTAGGGAATGTCAGTCAACGAGAATATCAGCTAGGAAAATGTCTGTCAGCGAGAACGTCACTCAGCGAGATTGTCAACTAGGGGGAATGTCAGCTAGCGAGAATGTCAACAAGGGAGGATGTCAGTCAGCACGAACGTCAGTCAGTGAGAGTATCAGCAAGGAAAACGTGTCAGCGAGAACGTCAGTCAGTGAGAATACCAGCTATGGAGAATGTCAACTGAGTAGAATGTCAGTCGTAAGCGAGAACGTCAGTCAGTGAGAATATCAGCTAGGGAGAATGTCAGTTGGGTAGAATGTCAGTCGTCAGTTGGGTAGAATGTCAGTCGTCAGCGAGAACGTCAGTCAGTGAGAATATCAGCTAGGGAGAATGTCAGCTGGGTAGAATGTCAGTCGTCAGCGAGAACTTCACATCATTATATATTCACTAGCGAGGAGGCGTGTGTACAAGGGAGGATTTTCATCACAGGTTGCAGATCCCAACAGCCAGCCAATGTGACAGAGTTGACTCCCTCATGCGCACTCACCCTCCGATTTTTTTTTTTTTGCGCTATCCTCGTCTCGTACACATAGATAATACACTCTCGTCACCTAGATACAAGCAGACAGCTCTCAGTAGATAGTCATGGATTCGACAAGTCCTCTGCTATGTATCTTCTCCCGTACGGTCGTGTACAACACTTGTTTGTGGAATATATATATATATATATATTATATATATATATATATATATATATATATATATATATATATATATATATATATATATATATATAATTTTCATAAATTTATGCGAAGAGTTATCACCGTAAATGGAAAATGTTTTGCTTTATTGTGATAGTAAAAGTAAAGAAAAAATATAATATTTGTTTATTGAAGGTAGCAGCATGTGTAGTGTTCAATACAACTGTAAGTGCATGATGCTGACGTGTTCATCTTGTGTAAATAACACATGTAATAACCTGTGTAGTAGTCAGTATACTTTAACACCAGGTGTAGGTGGGGAGGGGTGTGTCATATTCACTATTCTTCAACATTAGGGGTAGGGGATGTCTCAGTATTCTTGAACATTAGGGGTAGGGGATGTCTCAGTATTCTTGAACATTAGGGGTAGGGGATGTCTCAGTATTCTTGAACATTAGGGGTAGGGGATGTCTCAGTATTCTTGAACATTAGGGGTAGGGGATGTCTCAGTATTCTTGAACATTAGGGGTAGGGGATGTCTCAGTATTCTTGAACATTAGGGGTAGGGGATGTCTCAGTATTCTTGAACATTAGGGGTAGGGGATGTCTCAGTATTTTTGAACATTAGGGGTAGGGGGAGCGTAGGTTGGAGATGAGATAGAGAAGTTACACAACCATATGACCTGTCTTTGTAATACTCACTTGTGCTTTATAGTAATCTGTTTACATTAATGTTTTATCACTGACTTCATCATTGCTTAGTTAATCTTAAGTTAATTTTAAGCCAGCCCGTAATGCTATGCATAGTATAAGTGGCTTTGGCATGCTGCTCTTATCTTTATTTTTTTGTACCTCTGTATGTGTGCTCAAATTTATAATAAATAAATAAATAAATAAATAAATAAAACTAGAGATACAACGCAGATGTAGAGTAAGAACTCTTAGCTTGTAAAAAACTTGTCAACGCTGTCATCCTCGTGAGAGAGACCGCCATAGAAACACATACATTTGCACCATCTTATGTGTTATGATGATAATAAAACTGAAACCTGTTTAATTAATGTACAGAGTGAAGCTTTCTGCATATCTTGCAAAACACACACACACACACACACACACACACACACACACACACACACACACACACACACACACACACACACAGTGTGAGGTATGTCCTACGAGGAGAGGTTAAGGGAAATCACCCTGACGACACTGGAGGACAGGAGAGATAGGGGGGACATGATAACGACATACAAAATACTGAGAGGAATTGACAAGGTGGACAAAGACAGGATGTTCCAGAGATTGGACACAGTAACAAGGGGACACAGTTGGAAGTTGAAGACACAGATGAATCACAGGGATGTTAGGAAGTATTTCTTCAGCCACAGAGTAGTCAGTAAGTGGAATAGTTTGGGAAGCGATGTAGTGGAGGCAGGATCTATACATAGCTTTAAGCAGAGGTATGATAAAGCTCACGGTTCAGAGAGAGTGACCTAGTAGCGATCAGTGAAGAGGCGGGGCCAGGAGCTTGGACTCGACCCCTGCAACCTCAACTAGGTGAGTACAACTAGGTGAGTACAGTCAGGAAGTGGAATAATCTAGCAAGTAATGTAGTGGAGGCAGGCACCATACATAGCTGTAAGACGAGGTATGACAAAACTCAGGGAGCAGAGAGAGGGAGAGGACCTAGTAGCGATCAGTGAAGAGGCGGGGCCAGGAGCTGAGTCTCGGCCCCTGCAACCACAATTAGGTGAGTACACACACACTGTGTAGTTAGCGAATAACATCACCCGGAGTATCACAATATAGGTCCACACGATTTTAAAACGTCCAACCCAGGAGCTAGTAAGTGAAGCTCAAGTGATGAAACTAGTAGAGTCTGAGGTCAACCTCTCTCTCTCTCTCTCTCTCTCTCTCTCTCTCTCTCTCTCTTCTCTCTCTCTCTCTCTCTCTCTTCTCTCTCTCTCTTCTCTCTCTCAGGCACATAAGCAAACACGGAAACTTCTTTTTTTTTTTTTTTTTTTTTTACGAGAGGGATAGTACTGCAAGTGAAAGGAAGTAAAGTGACGCATTTCCTTTCTCCCAACGCTCTCTTTCCTCTTACTTTATATATATATATATATATATATATATATATATATATATATATATTATATATATATATATATATATATATATATATATATATATATTATATATGCGCTTAACAATTCGCAAACAGGCGAAATTATCTACAATCATTGTCTCTACGTCCACAGCAGGACTCGAACCTGCTAACTCTGTATCAGTATCTTCGTAAAGTACTGTGGACTCAGATACAGAGTTAGCAGGTTCGAGTCCTGCTATGGACGTAGAGTTAGTTTGAAGCCGATTAGAAAAGGCTTTCTCGAGTTATCACACATAACACCAAATGTCAGACTGAACTTAATACATTTAACCAGAAGAAACTTGAATGTTCCAACAGTTGTTAAAACACACTACCTGTGAAAGTTTGAAGCTGATCGGATGCGACATTCTCATCCATGGATAACTCAAAATATATTAATGACATAGTAATAGCATGATGAGCATACCTCTGCTCTTATAGTTGCAACTTATTACCTGAATGTTATCTGAAGATGATCCTGGGATCACCTCCCGCGCTTCCCGGTCACTGACTAGGACAATTGGTTAATGATCTGATCAACCAGGCTGTTGGTGGTAGCTGCAAACAGTTCAATGTATGCACCACAGCCCGGCTGGTCAGTTGCTGATCAGCCTGGCTGACCAATAATAACAAGGTATCTGTTGGTAATTACCTTATATTTGAAGGAAGAGTGTTGAACAGTCTTGGTCTCTTCGTAATTTTCAGTTGTCTCGTAGTTATCTTGTGATGTAGTTATTGCACCTTTGTTCTGGTGTATTTGACAACGTCTGCCGAGACTTGTTTTCGTGTCACATAGACTGAATTGTCGTCATAAATTTCATTCTCCTATATGCGGGTTATTTATGTATTGTTCCAGTCACGGTATTGTGTCTGTTTATTTTTTATAGCTTAAAATATCAAAGAGTACACAGGTTCTCGACCGGGGATATCTATACCCTAAACGGGTATGGGAACCAAATAATGGGGATATGGAACGCGATTTCTGAACAGTTTAAAAAAGTTGTTGTTAGGCTAGATTAGAATAAACTATCAGGTGTGTTGCTGGCTAGCCATATGTAAAGTAAAACCAAGCTATTGACATCTTTTGAAGTCATTCTGGTACTTAATAGCTCCTGTGATGATGATCTTCCACAGTCAAGTGAAGGTGGTATAGGGACGTACTGGCCAATCCACTGTGGGTCTCTAATCGTAAAAAAGGTTAAGAACGCTTGATTTAGAGGATCATCAATTAATTAAAAACTCACAACACGATCTCCTACCTGATTTTTTTTAAATGCAAAATATATTTCAAGACAATTTTAATATGAATGGGAGAAGCTAGATATAATGCAGCTAAATTTTCAGAGTTTTGACAATGTTCAGCAGAGACTAGTTTCAAGGCGCGTCATACAGATGTTTACTAATATTGGCTGCAAACTGGTTTACCAGGATGTAAACAATGAGATTTTTTTTTTCACAAAATATGAATGAGAATAGACGTAATGTGTCTGAGCGGTCAGTTTGGAGAGAGTTGTTACGTTGTATAACATCAACTTAAAGGTGATAGTACTAACCCAGAGAACAATGTTATAACATCATTTCAAAAACAAATTTAATGCCAGTGTAGGAAAATGAGTTGCAATAGTAGTGGAAAAAACAAAAAACCAAAAGTTATTTTAAGAAAGGAGTAAGAGACCTACATTATAAAGATTTAGACACTGTCTTGCCCTTGAAGTTTTGGCCTAATCAAAATATCAACAATTATTTTGACACCACATGTAATATATTACAAGAGAGTAACTATGTGTGTGTTTCTTCTAAGAATATTGTATTACTCATGTTTATATTACTTTTATTGAAGAAATGAACTTAGCTGAGCACCCAAAACACACACACACACACACACACACACACACACACACACACACACACACACACACACGGTAACTAACACACTCCACACACAGACACACAGACACACACACACACACACACACACACACACACACACACAACACACACACACACACACACTCAGAAGTGTCCCTGTTTGCAGATGATGTGAAGTTAATGAGGAGAATTAAATCTGATGAGGACCAGGCAGGACTTCAAAGAGACCTGGACAGACTGGACACCTGGTCCAGCAAATGGCTTCTCGAATTTAATCCTGCCAAATGCAAAGTCATGAAGATAGGGGAAGGGCACAGAAGACCACAGACAGAGTATAGGCTAGGTGGCCAAAGACTGCAAACCTCACTCAAGGAGAAAGATCTTGGGGTGAGTATAACACCGAGCATGTCTCCGGAAGCACACATCAATCAGATAACTGCTGTAGCATATGGGCGCCTGGCAAACCTGAGAAGAGCATTCCGATACCTTAGTAAGGAATCATTCAAGACACTGTACACCGTGTATGTCAGGCCCATACTGGAGTATGCAGCACCTGTTTGGAACCCGCACTTGATAAAGCACGTCAAGAAACTAGAGAAAGTACAAAGGTTTGCGACAAGGTTAGTTCCAGAGCTAAGGGGAATGTCCTATGAAGAAAGATTAAGGGAAATCGGCCTGACCACACTGGAGGACAGGAGGGTCAGGGGAGACATGATAACGACATATAAAATACTGCGTGGAATAGACAAGGTGGACAAAGACAGGATGTTCCAGGGAGGGGACACAGAAACAAGAGGCCACAATTGGAAGTTGAAGACACAAATGAGTCAGAGAGATAGTAGGAAGTATTTCTTCAGTCATAGAGTTGTAAGGCAGTGGAATAGCCTAGAAAATGACGTAGTGGAGGCAGGAACCATACACAGTTTTAAGACGAGGTTTGATAAAGCTCATGGAGCGGGGAGAGAGAGGGCCTAGTAGCAACCGGTGAAGAGGCGGGGCCAGGAGCTAGGACTCGACCCCTGCAATCACAAATAGGTGAGTACAAATAGGTGAGTACACACACACACACACGGTAACTAACACACACCACACACAGACACACACACACACACACACACCACACACACACACACACACACACACACACGGTAAACTAAACACACACACACACACACACACACACACACACACACACAACACGGTAACTAACACACACCACACACAGACACACACACACACACACACATAGAGAGAATGGAAAACCATACCACGGGCGGGATTGAACCCGCGGTCAGAGAGCCTCAAAACTCCAGACCGTCGCGTTAGCCACTGGACCAGCTAGCTACAATAAGATTCGTCCAACTAGGTATATTTCTACACCATAGGAAAAAAGTACAGAAGGCAGAGAACACATGAAAATGGGGAGATTAGTCGCAGAGCCAGGAACGAGTATGCACAGTATGAAAATAACAAAGCATCGAAAATCAAGACTGACCCGAAACTGTTGTATAACCACATCAGGAGGAAGACAACAGTCAAAGACCAGGTGATCAGACTGAGGACAGAAGGTGGAGAACTCACAAGCAATGATCAGGAGGTATGTGAGGAGCTAAACAGGAGATTTAAGGAAGTTTTTACAGTAGAGACAGGAAGGGCTCTGGGAAGACAGCACAGAATATACTAACAAGTGTTGGATGACATACGAGCAACCGAGGAGGAGGTGCAGAAGCTGCTAAGTGACCTTGATACCTCAAAGCGATGGGACCGGACATCTCCCCGTGGGTCCTTAGAGAAGGAGCAGAGATGCTGTGCATGCCCCTAACCACAATCTTCAACACATCCCTTGAAACTGGGCAACTACCTGAGAAATGGAAGACAGCAAATGTAATCCCCATATTTAAGAAAGGAAACAGAAATGAGGCACTAAACTACAGACCTGTGTCTCTGACGTGTATCGTGTGCAAAGCCATGGAGAAGATTATTAGGAGGAGAGTAGTGGAACACCTGGAATGGAACAAGATTATAAATGAAAACCAGCATGGGTTCATGGAAGGCAAATCCTGTGTCACAAACCTTCTGGAGTTTTATGACAAGGTAACAGAAGTAAGACACGAGAGAGAGGGGTGGGTTGATTACATTTTCCGACTGCAGGAAGGCCTTTGACACAGTTCCCCACAAGAGATTAGTGCAGAAGCTGGAGGATCAGGCGCATATAACAGGGAGGGCACTGCAATGGATCAGAGAATACCTGACAGGGAGGCAACAACGAGTCATGGTACGTGAAGAGGTATCACAGTGGGCGCCTGTGACGAGCGGGGTCCCACAGGGGTCAGTTCTAGGACCAGTGCTATTTTTGATATATGCGAAAGACATGATGGAAGGAATAGACTCTGAAGTGTCCCTATTCGCAGATGATGTGAAGCTGACGAGAAGAATTAAATCGGATGAGGATGAGGCAGTACTGCAAAGAGACCTGGACAGGCTGGACATGTGGTCCAGAAACTGGCTTCTCGAATTCAACCCTGCCAAATGCAAAGTCATGAAGATTGTAGAGGGGCAAAGAAGACCGCAGACAGAGTATAGGCTAGGTGGACAAAGACTACATACCTCACTCAGGGAGAAAGTCCTTGGGGTGACCATAACACCGAGCACGTCACCGGAGGCACACATCAACCAAATAACTGCTGCAGCATACGGGCGCCTGGCAAACCTGAGAATAGCGTTCCGATACCTGAATAAGGATTCGTTCAAGACACTGTACACTGTGTATGTTAGGCCCATACTGGAGTATGCAGCAGCAGTCTGGAACCCACACTTGGTCAAGCACGTCAAGAAGTTAGAGAAAGTACAAAGGTTTGCAACAAGGCTAGTCCCAGAGCTCAGGGGAATGTCGTACGAGGAAAGGTTGAGGGAAATCGGACTGACGACACTGGAGGACAGAAGGGTCAGGGGAGACATGATAACGACATACAAGATACTGCGGGGAATAGACAAGGTGGACAGAGATAGGATGTTCCAGAGAGGGGACACAGAAACAAGGGGTCACAACTGGAAGCTGAAGACTCAGACGAGTCACAGGGTTCGTTAGGAAGTATTTCTTCAGTCATAGAGTCGTCAGGAAGTGGAATAGCCTAGCAAGTGAAGTAGTGGAGGCAGGAAGCAGAGAGGGAGAGGACCTAGTAGCGATCAGTGAAGAGGCGGGGCCAGGAGCTGAGTCTCGACCCCTGCAACCACAATTAGGTGAGTACACAACACACACACACACACACACACACACACACACACACACACACACACACACACCACACACACACGGACACGCACATACACACACAACTCAAGGCTGTCTGGCCTCTTAACCACCACAAAAACTTGAATTCATGGTTTGTATCCCACAATGTTGGAGCCTGCAGCCTGCAACTGATAATGTTATTATTGGATTATCACGTGGATATCTGCACCAGGTTGAACAGTCAATGGTGAACCTATACTTGGGACATGATTTTTGTTATGATGGAGACTAAGAGATGGAAATAAGTGGCAACGTTGAAGGAATAACTTTCACTGGTCATAAGAGTATGATGAGAGTGAGTTACCAGGGCTTGCTGGGAGGGAGGAGTTATGAGGTAGTTAATATATAACATAGCTGTAAGTGTGGTCAGAGTGCGTTGACCAAGCAAATTTGGTTTAAAACAAGAGGGAAGAGAACTAGTCAAGCAATTGAAGTGCAACATCTGACTTGCTTACATTCTCAGCAGTAATGTTTGGTCCCAGCGTTGCCATGGACACCATTGACGTCAGTAGGGTGCATCTCGGTTGCCAGCTTTCCCATTGACATCCTAATAATTAATCGCTTAATCTGAAATCAATGCATTTTTACTGGTGACAGTAGCTCCTCGTGTACATCGTGCAATGTCTGTATAATATAGTCATGCGTATATAGGGTGTTTAATAAAGGTAGGGTGGTAGAGTGGGTGTTGTTAGGTGGGTGGGTGGAGGTGTGTGGCAGGGAGGCAGCATGATGGGTGCAGGTGCCTACCATTGTATACCATCAGTTATTCCGAGCCTAGACACCGAGAGGAGTAGACGTGTACACTAGTGCTCCGAGAATTTGTCATCTTCGCACTATGATGCATACCCTGATGTACTCTGAGGTAAGTCGAAAATTTTCAGTCCCTCCTGATGTACTTTCAGAGGACGTAAGTGTGCTGTGGTGGGGATATTAGAGGGTTGAGTGTAGGTGAAAGCTACAGGTGGTCCAGCCAACCTCTCCATCCCACACCAGAAACTTTTTTTGTAAACTTTAAATTCCTCCCTTCCCTTCCTTACTTTCTTTATAATGTTTCAGTACACTTCTTCATAATCCCTTGTTCATCATGCTGACGTATTTTGAGGTAGGAAGCTTGAACGTCTGATGTATTGTGCGTCAGAACGTTAAGGGGGAAAATTGCATCATGTGAATGCAAGATTTGTAGGAAGGAATTGTAATGTTGGAGTGAGGGGGTGTTGTAATGTTGGAGTGAAGATGTGTAGTGTTGGAGGGAGTGAAGGTGTAATGCTGGAGGGAATGAGGGTGTTGTAGTGTTGGAGGGATTGAATGTTGTAATGTTGGAGGGAATGAAGGTATTGTATTGTTGGAGGGAGTGAGGGTGTTGTAGTATCGGTGGGAGTGAGGGTGTTGTAGTTTAGAAGAGATGAGGAGTGTTGTAGTATTGGAGGGAGTGAGGGTGCTCGAGGGAATGAGGGCATTGTAATGTTGGAGGGAGTGAGGGTGTTGTAATGTTGGAGGGATTGAGGGTGTTGTAGTGGAGGGAATGAAGGTGTTGCAGTGTTGGAGAGAAAGTGTTTTGGAAGACTTGGTGGTGTTGCAGGCAAGGAAGGTGTTGTAGTGTTGGAAGATTAATAATGTTGAAGGGAGGATGTTGTGTTGAAGGATTTGGTAGTTTTGGAAGAGGGGGTGTACTTGGAGAATTGGTGTTGGAGGGTTAGTGATGAGTGTGGGCGGTGTTAGAGGTTGTGGGAGTTGTGTTGGAGGGTATGGGGGTCGCGTTGTAGGGTGTATGGTATGTGTTACGAGGGTGCAGTGGTAGTGATGGAGGTGTGGGGGTGATTTGGGAGGATGTAGGGGTGGGCGTTGTGATGGAGTGGGAAAGTGGTGTTAAAGGGTATAGGAGTGGTGGGGGTTGGTGATGGAGTGGGGATCGTGTTGGGGATGTAGGGGTGGTGGTGGTCGAGGGGTTAGTGGGTGGTGGATGGAGTGAGTGTGGTAAAGAGAGTGGGGGTTGTAAGGGGTAAGGGTGGATGGTGTGCGGGTGATAGAGGGTGTGGAAGTGGGGGTGGTTGCTGAGGGTGTGAAGGTGGTGGTGGAAGCCTAGGAGGGAGTGTAAATGTAAAGGAGGGAGCTGGTGTAAGTAGGAGCGGAGGAGGGGGTGTTTGTTTAAGAAGTGAAAGGGAGGAAGACTTTTTTAACAAAATTAGGTACATCAGTAGTGTAGTGCTGCCCAGTTCTACTGCAGCTGATAGTTATTCAGTGGGAATTAAGGCTGAACTGTCAGCCTGAGTTAAAAGACTTGGGTGACTGTAAATGGTTCAAATTGGACCGAAACGTCGTCATAAGCTCCTCTCTCCAGTGTGCGGGTTATTTGTGTATTGTTCCAGTCATGGTATTGTGGTTTTTTGCTCTTTAGAAGATTTCATTAGCGTCATGCTGAGCTGGGAGACTTCAGTAATATCAGACTGAGCTGGGAGACTTGAGTAGTGTCAGCCTGAGCTGGGAGACTAATATAGGGCAATGAGGATATCGTCAAGTATTCCAGTAAGGGCTCATCAGTAACGACAGTTTTGAAGGTTTCTTTCCAGCAGAGCTGGAGTTACTGTCATTTGGGAATTGCCCCATCTTTCAGGGTAGCCAGGTGTAAGACGTTGGAAGGAGTGTTGGTGTCAGCTAGTGGAGGGAAGGCGGGGATGGTGCAAGCAGGTAATGGGAGGGAGGGGGGGATGGTTTAAGCGGGTAATGGGAAGGAGGGATCGTGTAAGCAGGTAACGGTAGGGGAGGAGGAATGGTGTAAGCGGTAATGAGGAGGGAGGAATGGTATCAGCAGGTAATGGGAGGGAGGAAGGCATGGTGTAAGCAAGTGATGGGAGGGAGGAATGGTGTTAGCGGGTGATGGGATAGAGGGAGGGATGGTGTTAGCGGGTGATGGGAGGGAGGGATGGTGTTAGCGGGTGATGGGAGGGAGTGAGAGTTGGAGTACAACATTGAGGGTGGCGTGAGGGAGCATTGGAGTAAATGCGTAGGTTGTTTAATGACTCTCACCCTCCCTCTCTTACGCCTTCCTACCCCCACCTATTCCTCCCATCCCCTCCTCTTCCCCCCATCCCCTCCTCTTCCCCCCACCTACCCCCCCACAATTCACCCCCACCATTCATCCTCTCCCTCTTCCCAGATATTTATAAACGTAATTTCTAGAATTACATTTTGTAATTATATCGTCGTCTAATATACTTTATAGTTAATGACACATTACAGCCTACTCTAATATACTTTATGATTAATGACACTAAATATTTGAGTTTCATCTTTTGGGTGACTTCTAGGATTGTTGCCTTTAGAGATTCCTAATGTTTATAACTTGGTTTTTTGCTTTTGTATGCCTATTTAGTGGACTACAGTTTTTTCTAATAAGCATCAAAGTAAATGTATGGTAAATTTTAAAATATTTAAAACGAATTAAACAATTCGCTAAAGATTGATGTGTGTGTGTGTGTGTGTGTGTGTGTGTGTGTGTGTGTGTGTGTGTTTGTGTGGTTGCAGGGGTCGAGTCACAGCTCCTGTGTGTTTGCCTGATTTTCTCTCTGAGTTATATTTGCTGAATTGTTTGCGGGGATTGATACTGGTGTTCCTGAACCACTTGGGCCTTATATCTACTCTTGAAACAATGTATTAAGTTTGCATCCACCACTACCTCATTCCACTTTTCAGCCACCCTGAGACACAAAATACTTCTTATATCTCTGTGACTCATCTGCATTTTCAGGTTCCACTTGTCCTTTTAATTGTGATCCTCAGAATTCAGATACGTAGTCTCTCCCTATCTGCCCTATCAATTCTTCTTAGGATTTTGTTCATGGTAATCCTCTAAGGTCGTCATGTTCAGGTCCTTCAAGCTTTCCTTATTGAGCAGTCCTCTTAATTTTGATACTAACCTGGTTGAAAAGGCAAGAAAACACAGTGAAGGTGGAAATTTGATAGTTATTTGTGAATGTGTGAATTTGAAAGTTATTTGTGAATGTGTGAGACCCGTAGCATGCGGGGCTGGTGACCAGTGAAGGTATGGTAGTACTGCCACAATTCTTAGTATTTTATTAAGATTTAGACTACATACTCAAAACCAGTGGATCCTTTTCGAGTTTTTTCACGTGCTTTACCAGGTGTGGGCTCCATGCTGGAGCTGCATACTCGATTATTAGCCTCATATGCATATTCAGCTTCCACCTGTACCACGTGATCCCAGTCCTCTTAATCCAGATAGTCTCTCCCTATTTGATGGTGTGGGTATAGCATTGAGGGTATGCTGGTCCAGTTCCACTGCATTCCCAGCTATTTTACACGTTACTTTTTATAACACGTGAATAATTCTTTAGTTACGTTCCTGTAGACTTTTTGAGGTATGTCGGTCTTGCATATGCCACTGATGCTGTATGGTTTGTGTGTGTTTCTAGCGATATGTTTGGTGTTATATTCATTTTCCGATATTTGCAACTTCTCTTCATAAATATTTGTCCAGTCTGCTGTCACCTTCTCTGATTCACATGACCGTGCATTTGTTCAGGATGAACTCAAGAATCCATTTTTTTTTTTTGACTACATCTCTATAGTCTGTTGAGGTCTTCCCAGAGAATGTCTTTCCTCTCCTGCTGTTAGACTTCTCATCAATTTCACATCATCTGCAAACAAGCCCTGCTACTGATCTCTGCAGAACCCCACTTGTTACTCCCTTCTGATGTCTCATCCTTTACTATTACTCTCTGCCTTTTATTCAGGTACTCCTTAATTAACCTACTAGAGCATTCTGCATCTCAGTCCTGCTTGTTTCTCTAGTTTTTGGATAATTTTCTGGTGTGGTATGGTGAGAAATGCTTTCCTGCAGTCCAAGAAGATATAGTCCACCCATTCCTCTCTTTCCTGTTTTATCTCTGTGACTGTTGTAGAAGTGTTTCAATATCCCCTGTCTTACTGTCTTTTCCAGAACTTTTGACAGTATACATATTAAAGATACCAGCCTGTAGGTTATTGCCTTTAGTCTTTTCCACCATTTTTTTTATATGTGGTGACGACACTTGCCTTCAGATTTTTTGACACTTCCTTAATGAACAGACTGGTGGTTGAATGCCTTTGCTACTGCGTCACAGTTGTTCTGTTCCTCTCGGTACCCAAGGAGATGTATTATCTAGTCCCATTGCTTTTGTTGCATCAAGCCCACTTCTTTTGTTGTGTTGATGCTTTCTAGCACCAGTTAATCTGGTCAGACAAAAGTGCTTTCTGGCAACTTGCCATTTTCTTCTGTGAAGACTTCTTTGAGTTTTTGCTAAGCTCTTGGCATACTTCAGCCATTCTCCATCAGCATCCCATTATCCTTCAGCTTTATTACTTTGTCCTTAACAGTTCTTTTTTTTCGTTGTGGCTGCAGGGTAATTTTGGTTCTGTTTTGGCCTTTGATGCTGTTATTTTCAAAATTATTTTCAGCTCATTTTTGTGTATTTACTTCTGCCTCTTTTGCTTGTTTTCCAGTTTTCTGCTGTTTGATTCGTTATTTTTTTTCCAAACCTTCTTGTCTTGGCCTTTCTGAACCAGGTGGCTTTCTCTTTTTGTTATTTTCTTTTCCTTTTGGCACTTTGTTGCTGTTACCTCCATCTTTTGTTGTACATCTTTGACCTTCAGTTCAGTTTCTCGTGGCACCTCAGAACATTTCTCATTCCATCATGGTCCCTCTGTAGTTTTATTTTGTTTTTCATGACTTCCATTTCTTAACTTTTTTTCCATTTCCACCAGCTGCTCTAAAATTAGTACCACTTGATCGTTGGCACCCAGTCCTTCCCAATAAGTAATTTCAGCTGCGTCATAATTTTGTGTAAAAATCAGGTTTAGTCTTGCTGGCTCGTAATCCTCTGGGATTACTGCAATGGTTGTTATTCATGAGAGCTTTGTCTCTGTAATAGCCGTAATATCAGGTTTTCCTCTCTCACACTGTCATGACTTCACTTTTGTTGGTGACTTCATCTACATTCAGGTACCACACTTTAATTCTTTCATCTGTTATGGTACGTCACTTTGTGAAAATACTGGGCAGGGATTCTCTGGGCTCTTTCTATTGTTCACCCTTTCCAAAATAGGAGCCCTATTCCCTGCTTTATCCTGTGTTCCTTCCTTCTTCTTTCTACATTTACTATGTCCTTTCTTCAATGACATAAACGGGGTTGAATTTGCGAGATATCCTCAGACTTGATTTCTAACTCACTTCTAGCTGCTTTGCTTTTGTTCCCATAAACAGAGTTCACAGTAGCAGTGTCTTTTCCTCTTTATACATATATTCTTGCCTGAAAAAAAATTCTTGTCTCACTGTCAAGTCACTTAACAAGTCACTGGTGACTAGGTAGTGTCCAGGACGGACCAAAACCGTGTCATAAGGTTACTTTCCAAAGTGTGGGTTATTAGTAAATTTTATTTTCCAATTTCTCATTCCTCCTTTATTCACCTTTATTATGTTTCTCTCAGGTTCTCTTCATTTAATCTGAAAGTCACGAGAGTTCTGTGTTATATTCCCCTCTTCCTATACTATCAGAGTTTCCTTAGCTACTTTAATTCCTCAGGGTCACTAACTATTTCTGCTATCTTCTTTCTTATTACCTACTAGGAATAAGTTGGTTGCTCATATCCTTGACTTTCCCAGTTTGTTTTTCTCTGCCTCTGATCTGAAGTATGCCTTAGCAGCCTTCATTATCAGATCCTTCATTCCCTTGTATCTCCCGTACTTGGTTTAATTTCCTGTATCTGTTCCTTTTCTTTTGCCTCCTCCTCTAGCTTGATAAATTTCTCCTCAAACTTGTATCCTTCCTCATGGTCCAGTCTGATTTTCCAGCCAGCAGATTACTGGGTAGTCACATTTGAGACACTACATTGAACAGTCCAGCCACCTTTCTCTGTCATATTTCCGGGACCTTTGTTTAACAGCTGAAGGGCCCAGACAGTCAGAGTAGGTACGAGATTTTCGACCAAGTCTTCCAGTACCTACTGCCACTGTTCACCAGGTTCCTGAGTGTTAGCTAGTTGCTGTGGGATGCATCCTGGAGAAGAGTTTCGAAGGACACCAATGGAAATAAGTTACGGTGACTGGCTTTCTTGGGTTATCCTGGGTTTCTAACCCTCCGGGATTGCTGTGTGTGTATTTGGCACATGGTATCCTTTATACATATATTAAATTCAAAGGGAACACTAACTCAGGAATTACACAGTTCCTGAGACAGTCAGATTTGATCCGAGGAAGGGAAGAATAGGTCTAATTCCTTGGATCAAGAGCCCTTCATCCGCATCAAGACATATCTTGAGAAGTTATATTCGTAGTTATATATATATATATATATATATTATTATATATATATATATATATATATATATATATATATTATATATAATAGCTGAAGGGATATGCTTCTGTGTTGGGTGTAGCTTGTTGCATAATAAGTTTGTGTACTGTGTTACAGATGAACCAAGCAGTGCCAGGCGGAGGGGTGTCGCTGAGCCCTGGTCACGAGGGCGGTTATGGAGAGTGCCAGGTGCCATCTCCGTCCCAGTGGTCTGACCCTTGCTACTCTCCTCCCTCCTTCCACTCCCCTCAGCACCTACCAGGGGAGCTGGAGAAGGTGAAGGATGAGCCCTTCTCTCCCTCACCGTCATCCAACTCCCTGTCGCCTTCCTCCCCGGGTCAACAACGAGCTTCTCCCTATGCCCGTCCTCACAATTTGAAGAAGGAAGGGTTCGAGGCCTCGCTGAGCCTGTCGGAGCTGCTGGCGGAGAACCAGATGCTGACGAGCGTGCACCAGCAGGTGCCCCTCTACTCCCCCTACCCCGACCACCCGCTTCTGCGGGGCCGCCTTGAGGACAACACTTTCCAGAAGAAGATGGTGGTGCCTGGCTACAAGACGCCATCACCCAGCACCATGAGCGAGGGGCTGGGCTTCCTTGACATGCTGGTGGACGTGAAACAGGAGGCAGAGGAGGACGTGAATTCTGGATCCTCCTGCGGGTCGCCTGCTGCACCTGCCCCGCCGCAGCCCAACACCAACTCTGCAGCCGCCGCCGCCGCCGCCGCCGCCGCTGCAGCAGCTTGCCAGAGGGACATTCTAGAGACTGTAGAGCAGCTGGCGCTGGAGCATGCCAGGAGGGATGTACAGCGGGTGTCAGACTCTCTTAACATCCCTAGAGGTGAGTACCTCAACACTGGTTTACACCTCATTATCCCCCCCCAGGGTTGAGTACCTCAACACTGGTTTACACCTCATTATCCCCCCCAGGGTTGAGTACCTCAACACTGGTTTACACCTCATTATCCCCCCAGGGTTGAGTACCTCAACACTGGTTTACACCTCATTATCCCCCCCCAGGGTTGAGTACCTCAACACTGGTTTACACCTCATTATCCCCCCAGGGTTGAGTACCTCAACACTGGTTTACACTCATTATCCCCCCAGGTTGAGTACCTCAACACTGTTTACACCTCATATCCCCCCAGGGTTGAGTACCTCAACACTGGTTTACACCTCATTATCCCCCCCAGGTGAGTACCTCAACACTGGTTTACACCTCATTATCCCCCCCCAGGGTTGAGTACCTCAACATGGTTTACACCTCATTATCCCCCCAGGGTTGAGTACCTCAACACTGGTTTACACCTCATTATCCCCCCAGGGTTGAGTACCTCAACACTGGTTTACACCTCATTATCCCCCTAGGGTTGAGTACCTCAACACTGTTTACACCTCATTATTCCCCAGGGTTGAGTACCTCAACACTGTTTACACTCATTATCCCCCAGGGTTGAGTACCTCAACACTGGTTTACACCTCATTATCCCCCCCAGGGTTGAGTACCTCAACACTGGTTTCCTTCACACATACACCTCATTAAACCCCCCCCCAGGGTTGAGTACCTCAACACTGGTTTCCTTCACACATAACCTCATTATCCCCCCCTAGGGTTGAGTACCTCAACACTGGTTTACACCTCATTGTCCCCCCCCCCCAGGGTTGAGTACCTCAACACTGGTTTCCTTCACACATACACTTCACTGGGAAATAGATTCAAGCACCTCAACTTCAGTTCCCATCAAATATACACCTCAACATACCAGTGGGAAGTACCACAACACCAGTTTCCACTATAAGCCCTGCTAACTTTTACTGTTTAGTGCAGTTTAGGGGCGAGTTTACCCTTAAACTGTCCAAACGTAGATCTACGTTTTTTTCAACAGTTGAAAGTATGTAAAAAAAAGTAGATCTTCTTTTTGTTTTTTTACATTTGAAAACGCGTAAAAAAACTTTGATCTACTTTTTTTTTTGTTACATTTAAAAATATATAAGAAAATGTAGATCTGCTTTTGGAGCACAACGCCGGGTCGCCATCTGGAGAAGACCCGGCCGGAAGTACCAGCAAATCCCTAATGAATGAATGAATGGAGCACTACGCTTGTGAATATAGATCTGTTTGGACAGTTTAAGGGTTAAAGCTCACCCCTAAACTCAGGTAGGTTATTACTCTCACAGGTTTAACACTTCATTACACGAGAGAGGTCTCCAACTCGTCATTATTACTACACTTGTATATTGATACACCTTTACACAACTCATTGAGACAGGCTTTTAATTAATTTTTGATAATTTGGTTGCTGTAGTGGCAATAAATATTAGTGTTTTAATTAAAGCATATACCATGTTAAATACTATAATTTACATTTTGCTATAAATACACCGTGTTGCAACTTGGCCCTCCAAGTAACAGAGAGGGAATATTATTATTGTTGCCTGGTTGAAATGATCATCGACTAATTTCATAACTAATGCAAAGTATCCAAACCACAAATTTCACTGTTAACAAATGATTTTTGCAGATGTTGGTTTTGGGAGATTTTTAATCACAACATACATTATGAGGAAGAATGTTGGCAAACTGCGGACCATGTCAGTACAAAGACCGAATAGTACAAAGTGGATCACTATCAATCATTGTACTTGCTTCAAAATCGTGTTAATTATATATCAACATATATAAGAATTAATTTTATCTCTATTTAGGGATTAATTTAAGTCTTGTTTGAGGCGCAAGGGTATCATGCAGTCTAATGACTCTGATCTACCTGTATCGTGCTAAACCCCCATTACGCTACAGTACAAGTTCCGAATTGCAATGCATCAGGACGTTGCTTCATGTATAAGCCCCAAAGGAAGGTTCCGTTTGGTTGAGAGGGTCTTGATTTAGAATTGGATTGGTCCAGTTCCGAATTAAGCCTGAATGCCTTCCACACCACACCCCAGTCTTGCTATAATCTCCGGCGTTTAAGCGCCTTCCACTACTTCGATTTGAATAAAATATCACAGTAAATACCAACTGTAAAATGTTAATTTGCTAGGTTAGGTTTAGGTATAGGTAAGTTAGGTTGGTGTGAGTTACAATTGATTGGACTGAGTTCAGTTTGGTTTGGTTGGGTTGGGTTAGATTTAGTTGGGTTAGGTTTAATTGGACTATCCAATGTAATTTAACCTAATAGAATCTAACATAACTTAATACAGCCTAACAACCAACCTAATTTATCTGAATCTAACTTAACATAAAAACTCGACTCATCCCACCCTTAGAGGTCTCCCCTTCCCTCAACTCACCCTCCCCCATCCACACACCTTCCCCTCTCCCTCCCCTATCTTAACATCTCCCTCTCCTCCCCCTCCACTCCAACCCTTTCCCGTTCCCTTACCCTCCCTGCCTCTCGCCTCCTCTTCCCTTCCCATCATATACCTCTCCTACCCTCACTCCCTCTTCCACCCGCTTCATTCCCTCCACAGCTTCCTCTCTTCACTTCCCCACTCCTCTCACCCCCTCTCTACTTCCCCACACGCCTCATCCCTCTACTCCCCTACTCTTTTCATCCCCTACTTTCTTCGCCCCCCTACCTGGAGGGTATTCCGGGGGTCAACGCCTCCGTGGCCCTATCCCCGACCTGATCAATCAGGTTGTTACTGCTGGTCACACACAACCTGGCTGATCGGACACTGACTTTAGGTATTTGTCCAGCTCCCTCTTCAGGACAGCCAGGGTTCTATTGGTAATTCCTCCTTGTACTCTACCTGGAGTCTTCTCCCACTCTTCACCCCCTTTATCTACTCCACTCTCTCTCCATATCCCTATTTTCTCACCTTCCTCTCCACTCCCCTACTGTCCTCACCCCTTTTCACCAACATTTCCCCCTCTCCCCGTCTCTTCACTCCCCTACTCTCCTCACCCCTCCATCCCCAAAACTTCCCCACTCTCCTTATCCCCTCTCCACTTCCCCTGTCTCCTCACCTCTCCACTCCCCCTCCCTTGCCACCCAGTTTATGGAGGAGCCGCCCTTGGAAGAGCATGTTTTTGCAGTGTCGGCAGTAACTGTTGAACGGCGTTACTCAAGGCCCTCTGACTGCCAGGGCCTTGGTGGATGCTCTTTGTTCTGTGTGTGTGTGTGTGTGTGTGTGTGTGTGTGTGTGTGTGTGTGTGTGTGTGTGTGTGTGTGTGTGTGTGTGTGTGTGTGTGTGTGTTTAGTTCCTGGCCTCCCTTCATGGACTGCAGTCGCACAACACAAGGCAGACTGCATTGCATACATATCTGTTGTAGTGCTCGTTGGGTCTTGTTCTCACATTGTGTCCTGTTCCTCTTCCTTTTGTTGATGGGTCTCAAACCCTGTTGGGTTCTCTTTTTCTTTTTTCTTAATCTGTGCGCACTAGTGACATTTTATGAACTTTTAATGTTTAATAGTTGTATTTTGGTGTCAGTGAGGCCATGATTAGTACCTTCACTCTTCCTTCTTCATTCATGTTAGTGCCTTCACTTCTTCATTCATATTAGTGTCTTCACTTTCTTCCTCATTTTATTAGTGTCTTCACTCTTCCTTCTTCACATTTACAAAAACAAGGTCAAAATATGTAGAGGAGCTTCATGAGAACTGACTATAACTCCAGTTCTTTTAAAAGGAGACTTTCTAAGCTGTTATAGCTACTGCACCCGTAATGAAATTCTTGACGATATCTTCATCTTACGAAAGTCTACCAGTTGAGGCTAACAAGACCTTCCTTCCTGCCTCATCTGTACAACTCATCTTGGGATGGAAGGTGACAAGAATACATAAATAGAATTTGTTCTCCATTGTGTAACTACTATACGGAGCAGGGTAACTGAACACTGCTAATGCAGCTGAACCTGGCATCATTGGAAGAGCTAAATGTCAGGAGACGTGCCCACGGCGTATAAGATACTCGCGGGCTTTAACAGAGTGGACAAGGCGTGACTGTTCGACGTGTGAGGGATGCAGAACAAGAGGGCACAGATAGAAGTTGAACACAGAGACGATAGGAAGCACCTTGACTGTGTAAGTCTTGTGAAGACGTGAGATTTGAGGGGGAAGGGTGGATTTGAAGTAGAGTTGAGGGTTGGAGGATGGAGTCGTTAGTGTTAGCGGTATCTGTTGTACGTTAAATAAAATGATTTTATTGATTATGGTGGAAAATCATAATTTACTAGAGTGAAAAATAAATTAATCGAGTATTAAAATATCACGGATTATGGAGCCACCTTAACTACCTAGGTAAGCTTATGTCTGCCGACCACCACCACCACCCACTACCAACAACCACCACTCTGGTGGTGATGGTGTGTGGACACTCTTGAGCCTTGTCTTGAGGGCTGACCAGTTTTTGTCCCTTATTTTGTGCCGCCTGAGCGGCTAGTTTATTGTGCACTCTGGGTTCACGGTGTGAGTGGTAGCGCAAAAGAAGAGACAGAGGTCACGATGATCTTTATCAGACCACCCTGGGCTTAGTTCCATCTGTAACAATATTAGACAATTCATATAAACAGTTTCTTCACGTAGCCAGTGTAATATGTATATACAAACTACAAAGAAAATCCTAGCATCTTATTGCCAGTAAACGCCATTGATCATTTAAAGGCTACAGTTTCATCAAGGAAAAGTTCAGACATCTAACAGGCGCAAAATGTAGATAAAATCTCAAGATTTCAGATATCTTATAATTAACATTGAAGTAATTTGCCGGTACTTGTAGGGTTTGCATGGGAGTGTCTCCGAAAGGTTATATGCTTGGACACTAAGATACATTGCTCGTGTATGGTCCTATCTCTGTCCACACACTTTACATTCTCATGTCATTAACATCTACCTATAAACTGTACAATAAGTAGGTAGTCTAGCAGCAACAACATCTTGTACTCTTCTGATCTTGTTACTTTCTCCATACGCATGTATTACTTGGCACATTGTATTATGATGGGCAGTCTAGCTGCCAGTACTCTTCTCATTTCTTCAAACTAATTTCCTAGTTTTTAAGAATGTTTTTTAAACTTCTTATTGAGAGTCGACAATTATGCTCAACATTCTCTATGCATTCTCCCTTCCAACTGCAAATACCCGCGGTGGGCATGCCCTTCCATTTTGCTGTTGTTTTGGCATGAATATGGAGCCGTAAAGGAAATTGGAAGCTACAGTGTGAAAAGAAATGATGGAATGGAAGAAAGGGATTAAAGATGGAGGAAAAAGAGTTGGAGGGTTGAAGAAAGGCTAGGAGGATGAAGTAAGAGGAACAACACCGTCCTTTATACTGGTGCAGCTCAGGATGCTGTGGGGACAGGTGGAGACAAGAAAGGAGTGAAGGGGAAGGGGAGAGTGATAGATGGGAAAAATGTGTCAAAAGATGTATTATGTTGGCCAGAATTGATTGCAACCGTTTGGGCATAGAGGTGTAGACGTTGATAGTAGTAGCATCAGTAATAGTAGGAATATGGGCATAGTCATAGTAGCAGCAGTAATAGTAGCAATATGAGGATAGTCAGTAGTGTAAACGCTGAGAGTAGTATCAGCAGTAACAGTAGTAGTATGGGCATAGTCAGTAGTCAAGAAACATTGCACTTTAACACTTGAAACTTGCAAGAATGCTTCAACCAGGCGTCATTAAACCGCGATTGCCTCAAGTCCTGGAGCGGGTCAACGTATGATTTAAAGACGCGCGTCAGCAAATTTTCAGTGACAAGTGAATTAACAACAATTGGCATGTTTTTATGCTGGGTGGGTTTGCTTCTCTACTTGGCTAGGTTAGACTCGCTTATCGTAGGCTGTGAGAGTCACAGATAGGTAGAGGGAGATAACACTGGCTGATGAAGGTAGAGATATGCTACAGTGTTCACATTGTTTCCGGTGCAAAGAGAGAGAGGGGATGGAGGAGGGGTATAGGGATAGATGGAGGAGCTGGAGGGATAGTGGGGTTGAAAGGGTTTAGGAGGGTAGTGATATTGGAGGAGGGAATAACTGAGGTGTTGGCAGTCTTTTATATGGGGTAAGAGGAAAGGTAAGAGGGTGAGGCGCACATGGTGGGATACAAAGTCCAATATAGTGGACGAGGGTAACAAGTTTTGTACCACTTCAGAAAGGTCATTTCACGACTGAGTAAATGATAGAAGGGGTAATGGAGGGGGAGGTATAGTGGCTACTGTGGATAATAGATACATTCTTGACGCTCCTCTCTTACAGTTGCAAGTGGAGGGCGGAGTTGATAGGATTTAGTGGAAGATAAGAAAAAATATAAAGGTATTCGAGTTACCACTCAGCGATTCTCTCGTAAACTTTTCATATCTTTAAGAGATAAGTTAAATGATTGAGAATATGTGGGTGCGGATAGGGAGTCCCAGCACGGGCTGGGACGTCTACTGCAGTGCTCGTGTTTCTAACCACCTGAAGCAGGCTTTACAGGAAAATTCGCGAATAAAAGGGTGGGTGCATGAATGGGAGAGGGAAAAAGGACGAACCAAAAAGTGGGTTGGTAAATTGAATTTAACTTGTGTCCTCGAGTACCAGTCCAAGGAAACCTGTAGAGACACAAGGTTGGCCCTACAGAAATTGTTAAGTGCTGTGGGAGTAAAAGAAATCTGAAGATGCCGAGGGCAACGGTCTGCATGTTTACATTATTAAGGAAGAGAAACTGAGTGGGTCAAGCTAGTGGGAACGCATACAAACCCTCAAGGAAACCTTGGAAAGGCAGGCTGTATAGTCTGGTGTGATGGAGAACATCTAAACCCTAGAGAATGGATGAAAGCTCAGTGGTTAATTCATGGGTCCTGTGGAGATTCCAATGAGGCGAATTTAGAAAGAAACCAGATATTCCAAAAGCAGGGGATAGACTCGGGTTGCAGAGGATTCTTTTAATTCAACGTTTTCGTCGTATTATAATTATCCTCGGCTACCAATGTCTTTAGTCCCACTTGTTGGCTTTTGCCATTATCTACCCATTGCATGAGCATATTAGGTGCTGCTGAGAGTCGATACCTTGGAGGACATAAGAGCTTTTGAAAATTTTAAAAAAATAATACTGTAGTAGTTAAGATGCATTACTTGCTCAGGAAACGATGTTGGACTTAACAGTAGGAACACGTGAAGGTTCTGAGTGGCACATAGTAAATAAAGGATTACAGAAGGCACGAGAGACACGTCTTGGGATAACGTAGTGGATTGGAACGAAGGAGCACCCTGATGAAATTGAGGAGGGTGGCGCCTGTAAGACGGGGGTTGGTGGCACCCAGACATTCCCGGGGTGAGTGCCACTCTTGTGAGGCACTCCCGCCAACAAGGCTGCCCTGTCCTCCACTGCCAGCAGGGCGAGAAGGAGACTGACCCTCATTGTTTGTCTGGGTTTATTCTCCTGAAGTGCTCTTACACCTCTTCACTCTTATCTAAGTTTTATTACCCCTTCAGCACCTACCTGTCCACTCATACTCCCCTCTGCTACTACCTTCAACTCCTACTCCTTTATCCACCCGCTCCTACTACAAAATCCACTCCTACACTCCACCATACTGCTTTTACACTGTTCCACTCGACAGTACTCACTCTACTCCTCTCCTCACTCCTACTCCGCCTAAACCACTTTACTCGCACATTCTCAATTCTCATTCTTCTCCCCCCTCCCGTCTCTCACCTCGTAAGAGTGCATCACTGAATACATCTATTATTTCCATCAGTGTTCCTCTTGAACATGTCAATGCAGGGGTCAGTCTCTCGTGTTGTCACTGCATGGGCCAGAGTCTCATGCTGTCACTGTAGGGGCCAGTCTCATGTCACTGCAGGGGCCGGTCTCTCGTGGTGTCACTGCAGGGGCCGGTCTCGCGGTGTCACTGCAGGGGTCGGTATCTCGTGGTGTCACTGCAGAGGCCGGTCTCTCATGGTGTCACTGCAGGGGCCGGTCTCTCGTGGTGTCACTGCAGGGGCCCGGTCTCTCGTGGTGTCACTGCAGGGGCCGGTCTCTCGTGTTGTCACTGCAGGGGTCGGTCTCTCGTGGTGTCACTGCAATGGCCAGTCTCATGTTGTCACATCTACACTCGAAGTCTGGCATTTTCATTTGTATTCATATAACTATATATTTATATGGGTGTTCTTAACCCGTGTGGATGATTCAGCACAAGGAGTGGAGGTGACTTCACCCTCTATCTTAGTTGTCTTAGTACCCTAGGAAGAGTTTTTGGTTACTAGGTTAAGTACAGCCAGGTAGCATGCCTTGCACTTCCAGACTGAGGATCAGGCGTTCATCACTCCTTGTGTTGATTTATTCACAGGAGTTTAACCATTACATATGTTTTATCAGATTAGTAGAATATAAGCAACAGCTGAGAGCAGTGTCAGTCGTGGGTCATTTGTGGAGTGGACGGAAGAAGTTATGATTGTGGGGTGTGGGCGAGAGAAGTAATTATGGCGTGTAGGCGAGAGAAGTGATTGTGGGGTGAGCGGGAGAAGTGATTGTGTGGTGTGAGCGGGAGAATTGATTGTGGTGTATGGGTGGTAGAAGTTGTGATTGTGAGGTGTGAGCGAGAGTTGTGATTGTGGGGTGTCAGCGGGAGTTGTGATCGTGGGGTGTGAGCGGGAGAAGTGATTGTGGGGTGTGAGCAGAAGTGATTGTGGGGTGTCAGCAGGAGGTGATTGTGAGGCGTGAGCGGGATGATTGTGGTGTATGGGTGGTAGAAGTTGTGATTGTCGGGTGTGAGAGAGGGGTTGTGATTTTCGGGTGTTGGCCGGAAAAATTATGCTTGTGTATTGGTGGTAGGTGCGGTGTGGGTGTTAATGCTTTGTGCCGACAAGAGGATTGTGTGGATGTTTATGAAATTGTCAAGTTACTCGAGCTGTGACCATAGTGGCTGCTGGACGGTAGTGGGTCTACCTGGAGGGTGTTGCAAGGGTCAATACCCCCGCGGCCCAGACCTTGATCAGGTCTTCGGCTGATCGGGTACTGACTTCAGGTATCAGTCCAGCTCCGTCTTGAAAGCAGCCATGGGTCTACTGGCAATTTCCCTTATGCCTGGCGGGAGGCTGCTGAACAGTCTTGGGCCCCGTACACTTAGTGTATTAATGGCGTCCTTACTTTTCATTGGGGGTATGTTGTACCGCCTGCCCAGTCTTTTGCTTTCACAGGGAGTGATTTATGTGTGCAGATTTGGGACTCAGTCCCTCTAGGATTTTCCAGGTGTTGATTAGGATGTATCTCTCCCGCCTGCGTTCCAGTGAGTACAGGTCAGGTGACTCCAAGCGTTTCCTAGTAATTAAGGTGTTTGACGGAACTTATATGTGCAGTAAAGGTTCTCTATACATTCGCTAGATTTGCGATTTCACCTGCCTTGAATGGGGATCATATTAGTGTACAGCAGTAGTGTACCTAGTTGGATACAACTGCTGCAGAGCATGGTGGTGGCTAGACGATGGTGGACCAGCTGGATAACAGCTGCTGGAGATCATGGTGGTGGCTGGACGATGGTGGACCAGCTGGGTACAGCTGCTGAAGAGCATGGTGGCGGGCCAGCTGGGTACAGCTGCTGGAGAGCATGGTGGTGGGCTGAACGATGGTGGGCCAGCTGGGTACAGCTGCTGGAGAGCATGGTGGTGGGCTGGACGATGGTGGGCCAGCTGGGTACAGCTGCTGAAGAGCATGGTGGTGGGCTGGACGATGGTGGGTCAGCTGGGTACAGCTGCTGGAGAGCATGGTAGGAGGGCTGGACGATGATGGGTCAGCTGGGTACAGCTGCTGGAGAGCATGGTGGTGGGCCAGCTGGGTACAGCTGCTGGAGAGCATGGTGGTGGCTGGACGGTGGTGGACCACCTGGGTATGGCTTCTCAGCTATCAGGGGATTGCTGGGAGAGGGCAGTAACCTTGGCGCGCGCCCAGCCAGCCTAGCACCACCTCTCAGCCTAAAGCAACTTTACCCTAGCCTGCTGCCTCCGTAGCGGTGACCACTTCAGCAGTAGAAGCGATACTAGCCGCTAGCGTCCACCGCCTGCGCCTGTGGCGGCAGGAGCGGGTAAAATAAAGGGTGTGCGGGAAATGCCTGCTGGTCCTCCCGGGCCTGAGCAGGATCTTGTGACGTGGGTTGTGACGTCACCAAGTGTTACCCTCTGTCATCAGCATTATCTGAAGGTGCATAGTCTGGCCAGGGCAGCGAGTTCGATCACACCTCCCTCATTCAGGCCGCCCCACGCCCAGCTGCACCTGATACATACATACCACACGAGACGTCAGTTCTTAATATCTCGACCGCCATTCCCGACAAACATGGCGGACTTGTCCACGAAGTCGAGATCGCTGCCAGCTCCGTCGCCTGCTGCTGCTGTGGCCGGTAGGTGCGGCAGATGCTGCTTCTGCTGTGGCTTAAATCACGATAATCTGGTGTTTTGTGCTCAAGTGTCACTTTCGGCTTCGTGTGCAGTGTAGTAAGTGATGATGGGAGTGACAGTGTCAGTAGGGAAGTGGCATGTTGACAACCTTGTACATGGAATTATAGTTTATTTTAAAAATAAGTCGCAACACAGTGTATTGTAAAAGTTTGGGATCAGCTTCACTGACATCATCTACATACAGCAGAGGCTTAATATTTGTAAAAACCTATCGATTGAACGAAGTCATTAGGCTACAATTTACTCTTACATTAACGTTAAGAACTCTTGTAAATATGAATTATAATACCCAATAAATGCTGAGAAAATCTATACACACTGAGATAGTACATATATATACTGGTGCATAGGATAGTATACATACACTGTATATACACACACACTGGTGGATAGTATATATACACAACTCTGGGTGTTCCTATTGGCATCACAGGAGGTAGGTGTGTTTATATTAGTGTTGGTGAGTTGCAAGAACCGGTGTCAGTAAGATTGTTGTTGTGTTGCAGACCCCGCCTTGTGGAGCGTGGCTGACGTGCGCGCATGGTTGAACCTGCAAGCTGCGCAACTCCACCTTCCTCCTCTCATGCTCAACTTCTGGAACTTGGGCGGTCCTGCGCTTCTGAAGCTGACTGAGGCGCAGTTCCGCCAGCTGGCTCCCGTTGGGGGAGAGTTGCTCTATGCCCAGCTGGAGATTTGGAGGGGGGCATTACGCGCGGCTCCCAGACTGCCTCAGTACCAGTACAGGTATCGTTTGCACCCTGACCCAAGCCAGATGCAAGGACCCCAAGGTCAGCAGCACCTTCAGCAGCAACAACAGCCCTGTCAGCAGCAACAGCAAGTGCCACAAGCAAACCAGCTGGAAAATTCTGGCCAGATTAGTTCCCCTCAGATGGGGTCACCAAGTCAACTGGGCTCCCCTAACCAGATGGGGTCCACGAATCAACAGGGATCTAACCAACTGGGGACCACTAACCAGCTGGGATCTAATCAACTGGGATCCCCTAACCATCTGGGGTCCCCTAACCATCTGGGGTCCCCTAACCATCTGGGATCCCCTAACCATCTGGGATCCCCTAACCATCTAGGATCTAACCCTCTGGGATCCCCTAACCATTTGGGGTCCCCTAACCATTTGGGGTCCCCTAACCATCTGGGGTCTCCTAACCATCTGGGAACTCCTAACCAGCTGAGTTCCCCCAGTCATTTGGGGTCTCCCAATCATCTGGGTTCTCCATCGACTCCTCCTATCCCTATAACAAGTAACCTGGGCCAGGTGCCCACATCAGTAGTGCAGGTGACGCAGCAGCAGCAAAAACAGCAGCAACATCTGCAGGGTGGTAATGGTGGTGCAGGAGCCTGCCAACCCCAGCCGGGCACCCCAGCTCCACAGCCTCCTCCTCCTCCACCGCAGCAGCAGGCCAATGGAGGCGTCTACCTGGAAGAACAGTGTCTCGAGATGACGGCTCTTCTCCAGCAGCAAGCCAGCAGCCCCAAGGCCGCCCACACCACCCGCGTCCCCGCCCACTCTCCCCAGGACGACGCCTATGATTCTGATGGTGAGTACCTCAACCCACTGTGTTGTAGTATCTTAGGTAATTTTCATGAAGTTAGCGCTGAACAACAAAAGTATGTATGAGGATTCCAAATCTTAGAGTGACGCAGCACGTCATTTTTTGTATTTTTTCAGGATTTTTTTATTGAAAAATCAAGCATTTTGGACAGTTGACTTAACAATAGGCTATCACTACCTCCTTCAGTAATACTGATAAGTAAAAAAAGACAATTATTTTTTCTGTGACTAAACATCCTTAGGTACTGGATTAATTCTAATTTTAAGACTAAATGTGTCTGAAGCACACTGACCTCGGTAACTGATTTATTGTTCATTGTTATCTCATGTTCGAGACATTTTTATTATATTAATGGGAAAACAATAAACCCAGAGGGGTAATGGAGACTGCTGAATATAAGGTCATTTGGTTTGATCCAAAGAAGGGGTTGCCTCCAGCTCTTTGGATCAGAATCCCTTTACCAGCATCAAGGCACACCTTTGAAGGGTATCTCTGAGACCTTTTCTGTGATGCCTTCCTTGAACAGTCAGCCTTGTGCTCTCCACCTACTATAAGCTGGTGTTATTATTTAGAGGTTTTCAATCACGTTTTATTTTAATGAAAGTTAGCTGGATGTTTGTTGGTTGTTTAGGGACCCGACACTTGTAGAACAGGAATGTGGGGAGTTAACCTGTGTGGAGAAATGGATGCTGAGGGAGGTGGTTTCTGACTGGTAGCTGTGGTTGGTTAAAAGGTTTTCTTTCAGGTAAGTAAGAAGATTAAGAAAAAGATGGGTTCAGGTCAGCTTACTGTTAGTGAAAGGAAATGTGCACCGTTTTCAATAATTCCTCTCAGATTTTACACGAGGATACAAACGCAATTCCAGAAATCAATAATTATACTATTTAGGACGAAAATAAATAATGCAATATCAAAGTCACTAGCGACATGATAAATAAGAACTTTCTAAACAGACGTAACTAGTAACTTTGAAGTCAAACACGTCACCCGGCTCTGAGGAGCTGTTTTCAAGACTTCTAAAGGATTGTAAGGAGGAACTTAATACACAAACAGGTATCGTCGCTACAAACGGTATCGTACCGGGTAAATGGAAAAAATCAAGTGGTACCCAATTACAAAGCGGGAGATAGGCCCCTTAACTTCAAATTATAGACCAGTTAACCTAACTAATTGTGGGAAAGTTGATGGAATCAGTAATTGCTGTTGTGGTCGGAGAAATGGCAAATGTAGTTTTATGCAGACAAGTTTAAGTTTATAATCCCAGGAAAAAGAAATAGCACTTAAGTAAAACAATGTTCTTAGTCAAAGTGAATGTGAAAAATGATTAGGAGGGTTTAAGGGTTCACAATAAAGCTAAAAGAATTCTTGGCTTCATATCAAGGAGTATAAATGATAGAAGTTCTAAGGTTGTACTTCAGGTCTATATACTCGTATCTTCAGTTAGACTTCATTTAGATTATGTTGCTTTCTTCTGGTCTCCCTGTTAAAGGATTAACATAAATGCGCTCGAACATATAAAGAGAAGGAAGTTGATTCCATTTATTAAAAGCCTTTCCAAGGAAAATAGGCTGAGCACTTTTTTGAATAGGTGTTAAATTAGGGAAGATATGAGGCAAAAACTGGGTAGCTTTAATTACAGAAAGGTTGAAGGGTACATGAGTGGGCCTGCTGTAGTGTTCCTTCCCACTTATGTATCAAAAGTTATTACAGACTCAAAAGATACACGGGGCATAGTTAGACATCAGGAAGGAGGGGAAGAATGCCGTTTTAAGAGGTTGTTTGATAGTTTTATTATGTACCTCATTACTGATCTTATGTCATATGCAAGGCTGGCAAACAAAAAATTTTTTTCGGCTACATTTGTAAGAGCTACAAGGGAAGGACTATTCGAATTAATTATACTTGCCTACAATGGAGAAGCATAGATAGGACAAGATTGTAAGGTTACTCGTGAAACCAGTACCTACCTGTGACCGGTTTCGAAAGTTTTTGTGAGCCTGGGGCCAGGCTTTTCTGTTGATTGTCTGTTCAAGCAGGCTGTTACTGGAAAAAATGCACAACTGCAGTATAATGCGATTCTTTATTGACATCTGCAAAGATATACCTGAGAAGAGGAGATGGCGTACGTCGATTGCATGATAGTCATTAACGTAGCATATCACCTATATATACCATGAGTCAAGGGTATTTTGATCTCTAAAATAGGGCTGAAAGTAAACTCATAGTTACATGTTTGTGTGAGTATTGTGGTGTAGGGGAGGGATGTTGCCACCATCATGGATAAGGAGAGGTGTGGGAGGGTAGCCACTGTAAGGGAACTGTGCCACTGTGTGGATGAAGGATAAGCATTGTGGAGGTGGGGGTATCACTATAGGGAAGAAGAACTATGGATAGGGAGAGTTGGCCACTGTGGGTAGGGGAAATTAGCCACTTTAGGAGGGGGTGGAATTGGGTAGACTAGCCACTTGAGTGCCACAGTGGGAGTGGGTTACTGCTGCCACTGTCATGGTGGGTTGCCGCTGCCACTTGGGGTAGGGGTGCCACTGTAGGGAATGGAGAGACTTGTTGCTTCCACTGTTGGTGTCTGGGCGGGCAGGGAAGGGGGGGGGTTGTTGCTGCTGCCATTGCCTTAACTGTAAACAGACAACAAACAAGGCACAAGAGTGTTGCTGCTGCCAGAGTGACCCCGCCCTACCCCCGAGGCTGGTTGAATCACAGCCACACTACACTTGTCTTTGTGTGTTACACGCGAAACGCAACAATTGAGGCTAGTGAAGGCATTTATCATAAGGACCTATGTGAGGGTGGGTGGCTTTGGGCCTTGTGTAGAGGCATCGTAAGATCGGTTGTTGCGACGGGTCCTCGCTGTGTCAGGCTCAAGGTGATACCAGTGCTAGCCTCTATCAGGGACCCGTGGAAATCTCAACGCTTCTACCCACTCCAACCTCCATTTTTTTCTCCCGTTATGTACTACTGTTGTTGCAACGCCACTTCCCTACCATGACCTGCATGAATCGCTGACAGTATCAGTTTACTTTTTGTTTTATACTGTAGTTGTCTTGGGTTAATATTTTTGCAAAGTTTGTGATAAAAGACAACCCAGAGGTGTGTGACGTCAGAGCTTTCATTTTAGGTGGAGTCGAGTGTTGGACGTACATGACGTAGTGTACATGTGTACGTTCATTGTTGATGTGTACCTGTTGTTTGTAGTGTGTGCATATCTGTTTATTGTGCAAACGAGTGTTAGGTATGTGTGTACGTCCTATTAATGTGTACATGCTTCTAATGTGTACGCAGGTGTTGCTAATGTGCACACTCATGTTGCAAATGTATTCAAGTAAATGTGTACTTCAGTTTTTAAAGCATGTGCAAATGTTTAAATGTGCACATGCGTTGCTTACGTGTAGACGAGTGTTGCTGAAGCGTACAAGTGTTGCCAGCGTGTATACGAGTGTTGCTAACGTGTGCATGAGTAAGACCTGAGGCCTGTGTGAAGTATACAAAATAGTACTGGCGACCACACGATAAGTGGAGGTGCATGTACGGAAATTAACGTACACACACACACACACACACACACACACACACACACACACACACACACACACACACACACACACACACACACACACACACACACACACACACACAGAGTTGTAAGGCAGTGGAATAGCCTAGAAAATGACGTAGTGGAGGCAGGAACCATACACAGTTTTAAGACGAGGTTTGATAAAGCTCATGGAGCGGGGAGAGAGAGGGCCTAGTAGCAACCGGTGAAGAGGCGGGGCCAGGAGCTAGGACTCGACCCCTGCAACCACAAATAGGTGAGTACCACCCACACACACACCACACACCACACACACACACCCCACACCACACACACCCCACACACAACCACACACCCCACACACACACACACACCCCACCCCCCCCCCCCCCCCCCACCCCCCCCCCCCACCACCCCACACACACACCCACCACCCACACCACACCACACACCCACCCACCCACCCCACACACACACCCCACACACACACCCACCACCCCCACACACACACCCCACCACACCCCACACACCCCACCCACACCCCCACACACACACCCCACCCCCCCCACACACACCCCCACCACCCCACACACACACCCCACCACACCCCACACACACACACACCACCACCACACCCCACACCCACACACACCCCACACCACCCCCCACACAACCCACACACCCCCACACACACCCCACACACACCCCACCACACCCACCCACACCACACCCCCCCACACACACCCCACACACACCCCCACACACACCCACACAACACCCCCACACCACCCCCCACACACACCCACACACACCCCACCACACACACAACCCCACACACACACCACCACACCCCCACACACACACCCCACACACACACACCCCACACACACCCCCCCACACACACACACCCCACACACAACCACACACACCACACCACACACACCCCACACACACACCCCACACACACACCCCACACAAACCACACCCACCACACACACACACCACACACACACACCAACCCACCACCACACACACCCCACACACACACACACACCACACACACACCACACACACACACACACCCCACACACACAACCCACACACACACACCCACACACCCACACCCCCACACACCACACACACACACACCACACCACACACCACCACACACCACACACACACACACACACACACACACACACACACACACACACACAACCACACACACACACACACACACCACCACACACACACACAACACACACACACACACACACACACACACACCACACACAACACCACACACACACCACACACACACACCACACCACAACACCACCACACACACACCACACACACACACACACCACACACCACACACCACACAACACCACACACACACACACACACACACACACACACACCACACACACACCACACACACACACACACACACCACACACACACACACACACACCACACACACACACCACACACACACACACCACACACACACACACACACCACACACACACACACCACACACACACTTGTCATGTGGGTTCGATATTGTGGATGGGGCACGCGCGCACACGCACACACACGCGCGCACACACATGCACACACGCATATACACGCAGAGGTATGATAAAGCGACCAGTGAAGAGGCGGGGCCAGGAGCTTGGACTCGACCCCTGCAACCTCAACTAGGTGAGTACAACTTGGTGAGTACACACACACCATGGGCACCGACAACATTGCGTTTGGGATTCCCGGCCGCCAAGGCCGCTGTTCTCCCTCCCTCCCTCAAATTGCCCCTCCTTCCCTCAACTTGCCCCTCCCTCCCTCAACTTGCCCCTCCCTCCCTCAACTTGCCCTCTCTCATCTCTAATCCCTTCTCTCTCCACTGGCAATTGAATTCGTGTGTAAATATGACTGTCTCTGTAATCAGTACTGCTCCCTCCCTCCATCTATTTTGAGGTTCTCCCCTCCATTATATTTTAATTTCCTATACAATGAAATCCCCCCTCTACGTCATATAGTGACGTTCTCTTCTCCAATTATATACTGAAATAATTGGCAGTTGGTGGGGTGCATCCAGCATAGCTATTGATAACGCAAAATTATAAGTTTGTGTATACTGCCTACCTACCTGGTAAGACCTACCTAGGGTAGGACTGAGTATACAGTGTATACTCGGGTAATATTGTGTATACTCAGGTAATACTGTGTATACTCAGTTAAGACTCGAGTATAGGATGTATATTCATGTAATGATGTGTATGCTCACGTAAAACTGTATATTCTGGTACGACTGTAAGGGCAAGTTTGATTTGTTACTTCTGGGATCTTTTAAGCGTAGTGAAACAGGTTGATGGGTGTATAAGGTGACGGGAGATGAGGAAAAAGTGGCCAGGTGTAGTGTATTGATAAACAGGTGTATAAAGGTGGTTGGGTATTAGCGAGGGGTCAAGAGCATTAGGGACTGGAAAATAATGGATAAGGGTTAGGAAGAAGGGATATTGGGGACTGAGTAAAGACTATCAGGGATGAGGTAAAGGATGGTATTAGGGAGTGGGGAATAGTGGTTGTGGCGAAGTAGAGGGGGGAGGTTCGTATTAAGAAGTGATAATGGTGGTTGGAACATGAACGTTCACAGCTTCCGGTGAGAACATTGAACATAGTGTGAACAATGTGTGGTGGTGATATTAGGTGACCCTGTGAGTGTATTGTGACCTGGTACCCCATTTTTGCTGCCTTGTTTATACTTTGCTGTGTTATATCTAAGTACTTCCGCTTGTTCTTCCTCCGCTAAACGGGTCAGTGTTGCAACTCCCATCATTCTAATGTGGCTTGGGTTTCCCAGTTTTGTGGGAGAGGATGTGTGTTGGTGCGGGTATGGGAAGGTTGTTATGGTTTGGTACCCCAGCCTTCTAGGCAAACATGCGTTTGTACATGGTTTCCACAACGTGCGAAAAGTCACGCTTGTTAATGAAGACACTTGTGCTTTTTTGACGCTCACTGCCATAAAGTATCTTACTGCTGGTATAAACCTTAATAATAGATACCGACAAATCGATTTAGAAAAACACGTAAGCAAACACTAGGACATATACACAAATAATCCGCACATAGAAGAGAGGAGCTTACGACGACGTTTCGGTCCGACTTGGGCCATTTACAAGTCGGTAGGTAAGACACATAGGCAACAGTTAGGCAACTTTATTCCGAAACGTTTCGCCTACACAGTAGGCTTCTTCAGTCGAATACAGAAAGTAGGCAGGAACAGTAAAGATGTGAAGACGATGTAATCAGTCCATCACCCTTGAAGTCGTAGAATTTGAGGTTGTCAGTCCCTCGGCCTGGAGAAGTTCAGTTCCATAGTCAGGAACTATCTGAAGAGAGGAAGTGTACAGGTTGAGGAAGTGTACAGGTTGAGGAAGTGTGCAGGTTGAGGAAGTGTACAGGTTGAGGAAGTGTACAGGTTGAGGAATTGTACAGGTTGAGGAAGTGTACAGGTTGAGGAAGTGTCAGGTTGAGGAAGTGTACAGGTTGAGGAAGTGTACAGGTTGAGGAAGTGTTCAGGTTGAGGAAGTGTACAGGTTGAGGAAGTGTACAGGTTGAGGAAGTGTGCAGGTTGAGGAAGTGTACAGGTTGAGGAAGTGTACAGGTTGAGGAAGTGTACAGGTTGAGGAAGTGTGCAGGTTGAGGAAGTGTACAGGTTGAGGAAGTGTGCAGGTTGAGGAAGTGTGCAGGTTGAGGAAGTGTACAGGTTGAGGAAGTGTTCAGGTTGAGGAAGTTTGCAGGTTGAGGAAGTGTTCAGGTTGAGGAAGTTTGCAGGTTGAGGAAGTTTGCAGGTTGGAGGAAAGGTGTGTAATATTCATGTTTGTTTTAACAGCGGTCAACAACAGAGACTTTTGTTCATTTTTTCAGAAGAGGCGGAGGACGAGGTCTGTGGCGGTGGCGGCGGCGGTAGTGGCAGCGGTGGGCGCGGTGGCACCCACATCCACCTGTGGCAGTTCCTGAAGGAGCTGCTGCAGCAGCCGCAACTCTATGGCTCTTGCATCCGCTGGCTGGACCGGCAGAAGGGCGTTTTCAAGATTGAAGACAGCGTACGGGTAGCTCGCTTGTGGGGCAAACGCAAGAACCGCCCAGCCATGAACTACGACAAGCTTTCCCGCTCCATCCGTCAGTACTACAAGAAAGGTATCATGAAGAAGACTGAACGGTCCCAGCGGCTCGTCTACCAGTTCTGCCATCCCTACTGCCTGTAGGGCTCGGCCAGACCTTCCCATAGTATGCTTGTGTGTGTCTGTGTGAGTGACAAACCTAGTGTTAAGGGGGGGAAGGTAATTTCCCCTAATTCCGCACAAGGTCAGTGGATGACTCGGCCTAACTCAGGCCTGAGCTCTGCAGTAAGGCCCTGTGCGTTATTTTTACACCATATATCTATGATATATTCCCATGTGTAAGTTCTATGAACTTCGTGTTATTTACGTTCGTGGCGGCATCAGTTAGTGTCGCCTGAGCGGTCCGTAGGCCTATGTTATTACTTAGCTCTATGGTAGACTTAAGGTAGTGTGTTAAGATTTGTTGTGATGTGGGTAGGGTGATGTAGGGGGCCGCCCTTATCTTGCGGACCCCTCCATCACAACCCACAACAACTTTAGTTAATAAAGAGGTATAGGGTTAAGGTTGTGGTGTGCGAGGCTACACCAGTAATTAAGTGTAGGTTAAGGTGGTGGTGTTTGACAGCCGTGAGGGCGGGTTGAGGAACCGGCCAACCCCTCCCCCCTCCTCATGGCCTAGCGGCGCCCCCACCACCCCCTCCTTCAGGTCGCTGAAGGGGGCGTCATAGGCGTAGTTGAGTTGTCATATGCATGGTTGGGTTGCCATGGACTTTGTTGAGTTGTTGGCATGTCTCACCACTCAACCAAGCCCAGCAGTGATGTGTGTTTTGCCAGTGTGAAAGTTTGCACGCCTAATGTGCGTGGGACGGGCGTGTGGGCGTGGATGAGGTGTATACACGCCATTTCCACGTCCACCTCTCGCCTAGGTCGATACCACCAGTATCTTACTACAATGTATAGTTTAAGAATAGATATATATTATTTATTTATGCTATGAAGTACTTATATGTAGTTATAAAAACCTAAAAAAAATATATATATATATATATATATATATATTACATATATATTAATATATATATATATATATATATATATATATATATATATATATATATATATATATATATATATATATATTCCCCCTTCCCCGTGTTAAATGAAGTGGATACGTATGTATTTTGCTTCTTGTCAAAAATATACTCCACCCAAAACTTAAGTGTATTTCTTAACATCTCAGCTGAGGTCATTACCTGTAGTCGCCCCGGAGGTCACCGCCCCGCGGCACGGTCCCAAACCTGGCCTCCTGGTTGCTGGCCTGATTGATCTGTCGGGTTCCTGTTATAAAGGGCGATATATTGGGTAAATAACTGACGAAGTTCATCCTGTCTGCGTCTCCCTAACCTGAGGGTAACACTACCGTGACTCAAGGCGCATGCGCAGGGCGCACGGGTCCATGACTTCATGGCCAGTTGTACATTTTGAACCTCCAGGCGGTGGTTGGTATATGGGCGAATGGGCCACCAACAGCAACTTCTTTACTGAACATACATCAGAAAAGTCTGGTCCCAGGCCGAGCACTTGGGTGGGAAAACTGGAAATCCATGACGGGTATAAACCCTGGCACTGTATGAACACAGTACTTCCAGTGATACTATTGAACTTTGTGTGACCTGCTACGGGTTTAGTGCTTCCCCGTGAACACAAGATGTAAGACGCATCGCCACCCTTCAATCAGGAAGAGGGGGACTAGATGCCGGTGAGCGGCTCTTGATCCAAGGGATTGGACCTGTCCTGCCCTTGGATTATACCAGATTGCCTCCCATTCCCACAATGTTGTTTGATCCATGTGGGTTTAGCGCTTCCTTAATAATGTATGGTTATGGGAAAGAGGCTTAATTATGAGTTTAATAAACAGTAGCCTCGAGTAGGAGAAAACATCAGGGAGGAGTAACGGATTCAAGTTGGATAAATTTAGATTTGAAAAGGATATAGATAAGTACTGTGTTTTAAACAGTGGTCGTTGCATGGAACAATCTTCCGAGTAGGGTAATCAAGACTAAGCCGGGTAGCTGTAAAAAAAAAGTTGACAAATATACGAGTGGGAGGGTCTGGGTTTGATTGGTGTCGTGGGTACGGGAGTATATTATTGGGTAGCTTTGGGTAGTGGTGGTTTTGATAAAGACCTGCCTTGTATGGGCCAGTAGGCCTTCTGCAGTGTTCCTCCATTCTTATGTAAAAACAGTTGTGTAAACACCAGAATGAACCTTGGTTGTAGTGAACCCCCAGCACCAAGTTCTCGAGCATTATCCCTTCCGTGGTGCTGGCCAGGGGATCTTGATCCCCTGGCCAGCATTCTGACTTGATCCTTTTCGGATCAAGTCAGAATGCCTCCCATTTCAATAGGACTTGTGTGACCTCCACAGTTTTAGCCCTTCTCCATGATCTCCAGTATTTCAGTGGCTTTTAAGTAACATTTAATAACTATAGAGTTGGTAAATGTACCATCACCGTGGCAAGTGGACACTGGTTTCTGACCTTAAGTAACCAAATAACAATAATCCAAAAAAGTCAATGACCTGTTTCCAATGGGGTCCTTGTAATATCTTATTATTCAAAGCCTAGCAGTAAATTACAGTAGGACTCAATCATGACTGGAACTTTAAAAGTTAAAACAGCATATCCCTTCTTTAGCGCACCCCAACTTGCAGCGCTGTATGACCCTTGCGGGTTTAGCGTTTAGTTTTGATAATGTGCCTGGTAAATAGGATACCGAAATGTTTCTCTTCAGTGGAATATAGTAGACGAGACGGTGGAGGTGGTGTTGATGTGGTAAGTAACTCAGGCTTATTAAAGCACAGACATGCGGCCTCACCTGCGCTGTGGCTTACGCTATTTTTTTTATATATGAAAACCTGAAAACGGCACCAGATACACTCTTGGGTCGTGGATAATAATGATGAAAGCTTGTGTAATATATTTGAAAAATTGCATGATATAAATACATGCTTGTGACAAATTATATGGTGTTGAATTACCCCTGCGGGTTTAGCGCTCACCTTGAATATTATAACCATAATAATGACAAAATATGTAGCAAAATGGTTCAGTCAAGGACGATGGAAGAATGTAAATTATTTTGATAGTTTAGATTATATGCGACTACAAAACACGTCAACCAGCAACTTCATTTTCTCTTACATATAAAAGCGTTTTAAAAGCAACTTGTGGGTTACCTGCTACCCATAACCTTGTAACTAATATGGCCGACATATTACATAAACACATGAGTCTCCCAACATAAACATTGGTGAACTCCGTTTAAGTTCTACGGATTACCACCATGACACATGTTTTCCTCAACCAGAAACCTATACATAGTATATGGAGTAACCATGAAAAATAGACCAGTGTATGTTTTCGTCACATGTGAGAGCATTTTTCATGGGTTAGGCAGATTAGGTTATTTGGGATTAAAGCCTATCGATTATACTGGGATCATTAAGGCTGTACGGCAAACTTTTCACCACCACAACAAGAATATTCTAATCCGCAAAATAGGGATTAAACTCTGAGCATATATACGCTGAAATGCCTTTCTCAATATATCCTGTGTTTTATATAATCAGTGGCTTTCCCTGTTTGCTATAAAATGTTATCCAGTTTAATAAAAAAAAACTTTTGTAGAAACCTATATATATATCAAGTGGAAATAATTTATTTATCTGTTAAGCGTTTGCCGAAAACCTTTCCCAGGTGCCTCCTCTGATTGTCCCACCATTAATGCAGGTTCACTCTATTACATTTTAACTTAAGATGATTTGGTACACGTTAAGATTTTATCTTCGTCTTTTTCACCATTGCTCTGTTATGCTGAGCTACACACACCTACTTAGTATTCTGATAGCTTTTTGTGTAGATTTTACCCTGATTTGCGAATATATTGATCAGTGTCACTCATCGTATAGGTGAGAATACTGTCATAATGACAGTACTGATCAGTGTCACTCATCGTATGAGCGAACATACTGTCATTATGACAGTACTGATCAGTGTCACTCATCGTATGAGCGAACATACTGTCATTATGACAGTACTGATCAGTGTCACTCATCGTATGAGCGAACATACTGTCATTATGACAGTACTGATCAGTGTCACTCATCGTATGAGCGAACATACGTCATTATGACAGTACTGATCATGTCCACCATCGTGATGAGTCGAACATACTGTCATATGACAGTACTGATCAGGGCACATCATCGTATGAGCTAACATACTGTCATTATGACAGTTACTGATCAGGTCACTCACGATGACGGAACATACGTCATTATGACAGTACTGATCATGTCACACTATCGTATGAGCGAACATACTGTCATTATGACAGTACTGAGCAGTGTCATTCTGAGCAGTGTCGGCCTGTTTTCGCACAGCAAGTGATGTTCGCCCAGATTTGAACTTTTTCTGTCTAGACTGTCCAACTGCCTCCCAGCATACATAAGGTGGTTATCAATAGACCCCTGGTTGTCTTCAAGAGGGAGCTGGACAGACACCTAAAGTCAGTGCTTGACCAACCAGGCTGTGGTTCATACGTTGGATTGCGTGCGGCCGGCAGCAACAGCCTGGTTAACTAGGCTGTTAACCAGGGTGTTCCGGGGGCACTGACCCCCGGAACACCCAGGTATACTTCACTGAGCTTCTTAGGGATCTTAGACTATTTGAAATGCGGAAGGAAGTACTGATTAGAAAAGTAAAAAATACTGAACATAAGTTGAATGATTCATACAGCGTCCAGGAGAGACATCAGCTTAAGTAATTAATGAAATTAAAATAAATCCTAAATACTTCTTTCCATATGCCATAAAAAGAAACAAAAAAAATCCTGTATAGAGCTCATGCTTAAACAAGATGGGACTTACATGGACGACAGGAAAGAAATGAGTGAAATACTGAAGTCTCAGTATGACTGTCTTTAGCGAGTCATTAATCAGACTAAAGATCGACAATCCGAATCAACCGTTTATGCAAGTCTCAAAACATTGTTAATATATGCAAAATTTCTGCCACTGACAACATGCCCAAGCACTCTGCCCCAGGCCCAGACTCGTGGGTTGCCGTGGTCATCAAGAACTGCAAGAAACCCCTTGCACGTGCCTTAAGTATGCTATGGAGAGGAAGTCTAGACACGGGTGTCATCCTACAGTCGCTAAAAACAACAGATATAGCCCCAGTCCGCAGTTACAAAGAATTATAGACCGATAGCTCTAACTTCCCACATCATAAAAATTTTTGAAAAGAGCTGTAAGAAGTATGATCACCAACCACTTGAATACCCAACAATTGTACAACCCAGGGCAGCATGGATTTAGAACAGGATGCTCCTTCCTCTCGCAACTACTGGACAACTATGACAAGTCTTGGAGCCACTAGTCGACAAACAACGCAGATGTAGTATTCACAGACTCTGCAAAAGCCTTCCTCAAGTGCTATCATGATGTAATAGCTCACAAAACATGTGCTAAAGAAATAACTGGAAAAGTGGGCAGATGGCTCTTTAACTTTCTAACCAATAAAACACAAAGAATAATAGTAAACAGAGTTAAGACGGAGGCTGTCACAGTGAAAAGCTCTGTTCCACAAGGTACAGAACTCATTCCCATCCTTTTCTTCATCCTTATATCTGACTAAACGGAGATGTAAACCATAGCACCAAGTCTTCTTTTGCAGACGATACTAGAATCTGCATGAGACTGCCCTCCATTTAGGACACGGCAAATCTCTAAGCAGATATAAACTAAAATTTTCACTGGGTCGCGGTAACAATATGATGTTCACTAAGGACAAATTTCAGTTACTCATTTGTGAAAAACTTGAGGAGATAATAGCTAGAACCGAGTATACAACAGTCTAACCAGAAGATAGAGCGAACAATTAATCAAGAGGATTTGGGAGTCATACTGTCAGATGATCTTACATTCAAGGATCACAACAATATCACTATCCCATCAGCGAGGAAAATGACAGGATGGATAATGAGAACATTCAAAACTAGGGAAGCCAAACCAATGATGATCCCCTTTAATTAAGTCTTGTTCTTCCTAGGCTGGAATACTGCTGTACATTAACAGCCCCCCATTCAAGGCAGGTGAAATTGCAGATTTCTATAATGTACAAGAACCTTCACTGCACATATTAGTTCAGTCAAACACTTTATTACAGGGAATGTTTGAAGTCCTTTAACCTACACGCTCTGGAACGCAGGTGAGAAAGATACATTATAAACTACGCCTAGAAAAATCCTAGAGGGGCTTGTCCTAAATCTGCACACAAAAATCACTCCAACGAAATCAGAAGACTAGGTAGACGGTCTTAATGAAAAGCAGGGTAGCCATGAGTGCACTAAGAGAAAATACAATAAAGTGTCCGGGGCTCAAGATTGTTCAACAGCCTCCAATCATGTGCAAGACAGGTATACAATACCGACAAGATGAAAGTTAAGACACTTGTGCAACATCTGGTTATCTTTATTGTAAACGTTTCGCCATCCAGTGGCTTTATCAATACAAATCCTTGAATTTGTATTGATAAAGCCACTGGATGGCGAAACGTTTACAATAAAGATAACCAGATGTTGCACAAGTGTCTTAACTTTCAGCCTCCAATCATACATAAGGGAAATTACCAATAGACCCCTGGTTGTCTTCGAGAGGGACTAGACAGATAACCTAAAGTCAGTGTATGATCACCGGGCTGTAGTTCCTACGTTGAACCGCGTACGGCCAGCAGTAACAGCCCGATTGCTCAGGCCCTGATCCACGATGACCCCCGGAACACCCTCCAGGTAGACCAAGCTACCTGACCTTTCTGGAATGTAATTTTCCTCCACTCTGAAACACATGGCTCATATCCCTCAAGGTAATTAAGCTCACCAGGATTTTCTCGTTTCCCTTTTGGCAGTAACGGATTTTTTCCATGTGATAATTAAGTTGTAATATAAAGTGTTAATATTTTCACCATAATACACTGCGCACCAGCCATAACTTACCTAACCCCATGTTACATGTCATAACTAAACACTCTTATATTATGCAGTAAGTTGTTAGACAAATGACTAAGTAACAAGCCACAGGTTGAGGATTACTACTGGTGCGTGAAGTGACGTAGTACTATCAGATATGAAGATAAAATTATGGTAGTTAAATGCATGAAACCATCATTTAATAAGTGGGAGAGAGAATAATATGGATAAGGTAAATAAGATATTTTAAAATGTAATAATGAGACCAGTCCTGCAAAAATTATCGACATAATAAGAATGTTACTGTGACGAGAAATTTAGATTCAGAAAGAATACGGAGTAGTGGTTTGGCAATAGAATTGCAGATGGGGGAACAAGCTCCCAGGTACCGTCATTGACGCAAGAACTTTGCGTCGCTTCAAATATAAACTGGACGGGTATATGATTGGATATGGGGGAGGGGTGTAAGTTAAACCTGCCTAGCATGGATCAATAGGCTTTTCTCAGTGTTCCTTCATATGTTCTTGCGAGATTTCATTTTTGATATAAAATCTAATGGTTATAGTTATACCCATAATTTTTAAAGGGGTGGACCAGTAAGTCAGTGGAAGTCCTCGGTCAGATGACCAAAAGCTCCAGCGGCGGGTCATCATATGACTGAGACCGGCGTCAAGAAACAATTGTCCTGTTTCCTGATAAACTTTACCTAACCTAACCTTCAATATAAAATAACCTGGGCAGCCTATGATGCTGGAACTATAAATAAATAGTCAACTGAGTTCTTTAGTCTAATAAGAGAGGGTTTAATTATGAGTCATCATATAAATGAGGCGATACGAGTGAGAGGAGACGTAAATATTTGACCTGATATTTACCAGTACAATGGAAGACATTTTCAACGTAAGCTATATAGACCTATCTGAAAATAATGACCATGTTTATTGTAAATAGCTTAAATATGACCTAGGAGAGGAAAAGAAACAAACAGGAATGACTGGATTATATATATATAAAACTACGTGCTTTTAAAGCCTTCAGAAAAAATGGTATATGATATTACAAGAGACAAATTAAATATTTTTTTACGAAGAGTTTTGCAACATTTATGAACATGTAATTATTACAAAAGAGGTAAAGAAGAAATAATGAAAAATGATTTAAAGCAGTGGTTCCCAAACTGGGGGTAAATTACCCCCTGGGGGTAATTTAACCATTTTTGGGGGGTAATGGAGGGGTGACAGAAAAAAAGTTATGAATTCTGAAAATCAAGAAAACAATGCGGTACCCGGCATGAGGATTATTGTTAACTTTGTCTTAGTATATAAAGTTGTAAAGTAAACCTATTATAAGTAAGTAATAAAGTTAAACCAAATAACAATAAACATCAAAAGCTAATATACAGTATTAGAAAAGAAGAAATATATAGCTAAGTGTGTGGAAACCCAAAAGTATTTTGACAAGTATGCTTCAGGACAAAAGTCACTCAGTAGCCCAGATCGACCTGTCCAGTACGCGTCACTCACTTCCTGAGGCTGCCTCTATTTCACACTGTCAGTTTATCTGTGAGCATCAGCCGAGGTAGACATAAGCTGGTATGTATGTGTACTGCCCTGTGCAGTATATAGTTAGTATTTACCCACTGTTACTGTGAATTTGTAGCTATTATTAATTTTATATATAATGTATGTGTGGTTCTTACGTTTTCAATGGTTTTGCTAGGATTAGCAGAGTATGCGAGGCTGTATACGTTCACGTTTAGCCATATATATCAATAATAACAACATTTTGTGAAAGGGGTAACATGCTTTATGTGGCATGTTAAATTGGGTAACAAGCTGAAAAAGTTTGGGAACCACTGATTTAAAGGAAGATGCTGGAGAACTATAAAGAACAAAGAAAATACTTGAAAATTGTGTGGGAAGAGACACAATCCTGTGACATATTGGATATAAAGAAGCCAGATATGAATACATAAAGTTCAGGAGGAAGAATGGAACTTTGAAAAAAGGAATTAGAAAAAGAGCAGGATGGAACCAGGTTTTTTATTTAAGTTTGTAAAAAGTAAACTAAATGTTAAAGATAGGATATAAAGAATTAAAAATAATAAAATAATTGAATCGATGAACATATATGAGGAAATAAATAGAAAGTTTCAGAGTGTATTTACCGCAGAAGATATTTTATATGTAACAGATTTAAAACCCAAATAGATAATTGAGTTCAAGGAGACTGGGATAACTAAAAAAAAAAAATAGTAAAGAAATTATTACTGATGACGAAATAAAGCAATATGACCAGATGAGAGAGTACTATGGGTTAAAAAAAATGTGCAGAAGAACTGACCTATCCATTGAATGTTTTTAAGATTTCACTTCAAGAAGGTAGTGGAAGACCAGTGGAAAACGGCACACAGTATTTAAAAAAAAATCTGACAGATAAGATCTTACAAACTATAGGTCTGTTTCGATGAGAAGTGTATTTGTAAAAATACTGGAAAATAATTTAGAGAAAGGTAGGTAAAATATTTGGAGAGGATGGAGATAAATGGTAGAAAATACCGACACTGAAAAAATAGTGAATTTGTGTCTATTTTTTCCACTTGTCAGGAATTACCTACTAATAGACAAGCAAACAATTCTATTTTCGGTCCGAAAATTGTTGTATATCAAATCTATTGAGCTGTCATGAGAGGTCACAAAAATAGTTAAACTCAAACTTCAGGTTGCATTTATTTAGATGTTAAAAATTATTTCTAATAGAGTTTACAATGAGAGATTATTCTTAAAATTTCAAAACATATGAGGAATGAAAGACAAACTATTGTAATGGAAGGGAGACTATTTGAAAGAGAAAAATGTTCTCTTGGGGAAACATTACCAGTGGGGTGCCACAAGAATCTGTACCTGCCTCTTATAATGTTATTAATTTACATAAATGACTTAACAAAAGGAATAAAAATTATATAAATACGTTAGAGAAATGAAAAAATCTTGTGAAAAATTAATTATAAAAATTACTAATTACATACAAGATGATTTAGATAATTAAGCAAATAGAGTGATTGATGGATGATGGAATTTAAAGCTGACATATGTTACGTAATGGGAATGGAAGAAAGTGAATTCAGAGCAGATAAAGAATACAGATTATGTGATAAAATGTTGGGAGCATCATACAAAAAAGGAATCTTTGTGTTATTATTAATAAAAATTAATAAAAAAAAGTCACTGGGAGATCATATCATTGATAAACGAGACACTTGTGCTACACTTGAGAATATATATTCAGGAAACGTTTTGCCAGTCAGTGACTTCTTCAGTCAAATGCAAAGAAACCGTGGAAGATGAGGAGGAGTTTGAGGTAATCGGTCCTCAGCCGGGAGTCCATGTGTTCAGCCCACAATGCTCTGCATACAAGGGGCTTTTGGCATGTACACTCAACCACTGTATTTCTTTTGTACACCTATGTATCATGTCCAAATAATAATAAATAAATAAATAAATAAATAGAGAAAGTGAGATAAGCTGTTTACAACACATATTAAACAAAAACAACATGTAACTGTTGCGTGGTATCTATATCTAAAAAAACATATGAATGAAATGCAAATGACGTAAATGGCCGAACAATAGACCAATATATCTCTTAAGTAAAAAAAGAGGAAGTTACATGAAAGGGTCACATTACTGACTAATATATTTACTCATTTTTAGAGAGAAGTTAAAATAAGGAAAAGGGAAAAGGAAAGAGAATGTGAAATTAAGGCTGGGAGGGAATCAAAGACCACTCCTATATACTATTTCATTTATATAGGAATAAGATTAAGGAAAAAATAGGCTCACTTAAATGTAATTCAGGTCAGCTTACTGTTAGTGACAAAAATGTGTACCTTTTTAACACTTATTTTCTGTCTGTTTTTACACAAGGGGATACAAATAAAATAACAGAGATTAATAATTTTACAGGTCAGGACGAGAATAAATTATGCAAGATCAAAATCACTAGTGACACGGTCCTCTGACAAACTGACAGATTGAAACTAAAGTCAGTCGGCTTTGACAAGCTGTTTCCAAGTGTTCAGTTCCACGGAGCTGGACCCTTCCCAAGGTCGAGGGACTGACTACCTCAAAACTACTTCAAAGTTGAGTGACTAACCACCTTAATACTTCTTCAAGGTTAATGGAATGATCACATCGTATTTACCTCTCCACTGATTTTGTCTGTAATTTTCGGTCACCTCGTTATAAATAAGCCTACTGTGTAGAAGGAACTATTCGAAAATAGCGATACGATAGTGTTAGAGTTGTGTTATTGCAGTGTGTTAGGTAGTGATCCAGGCAGTGAGTGCAGGAGGTGGTGTTAGTAAAGTAACTTGGGTCTTGTTGTAAACGATCCACACTAGTTAGGATTATAATCATAACCATAATTTTTAAAGTGGTGGACCAGTGGAAGGCCTCGGTCAGATGACCAAAAGCTCCAGTGGCAGGTCATATGACTAAGACCCACGTCAAGTAACAAACACTTGTCCTGTTTCATGACAAACCTTACCTAACCTATCAACGTCAGAAGACTTGTACCAATCAGTTATATTTCAACTGTTCAAGGCGCCTTCAACGGTTACCCTCTTGACTGATTTTACAACAGTATTACGATGTGCTGTTAATAGGACGGGCTACAGATTAGGGAAAAACCCCTCAGTTGTCAGAGGCTTCCCCTGCGAGAGGGGGAAAATTAGGGAAAAAGATGCATGAGGGGGGAATTTTTGTTTTTCAAATGGGGAGATCGGTTAAAAACAAGGGGATTTTAAGATTTTTGTCCCCTATGATAGACTTTCATCATGCCCTGCTAAATTATTATTATTATTATTATTATTATTATTATTATTAAAACACTAAGCCAGGATGGTCATTCATTCATTATAAAGTAAACTGAATGATAATGAACTAACGAAATCTTTATATAAATATTACAGCATGCTTTAAGGAGGAATAAATTCACTTATTTTTTATAAAGGGTATTTACAATGAGTGGCACGTGATCACTCAGTGTAAATACACTGAGTAGCACGTGATCACTCAGTGTAAATACACTGAGTAGCACGTGATCACTCAGTGTATATACACTGAGTAGCACGTGATCACTCAGTGTATATACACTGAGTAGCACGTGATCACTCAGTGTATATACAGTGACACGTGATCACTCAGTGTATATACAGTGACACGTGATCACTCAGTGTATATACAGTGACACGTGATCAGTGTATATACAATGAGTGACACGTGATAACTCAGTGTATATACCGTGACACGTGATCACTTTGTATATACAGTGGCACGTGATCTCCGTGTATATGCAATGGCACGTGATCACTCAGTGTATATACGCTGAGTGGCACGTGATTACTCCGATGTATATACACTGAGTGGCACGTGATCTCTGTGTATATACAGTGGAACGTGATCACTCAGTGTATATACGCTGAGTGGCACGTGATTACTCGATGTATATACACTGAGTGGCACGTGATCTCTGTGTATATACAGTGGCACGTGATCACTCAGTGTATATACGCTGAGTGGCACGTGATTACTCGATGTATATACACTGAGTGGCACGTGATCTCTGTGTATATACAGTGGAACGTGATCACTCAGTGAATATACACTGAGTGGCACGTGATCTCTCAAGTGTATATACAGTGGAACGTGATCACTCAGTGTATATACGCTGAGTGGCACGTGATTACTCGATGTTATATACACTGAGTGGCACGTGATCTCTGTGTATATACAGTGGCACGTGATCACTCAGTGTATATACGCTGAGTGCACGTGATTACTCGATGTATATACACTGAGTGGCACGTGATCTCTGTGTATATACAGTGGAACGTGATCACTCAGTGAATATACACTGAGTGGCACGTGATCTCTCAAGTGTATATACAGTGGCACGTGATCTATCAGTGTGCATACAGTGTTAGGTGATCTCTCAAGTGTATATACAGTGGCACGTGATCTCTCAGTGTATATACAGTGGCACGTGATCACTGTGTATATACACTGAGTTTCACGTGATCTCTCAGTGTATATACAATGGCACGTGATCACTCAGCATACATACAGAGTGGCACGTGATCTCTCAGTGTATATACACTGAGTGGCACGTGATCTCTGTGTATATACAGTGGAACGTGATCACTCAGTGTACATACAGAGTGGCACGTGATCTCTCAGTGTATATACACTGAGTGGCACGTGATTTCTGTGTATATACAATGGCACGTGATCACTCAGTGTATATACACTGAGTGGCACGTGATCTCTCAAGTATATATACAGTGCCACGTGATCTCTCAGTGTGCATACAGTGTTAGGTGATCTCTCAAGTGTATATACAGTGGCACGTGATCACTGTGTATATACACTGAGTTTCACGTGATCTCTCAGTGTATATACAATGGCACGTGATCACTCAGCGTACATACAGTGTACATACAGTGTATATACACTGAGTGGCACGTGATCTCTGTGTATATACAGTGGCACGTGATCACTCAGTGTATATACACTGAGTAGCACGTGATCACTCAGTGTATATACACTAAGTGGCACGTGATCACTCAGTGTATGCACACTGAGTGGCACGTGATCTCTCAGTGTATATACACTGAGTGAGACGTGATCTCTCAGTGTATATACAATGACACGTGATCACTCAGTGTATATACAGTGGCACGTGATCACTCAGTGTATATACAGTGGCACGTGATCACTCAGTGTATATACACTGAGTGGCACGTGATCTCTCAGTGTATATACAGTGGCACGTGATCACTCAGTGTATATACACTGAGTGGCACGTGATCACTCATTGTATATACATTGAATAGCACGTGATCTTCCAGTGTATATACAGTGGCACGTGATCACTCAATGTATATACACTGAGTGGCACGTGACTCTCAGTGTATATACAGTGGCACGTGATCACTCAGTGTATATACACTGAGTGACACGTGATAACTCATTGTATATACTACATTGAGTAGCACGTGATCTCTCTGTATATTATATATATATATATATATATATATATATATAATATATATATATATATATATATATATATATATATATACTGAGTGGCACGTGATCACTGAGTGTATATACACTGAGTGATCACGTGCCACAGTATATACACAGAGATCACGTGACACTCAGTGTATATACACTGAGTGATCACGTGCCATTGTATATACACTGAGTGTCACGTGATCTCTGTGTATATACTGTGGCACGTGATCTATCAGTGTATATACACTGAGTGGCACGTGATCACTCAGTGTATATACACTGAATGGCACGTGATCTCTCAGTGTATATAAACTGAGTGTCACGTGATCTCTGTGTATATACTGTGGCACGTGATCTATCAGTGTATATACACTGAGTGGCACGTGATCACTCAGTGTATATACACTGAGAGTTTACCTTAATCCTTATTCTAGGTAATAAGTTATTCTTAACTGGTAGTGTACAGGTTGCATGCAACTGCAACCTTGAGAAGTTACATTTATCAAGTATCAGGTTCAAGGGTTGAAGCCAATCAGATGAGACACTCAGACACTATTGCATGAAAAGCAGCATTTACATTTTACATTTTCCATAAAAAAAAAAAAAAACTGGGACCTACACAGCCAAAATTAATCGAATCTTTTGTCTTGAAAGGACTGACCAGCATTTAAGGTTTAATATATAAATTTAGTAAGTAATAATGTTTTATTAAAGACTTGGGTGCATAAAATGCCATTCTTTTACAAAGGTGTTGGAAACACGTATGTTAAGGTACATAAAGGAACATTATGCTGATTTATCCTGGGATAATAGAGTCAAACACTGACTTATATCTGATCAGGAGAAATATTTTCCAGTTATTACACAGAAACTGATTTGATTAATATAACTGGCACAATGAAATTTACACAACCTAACATCAAGAAATTGTTTCCTTTGAGTAAAACACATCAGCAGTAAAAGTTTAAATCTGACCAGTAGATGCATTCTCCAGATATTGAACAGAATTCAACAAAATTTGTGCCTACACAGCCTAAACCCATGATACGTTTCATCAATTTCATGCGATGCATCAACCATTAAAGAATGATGACGATTCATAATTGTATTATTTTAATTCAGGACTCGATCCAAACAACGGGAAGATGAATGCAGTTCCTTGGATGAAGAGCTCCTCAGCAGCATCAAGGCAACACTTCCCCAGAAAGAATATTTCAGTAATGTCATGCAAAATAATACTTAAATATTAAACATTGTTAAATATTAACAATGTTTACCTTCCTCTCAGCAGCAGACACCACTGCAGAAATTTCGAAGCCTATCACAAGATTCTAAAGTAATCTCGTGGAAACAAATTTCGGGAATAATCTATATAAAACTGAGCAGAAGGCAGCTACACTTGTCAGTTATTCCACGAACCTTCACCTGTTAAATATTGACCAGGTTGAAAACCTGGAACTGACTGAATAAGGTTTTCTGCTGTTATAAACCTGGAGGAAGTTAGTGGAAGAGGAGATCACTGTAGTTGCCACTTCTGTCGTACAGTAAGGAAGACTTCACTAAACTTCCATAAATTAAAAACGATATAAAAATGCTAGTTTTTAATATTTCTTAATATCTTTATTTACTACAAGTACATGTACAAGGTATAAAGTCCTAGCTGACATCAATGACATACTACTATATAGAAAACCGCTTGTTTTGCTGAGCATTTCGGGCAAATTAGGTCAGTTATGTCCCAGGATGCGACCCACATTAGTCGACTAACACCCAGGTACCTATTTTAAACTGGTGGGTGAACAGGGAGAGGGACAGCAGGTGTTTTATGGAAACACGTCCCTAATGTTTTCCAGCCGTACCAGAGGAGATTCGAACCCTGGATCACAGTGTGTGAACTGAGTGCACTAGTGATCCAGCTACGGGACACCTCTTGTGTTTCTTTTGTTTGCGGTTCCGTTATGTTTAAATATTCTGTAAATCCACAAAAAAATCTATAAAATTAGCAAATTAGTACATATAAAGTCCAAATTCAATGCGAAATACTTCTAAGATGAACCAGAAGCCGACCAGAAAAGAAATTCACTAGTTGTTACATTTATTTAACAAAATTGGCACTTTAAAATTTACACAGCTGAAAGTTAAAGCCAAAGTTTCTTTTAATAAATTGCATCAACACCGAAAGTTTGAAGCCTTTCAGAAGAGGCATTCTCCAGTCAGTTTTCTATATTAAACGATTCTATTTTTTAAATAGTTTCATTAGAATTTAAAATTTGCAGCTAAACACTTTAAACTCAGTGTGTCATTATTTTTAATGACAGCATCAGCGTTAATAATGTGAAGCCGATAACAAAAATCATTCATTATTTATCGAATGAAAATCAATATTTCTGTTTAATAAATTAGTGTACGGATTCCAGAGATTCTGCTGTTTAAGAACATATTTATCACACTGATAAATTTGCCGGCACACAAACTAAACTTAATTAATGGCCCTAAAGATGCATCAGCTGTTAAAAACTGAGGTCATCCAGATGAGAAAAACTCATATACATTTTACATGTTTGAGTGTAAATCAAAATTTCACAGAATTTTACATGCTAACAAGTCAGGTACGCAGCCACACACTTGAATTACAATCTCCAGCGTCGTTCAAGAAAGAAACAATTTTATGAACGTTGGAAGTTATCGAATTCAACCAGGGGCGCAACTACTTTGAGACTAATGGAGCTTAAGCTTCAGGGTCCCTAGTCCCGGAGGGGCCCCAGAAGCGAATTTAGTCCACATTCTTTAAAATTTTGGGTCTACTGTATGAGAAGGTGTTTTTTTTAATATAATAATATTAATAATATATTTATAGATGGGGTTGTAAGAGAAGTAAATGCGAGGGTCTTGACAAGAGGCGTGGAGTTAAAAGATAAAGAATCACACATAAAGTGGGAGTTGTCACAGTTGCTCTTTGCTGATGACACTGTGCTCTTAGGAGATTCTGAAGAGAAGTTGCAGAGGTTGGTGGATGAATTTGGTATGGTATGCAAAAGAAGAAAATTAAAAGTGAATACAGGAAAGAGTAAGGTTATGAGGATAACAAAAAGATTAGGTGATGAAAGATTGGACATCAGATTGGAGGGAGAGAGTATGGAGGAGGTGAATGTATTCAGATATTTGGGAGTGGACGTGTCAGCGGATGGGTCTATGAAAGATGAGGTGAATCATAGAATTGATGAGGGGAAAAAGGTGAGTGGTGCACTTAGGAGTCTGTGGAGACAAAGAACGTTGTCCTTGGAGGCAAAGAGGGGAATGTATGAGAGTATAGTTTTACCAACGCTCTTATATGGGTGTGAAGCATGGGTGATGAATGTTGCAGCGAGGAGAAGGCTGGAGGCAGTGGAGATGTCATGTCTGAGGGCAATGTGTGGTGTGAATATAATGCAGAGAATTCGTAGTTTGGAAGTTAGGAGGAGGTACGGGATTACCAAAACTGTTGTCCAGAGGGCTGAGGAAGGGTTGTTGAGGTGGTTCGGACATGTAGAGAGAATGGAGCGAAACAGAGTGACTTCAAGAGTGTATCAGTCTGTAGTGGAAGGAAGGCGGGGTAGGGGTCGGCCTAGGAAAGGTTGGAGGAGGGGGTAAAGGAGGTTTTGTGTGCGAGGGGCTTGGACTTCCAGCAGGCATGCATGAGCGTGTTTGATAGGAGTGAATGGAGACAAATGGTTTTTAATACTTGACGTGCTGTTGGAGTGTGAGCAAAGTAACATTTATGAAGGGGTTCAGGGAAACCGGCAGGCCGGACTTGAGTCCTGGAGATGGGAAGTACAGTGCCTGCACTCTGAAGGAGGGGTGTTAATGTTGCAGTTTAAAAACTGTAGTGTAAAGCACCCTTCTGGCAAGACAGTGATGGAGTGAATGATGGTGAAAGTTTTTCTTTTTCGGGCCACCCTGCCTTGGTGGGAATCGGCCAGTGTGATAATAAAAAAAAATAATAATATAGGGTAATTCAATACAAAATAATAGTTAAAATAAAAATGAAAAGGTTATTACAACATGGTGTAGGCCTAGCTGGTGCTGGTTGCCATGGTGACCCCATAACAGTTCAAGCTTCAGGGCCACAATGTAGGTCCGCCATTGTCTAACTTTGCTAAGTAAAAGGACACAAGTGCATCTAATGTGACATTTTATTGTGGCAAAGTTTCGCTCTCCAGGAACTTTATCAAGCCAGCTTGGTAAAGCTCCTGGAAAGCGCGAAGGTGCCACAATAAAATGTTACATTAGTTCCACTCGTGTCCTTTTACCTAATATATTGTGATGAATGGTTTTGAAAACCCACAAGTTGAAGACCGAGACACTTATGCAACGTATGGGAATCTTTATTTAGGAAACGTTTCTCCAAACAGTGGCTTCATCAGTCTAATACAAAGCAGAAAGGTGTAAGGAGAGGAGGGTTTGAGGTAATCAGTCCCTCAGCCTGGAGTCGATGTGTTCAGTCCATCAGTCTTGTAGAATGTACAATATAGGGCCGTAGACGTGGCTTATATACTGTAGTCAGGTGAGGCGAAGCAGGAGGAGGCGGGGTCATAGTGGTACCATTCACTAGTCTTTTCCTGCTTCACCTCACCTGACTACAGTATATAAGCCACGTCGACGGTCTTATGATGTACATTCTACAAGACTGATGGGCTGAACACATCGAATCCAGGCTGAGGGACTGATTACCTCAAACTCCTCCTCTCCTTACACCCTTCTGCTTTGTATAGGACTGATGAAGCCACTGTGTGGAGAAACGTTTCCTAAATAAAGATTCCCATATGTTGCATAAGTGTCTCAATCTTCACCTAACATATTGTCAGTAATTCTACCAACATTATTACAGTCTACAACTTTGCTCATAGAGTGCACCTGCACGAGCCAGTTACGTATTCACAGAATCTTGTTGAGTTACCCTGCACCAGCGGTGAAAATTTGAAGCCTGTCGGATGAGGCGTTTTCGTGTTACGAGAGAAAAAACGAAAAGTTCGATGAAGGAAAAACAAATAAAAATGAAAAAAAAAAAACACTTGAAGACCTCTTCCTTTCTGGGATTCCCAGAAGAAGAGAAGTGATGTTATTTCCGAGTATAAATAACAAAAACACACAATACTGTGACTGGAACAACACACAAATAACCCGCACATAGGAGAGAGGAGCTCGTGACGACGTTTCGGTCCGACTTGGACCATTTACAGTCACACCATGAAAATTAAGACACATGTGCAACATCTGGGTATCTTTATTGTAGACGTTTCACCAACCAGTGGCTTTATCAATACAAATTCCAGGACATGAATGGCAGACAGTAGAAGTATAATAAAGATACCCAGATGTTGTACATGTGCCTTAATTTTCATCTTGTCAGTACTGTATACCGTTTATGTACAAATTCACACTAACAGAAAGGAGAGAAAGGGGCAGTATATATAGGCCATGCATACTGCCCCTTATATATATATAGGATCACAAATGCTCTCCGCATTTGTGATCTTCAGTTCCTTGAATCGGAAATTTCCACTCTTTGTAAGTCATTTTCTCGTCTTGGCTACCTTTCCCATCTCATAAACTCTGCCTTCTCACGTGCTAAACGGACTTTCTTCTCTCCTAAACTCTCTACTCCTGGGAACTCTCCTGTCCTCTGCCTTCCCTATATTTCAGATCTTTCCAATCTCAACAACTCTCTCCGTTCCTTAGACATCAAACTTACTTTTCGCCAGACTAACACTCTTCGCACCAATCTAGTTCATACCTCTCCTCCCTTTATACATGCTCCTGGTGTCTACTCTATTTCCTGTTCCTCTTGTCCTCTTCAGTACTCTGGAGAAACTGGCCGTTCTCTTTCTGACAGACTCAAAGAGCACAAAAGTAGTGTTAGGCTTGCCGATACCAACAATGCTCTTTTTGTCATGTCAGAGATCACAGTCATCCTACTGACTGGTCGTCTGCTAAAACTGTCTACTCTACTTCTAACTTTCACAGTCGCCGTCTAGCTGAATCCTCCCTTATACACAACTTTCCTTGTATGAATCTTAGTCCTGGCTTTGTCTCTGTAGATGCCTTCCTTTCCCATTACACTGTAAAATGCTCCAAACTTTAGAACACTCGTGACTCAACATAATTCTTTTTCTCCTTCTCCCCCTTCCCCTTCCCCTTTCCTTTTTCCTCTTTCTTCTTTGGGTTTTCTTCTTCCTAGGGTGTTTGGTCCTTTTTTTACCTCCCTCTGTGTTTTTGTTCCTACCCTTTGTGGGCCCCTAGTTCCCTTGCAGTGTTCCTCTTTCTTGATCTTTGACTGACTCCACTACTACTACTACCTCTCTACTTCCTTTCCTACTACATTTCCTGTCCCGTCCCTGTCTGCTGGCCTATATATACTGCCCCTTTCTCTCCTTTCTGGCTACAAATCCCTAATACGTCCTTTGATAACTTACTCTCCTCTAGCTCTCTCTCTCTTGCAGCTAAAACAAACTTACTTAAACTGCAGCGTGTTCAGAACAAGGCGCTGCGCTGGGTGCTTGATGTCAGATGGGAGGACTTTGCCACAAGTGAGTATCTCCATGCCCAATTAGACATCTGTACTGGAAGACGCTCAGTGACAGACAGACAGACAAACTTGAGACATGACATGACTACTGGACCTCCCTCCTTGACGAAGACATTCACAGACCCACAAACCAACACAACCTTTTCTACTCCTTGTATGATCCTGCTCCCATCCCTATCTACAAATAACCTTTGGATTCTCTGAAGGTACCTCTGACCCAATTTCGCATTAGCTGCTGGGTTAAGCCAAGGCTCAATTTACACTCCTCTCTAGGGCTAATCTTCGCCTGTCCCGGCCTCCCCGCTCACCCCACCGGAGACCCAACAGAAGAGCCTGCTATGTCTGTTCTCAATGTCTGTCCCACGATCGCCTTAGCTGCTGGGTTAAGCCCTGGCTCTATTTCTACGACTAAGAACACTCCTTTCCAGAGCTATTCTTCGTCTGTCCCGTCTTCCCCGCTCATCCCATTGGGATCTTACCTGAACTTGTTCGTTCGTTCGTTCCTTTCTGGCAAAGAGACGCATATATGCAGTATATTTCATAGATGGGTCTGTCGACCCTGACAGGAAGAGAGCAGCAGCTGGCATGTACCACAATGCTCACACACAAGGCTGGCGACTCCCTGATCACTGCATGATCCTTCAGGCTGAGCTGGTGGCGATTTAGCAGGCATTGTCACATGTGCTACAACATCGGTTTCGACCTGTCATACACGTTGACTCCACCTCTGCAATCAATGCACCTTCCCACTCCCAACCACAGGACAATGTTCACCTCATCACATCAATTCCGAGCATAATGACAGCCTTAGAAGTTCAGGATAACAGATCGACATTGAACTGGATCCCCAGCCATGCTGGCATCAGGGGAAATGAGGCGGCAGATGATGCGGCCAAGGCGGCCACAGATTATCTACATGTTGGGATTACCGTCCCCATCAGCCTACGCCAGACCAAACTGGTGACCGCCAGAGCAATGAAACTTATGGGGGAGGTCCCAGGTGATACCCCATCTCAAAAGGGGTTTCGAGCAGTGACTCAGGGAGAACCCTCTCCATATGTTTTAATATATCATGGAATTCCCCTAATAATGGCAATCAAGTCTCCGTCCCTGACTTTCGCTTGGCTGATTTCATAGGACTGAAAAATTACTTAGGTGGGCTGAACTGGAATGACCTGACTAAGGGTCAGGTAGGTGGTGATGGTTGCCGATATGATGCTTTCCAGGGCATAGTTCTAGCTGCTCAGTCAAATTATGTTCCAAATAGGGAAATCAGATCAAACAAAATGGATGAACAATAGATTAAAATATCTGATTGGTCAAAAGAGAGGCATATATAGGCAAATCAAAAGAGGAGAGGGGCAATTAAGAAATCGATATATTCAGTTAAAGAGAGAAATAAAAAAGGGAATTAGAAAAGCAAAAAGAGATTATGAGGTTAAAGTTGCAAGAGAATCGAAGACTAACCCAAAAGGATTCTTTCAGGTATACAGAAGGAAGATCAGGGACAAGATAGGCCCACTCAAAAGTTCCTCGGGTCAGCTCACTGACAGTGATAAGGAAATGTGTAGAATTTTTAACACATACTTCCTCTCAGTTTTTACACATGAGGATACCAGCGATATTCCAGTAATGATAAATTATGTAGAACAGGACGATAATAAACTGTGCACGATTAGGGTCACAAGTGACATGGTCCTTAGGCAAATAGATAAATTAAAACCTAACAAATCCCCAGACCCTGATGAACTGTATGCAAGGGTTCTAAAGGAATGTAAAGAGGAGCTTAGCACACCTTTGGCTAATCTTTTCAACATATCACTACAAACTGGCATGGTACCAGATAAGTGGAAAATGGCAAATGTGATACCTATTTTCAAAACAGGTGACAGGTCCTTAGCTTCGAACTATAGACCAATAAGCCTAACCTCCATAGTGGGAAAATTTATGGAATCAATAATTGCCGAGGCAGTTCGTAGCCACCTTGAAAAGCATAAATTAATCAACGAATCTCAGCACGGTTTTACAAAGGGGCGTTCCTGCCTTACGAATTTATTAACTTTTTTCACTAAGGTATTTGAGGAGGTAGATCATGGTAATGAATATGATATTGTGTATATGGACTTCAGTAAGGCTTTTGACAGGGTCCCACATCAGAGACTATTGAGGAAAATTAAGGCACATGGAATAGGAGGAGAATTTTTTTTCCTGGATAGAGGCATGGTTGACAAATAGGCAGCAGAGAGTTTGCATAAATGGGGAGATCAGAGTGGGGAAGCGTCACGAGCGGTGTTCCACAGGGGTCAGTGTTGGGCCCCCTGCTGTTCACAATCTACATAAACGACATAGATGAGGGCATAAAGAGCGACATCGGCAAGTTTGCCGATGACACCAAAATAGGCCGTCGAATTCATTCTGACGAGGACATTCGAGCACTCCAGGAAGATTTGAATAGACTGATGCAGTGGTCGGAGAAGTGGCAGATGCAGTTTAATATAGACAAATGCAAAGTTCTAAATGTTGGACAGGACAATAACCATGCCACATATAAACTAAATAATGTAGATCTTAATATTACGGATTGCGAAAAAGATTTAGGAGTTCTGGTTAGCAGTAATCTGAAACCAAGACAACAGTGCATAAGTGTTCGCAATAAAGCTAATAGAATCCTTGGCTTCATATCAAGAAGCATAAATAATAGGAGTCCTCAGGTTGTTCTTCAACTCTATACATCCTTGGTTAGGCCTCATTTAGATTTTGCTGCACAGTTTTGGTCACCGTATTACAGAATGGATATAAATTCTCAGGAAAATGTACAAAGGAGGATGACAAAGTTGATCCCATGTATCAGAAACCTTCCCTATGAGGATAGACTAAGGGCCCTGAATCTGCACTCTCTAGAAAGACGTAGAATTAGGGGGGATATGATTGAGGTGTATAAATGGAAGACGGGAATAAATAAAGGGGATGTAAATAGTGTGCTGAAAATATCTAGCCTAGACAGGACTCGCAGCAATGGTTTTAAGTTGGAAAAAATTCAGATTCAGGAAGGATATAGGAAAGTACTGGTTTGGTAATAGAGTTGTGGATGAGTGGAACAAACTCCCGAGTACAGTTATAGAGGCCAGAACGTTGTGTAGCTTTAAAAATAGGTTGGATAAATACATGAGTGGATGTGGGTGGGTGTGAGTTGGACCTGATAGCTTGTGCTACCAGGTCGGTTGCCGTGTTCCTCCCTTAAGTCAATGTGACCTGACCTGACTAGGTTGGGTGCATTGGCTTAAGCCGGTAGGAGACTTGGACCTGCCTCGCATGGGCCAGTAGGCCTTCTGCAGTGTTCCTTCGTTCTTATGTTCTTATGTTCTTATGACAGAAGCTGGTCCAGATCACAGTGTACCGCCATCCATCGGCTTCGTTTAGGCTTTCTCACAGCCAAGATGATGGTAGATAAGGCAGAGGAGGAAATGTGCCAGTACTGCCAGCACGCTGTCCAGCTCCCCCTAACACACTATCTCCTGGAGTTCCAAGTTACTGAGACACTCCGCAGGCAACTAGCACTGATGTCCCCTCCCGAAGAAGACCCAGAGAGGACTGCGGCTACCCTAGTGTACCATGGAGTCAACGAACCAGACAAGCTGTTGCCTTTGATAACGATATATCCTCTTTCTTGCTAGAGTGTCCTCATTTAGACGCCACTGTGTGGAGAAACGTTTCCTCAGTAAAGCGTCCCATATGCTGCATAAATGTCTCATTCTACAATTTGTCGGTTTTCTGAACCAATCATCACAAGAGATAAGTCAGTGAGGGGCAGAGACGGTACACCCTCGGCTCCACACTCCTCCAACAAATATAAAATTTTCATACTAACTTGGAAATAATTTTGGAAGAACATTTGCTTCCTGCCAGGAAGTAAATGAATTCACTCTATAACCTTTATTTGTGGCTCTAATAAGACAGTGAAGCCAAACAATTTAAATACTAACAAACAAGAAGTAGATATATGTGGTAGAAATAAAACAATCATTTTACAAAGTTTTTTTATACAATTAAATAATTTTGGTCTGATTAAATTAAAAAACATAAAACATTAATGAGCATATCATTAAAATGCAGTTATCTTGAGTACTATCTTGCTTGCTTGAGTACTATCTTTCTTGCTTGAGTAACTATCTTGCTTACTTGAATAATTATCTTGCTTGAGTAACTATCTTGCTTACTTGAATAACTATCTTGCTTGAGTAACTATCTTGCTTACTTGAGCAACTATCTTGCTTACTTGAGTAACTATCTTGCTTACTTGAGTAACTATCTTGCTTACTTGAGTAACTATCTTGCTTACTTGAGTAACTATCTTGCTTACTTGAGCAACTATCTTGCTTACTTGAGTAACTATCTTGCTTACTTGAGCAACTATCTTGCTTACCTGAGTAACTATCTTGCTTACTTGAGTAACTGTCTTGCTTAAGTAACTGCTTTGCTTCCTTTTATAACATTCCATAGTATTTGCTTAATTGATGTTAGTTATCATGTTCACTTCTCTTCGACTCAACATATTATATTAACCAAATAATGGATTTCTGGACTCATTATGTGCCTCTAATTTTTTTGCCTAATGCCTATATGATTGGGCGTATGATAAGGCTGGTAAATTTGGCAATAAAGTTGTAGAAGAGCGGAACTAACTTCCAGACAGCTGCGTCACCAGAATTCTGATTAAACGGGCACATAAGTTGGTGTGAATAATAAAAAGGCACAATACCGTGACTGGAACAATACACAAATAATCCACACATAGAAGAGTGGAGCTTACTACGACGTTTCGGTCCGACGTTATGGTCCAAGTCGGACCGAAACGTCGTCGTAAACTCTTCTATGTGCGGGTTATTTGTGTAAGTGGGTGTGGGTGGGTGCGAGTTAGACCCGCCTAGCAGTGTCCCTTCATTCTTGTGTTCTTATAATGTGTTCATCGCCAGTCAAGAATACTTCAAGCCTAAAAATAACACTTTTTCCTGTTATTGTTGCGAATCATCTGACTCCTATTTTGTTCAATTTTATCGTACTCGAATTGCCCATAAAATCAGCACAGACTCTCTCAATATACCGCAGACGCCGAAAATGTGGACTGCGAGCCCATAACAAGACGATACAAACAGTTTTATAAGAAGACACAATTTTTAGTGAATTTCCCAGTAACACGGACAACAGAAAGTGTAATATTCCCCTTACGATACCCAAGGTGAAGCTTTTCCTTGAACTGTCCCTTACGATACCCTAGGTGAAGCTTTTCCTTGAACTGTCCCTTACGATACCACAGGTGGAGCTTTTCTTTGAACTATCTCTGATATAGCCATTATATCTATGCTTCCTGCACTTGCAATTAATCTTAGCTTATCTATCTTATTTCTTACACTCCTGCTATTAGTATAGTAAACCTTAAAATTTACTATACTAATGGCAGGAGTGTAAGAAATAAAATAGATGAGCTAAGATTAATTGCAAGTGCAGGAAGCATAGATATTATTGCTATTAGAGAGACCTGGCTCAATCTGAAAGAGTAATGCCTTCTGAATGCCACATACAAGACTATAAATTATTCCACACTGATAGGGTCAGCAGGAAGGGTGGTGGAGTAGCGATGTATGTCAGAGATAATTTAAACTGTTGTGTTAGAGAAGATATAAAATTAGAAGCGTCCGCCACTGAATCTGCTTGGTTACAGCTTCTCGAGGGCCGTGAAAAACTAATCTTGGGTGTGATTTACGGAGTAATTTGACAGAAAATTTAAAAGTCAAACGACTTTCTTGACGCGATTCAGGATTGTTTTTTAAAACAGTTTGTGACAGAACCAACTAGACTTGGTTCTTGCCAGCAGGGAATCACTAATTAATAATCTTGAGGTTAATGATGAGCTTGGGGAAAGTGATTACCAATCACTCAGTTTTAATATATCATGGAATTACCCTAATAATGGCAATCAAGTCTCTGTCCCTGACTTCCACTTGGCTAATTTCACAGGACTGAGAAATTACCTGAGTGGGCTGAACTAGAATGACCTGACTATGGCTTAGGTAGATGGTGATGGTTGCCGATATGACGTTTTCCAGAGCATATGTCGTGTGGGGTTCGAATCCTGGAATTAGGTAAAAACACGCACTTCGGATGGCTGGTAACTTATAATTATGAGTACTGAAGGGGGAGCGGCATTCAAACATCATGCTATGGTCAGCAGAATGACTCAGTAATGGTCAGTGATCATGTCAGATGGTGAATCAGTAACAGTTGGTATGAGTCACTGACTGACACTACTGGTAACTGATACTATTTGTAACTGAAGTAATGCATGGCATCCCGACATACAGCTAATACAAACTAGAGGCGACAGGCTTATGGCTCTGGGCTGATGCTGTACAGTGTCGAAGTACACAACAGTTGAACATTATAACATACATAAGGATATTATAGGGATGGAAGCTAATGGAACTTATTGTAATGCATTACAAGGTATGATATATCACAATTCATAGAATTAATAAACTCAGCGGCGGGAGTATACAATAAAAGTGATAACTCTGCTAGGGTAAGATTTACATATGCAGAATGGTTATCATCTCTGAGAGGATCAAACTCTGTTGCAATGGCTAACTCATGCCGTGGTTGAGGCAGATCTGAATTGGTATTTACAAATGATACTTGAGGATTTCTCAATACTTGTCGTGTACGTAGAGAATAATGACGTTCAGATTGATCATCTGACTGAGTATTAGAGGTATAGGGTACAGAGTCAAGAGGATTGTCAGAGTCTGCCACATTAGTCTGGGTAGGAACATCATCATCGCCTACTAACTTCATATGATCTAAATGCGATTCTTTATACTGACCAGTACTAATTTCTCTAACCTATTGCCAGTGATATGTTCAACTACTCGATAAGGACCAACAAACTTTTGATCGAGCTTAGACACTGCAGATGTTTAATTAAAGTTAGTCAGCATAACTCTGCTGAGGGTGATGCTCTGCCGTAGCCTGCTGCCTCGTTGTGGCGTCTTCTGGGTCTCACGAATTCTAGCGAGCCTCTCGGGGCATCGAGGGTTCCAGGTATGGTGTTTCTTCCTTCAGTTCGGGCATCGTGGAGTGGGTGGCGATGCATTCTTCAGCTTGGTGATGCAGTCCTTGGTAGGGTGGCGCTAGCTACAGACACCGCAGATTACTCTGATCGGACAGAGTGCACCCAGGTGTCTATAACGCTGGCACTTGAAACAGCGAACTGGTTCTGCCGTGAAGGTCCTGACATCGTACCTGCCTCAAGAACCGAGGTCCAGCTGGGATGGCAGCGGTCCTACATGCTGAATGAGAACCTGCCGGGTTGGTGCGTTGCCTGCCGACTTTGCCTTGAGATGTTGAGCTGACACCACACTGGGGTGAGCTACTACTGCCTCTATGGGCGTGCATTTCCTTGTTGAGAGAAGTCAGTATTGGTTCTCCCCTCAGGTTGAACCATATATTGGACCTCAGTTTGTGCCGTGATTCCAGGTGTGTAACCACGCCATAGTTCCCCATAAGCCTTTACCTTGAATCTGCCAGGTGATTTGTGCTGGTTTACCTGCTCCTTGAGGGACGGCGTGTCTTCCGTATTCGCTGGCAGCATGGTCTGCAGACTCTACCTCTGATGACAAGGAGTGGTCACGCAACTTCTTCGCTAGGATTGCGCTCCACATTTCTAAATCCGAGTCCTCCGTCGTGTCCCTGGAACATCGTGACCTCTCTCTTTCGGCAGAAGTCATGTGTCTGTCCACGTATGTCTGGTAGTAAGTCTGTTGTTGTTGTAGGTTTGCCGGTACTTCCGGCCCGGGTCTTCTCCAGAAAGCAGTTATACAAGGCGAGTAAAGCATATGAGTAATGCATAGCAAGCAAGTCTCATGCCGTGCTCCTTCTTAAACGTATGTGACCTGACCTGACTAGGCTGGGTCATTGGCTTAAGCCGGTGGGAGATTTGGACCTGCCTCGCATGGGCCAGTAGGCCTGCAGCAATGTTCCTTCTTTCTTATGTTCTTATACCCCAGGTGAAGCTTTTCCTTGAACTGGATTACACTGAAGCCTTACCGTTTTGTAGCCTTATCCTCCTCTCGTGGATTCACCGAGCTGGTGAAGGAAAGTTTACCAGAACACAGACGCAATACAGCAGGAGTTGTGGAAAAAGACACGTATAGTACAGGCCATTTATTTAAGGAAACGTTTCGCCATGAGTGGTTTCTTCAGCAGGAATTGATGATCTCAGCTACACCAGTGGCACCAGCATGTGGCACACCCCGTCAGCACGGACAAGACCAGCTAAAACTTAGCTCATAAAAAGTCCAGTTGGGACAACACCATCACGGAAGAGGTTGTTGCAGCTATATTAGCAGCTACAAGCTCTGCTCATAAATGGTTCTGATCTTCAATCATTCTTCTTTGTATCGAACTGAAGAAACCACTGTATAGCGAAACGTTTTTACTATAAATATACCCAAGTGTTGCACATGTGTCTAATTTATCAACAAGCTGTGCTAATGAGAGAGATCTCATCTTGTATATAGTTTTACTGTCTTCAAATTATGTCTTAGAATTGTACTGATAAAGCCTCTGAATGGCGAAACTTCTACATTAAAGAGACCCAGATCTTGCATGTGTCTAATTTCATCTTGTCGGTATTGTATACCATTCATGTAAATAATAATAATAATAATAATAATAATAATAATAATAATAATAATAATAATAATAATAATAATAATAATAATAAGAATAAGAATAATACAACAGAAACGTTAAAATGAATAATAAGTAAAAGTCATAGTAAAGACGAGGAAAATAAAGATAGCAAGAGTGTTGAGGGATCTTTGGGAAGTACGTCACGTCTTTACGTCTTGCGACGGCACGTTTGAGTGCACACGCGTACGACACTGAACGGAAACGAAGAATTATTTGATTTAGATAACAAACATTGAAGATGGACGTAAATATCTCACACTCGTCCGTTTCCTGTGTTGTTGATTCTTCTCTGTTGCTGCCAAGTTTCTTCACACATAGACGCACTTCACACATAGACGTACTTCACACATAGACGTACTTCACACACAGACGTACTTCACACATAGACGTACTTCACACACAGACGTACTTCACACATAGACGTACTTCACACACAGACGTACTTCACACATAGACGCACTTCACACATAGACGCACTTCACACATAGACGTACTTCACACACAGACGTACTTCACACATAGACGTACTTCACACACAGACGTACTTCACACATAGACGTACTTCACACACAGACGTACTTCACACATAGACGCACTTCACACATAGACGCACTTCACACATAGACGTACTTCACACATAGACGCACTTCACACATAGACGCACTTCACACATGACGCACTTCACACATAGACGCACTTCACACATAGACGCACTTCACACATAGACGCACTTCACACATAGACGCACTTCACACATAGACGCACTTCACACATAGACGCACTTCACACATAGACGCACTTAACACATAGACGCACTTCACACATAGACGCACTTCACACATAGACGCACTTCACACATAGACGCACTTCACACATAGACGCACTTCACACATAGACGTACTTCACACATAGACGCACTTCACACATAGACGCACTTCACACACAGCGCACTTCACACATAGACGCACTTCACACACAGCGCACTTCACACATAGACGCACTTCACACATAGACGCACTTCACACACAGACGCACTTCACACATAGACGCACTTCACACATAGACGCACTTCACACAGACGCACTTCACACATAGACGCACTTCACACAGACGCACTTCACACATAGACGCACTTCACACATAGACGCACTTCACACATAGACGCACTTTACACATAGACGCACTTCACACATAGACGCACTTTAGACATAGACACACTTTAGACAGACGCACTTCAGACACAGAAGCACTTCAGACACACTTCACACATAAACGCACTTCAGACAGACGCATGAACTTTATAGATGCATTTCACAGACGTACTTTAGTCACAGACATACTTCGAAAAGTTTTTCAATGAGTATCACATTTACCACTTACCACCACTAATCTGGCGCGATCCCCGTTTGTAGTGGTTTGTTGATGAGACTGACTAGTGGTTTAAAGGACCCCAATGGAAATAAGTCACTCTGAGTGACTTTTTTGGGTTATCCTAGGTTCTCTACACATATGCTGCTATGTATGATAATCTATGTAACTGTATTTGTGTATACCTGAATAAACTTACTTACATTCATTTGCAACCATTGAAAACAGTTCCCCAGGGCCGAGCGACTTGTCTGGGCTTATCAATTTGTTTGAGAACCATGTCAGCGACTTTAATCTAACATGATTTATTTTCGTCCTGACTGGTACAATTAATTATTTCTGGGATTTTATTTGTGTCCCCATGTGTGAAAGCTGACAGGAAATAAGTGTTAAAAATGGAAAACACTTCTTGGTCACTAACAGGAAGCTGACCCGAGTTACACTTAAGTTGGTCTATTTTTACCCTCAATCTTGTTCCTTTATACATGCATGAAAATCTTCGGGTCAGTCTCTGTTTACCTCGTAACCTTTAGTTCATAATCTCGTTCAGCTTTACTTATTCCTTTTTTGACTTGCCTCTTAAAATGAATATAGTGGTTAATAAGGTAACCTTCTCCTCTTTTGACTCACTTGTGAATGGCCTCTCTTTTCACCCAGGAGATGTTCGTGTCTGTTATTCATCCATTTAGGTTCATTTACGGTGATCTATTTTCTTTATTAGGAATGTATTGACAGCGTTTCGCCCACACAATGGGCTTTATCAAGTCACAACCAGATGCACCTGGGTGAATAAAATATGAATAGTACATGGGCGAAACATCCAGAGACCTCCAGACACGTATTTCATTCAGAACACCAGTACTCAGGCAGATCTTAAAGAACCCCTGTGTTCAACACCGAAATTTCCGACCTAATTTAATCAACTACATAAACACAAGACTCATCGTCAGGAAAGAAGACACTCAATACCGCAGTATCCTAGAATCATCACTTATCCGCATATCTAACAATTTCAACCAGAACAACGGCTTTTGTAACACAAGTGAATCCCCTCGCCAAGCAACTTCATCGTTACCCCACATAACTACACACACACACCCGCCCGTCCCGTGGGAGTCCATCTCGGATTCAACCTACCAAACATTCTCCAGATTTACAGAGCACCCTGGATGATTCCAGATATACGGAACACCCAGTAAGATTCCAGATTTACGAAACACCTAGTATGATTCCATATATGCGGAACATCCTGTATAATCCTACTAAGAATGTATTGGTTCAGATTTATATCCGGTTAAAAGTGTATTAATTTAGATTTATATCATTGTGTATATGAGCGGCTCACCACGAATCTCTGATCTCTTAATAGCTGGCTGGTCACAGGTTAAGATGGGAGAGAACGAAAGAGGAATTGAGGGAATATGGATGATACGTTCTTCTATATATGACAGTTGCACAGTGGTAACGAAAGCTAGTCATGTCTTCCTGTCATATTCCATCAGAGAGGATGGTGCTCATGCAAGGTGTTGAAATCTGTCATCCTGAGCTGGGAGACTACAGTAGTGTTAGCTTGAGCTGGGAGACTTCAGTAGTGTTAGCTTGAGCTGGGAGACTACAGTAGTGTTAGCTTGAGCTGGGAGACTTCAGTAGTGTTAGCTTGAGCTGGGAGACTTCAGTAGTGTTAGCTTGAGCTGGGAGACTTCAGTAGTGTTAGCTTGAGTGGAGACTTCAGTAGTGTTAGCTTGAGCTGGGAGACTTCAGTAGTGTTAGCTTGAGCTGGGAGACTTCAGTAGTGTTAGCATGAGCTGGGAGACTTCAGTAGTGTTAGCTTGAGCTGGGAGACTTCAGTAGTGTCAGCTTGAGCTGGGAGACTACAGTAGTGTTAGCTTGAGCTGGGAGACTTCAGTAGTGTCAGCTTGAGCAGGGAGACTTCAGTAGTGTTAGCTTGAGCTGGGAGACTTCAGTAGTGTTAACCTGAGCTGGTAGACTTCAGTAGTGTCAGCTTGAGCTGGGAGACTTCAGTAGTGTCAGTTTGAGCTGGGAGACTTCAGTAGTGTCAACCTGAGCTGGTAGACTTCAGTAGTGTCAGCTTGAGCTGGGAGACTTCAGTAGTGTCAGTTTGAGCTGGGAGACTTCAGTAGTGTCAACCTGAGCTGGTAGACTTCAGTAGTGTCAGCTTGAGCTGGTAGACTTCAGCAGTGTCAGCCTGAGCTGGGAGACTTCAGCAGTGTCAGTCTGAGCTGATAAACTTCAGCAGTGTCAGTCTGAGCTGATAGACCAGCAGTGTCAGTTTGAGCTGATAAACTTCAGCAGTGTCAGTCTGAGCTGATAGACCAGCAGTGTCAGTCTGAGCTGATAAACTTCAGCAGTGTCAGTCTGAGCTGATAGACTTCAGCAGTGTCAGTCTGGGTAACTGGAAGCACCATCACTACCGCTCACACGCTGGTATACAGTGACGGAGCCGCAAGATGCCATAACCAAACAATTACAAATTCAGTGGCTGGAACAAGTCACCAAAACCCCGTACCTGGGAGAGAAACTCTGTGACGACGTACGTGGGAGAGAAACTCTGTGACGACGTACGTGGGAGAGAAACCCTGTGACGACGTACCTGGGAGAGAAACCCTGTGACGACGTACCTGGGAGAGAAACCCTGTGACGACGTACCTGGGAGAGAAACCATGTGAAGACGTACCTGGGAGAGAAACCCTGTGACGACGTACCTGGGAGAGAAACCCTGTGACGACGTACCTGGGAGAGAAACTCTGTGACGACGTACCTGGGAGAGAAACCCTGCGACGACGTACCTGGGAGAGAAACCCTGTGACGACATACCTGGGAGAGAAACCCTGTGGCGACGTAGCTGGGAGAGAAACCCTGAGACGACATACCTGGGAGAGAAACCCTGTGACGACGTACCTGGGAGAGAAACCCTGTGACGACGTACCTGGGAGAGAAACCCTGTGACGACGTACCTGGGAGAGAAACCCTGTGACGACATACCTGGGAGAGAAACCCTGTGGCGACGTAGCTGGGAGAGAAACCCTGAGACGACATACCTGGGAGAGAAACCCTATGACGACGTTTCGGTCCGTCCTCGACAAGTGTCAAGCCACTAGGCAATAAAGTTTTGGCGTAACAATGGTTCAGGAAAGACCGAAATGTCGGTACATAGTTCCTCTCCTGAGTGTACGTTTATGGTGACGACAGAACTGACAGTTACCACTCAGGGAACTGACAGGTACCACTCAGAGAACTGACAGGTACCACTCAGAGAACTGACAGGTACCGCTCAGAGAACTGACAGGTACCACTCAGAGAACTGACAGTTACCACTCAGAGAACTGACAGGTACCGCTCAGAGAACTGACAGGTACCACTCAGAGAACTGACAGTTACCACTCAGAGAACTGACAGTTACCACTCAGAGAACTGACAGGTACCACTCAGAGAACTGAAGTACCGCTAAGAATACAGGTACCACTCAGAGAACTGCAGTTACACTGAGAGAAACTGACAGGTACGCTCGAGAGAACGACAGGTACCACTCGAGAACTGACAGTTACACTAGAGAATGACAGTTACCATCAGAGAACTGACAGTTACACTCAGAGATGAAGTACCACTCAGGAACTGACAGTTACCACTCAGGAGATGACAGTACCACTAGAGAAATGACAGTTACCATCGAGAGAAGTGACAGGTATCACTCAGGAATGACAGTTACCATCGGAGAAGTGACAGGTACCACTCAGAGAACTGACGTTACCTCAGAGAAACTGACGGTACCACTAGAGAAGTGACAGTACCACTCAGGAGGACAGTATTACCTCAGAGAAATGACAGGTACCCTCGAGAGTGACAGTACCTCAGAGAACTGAATTACCACTCGAGAACTGACAGTTACCATTAGGAGAACGAAAGGCACCATCAGAGAACGACGTACAATCGAGAACTGACAGGTACCCTCAGAGAATGACAGTTACATCAGAGAACTGACAGTACCACTCAGGACGACAGGTACACTGAAGAATGACCTGTTACCACTAGAGAGAATGTGACGTTACACTCAGGAGAATGACAGGTACCACTCAGGAACTGACATTACCCTCAGAGACGACAGTTACCCTCGAGAACTGACAGTTACATAGGAAGTGACGGTATCACTCAGGAACGACAGGTACCATCAGAGGAACTGACAGGTACGCTCAGAGAACTGACAAGTTGCCACTCAGAGAACTGACAGTTACCACTCAGAGAACTGACAGTTACCCTCAGAGAACTGACAGTTACCACTCAGAGAATGACAGGTATCACTCAGAGAACTGACAGGTACAACTCAGAGAACTGACAGTACCACTCAGAGAATGACAGGTACCACTCAGAGAACTGGCAGGTACCACTCAGAGAAATGACAGTTACCACTCAGAGAACTGACAGGTACCACTCAGAGAACTGACAGGTACCACTCAGAGAACTGACACGTTACCACTCAGAGAACTGACAGGTACCACTCAGAGAACTGACAGTTATCACTCAGAGAAATGACAGTTACCACTCAGAGAAGTGACAGGTACCACTCAGAGAACTGACAGTTACCACTCAGAGAACTGACAGGTACCACTCAGAGAACTGAGTTACCACTCAGAGAACTGACAGGTTACCACTCAGAGAACTGACAGTTACCACTCAGAGAACTGACAGTTACCACTCAGAGAACTGACAGGTACCACTCAGAGAACTGACAGGTACCACTCAGAGAACTGACAGTTACCACTCAGAGAACTGAAAGTTACCACTCAGAGAACTGACAGGGTACCACTCAGAGAAATGACAGGTACCACTACAGAGCTGAAGGTACACTCAGGAACTGACAGCCCACTCAGAGAATTGACAGTTACCACTCAGAGAACTGACAGGTACCACTCAGAGAAGTGACAGTTACCACTCAGAGAAGTGACAGGTATTACTCAGAGAAATGACAGGTACCACTCAGAGAAGTGACAGGTACCACTCAGAGAACTGACAGTTACCACTCAGAGAACTGACAGTTACCATTCAGAGAACGAACAGGCACCACTCAGAGAACTGACAGTTACCAATCAGAGAACTGACAGGTACCACTCAGAGAACTGACAGTTACCACTCAGAGAACTGACAGTTACCACTCAGAGAACTGACAGGTACCACTCAAAGAACTGACAGTTACCACTCAGAGAATTGACAGTTACAACTCAGAGAACTGACAGGTACCACTCAGAGAACTGACAGTTACCACTCAGAGAACTGACAGTTACCACTCAGAGAACTGACAGTTATCACTCAGAGAAGTGACAGGTATCACTCAGAGAACTGACAGGTACCACTCAGAGAACTGACAGGTACCGCTCAGAGAACTGACAGTTGCCACTCAGAGAACTGACAGTTACCACTCAGAGAACTGACAGTTACCACTCAGAGAACTGACAGTTACCACTCAGAGAAGTGACAGGTATCACTCAGAGAACTGACAGGTACAACTCAGAGAACTGACAGTTACCACTCAGAGAAGTGACAGGTACCACTCAGAGAACTGGCAGGTACCACTCAGAGAAATGACAGTTACCACTCAGAGAACTGACAGGTACCACTCAGAGAACTGACAGGTACCACTCAGAGAACTGACACGTACCACTCAGAGAACTGACAGGTACCACTCAGAGAACTGGCAGTTATCACTCAGAGAAATGACAGTTACCACTCAGAGAACTGACAGGTACCACTCAGAGAACTGACAGTTACCACTCAGAGAACTAACAGGTACCACTCAGAGAACTGAGTTACCACTCAGAGAACTGACAGGTACCACTCAGAGAACTGACAGTTACCACTTAGAGAACTGACAGCTACCACTCAGAGAACTGACAGGTACCACTCAGAGAACTGACAGGTACCACTCAGAGAACTGACAGTTACCACTCAGAGAACTGAAAGTTACCACTCAGAGAACTGACAGGGACCACTCAGAGAACTGACGGGTACCACTAACAGAGCTGACAGGTACCACTCAGAGAACTGACAGGCACCACTCAGAGAATTTACAGGTACCACTCAGAACTGACAGGTACCACTCAGAGAAGTGACAGGTACCACTCAGAGAGCTGACGGGTACCACTCAGAGAGCTGAGAGGTACCACTCAGAGAAGTGACAGGTACCACTCAGAGAACTGACAGGTACCGCTCAGAACTGGCAGGTACCACTCAGAGAACTGACAGTTACCACTCAGAGAAGTGACAGGTACCACTCAGAGAACTGACAGTTACCACTCAGAGAACTGACAGTTACCACTCAGAGAGCTGACAGTTACCACTCAGAGAAGTGACAGGTATCACTCAGAGAAGTGACAGTTACCACTCAGAGAACTGACAGGTACCACTCAGAGAACTGACAGTTACCACTCAGAGAACGAACAGGTACTACTCAGAGAACTGACAGTTACCACTCAGATAACTGACAGGTACCACTCAGAGAACTGTCAGTTACCAATCAAAGAACTGACAGTTACCACTTAGAGAGCTGAGAGGTACCACTCAGAGAACTGACAGTTACCACTTAGAGAACTGACAGTTACCACTCAGAGAACTGACATGTACCACTCAGAGAACTGACAGGTACCACTCAGAGAACTGACAGTTACCACTCAGAGAACTGACAGTTACCACTCAGAGAACTGACAGTTACCACTCAGAGAAGTAACAGGTATCACTCAGAGAACTGACAGGTACCACTCAGAGAACTGACAGTTACCACTCAGAGAACTGACAGGTACCACTCAGAGAACTGACAGTTACCACTCAGAGAACTGAGTTACCACTTAGAGAACTGACAGTTACCACTCAGAGAAGTGACAGGTATCACTCAGAGAACTGACAGGTACAACTCAGAGAACTGACAGTTACCACTCAGAGAACTGACAGGTACCATTCAGAGAACTGACAGGTACCACTCAGAGAACTGACAGTTACCACTCAAAGAACTGACAGGTACCACTCAGAGAACTGACAGGTACCACTCAGAGAACTGACAGTTACCACTCAGAGAACTGACAGGTACCATTCAGAGAACTGACAGTTATCACTCAGAGAACTGACAGGTACCACTCAGAGAACTGACAGTTACCACTCAGAGAACTAACAGGTACCACTCAGAGAACTGAGTTACCACTCAGAGAACTGACAGGTACCACTCAGAGAACTGACAGTTACCACTTAGAGAACTGACAGTTACCACTCAGAGAACTGACAGGTACCACTCAGAGAACTGACAGATTCCACTCAGAGAACTGACAGGTACCACTCAGAAAACTGACAGTTACCACTCAGAGAACTGGCAGTTACCACTCAGAGAACTGACAGGGACCACTCAGAGAGCTGACGGGTACCACTAACAGAGCTGACAGGTACCACTCAGAGAACTGACAGGTACCACTCAGAGAACTTACAGGTACAACTCAGAACCGACAGGTACCACTCAGAGAACTGACAGGTACCACTCAGAGAACTGACAGGTACCACTCAGAGAACTGACAGTTACCACTCAGAGAACGAACATGTACCACTCAGAGAACTGACAGGTACCACTCAGAGAACTGACAATTACCACTCAGAGAACTGACAGTTACCACTCAGAGAACTGACAGGTACCACTCAGAGAACTGACAGGTACCACTCAGAGAACTGACAGGTACTACTCAGAGAACTGACAGTTACCACTCAGAGAACTGACAGTTACCACTCAGAGAACTGACAGGGGCCACTCAGAGAGCTGATGGGTACCACTAACAGAGCTGACAGGTACCACTCAGAGAACTGACAGGTACCATTCAGAGAACATACAGGTACCACTCAGAACTGACAGGTACCACTCAGAGAACTGACAGGTACCACTCAGAGAACTGACAGGTACCACTCATAACTGACAGGTGCCACTCAGAAAACTGACAGGTACCACTCAGAGAACTGACAGTTACTACTCAGAGAAGTGACAGGTACCACTCAGAGAACTGACAGTTACCACTCAGAGAACGAACAGGTACCACTCAGAGAACTGAGTTACCACTCAGAGAACTGACAGATACCACTCAGAAAACTGACAGGTACCACCCAGAGGTCTACCTGGAGGGCATTCCGGGGATCAATGCCCCCGCGGCCCGGTCCACGACCAGGTCTCCTGGTGGATCAGTGCCTGATCAACGAGATGGTTACTGATGGCCGCACACAATCCAACGTACGAACCACAGCCCGGCTGATCCGGCACCGTCTTTAGGTATCTGTCCAGCTCCCTCTTGAAGACAGAAGCACTGAAGTGCCAGGTTTTGTGTATGCTGTGGCACCCAGGTTTTGTGTATGCTGTGGCACCCAGGTTTTGTGTATGCTGTGGCACCCAGGTTTTGTGTATGCTGTGGCACCCAGGTTTGTGTAGTGTGGCACAGGTTTTGTGTATGCTGTGGCACCCAGGTTTTGTGTATGCTGTGGCACCCAGGTTTTGTGTATGCTGTGGCACCCAGGTTACGGTAACACAGTGAACTAAGGCACTGACATATTAAAGAATATAAACTACCTGGAACACCATGTAGTACTTACCTGGAGTATACCTGGAGAAGGTTTCGGTTGTCAACGCCCCCGTGGCTCAGTCTGTGACCAGGCCTCGAGGTGGATCAGGACCTAATTAACCAGGCTGTTACTCCTGGCCGCACGTTGACGTACGAACCACAGCCCGGCTGGTCAGGTACTGACTTTGTGACTGTCCAGCGTTTTCTTGAAGACAGCCAGGAGTCTGTTGGTAATTCCTTATGTATGCTGGGAGGCCGTTGAACGGTCTTGGGCCCCTGACACTTATTGTGTTATCTCTTAGCGTGCTCGTGGCGCCCCTCAGAATCTACTCTACGGAGAGAAGAAGATATCTACATCGTAATGTAAACCTTGAAGCTACCACACACTCAGTATAACAATCTACACGCTTACAAACAACTTATTGGAGTGATATATATGGGAGGAAGTGTGCAATAAATCCACTGAAAAGCAGGGGCGCCGTGGGTACAATAAGAGAAGAATGTGTCAACATCCGTGGGCCAAGACTATTCGGTTTGTTACCAGCAGATGTCAGAGATAATACCGGAACAAAAGTAGACGTTTTCAAGAGTAAACTGGATCACTACCTCCGCCAGGTGCCTGATCAAACAGGTTGTGAGGGATCTGTGGGCCAGCGGGCTGCCAGTATCAACAACCTGGTTGGACAGGCTGTCAACAGGGAAACTTGGGTCTAGGCCGAGCTGCCTTGGATAAAACCAGCAAAATCTCTACATCCTTCCACTACCTTGGATTTAACCTTCATCTTCTCTCCATCCTTACGTAAAGTCTCATCTTTTTCTCTCTTTCCCTACCCTGGTAGGGTAGGAAAACATATACATGCATATATACACACATATACATACTTATACATACGTACATGGTGGAGTGAGGGATGACGTGAGAGTGGAGAGCGACAAAGTTGATTCAGTGAGCAGTGAAATGGAGAGGGAGGAACCCTTGTTAAGTAGAACTGTGTGAGGGAGGGAGGGAGGGAGGGAGGGAGGGAGGGAGGGAGGGAGGGAAGGAGAGAGGGAGGGAGGAAGAGAGGGAGGGAGGGACGGAGGGAGGGAGGAAGGGAGGGAGGGAGGGAGGGAGGGAAGTCTCAGTAGTAGTAACCAGTTACCAGTAACCAGTGTACCAGTAGATGACTCACTACCAACCGTCTCTGCCTGAGTCACTGTCTGTATCATATTGTGCTGACCACAGCAGTATTCAAAGACTCCCTCACATATGGGTACTGTGGGCGGCCAGTCAGTTATACGAGAGTGAGCGAGAGAGGCAGGATCGGCTGTGGCGCCCTTCCACATACTTCAGTTACAATATACGTACTTCCAGCCTACGTGAGTATTTTTACCCAATCCACGTGTTCGAACTCCCACATGATAAATGGTGGCACCGGTGTGGAGCGTGGATTATTACGGGTAATTCAAGACGTTAGAAGACTGTTTGTGAGTAGCCGGCGGGTCAAAGGTGAACCGTCTCACCCACCAGCTACTCGCTCCCCTCACAACCTGTAGCCTGCAAGCCTGTTGCAGCCGTTTCAAGCTTCCTGGCTTAGTTTGTGTGCTAATTGCTTCAATCTCCGAGGGGTTGACCTGGATTTTGCAATTAAGCCAGTCAGTAAGCCAGACTGTGGAAGTGAATGCCAGTCAGCCTATCATCCAGCCTGTCTCCTGTCATCCACCTGCTCCTCCATGCTGTGTGCATCGTTACACGTCTTCCAGTCAGCCATTCTCGTGGGGTAAGCCAGTCAGCCAACCCAGCTTCTAACCCAGCTGAGAGAGAGAAGTAAGCCACGCAGTAAGAAGTAAGCCAAGTTCCTCTGAAGTATTGTCTATATCGCTTTGTGCTTGGATGCTAAGAGTGGTCTTCACCATCCCTGTGGCATAGTGGCTTATCAAGCCACCTTAGTGGGTAGAGTGGAGTGCGCGGCAGAGCACCAGCGAGAGTCACCTCACCCACCGCTATACCCTCTCCCTCCACCAACCACCCACCACCAGCCACCCACCTCATCTACCTATGGTTGTTTGCACCCTTGTACCGGGTCCTAATACTGTTTTGGTGCACATAATTGGTCAAGAGTAGCTGAGCGCCAATGATAAAGCCAATTATGCGAGTTCACCGAGAAAGCGCATTTCTTCACGACGACAGTGTGAGTGTCGGCGTCATCACCACGCAGGACAACCTTCCTCATCACCAGTCATCACCGTCGACTACTACAGACTTCTGTGATAATTTTTCTGTTTAGAGACATTTTTCTTGCATTTAAAGACATTTGCGTGTGTGAGACATTTATAGTAAATTTCTTGTGTACTCTAAACCTTGTGTTTTCAGTGTAGACTCAGTGTTTCTTTGACTCATTTTTTTTTTTGCAATATTTTTCAGTGTTATCGCTCATTTTTTGCCTTATGTCCTTGAGTAAGTTCCCTGAGATCATGTCCCAGTCACTTTTGAATGTTCACTTAGTGTATCATGCCAGTCAAAGTCAATATGAATCAGTCCACAGTACCAACATTCCCTTACTGACTGAAAGACAATACCTAGCCCTTGAGCAATGTGTTTGTTCTCACAGCTTGTATCTGAGATTTGTTAAAGTGCTGCAAAATGTCAAGTTCAGATTAAGTTCCTATAGATCCGTAAATTACTTATTAACGTAGCCGAGCGGTCAGGCACTAGTATACTGTCACTCCTGTCTGGACTCCAGCCACAATATCCTGTGGCTAGTGTGCTCACTTGAGTGTTGTTGTTGTCCCTTGTGTTTCAGATTGTGATCCCATCCTAGTTGACAGTAATCAGTGCATTGTAAGAAGTTCTCGAGTAACTTTCACATGTTAACGCTTGTAAGTGTAGTTTCTTTATAGTTGATACCTCGTGTCACTGTGTGCGACTCAGAATAACCGGGGGGAGTCATCCACTCCACCGAGTTTGTTCATTCCTCCAGTAAGAAAGAACCGACACCTTGTATTGCATTACAGTTTCAGTTACGTAAGCTTCCATTCCAATGTTCTACTTATGTATGTTATAATGTTTAATTGTTGTGTACTTTGACATTGTATAGAATCAGCCCAAGCCGTACACCTGCCATCTCTAGTTTGTACTAGTTGTATGTCGGGACGACATACGTTAGCGTCGCCGAGCATTCAGTAGTAGTAACCAGTTACCAGTAACCAGTGTACCAGTAGATGACTCACTACCAACCGTCTCTGCCTGAGTCACTGTCTGTATCATATTGTGCTGACCACAGCAGTATTCAAAGACCCCCTCACATATGGGTACTGTGGGCGGCCAGTCAGTTATACGAGAGTGAGCGAGAGAGGCAGGATCGGCTGTGGCGCCCTTCCACATACTTCAGTTACAATATACGTACTTCCATCCTACATGAGTATTTTTACCCAATCCACGTGTTCGAACTCCCACATGATAGAAGGAGGGAGGGAGGGAGGGAGGGAGGAAGGGAGGAAGGGGAGGGAGGGAGGGAAGGAGAGAGGGAAGGGAGAGGGAGGAGGAAGAGAGGGAGGGAGGGAGGGACGGAGGGAGGGAGGAAGGGAGGGAGGAAGGGAGGGAGGAAGGGAGGGGGAAGGAAGGGAGGGAGGGAGGGAGGGGGGAGGGAAGGAGGGAGGGAGGGAGGGAGCGAAGGGAGCGTGGGAGGGAGGGGAGCGAGGGAGGGAGGAAGGGAGGGAGGGAGGGAGGGAAGAAGGGTAAGGGGAAGGGAGGAGGGAGGGAAAGGAAGGGAGGGAGGGAGGGAGGGGAGGGAGGAGAGGAAGGAAGGTAAGGAAGGAAGGAAGGGAGGGAGGGAGAGGGAGGGAGAGAGGGAGGGGGGAAGGAGGAGAGGGAGGGAGGGAGGAGGAAGAGGGAGGGAGGAAGGAGAGGGAGGGAGGGGAGGGAGGGAGGGAGGAAGGGAGGAATGGAAGGGAGGGAGGAAGGAAGGAAGGAAGGATGGAGGAAAGGAAGGGAGGGAGGGAGGAAGGAGGGAGGGGAGAGGGAGGGAGGAGGAGGAGGAGAAGGAGGAAGGAGGGGAGGGAGGAGGAGGGAGAGAGGGAGAGAGGGGAGGAGGAAAGGGGGGGAGGGAGGAAGGGAGGGAAGAGGAAAGGGGGGGGGAGGGAGGGAGGGAGGGAGAGAGGGAGGGAGGGGGAGGGAGGGAGGAAGGGAGGGAGGAAGGAAGGGAGGGAGGGAGGGAGGGAGGGAGGAAGGGAGGGAGGAAGGAAGGGAGGGAGGGAGGGAGGGACGGAGGGAGGGAGGGAGGGGAGGGAGGGAGGGAGGAGAAGGAAGGGAAGAGGGGAGGGAGGGAGGGAGGGAGAGAGGGAAGGAGGGAGGGAGGGAGGGAGGGAGGGAAGGAGGGAGGGAGGGAGGGAGGGAGGGAGGGAGGGAGGGAAGTGAGGAAGAATGGGAGGGAGGGAGGGAGGAAGAGAAGGCAGAAGGGTGAAGGAGGGGTACAGGAATGAGTGGTGAGAGAGGTGGGAGAGCGGGTAGGAGAGGGAGGTGATGGAAGAGTGGGTAGGGGGGAGGTGGGAGAGTGGGTAGGAGAGGGAGGTGATGGAAGAGTGGGTAGGGGGGAGGTGGGAGAGTGGGTAGGGAGGGGAGGTGATGGAAGAGTTGGTAGGGGGGAGGTGGAAGAGTGGGTAGGAGTGAGGAAGGTGATGGAAGAGTGGGTAGGGGGGAGGTGGGAGAGTGGGTAGGAGTGAGGGAGGTGATGGAAGAGTGGGTAGGGGGAGGTGGGAGAGTGGGTAGAAGTGAGGGAGGTGATGGAAGAGTGGATAGGGGGGAGGTGGAAGAGTGGGTAGGAGCGAGGGAGGTAATGGAAGAGTGGGTAGGGGGGAGGTGGGATAGTGGGTAGGAGTGAGGAAGGTGATGGAAGAGTGGGTAGGGGGGAGGTGGGAGAGTGGGTAGGAGTAAGGGAGGTGATGGAAGAGTGGGTAGGGGGAGGGTGGGAGAGTGGGTAGAAGTGAGGGAGGTGATGGAAGAGTGGATAGGGGGGAGGTGGAAGAGTGGGTAGGAGCGAGGGAGGTAATGGAAGAGTGGGTAGGGGGGAGGTGGGATAGTGGGTAGGAGTGAGGGAGGTGATGGAAGAGTGGGTTGGGGTAGGTGGGAGAGTGGGTAGGTGTGAGGGAGGTGATGGAAGAGTGGGTAGGGGTGAGGGAGGTGATGGAAGAGTGGGTAGGGGGTGGGAGAGTGGGTAGAGGTGAGGGAGGTGATGGAAGATTATGTAGGGGGGAGGTGGGAGAGTGGGTAGGGGTGAGGGAGGTGATGGAAGAGTGGGTAGGGTGGAGGTGGGAGAGTGGGTAAGGGTGAGGAAGGGTAATCCAATATTAGCAATGTGCTTATTGAGAGAGATTAATATATTTTTTCCACTTTCATCTCCATTAGGCAGTTTATCAGACATTTCTATTAGGCAGTCTACTAGGTAATTAGGCCATATATTCTAACGGGCTATATGTTAAATAACTTTACCCACATTAGTGTTGCATCTCTTGACTCAGAGTTTCATACCCTCGTTTTGAAGCACTGAATCCTATTAAAGAAGGCATCATCAACTTGAGACTTAGAATGAGGTGCTGAAGTAAGAGGCGAACATGATCAAGAAAGGAAGTGCCCGAGGTGTTGATCATTCTCGCCTCTTACTTCAACAGCTCATTCTTTCCACCGGATCGTTATTATTCTTCAGACATTTCTTCGCATTCGAGTGTATATCTAAGAATTTAGGCTTTTCAGGTCTGTAGATATTTCGTAGTCGGGAGGAAGACCATCTTCGGTACTTCCAGTCATCGTCACTCTTACTTCTTATAAGTGACATGGGTTTTTGACCCTTCTGTTATTTTTTTATTATTGTTAATTAGGAACCAACACTGCACTGGTTTTGCATAATTTATTAGCCAAGACACAGTACTCGCTCCACCTCTCTTTCTCATTATCATGTCTGACATAGACAGGGATATAGATCATATCACTGCAGACATTTCTTGAATCTGTATACGAGTGGCATCCATAGAAGACACAGCGAACCTCCAGGCTGATATCAAATCTTCCAGTGAGACACTAACAAAAGTGTAATATTCAATAGACAAGTTTTAGTTACCACATCATGCAAGGATCAAGGAAATAATAAAAAAATGGAGTAGTAGACAAAATCAAGCCACTCAACATAAGACAATCAAATATGAGAGACCTGGGAGTGATAATGTCAGAAGCTAGCCACAGAATTTCTAGATCTGTCCTCCGACACAGTTTGGCCACCGAATTTCCTCTTAGCCACTTTCTCAGAACTTAAAAAAGCCTCCCTTACCATAACTACTGTCTCAGGAGATCACCTCTCCTCGGCAACTCACCACCTGTTCTCCACAGAGGCCACAGCTCTCAGAGCAAGGCAAGCTATCAGGGGATTAGCATTCGCAGACCAAGGCAAGCTATCAGAGGATTAGAGCTCCCAGACCAAGGCAAGCTATCAGGGGATTAGAGTTCCCAGGCCAAGGCAAGCTATCAGGGGATTAGAGTTCCCAGACCAAGGCAAGCTATCAGGGGATTAGCTTTCCCATACCAAGGTAAGCTATCAGGGGATTAGAGTTCCCAGAGGAAGGTAAGCTATCAGGGGGTTAACACTGTTGATACTATTGTTACAAACAGACATTGGAGTCCCAGTGTTATATCACAACGAGAGTGCTACTATCACGCTACGAGGTGCGAAGGACACACGGAAAAGAAAAGTAACATTTAAGAAAATTCGGAAGCGTTAAAAAACTGACGTCAAGCAACTGACGTTGAACATTACAAGAAACTGACGTTGAACACCACGTTAAGAAACTGATGTTGTGAACCACATCAAGAAACAAACGTTAAACACCACGTCAAGAATGGGTTGCAGCCAAAGTCAAATGTCGTTAATGGAGAATATTATAGTTAGTTTAGGGTCTTCCGTTGGGCCGCAGAAAACAATATAAAGTTCAATGAGACCAGGATTCAGTTACTCTGTTAGGGAAAAGTCGAGGAACAAAAGTTGGAACGGAGAATAAAACAAATTAAAACCACACAATAGAGCGAAAAATTAATGTTAGGGGCATAGGAGTGATAATGTTAGATGATCTCACTCTCAAGGATCACAACAGTGTCATTATTATAACTGCGATGAAAATGATAGGATGGATAATTAGAACCTTCAAAACAAGGGATGCCAAGCCAATGAGGATTCTCTTTAAGACAAGTGTTCTTCCTAGGCTGAAATACTACTGAGAGAAAAGACAATAAGCATCAGGGGCCCAAGACTGTCCAACAGTCTACCATCATACATAAGGAGGGATTACTAATAGACCCCTGGCTGTCTTCAATAACAGCCTCGCTGATCAGGCATTGATCCACTAGGAAGCAGGGTCATGGACCAGGCCACACGAGCGTTGACCTCCAGAACACCCTCCAGGTAGAATGAAGGAGAGACAGAGGGAATAGGGGAGTGATGGAGGGAACTGGGAGGAGGGTAGGGAGAGTAAGGGTAGGGAGAAGGAGGGTAGGAAGAGGGAGGGTTTACCTGGAGAGGGTTTTGGGGGTCAACACCCCCGCGGCCCGGTCTGAGACCAGGCCTCGTGGTGGATCAGGGTCTGATCAACCAGGCTGCTACTGCTGGCCGCACATAAAGCGACATACGAACCACAGGCCGCCTGATCAGGTACTGACTTGAGGTGTCTGTCCAGCGCCTTCTTGATGACAGGCAGGGGTCTTCTGGTAATCCCCCTTATGTATGCTGGGAGGCAGCTGAGCAGTCTTGGGCCCCTGACACTTATTGTGTTGTCTCTTAGTGTACTCGTGGCGCCCCTGCTTTTCACTGGGGGGAATGCTGCAAAACCTGCGGAGTCTTTCACGTTCGTATCAGAAAATTAGAGTTCCCAGAGGAAGGTAAGCTATCAGGGGGTTAACACTGTTGATACTATTGTTACAAACAGACATTGGAGTCCCAGTGTTATATCACACGAGAGTGCTACTATCACGCTACGAGGTGCGAAGGACACACGGAAAAGAAAAGTAACATTTAAGAAAATTCGGAAGCGTTAAAAAATTGACGTCAAGAAACCGACGTTGAACATTACAAGAAACTGACGTTGTGCACCACGTCAAGAAACAGACGTTAATTAAACACCACATCAAGAAGGGTTGCAACCCAAGTCAAATTTCGTTAATGGAGAATATTATAGTTAGTTTAGGGTCTTCCACTGGGCCGCAGAAAACAATATGAAGTTCGGTGAGGCCAGGATTCAGTTACTCTGTTAGGGAAAACTCGAGGAAACAAAAGCTGGAACGGAGAATGAATGATTATCGTGAGCAAATTAGGAACTAATCCCTGTAGGATTTTCCAAGTGTATATTATCATGTATCTTTCTCGCCTGTATTCCAAGGAATACGAATCAAGGGACTTCAAGTGTTCCCAGTAATTTAGGTGCTTTATTGTACTTATGTATGCCATGAAAGTTCTCCGTACATTCTCCAGGTCAGCAATTTCCCCTGCCTTGAAGGAGGCAGTTAGTGTACAGCAGTATACCAGCCTAGAGAGAACAAGCGATTTGAAGAGAATCATCATGGGCTTGACGTACCTAATTTTGAAGGTTCTCATTATTCAACCCATCATTGTTTTAGCAGATGAGGTAGATACATTGTTGTGGTCTATGAAAGTGAGATCCTCTGACATTATCACTGACAGGTCCTTGACATTAGTTTTTCGCTCTATTGTGTGGCTAGAACTTGTTTTATACCCTGATAAAATGTTAATTTCCTCAAGTTTTCCATATCTGAGTAGTTGAAATTTCTCTTCATTGAACTCCATATTGTTTTCTGCGGCCCATGGTTGATGTCCGCTTGGAGTTTTGTGGTGTCTTCGATGGAGGACACTGTCATGGCAATTCGGGTGTCATCTGCAAAGAAGACACGGAGCTATGGCTTACATCTTTGTCTATGTCAGATATGAGGATGCGGAACAGGATGGGAGAGAGTACTGTGCCTTGTGGAACAGAGCTTTTCACTGTAGCTGCCTCAGACTTTACTCTGTTTACTATTACTTTTTGTGTTCTATTTTTTAGGAAGTTATAGAGCCATCTACCAACTTTTCCTATAATTCCTCTGCCACACAAGTTGGTGAGCTATTACACCATGGTCACACTTGTCAAAGGTTTTTGCAAAGTCTGTGTATACTACATCTGCATTTTGTTTATCTTCTAAAGCATCCAGGACTTTGTCATAGTGGTCCAGTAGCTGGGACAGGCAGAAGCGACCTGCTCTAAACCCGTGTTGCCCTGGGTTGTGTAACTGATGGGTATCTAGGTGGTTGGCGATCTTGCTTCTTAAAACCCTTCAAAGATTTATATATGGGATTTTAGTGCTATCGGTCTGTAGTTCTTTGCAATTGCTTTACTGCCACCATTGTGGAGTGAGGATGACTACTGTGCCCATGCTTCCTCTCCATAGAATGCTGAAGGCACGTGACAGGGGCTTCTTGCTGTTCTTGATGAACACGAAGTTCCACAAGTCCGGGCCTGGGGCAGAGTTCATGGGCATGTCATTAATTGTTTTTTCGAAGTCTTGTGGTGTTAGGATAATATCAAAGATTTTCGAAATGACCAAATTTTGAGTCCCGGTGATAAAAAGATAATTTAGATTGTCGACTTTAAGTCTGGTTAACCGCTCACTGAACACTGAGTCATACTGGGACTTTAATATCTCACTCATTTCTTTGCTGTCATCTGTGTAGTTCCCATCTCGTTTAAGCAGGGATCCAATACTGGATGTTGTTTTTGCCTTAGATTTGGCATGAGAGAAGAAGTATTTTGGGTTTCTTTCAGTTTCCTTGTTGGCCTTAAGTTCTTCTTGAGATTCTTGTCTCCTGTAAGATTCCTTAAATTTAAGTTCGATATTTGCTATTTCTCTGACCAGTGCCTCCCCTTTGTATTTCAGATATACTGGCCCCTCTAAGCAGCTCTGTGATTCTTCGCCTTTGCCTGTATGGGGAGCATCTCTTTCTAGTTTACATCTTCTCTTTCCTTTTCTTAATGGAATGTGCCTTGAGCAGACATCAGGTGCTACAGAGTTATTTTTTTCTAGGCAAAGGTTCAGATCTGTGTTGATTAGGATATCTTCCAGCTTGTTTCATTTAGGACATGGTTGACTTGTTCCCAATGTATGTTTTTGTTATTGAAGTTGAATTTTGTGAGGCATCCTCATAACTGATCACATTTTGCTTGTCAGGAGCCCTGTGTATACATGTCTGTACCTTTATTATGTTGTGATCTGAGTGTATTATCTTTGATATGGTTATATTATGCATCAGATCGTTGTTGTTAATGAATATGAGATCCAGTGTATTTTCTAGTCTTGTAGGCTCTATTATTTGCTGATTTAAGGTGAATTTGGTACAGAAATTTAATAGCTCCTGTGTGTGTGAATTTTCATCTGAGCTGCCTCTGCTAAAATATTATTTGCTACACTCTTCCATTTTAGGTTTCTCAAGTTGAAATCCAGCAGTAGCAAGGTGTTTGGGGCAGGAGTTGGGAGATTTTCCAGACAGTGGTCAATTTTCAAAAGCTGTTCTTGGAATTGTTGGGAAGTTGCATCTGGAGGCTTGTATACAACCGAAATGACAAGGTTTTGGTTTTCGATATTTACCGCTAAAACCTCAACTACATCATTTGAGGTGTTTAGTATTATTATTATTATAATCAAGGGGAAGCGCTAAACCCGGAGGATTATACAGCACCTGGGGGGGGGGGGATGTGAAAGGCATTCAGGCTTAATTCGGGGAACTGGAGCAGAGGTGTTTAGTAGTTCTGAGCAAATGAACGACTCTGTGACGCAAAGGCCACCTCCCCTTTGTTGCCTGTTTAATCTGTCGCATTGGAATAGGTTATAACCTGAGATCCATATTTCGTTGTCAAAATGAACCTTTATGTGGGTCTCTGAAAGCCACAAACATTGATGTATGGCATTTTGTTGTTTGTTGATGGCTTTAGATCCTGTATGTTTGCAAAGATATATGTCGTTATATTGGTGGAATTTAGGGGAGCTTTGTTTACTGGCATTAATATCTGTTATTCTGGAGTGGAGGTCAATGACTGCCGCTCCACTCCAAAAGTGTTTTCAGTTGGTGTAGGATTTCTGTCATTTCTTGCCAGTCTTTTTTCCTTCCTGGCATAAAACAAAAACCATTCTCTGGAGAGGTTTTGGCTCCCCTCTTCTGTTTCCCATGGTTTGGGTGATCTGTATCTTGTCCCCTTTAGATGGTGTGCCTGACGGTATATGTTGTAGCACTGACTTTCTTGGACTGACGAGTGACACTTCGGGGTGAAATAGTTACAAGAAGAATAGTTGCACCCTCTTGTTGTCATGTGGGTGCGGCATTTTTTTGTGATGGTTAAAAGTTCATGTCCCACTTGTTTTTCCAGATGTACCATGCCTGCATAGATTGGATTTCTGTTTGCAGGATTTTTTGTGGCTGCGTTCCCTACTGGTGCATTTTTTTCTGTTTCCACACTGCCTACAGCCCCTGTAAGGACATCAATTTTTACTGGCAATGTGTCAACGCTATTTCCCGAGGCATCATTCCCTTTTGCTCCATCTGGAGCAGTATTGCTACTTTGTACCTCTGGAAACTGTATAACATTGTCTTTACCTGTTTCATCACCAGGGCCACTACCCCCATCTGGTGCACTGTCCTCCAGGACAACACCAGCGCCCTCTGGTGCACTGCCCTCCAAGTAGGGTAGGGAGAGGGAGGGTAGGGAAAAGGAGGGTAGGAAGAGAGAGGGTTGGAAGAGGGAGGATAGGGAGAAGGAGGGTAGGGCGAGTAAAGGTAGGGAGAGGGAGGGTAGGATAATGAAGGTTAGAGAAATGGAGGCTAGTGAGATGGAGGGTAGATATATGGAAGGTAGGGAGAGGGAGGGTAGGGAGAAGGAGAGTAAGAAGATGGAGGGTAAGGAGATGGAGGGAAGAGAGAGAGGGAGGGTAGGGAGATGGAGTGTAAGGAGATGGAGGGTAGAGAGAGAGGGAGGGTAGGGAGAGGAAGGGCAGAAAGATGGTGTAGGGAAAGAAGGTAGGGAGGGGGAGGGGAGGGAGATGAACGGGAGGGAGAGGGAGGAGAAGGAAAGGGATGGGAGAGGGATGAGTGAGAGGGAGGGGAAGGAGAGGGAGAACAGGGAGAGAGAGGGAGGGTAGGGAGAGGGTGGGAAGGGAGAAGGAGGGTAGGGAGACAGAGGGAAAGGGTGGGAAAGGAGAGGGAGGGGAACGAGAGGGAGGGTAGGGAGAGAGAGAGAGAGAGAGAGAGAGAGAGAGGAGAGAGAGAGAGAGAGGATAGTGGGAAGGGAGAGGGAGGGGAACGAGAGGGAGGGTAGGGAGAGAAGAGCAGAGAGGTTGCTGACCTCTTAACCACCTGAGGTCTCGACATATTTGGCGAGCACCCCCCCCCCTGCCCACACCATCTCCCTTACCCCCCATTCCTCAACACTCCCTTACTACTACATAGTACTCTTCCTCACTACTAAATAATACCCTCTTTCAATCTTCCTAGCTCTCCCTGACAACTGCTATTTAGTACTCTCCCTTACCCTCCCTGGCAACTATTATACAGTACTCTCCCTCGCCCTCCCTGGCAACTACTATACAGTACTCTCCCTCACCCTCCCTGGCAACTACTATACAGTACTCTCCCTCACTCTTCCTGTAAACTACTATACAGTACTCTCCATAGCAACTACTTTACCGTACTCTCCCTTACTCTCCCTAGCAACTACTATACCATACTCTCCCTCACCCTCCCTGTAAACTACTATACAGTACTCTCCCTCACCCTCCCTGGCAACTACTATACAGTACTCTCCCTCACCCTCCCTGGCAACTACTATACAGTACTCTCCCTCACCTTGCCTGGCAACTACTATACAGTACTCTCCCTCACCCTCCCTGGCAACTACTATACAGTACTCTCCCTCACCTTGTCTGGCAACTACTATACAGTACTCTCCCTCACCCTCCCTGGCAACTACTATACAGTACTCTCCCTCACCTTGCCTGGCAACTACTTTACAGTACTCTCCCTCACCTTGCCTGGCAACTACTATACAGTACTCTCTCTCACCCTGCCTGGCAACTACTCTACGGTACTCTCCCTCACCTTGCCTAGCAACTACTCTAGAATACTCTCCCTCACCCTCCCTGGAAACTACTCTACAGTACTCTCCCTCACCTTGCCTGGCAACTACTCTACAGTACTCTCCCCACTCTCCCTGGCAACTACTCTACAGTACTCTCCCTCACCCTCCCTGGCAACTACTCTACAGTACTCTCCCTCACCTGCCTGGCAACTACTCTACAGTACTCTCCCTCACCCTGCCTGGCAACTACTCTACAGTACTCTCCCTCACCCTCCCTGGCAACTACTCTACAGTACTCTCCCTCACCCTCCCTGGCAACTACTCTACAGTACTCTCACTTACCTTGCCTGGCAACTACTCTACAGTACTCTCCCCACTCTCCCTGGCAACTACTCTCTACAGTACTCTCCCTCACCCTCCCTGGCAGCTACTCTACAGTACTCTCCCTCACCCTCCCTGGCAGCTACTCTACAGTACTCTCCCTCACCCTCCCTGGCAACTACTCTACAGTACTCTCCCCACTCTCCCTGGCAACTACTCTACAGTACTCTCCCCACTCTCCCTGGCAACTACTCTACAGTACTCTCTTTCTGTCCCTCATCTTTATTCATGTGTTCTGTCTAGAGAATGGAATTCTTTTCTCAGGTCCGTAAAGAGATCCAAGTGTGTATTATTGTTAAGTAGCGAGTACACTGTGTTGTCCTCGTTCTTATTTAGTATCTTCGACGGGGCTACTTTAACTGATTTTTTTCCTTCCAAACTGTTTTGTCTATAATTTGAGAACGCACCATCCGATCGCCTTCGAATTTTCCATGCAGGTGTACCGTAACTTAGGAAAGGTCCATGTAACAATTGGCATGTGCAGGACTTCCTCTGGTGAAAGGTCTAGTCACAGGGAAGGGAAGTTAGGGCTGTTTCGCTGCCTAAAAGTGTCACCAGTATGTATACTTATAGACAGAGTCCCTAACAACATTAAAGACAAACTCCGAACTCCCCACACGTAGGCCAGTACACACATGCCCCTTCCTCAGATTCCGACTAGGATGAGACAAGTGGACGCAGACAGGTTGGACTCTCTACGACTACCAGTAATAATGCCTCCGCATAACAGTCAACTGTTGCTTCCTTCCACTATCACTCCAGCAGAACCCACTGTTACACAAGGACCAGGAAGAAGACCTTCTACCCATTATAAATTAGCTGTGACTATATAGTGTTCCCAACATAATAAATGTGACAGACTTCGCTCAGCCGGGGGGTGTGTTAGACTGTTTGACGAGTGTGTTAGACTGCTTGATGAGTGTGTTAGACTGCTTGATGAGTGTTAGACTGCTTGAAGAGTGTGTTAGACTGCTTGATGCTCATATTGCCCTGTACTTACATCTATGATATTATCTTGGCGTGGAATTATCTATATGTAATTCTCAGAGATTTTAGATTTGATTTTGCCACCGAAGCGGCTGGTTTATTGTGGCCCCCATATCCATCCTGTGGAGGATGGATATGGGGGCCACAATATCCATCCTGTGGAGGATGGATATGGGGGCCACAATATCCATCCTGTGGAGGATATGGGGGCCACAATAGATCTAGGAACTAGGCCGCAAAAAGGGTTTACAGGAATCATCTGGATTTACATCTACAATTAATTTATTTGCTACAAGAAAATTTAGTAAATTTGCTTAATATATCTGGTATCTTATTTTCATTAATAAGGTATCTTGACATATCATATAGGTTATTATACTAGTTCTATATTCCTCAATAAGTGGACAATTACTCATATAGTGTTCAAAATAGTGACCATAGAGCTGACCACATACCATGCATTTGGTCTGATCATCTGTGTGTCTGCCACACTGCCAGAAGTACTTGTAACCAAGCCTGAACCTGGCTTCTACAACATCAGTCAGTCTGTTCACATTGCTAATTGCTCCATACACATACTTATCTACGTTCATTTTTTTCATAGTGGGTTATAGATCTACACAGGCTTCTAACTGCATTCCTATAATATTCAGTTTCAATATTTACTTATCTCCTAATATTATTCCTAATGCTAGACACAGAATCACCAAACTTATATTATACATTATCCTTCAGGGTACTTTCCTTGGCTAACGTGTCAACTTAATTATGAAGTATTCTAGTGTGTCATGGAATCCATAATAATTGTACATTAATTCCCTTTTCCCGAATTTTGGAGTATCTATATCTGCCTTCCCTAATGAACATGTTGTTAGTCATTATGTGAGTCAAAAGTCTGCAGTGATGACATAAAATCAGTAATAATCATAGAGTCAAGTTCAGTGTCATAAGTTAACTTCAGCGCCATTAGATGGCAAACAATTCAGTTTGTAGTGTAGACGCCCTGTTGTTAATTCTTATACTAACTCAACAAAGTTGGTATCGTCCTCGGAGTGCGTCCTGATGGTTGAAAGTTTGGTTGAAAGTTCTAACAGTTATTGGTTACATAAACCATGATTTTCATGGTAGAATTTATCAGGAGAAACAGAGGCTAAAAAACTTAGGAAGGCTGATAGAGGGTCTTGATCAATTAATAAATAACTGGGATGTAATTTTATCAGAGCATAAGCTTGCTGTTGAAAACATTGGTAAAACAATCTTAGTGTCAGAAGAGAGACGAAAGGTTAGGAAGAGGTGAACAGACGAGACAAACAGCGAGAAAATAGCAGAAATAACTTCAGAAAGACAATTTAGGACTAATGTTTTTTTTTTTTGTTCTTTTGAGTTGCCTTATACTGCAAGACGTTACAAGGCAGTATGAGAGCTGGAGTCAAGTTCCAGTGTACTGTGGAAATACCGGCAATGGAGCCAATGATATGAAGGCAAAATCGGGAAATTCTGAGTACTAATTTAGGCCCCGTAGAAATATTCATTTTTGTAAATTGACAAAAATACAACTGTCATCGTATTAATTACATAAAAGTTTATATAATTTAAATCTTGACGTTTTATGTTCGAATGTATGCTTAATACTGTGAATATTTTGCTCTCTTCAAGTTACGGCTGGAGTGACTGAACTCTGTACCCTAGGAAGAGTGAACTAATACACTGAGATAACTGTTGTTAAGCTCCTTAACAGTTTGGGTGTGTTTGGAGTGGAAGCTTCCCTGGTAGTGGAAGCTTCCCTGGTAGGGAAGTTTCCCCTGGTAGTGGAAGCTTCCCTGGTTAGTGGAAGTTCCGGGGTAGTGGAAGCTTCCCTTTGGTAGTGGAAGCTTCCCTGGCAATGGAAGTTCCCTGGTAGTGGAAGCTTCCCTGGTAGTGGAAGCTTCCCTGGTAGTGGAAGCTTCCCTGGTAGTGGAAGCTTCCCTGGTAGTGGAAGCTTCCCTGGCAATGGAGCTTCCTGGTAGGGGAAGCTTCCTGGTAGGGGAAAGCTTCCCTGGTAGTGGAAGCTTCCATGGTAGTGGAAGCTTCCTGGCAGTGGAAGCTTCCCTGGTAGTGGAAGTTTCCCTGGTAGTGGAAGCTTCCCTGGCAGTGGAAGCTTCCCTGGTAGTGGAAGCTTCCCTGGTAGTGGAAGCTTCCCTGGTAGTGGAAGCTTCCCTGGCAGTGGAAGCTTCCCTGGCAGTGGAAGTTTCCCTGGTAGTGGAAGCTTCCCTGGTAGTGGAAGCTTCCTGGAAGGGGAAAGCTTCCCTGGCAGTGGAAGCTTCCCTGGTAGTGGAAGCTTCCCTGGTAGTGGAAGTTTCCCCTTTGGTAGGGAAGCTTCCCTGGCAGTGGAAGCTTCCCTGGCAGTGGAAGTTTCCCTGGTAGTGGAAGCTTCCCTGGTAGTGGAAGCTTCCCTGGTAGTGGAAGCTTCCTGGCGGGTGGAAGCTTCCCTGGTAGGGGAAAGGGCTTCCTGGTAGTGGAAGCTTCCTGGTAGGGGAAAGCTTCCTGGTAGTGGAAGCTTCCTGGTAGGGGAAAGCTTCCCTGGTAGTGGAAGCTTCCCCTGGCAGTGGAAGTTTCCCCTGGCAGTGGAAGTTTCCTGGTAGTGGAAGTTTCCCGGGTAGTGGAAGTTTCCCCTGGTAGTGGAAGTTTCCCCTGGCAGTGGAGTTCCCTGGTAGGGGAAAGCTTCCTGGTAGTGGAAGCTTCCCTGGTAGTGGAAGCTTCCCTGGCAGTGGAAGCTTCCCTGGTAGAGGAAGCTTCCCTGGTAGTGGAAGCTTCCCTGGTAGTGGAAGCTTCCCTGGCAGTGGAAGCTTCCCTGGTAGTGGAAGCTTCCCTGGCAGTGGAGATTCCCTGGTAGAGGAAGCTTCCCTGGTAGTGGAAGCTTCCCTGGTAGTGGAAGCTTCCCTGGCAGTGGAAGCTTCCCTGGTAGAGGAAGCTTCCCTGGTAGTGGAAGCTTCCCTGGTAGAGGAAGCTTCCCTGGTAGAGGAAGTTTCCCCTGGTAGAGGAAGCTTCCCGGGTTTAGAGGAAGCTTCCCTGGTAGAGGAAGCTTCCCTGGTAGTGGAAGCTTCCTGGTAGGGGAAAGCTTCCCGGGTTTGTGGAAGTTTCCCCTGGTAGAGGAAGCTTCCCTGGTAGGGGAAAGCTTCCCTGGTAGTGGAAGCTTCCCTGGTAGAGGAAGCTTCCCTGGTATTTGGAAGCTTCCCTGGTAGAGGAGCTTCCCTGGTAGTGGAAGTTCCCTGGTAGTGGAAGTTTCCCCTGGTAGAGGAAGTTTCCCCTTTGGGTAGTGGAAGCTTCCCTGGTAGAGGAAGTTCCCTGGTAGTGGAAGCTTCCCTGGTAGTGGAAAGCTTCCTGGTAGGGGGAGTTCCCTGGTAGAGGAGCTTCCCTGGTAGGGAAGCTTCCCTGGTAGTGAAGTTCCCTGGTAGGGGAAAGGTTCCCTGGTGGTGGAAGCTTCCCTGGTAGAGGAAGCTTCCCTGGTAGTGGAAGCTTCCCTGGTAGTGGAAGCTTCCCTGGTAGAGGAAGCTTCCCTGGTAGTGGAAGCTTCCCTGGTAGTGGAAGCTTCCCTGGTAGTGGAAGCTTCCCTGGTAGTGGAAGCTTCCCTGGTAGTGGAAGCTTCCCTGGCAGTGGAAGCTTCCCTGGTAGAGGAAGCTTCCCTGGTAGTGGAAGCTTCCCTGGTAGTGGAAGTTTCCCCTGGTAGGGAAGTTCCCGGTAGTGGAAGCTTCCCTGGTAGTGGAAGTTCCCGGGTTTAGTGGAAGTTCCCTGGCAGTGGAAGCTTCCCTGGTAGGGGAAGTTTCCCCTGGTAGTGGAAGCTTCCCTGGTTTAGTGGAAGCTTCCCTGGCAGTGGAAGCTTCCCTGGTGGGAAGCTTCCCTGGCAGGGGGAGCTTCCCTGGTAGTGGAAGCTTCCCGGGGTTGGGGAAAGCTTCCCCTGTAGGGGGAAGCTTCCCTGGTAGTGGAAGCTTCCCTGGTAGTGGAAGCTTCCCTGGTAGTGGAAGCTTCCCTGGTAGTGGAAGCTTCCCTGGTAGAGGAAGCTTCCCTGGTAGTGGAAGCTTCCTGGAGTGGAAGCTTCCCTGGTAGTGGAAGATTCCATGGCAGTGGAAGCTTCCCTGGTAGAGGAAGTTTCCCCTTGGAGGGAGTTTCCCTGGCAGTGGAAGCTTCCCTGGCAGGGGAAAGTTCCCTGGTAGTGGAAGTTCCCTGGCAGTGGAAGCTTCCTGGGGGAAAGCTTCCCTGGCGTGGAAGTTCCCTGGAAGTGGAAGCTTCCCTGTAGTGGAGTTCCTGCAGTGGAAGCTTCCCGGCAGTGGAAGCTTTCCTGGCAGTGGAAGCTTCCCTGGTAGAGGAAGCTTCCCTGGTAGAGGAAGCTTCCCTGGTAGTGGAAGCTTCCCTGGTAGTGGAAGCTTCCCTGGTAGTGGAAGCTTCCCTGGTAGAGGAAGCTTCCCTGGTAGAGGAAGCTTCCCTGGTAGAGGAAGCTTCCCTGGTAGTGGAAGCTTCCCTGGTAGGGGAAAGCTTCCCGGGGTAGAGGAAGTTCCCTGGTAGAGGAAGCTTCCCTGGTAGTGGAAGCTTCCCTGGTAGTGGAAGCTTCCCTTGTAGTGGAAGCTTCCCTGGTAGTGGAAGCTTCCCTGGTAGTGGAAGCTTCCCTGGTAGTGGAAGCTTCCCTGGTAGTGGAAGCTTCCCTGGTAGTGGAAGCTTCCCTGGTAGTGGAAGCTTCCCTGGTGGGGGAGCTTCCCTGGTAGTGGAAGCTTCCCTGGTAGTGGAGTTTCCCGGGTAGTGGAAGTTTCCCTGGTAGGGGAAAAGGGTTTCCCCTGGTAGTGGAAGTTCCCTGGTATTTGGAAGCTTCCCTGGTAGTGGAAGCTTCCCTGGTAGTGGAAGCTTCCCTGGTAGTGGAAGCTTCCCTGGTAGTGGAAGCTTCCCTGGTAGTGGAAGTTTCCCTGGTAGTGGAAGCTTCCCTGGTAGTGGAAGCTTCCCTGGTAGTGGAAGCTTCCCTGGTAGTGGAAGCTTCCCTGGTAGTGGAAGCTTCCCTGGTAGTGGGAAGCTTCCCTGGTAGTGGAAGCTTCCCTGGTAGTGGAAGCTTCCCTGGTAGTGGAAGCTTCCCTGGTAGTGGAAGCTTCCCTGGTAGAGGAAGCTTCCCTGGTAGGGGAAGCTTCCTGGTAGGGGAAAGTTCCTGGAGGGAAGCTTCCCTGGTAGTGGAAGCTTCCCTGGTAGTGGAAGCTTCCCTGGTAGAGGAAGCTTCCTGGTAGAGGAAGTTTCCCCTGGTAGAGGAAGTTTCCCCTGGTAGTGGAAGCTTCCCTGGTAGAGGAAGCTTCCTGGTAGTGGAAGCTTCCCTGGTAGGGGAAGCTTCCCTGGAGAGGAAGCTTCCCTGGTAGTGGAAGCTTCCTGGTAGTGGAAGCTTCCTGGTAGGGAAGCTTCCCTGGTAGGGAAAGCTTCCCTGGTAGTGGAAGTTTCCCCTGGTAGAGGAAGCTTCCCTGGCAATGGAAGCTTCCCGGGGTAGAGGAAGCTTCCCTGGTAGTGGAAGCTTCCCTGGTAGTGGAAGCTTCCCTGGTAGTGGAAGCTTCCCTGGTAGGGGAAAGCTTCCATGGTAGAGGAAGTTTTCCCTGGCAGTTGGAAGCTCCCTGGTAGTGGAAGCTTCCTGGTAGGGGAAGCTTCCCTGGTAGTGGAAGTTCCCTGGTAGGGGGAAGCTTCCCTGGTTGAGGAAGTTCCCTGGCAGTGGAAGTTTCCCCTGGTAGAGGAAGCTTCCCTGGTAGTGGAAGCTTCCTGGTAGTGGAAGCTTCCCTGGTATGGAAGCTTCCTGGTAGTGGAAGCTTCCCTGGTAGTGGAAGCTTCCCTGGTAGTGGAAAGCTTCCCTGGTGTGGAAGCTTCCCGGGTTTAGAGGAGCTTCCTGGTAGTGGAAGTTTCCCTGGCAGTGGAAGTTTCCCCTTTGGTAGTGGAAGCTTCCCTGGTAGTGGAAGCTTCCCTGGTAGTGGAAGCTTCCCTGGTGGGTGGAAGTTTCCCCTGGTAGTGGAAGCTTCCCTGGTAGAGGAGCTTCCCTGGCAGGGGGAGTTTCCCTGGTTGGGAAAGTTCCGGGTGAAGCTTCCCTGGCAGTGGAAGCTTCCTGGTAGTGGAAGCTTCCCCTGGTAGTGGAAGCTTCCCTGGCAGTGGAAGCTTCCCTGGTAGTGGAAGCTTCCTGGTAGTGGAAGCCTCCTGGTAGAGGAAGCCCCCCTGGTAGTGGAAGGCTTCCCTGGTAGTGGAAGCTTCCCTGGTAGTGGAAGCTTCCCTGGTAGAGGAAGCTTCCCTGGTAGTGGAAGCTTCCCTGGCAGTGGAAGCTTCCCTGGTAGTGGAAGCTTCCCTGGTAGGGGAAAGGGTTTCCCTGGTAGTGGAAGCTTCCCTGGCATGGAAGTTTCCCCTGGTAGTGGAAGCTTCCCTGGTAGTGGAAGTTCCTGGTAGTGGAAGCTTCCCTGGTAGTGGAAGTTTCCCTGGTGTGGAAGCTTCCCTGGTAGTGGAAGCTTCCCTGGTAGTGGAAGTTCCCCGGGTTAGTTAGCTTCCCGGGTAGTGGAAGCTTCCCTGGTAGTGGAAGCTTCCCTGGTAGAGGAAGCTTCCCTGGTAGTGGAAGCTTCCCTGGTAGTGGAAGCTTCCCTGGTAGTGGAAGCTTCCCTGGTGAGGGAAGCTTCCCTGGTAGTGGAAGCTTCCCTGGCAGTGGAAGCTTCCTGGTAGTGGAAGCTTCCTGGTAGTGGAATTTTCCCCTGGTAGTGGAAGCTTCCCTGGCAGTGGAAGCTTCCCTGGTAGTGGAAGCTTCCCTGGTAGTGGAAGCTTCCCTGGTAGTGGAAGATTCCCTGGTAGTGGAAGTTTCCCTGGTAGTGGAAGCTTCCCTGGTAGTGGAAGCTTCCGGGTTTAGTGGAAGCTTCCTGGTAGTGGAAGTTTCCCCGGGTAGTGGAAGCTTCCCGGGTAGGGGAAGCTTCCCTGGTAGAGGAAGCTTCCCTGGTAGTGGAAGCTTCCCTGGTAGTGGAAGCTTCCCTGGTAGTGGAAGCTTCCCTGGTAGAGGAAGCTTCCCTGGTAGTGGAAGCTTCCCTGGAGTGGAAGCTTCCCTGGTAGTGGAAGCTTCCCTTGGTAGTGGAGTTCCCTGGTAGTGGAAGTTTCCCCTTGTTGTGGAGTTTTCCCGGGGCAGTGGAAGCTTCCCTGGTAGTGGAAGCTTCCCTGGCAGTGGAAGCTTCCCTGGTAGGGGAAAGCTTCCCTGGTAGGGGAAAAGTTTCCTGGTAGTGGAAGTTTCCCCTGGCAGTGGAAGTTCCCCTGGTAGTGGAAGCTTCCCTGGTAGTGGAAGCTTCCCTGGTAGGGGAAAGTTCCCTGGTAGTGGAAGTTTCCTGGTAGTTGGAAGCTTCCTGGTAGTGGAAGCTTCCCTGGTAGTGGAAGCTTCCCTGGTAGGGGAAGCTTCCCTGGTAGGGGGAAGCTTCCCTGGTAGGGGAAAGCTTCCTGGTAGTGGAAGTTTCCTGGTAGTGGAAGTTTTCCTGGAGTGGAAGTTTCCCCCTGGTAGTGGAAGCTTCCCTGGTAGTGGAAGCTTCCCTGGTAGTGGAAGTTCCCTGGTAGTGGAAGCTTCCTGGTTAGTGGAAGCTTCCTGGTAGGAAGTTTCCCTGGTAGTGGAAGCTTCCCTGGCAGTGGAAGCTTCCCGGGTAGTGGAAGCTTCCCTGGTAGGGGAAAAGCTTCCTGGTAGAGGAAGCTTCCCTGGTAGTGGAAGCTTCCCTGGTAGTGGAAGCTTCCCTGGTAGTGGAAGTTTCCCTGGTAGTGGAAGCTTCCCTGGTAGTGGAAGCTTCCCTGGTAGAGGAAGCTTCCCTGGTAGTGGAAGCTTCCCTGGTTAGGGAAGCTTCCCTGGTAGTGGAAGCTTCCCTGGGTATGGAAGCTTCCCGGGTTTAGTGGAAGCTTCCCTGGTAGGAAGCTTCCCTGGTAGGGGAAAGGGCTTCCCTGGTAGTGGAAGCTTCCCTGGTAGTGGAAGCTTCCCTGGTAGTGGAAGCTTCCCTGGTAGTGGAAGCTTCCCTGGTAGTGGAAGCTTCCCTGGTAGTGGAAGCTTCCCTGGTAGTGGAAGCTTCCCTTTGGTAGTGGAAGCTTCCCTGGTAGTGGAAGTTCCCTGGTGAGGAAGCTTCCCTGGTTAGTGGAAGCTTCCTGGTAGTGGAAGCTTCCCTGGTAGTGGAAGCTTCCTGGTTAGTGGAAGTTCCCCTGGTAGTGGAAAGCTTCCCTGGTAGAGGAAGCTTCCCTGGTAGTGGAATTCCGGGTTTAGTGGGCTTCCCTGGTAGTGGGAAGCTTCCCTGGTAGAGGAAGCTTCCCGGGTAGTGGAAGCTTCCTGGTAGTGGAAGTTTCCCCTGGTGTGGAAGCTTCCCTGGTAGGGGAAAGCTTCCCTGGTAGTGGAAGCTTCCCTGGTAGTGGAAGTTTCCCCTGGTAGTGGAAGCTTCCCTGGTAGTGGAAGCTTCCCTGGTAGTGGAAGCTTCCCCTGGTGGAGGAAGCTTCCCTGGTAGGGAAGCTCCCTGGTAGTGGAAGCTTCCCTGGTAGTGGAAGCTTCCCTGGTAGAGGAAGCTTCCTGGTAGTGGAAGCCTCTGGTAGTGGAAGCTTCCCTGGTAGTGGAGTTCCCTGGTAGTGGAAGCTTCCCTGGTAGTGGAAGTTTCCCTGGTAGGGAAGCTTCCTGGTAGTGGGAGCTTCCCTGGTAGTGGAAGCTCCTGGTAGTGGAAGCTTCCCTGGTGTGGAAGCTTCCCTGGTTTAGAGGAGCTCCTGTAGGGAAGTTCCCTGGTAGTGGAAGCTTCCCTGGTAGTGGAAGTTCCTGGTAGTGAAGCTTCCTGGTAGTGGAAGCTTCCCTGGTAGAGGAAGCTTCCCTGGTAGTGGAAGCTTCCCTGTAGTGGAAGCTTCCCTGGTAATGGAAGCTTCCCTGGGAGGGAAGCTTCCCTGGTAGAGGAAGCTTCCCTGGTAGTGGAAGCTTCCCTGGTAGTGGAAGCTTCCCTGGTAGTGGAAGCTTCCCTGGTAGAGGAAGCTTCCCTGGTAGTGGAAGCTTCCCTGGTAGAGGAAGCTTCCCTGGTAGAGGAAGCTTCCCTGGTAGGGAAGCTTCCTGGTAGAGGAAGCTTCCCTGGAGTGGAAGTTTCCCCTGGTAGTGGAAGCTTCCCTGGTGGGTGGAAGTTCCCTGGTAGAGGAAGCTTCCCTGGTAGGGAAGCTTCCTGGTAGTGGAAGTTCCCTGGTAGAGGAAGCTTCCCTGGTAGTGGAAGCTTCCCGGGTTTAGTGGAAGCTTCCCTGCAGTGGAAGCTTCCCTGGTAGAGGAAGCTTCCCTGGTGTAGAAAGCTTCCCTGGTAGTGGAAGTTTCCCCTGGTAGTGGAAGTTCCTGGTAGTGGAGCTTCCCTGGTAGAGGAAGCTTCCCTGGTAGAGGAAGCTTCCCGGAAAGTGGAAGCTTCCTGGTAGTGGAAGCTTCCCTGGTAGTGGAAGTTTCCCCTGGTAGTGGAAGCTTCCCTGGTAGAGGAAGCTTCCTGGTAGTGGAAGCTTCCCTGGTAGTGGAAGCTTCCCGGGTAGGGAAGCTTCCTGGGAGTGGAAGCTTCCTGGTAGGGGAAAGCTTCCCTGGTAGGGGAAGCTTCCCTGGTAGTGGAAGCTTCCCTGGTAGAGGGAAGCTTCCCTGGTAGGGGAAGCTTCCCTGGTAGGGGAAAGCTTCCCTGGTAGAGGAAGCTTCCCTGGTAGGGGAAAGCTTCCCTGGTAGGGGAAAGCTTCCGGGTTTAGAGGAAGTTCCTGGTGTGGAAGCTTCCCTGGTGAGGAAGCTTCCCCTGGTAGGGAAGCTTCCCTGGTTAGTGGAAGCTTCCCTGGTAGAGGAAAGTTCCCTGGTAGGGGAAGCTTCCCTGGTTAGAGGGGAAGCTTCCCTGGTAGGGAAGTTTCCCTGGTAGTGGAGCTTCCCTGGTAGTGGAAGCTTCCCGGGTAGAGGAAGCTTCCCTGGTTAGTGGAGTTCCGGTAGAGGAAGCTTCCTGGTAGAGGAAGCTTCCCTGGTAGTGGAAGCTTCCCGGGGTAGAGGAAGCTTCCCTGGTAGTGGAAGCTTCCCTGGTAGAGGGGAAGCTTCCCTGGTAGGGAAGCTTCCCCCTGGTAGGGAAGCTTCCCTGGTAGAGGAAGCTTCCCTGGTTTGGGGAAAGCTTCCCTGGTAGTGGAAGCTTCCCTGGTAGAGGAAGTTTCCCCTGGTAGAGGAAGCTTCCCTGGTTGTGGAAGTTTCCCCTGGTAGGGAAGCTTCCCTGGTAGAGGAAGCTTCCCTGGTAGTGGAAGCTTCCCTGGTAGGGAAGCTTCCGGTAGAGGAAGCTTCCCTGGTAGAGGAGCTTCCGGGTTTGTGGAAGCTTCCCTGGTAGGGAAGCTTCCCTGGTAGAGGAACTTCCCTGGTAGAGGAAGCTTCCCTGGTAGAGGAAGCTTCCCTGGTAGAGGAAGCTTCCCTGGTAGAGGAAGCTTCCCTGGTAGAGGAAGCTTCCCTGGTAGAGGAAGCTTCCCTGGTAGAGGAAGCTTCCCTGGTAGAGGAAGCTTCATCTTAATGGCATTAATGATTTGTTTACTAGTCGTAAAGCCCAGAGGAACGCCTGCTGATTACTAGCTTATCTCAACTTTTAAAATATAGATGGCGGAGACACTGGGCACTGAGACGGTGTTGCACTCAAGGGATGTCTGCCTCTGTATTACAAGCTCTCAACTGGGAAAGATCGAAAAGCTCCTAGCTCTTTGATGATGAATAAGATCATTTTAGAATGAGTAGCGGGGAGAGGCCGGGGAGTATGGTTCGTCTCTGTAGTCTAGTTTGCATGAATGTAATGAGAAAAAGAGTTTGCCTATCAGTTTCCCAAGGAAAATGGGGTAGTGTCAGTAGGTTGAGTTGAATATGACAGGCAGCTTTTAGAAAGGTTATGTGCGCTTCTTCAGAACATTCGACGATCAGAGAGAAGACCGAGAAATTTGACTCATGTTGTTCAGAGATACTGAAACCACATAGCCATAAGACAGGATAATGGATAATTAGGCGTCGCATGAAAGTTATCCTTTATGTTTTAGAAGTGAAGAACTTTAAACCACGTGAAGTGGCCTAGTTGGAAGTGTGATCGATAGAGTAGGAGAAAGGTGTAACGAGCTGAAAGTCTGTGCTTGCACCAGCAATAACAAGATCGTCTACATACACCGGTGACCAGGTATATGAAGGAAAAACAGACTAGTTTTGTAGAGTGTAAGTGTTGAAGTATATGGGCATGTATCTCACCTGGCGCTGCTGTTCTTGGTTAGCACTCAGCGTCGATGAGAGTTCAGAGTTCAGGGAGTGTGAAGGGAACGTTGTAAACGTCCATATGCGAGATGGAAACTCTAGGCTAATGAGTTAAACTCCCATTCGAGTTTGAAATAAAGAAAGGAGTGAATAAATGTAGCCTCTGAGAAACATGAATGAGATGATTCCTAATTCCCGCTGTAAAATTTTAACCAGCAACTGTAAGAAAGGAGGCAGAGTCTGCAGAGTACTTACCTTCTGAGTGTTTTCCAAACTAGGCACATACTATAGAGGTGGTGGCAGTAACAGTGGGCACGTAAGCCCGTCAACAAGTTCGTTTAGCTATCCGTATGAAGTGACGAAAATGCCCTTTTGCTTGTTTGTAAGTCAGGAACTGGTCTGTAGGTCACTTGTAACGGTGATGGCTTCATGTAACGATTTTCAAATGAGCTAGGTGAGCGCAGCTGGGAGACCTCCAGGGAACACATTTTTATAATGTTTACTTGAGGTTTGTGGGATTGCAAATGTAGCTGCAGAGAGACCGGAGATGATGAAGATTTGTAACAACTCGTAAGTGGAGAATGAATCAGGAGGAACACCGGGAAAAAGGTATGGTGTGCATAAAGTTCTCAGTCTTCGCACTCAAATTGCCACTGGGATCGACGAGGAAGTACGGAAGTAGTGACAAAAGGCAACTAATCACTGCCGTGCTATAGAAGAGGAGCAGATAGTGTATGGGGTGCAGGGATCTAGGCGAGTAGAGAAGGAAAGGCCGAGACAAAGACTCTTAACTGGTCTCTACGAGAGTTACAGTGCAACTCTTACCACAGCTAATGACGAGTTAAAAATCATCTAATAATTGAAATGAAGAAGGCATGACGGGGAAACATACAAAGAGCAGACCGTATACCATTTGTATAAGCAGACACTAACTGTAGTGATTGAAGAAGTATCTAGCCAGAGATGGGAATTATGACTGTGTGAGGCAATCTGAGAGGTAAACAATTAAAACTCGACTGATTCCATCTGTATCCTCTGATATTCCATTGTAATATCACCATCACTGAAATATCGGCACTTTTAGATATCAGTAATTTATAAAGCAGTATTAGTGAGCAGGTGGTGACTCTTGGGTAGGGCTGGATGATTAAGTCGTTGTGTAGTAGCAGCAGTAAATCATTAATAAGAGATTTATGTACAGTGTAACAGTAGAAGTAAGAAGTAGGGAAGGAGGTAATGGAGGATGAGAATCTGAAGGTATTGTATAGTCGTATTTGAGAGTTCGGGTTTGAAACAATCCTGTTCATATTTCTTGTATAAATCAGAATTTCTCGAGGACCATTTTGTGCTGTCTTTTCCATGCATACCGATGTGGCCTCAGTCATTTCTGTAGTCAGTGTTAGAGACAGGCAGTGTGATTAATGTAAGAGGTGGAAAAGAAAAAAACATGGAGCCGGAAGGAGAGAGAGACTGTCAGCTGCCAAGATAAGGCGAGACTGAGACAGGTTAGCTGTCTTTTAAGATACAAGGGTCTGTGTGGGTGCACCTGGAGTAGTGGATACATGGAAGGGGTGGCTATATTTTGGCAGTAATTGGTAGGGAATTTATCAGACAGACTGCTGTTTTGTTTTCTTAGTCTTTGTGGTTTAAGTGGAAGCGTCGAAGGATGGCAGATGGAAGATGGCAGCCGGCGTAGAGGTAGGAACATCAAAGGTGAGGCCTTCATTGGTGTTGAACGCTGGTGTAATGTGTTAGAGTTCTAAGTTTTTAATAGCCTTTGAGTATCAAGCAGTTCTGAAGTACGATTTATGTGGTATTTTTCCCAGGGTCACTACCATACTGTATGACAGACACTTTTTTCTTTAAGCAGCATATTTCACTTTCTGGAAGGAAAGAGGGACACTGACGGGAACACACAAAGTGTGTTTCTCCTCAGGTATGTGGTTAGGTATAGGGTGGATTATTATGATCTGTTTCTCCGTAGTCTGGACATTGCTAGCTATCTGCAATATTCTGCCGAATGGCTGAAGAGTCAGCATTGCAAGAACTGTTGAGGAGTTGGTTTGATTTCCCTTACTTGTAAAAGCTGTCTCACAATGTAAACTGAGAGCGGGAGGTCCTGACAATCGAAGGTTAGCTTACCTACATTACTATGATATCATCCCTATCTGCGGGCTGGACAGACTTTGGTGACAGAAAGATGTCGTAGCTCCAGTTGTTGGCGAATGTCTGGGCAGCAATGTTTAAATTCTTGTTGTGTTATAGTGTGCGGGATGAGAAGTTCCATAACGTGAAGTGAAGAAAGATTGCCTCTATCTTGACTGAGACGTTCCCCAGAGAGCGGATAATTGAAAGATTGGTGGCCTGGTCTCTTTTATTTGCAGTGATAATACGCAATCCGCTAATTAGGGCATGGAAGAAAATGTTTTGGCCGACGGAGACCACGAGTTTCTTATTAATACGATAAGCGAAATTTACAAACATTTACCTCGTACTATACTGCGACAGATAGTGCTGTTGTTGCTTTTGCCCTACCTGTGACTACCTCCTGCCCTACCTGCGACTACTTCTTGCTCTACCTGGGACTACCTCTTGCCCTACCTGGGACTACTTCTTGCTCTACCTGTGACTACTCTTGCCTACCTGGGACTACTTCTTGCTCTACCTGTGACTACCTCTTGCCCTACCTGGGACTACTTCTTGCTCTACCTGGGACTACCTCTTGCCCTACCTGGGACTACTTCTTGCTCTACCTGTGACTACCTCTTGCCCTACCTGGGACTACTTCTTGCTCTACCTGTGACTACCTCTTGCCCTACCTGGGAATACTTCTTGCTCTACCTGAGACTACCTCTTGCCCTACCTGGGACTACTTCTTGCTCTACCTGAGACTACTTCTTGCTCTACCTGGGACTACCTCTTGCCCTACCTGGGACTACTTCTTGCTCTACCTGAGACTACTTCTTGCTCTACCTGGGACTACCTCTTGCCCTACCTGGGACTACTTCTTGCTCTACCTGGGATACCTCTTGCCACTACCTGGGATACTCTTGCCCTACCTGGGACTACTTCTTGCTCTACCTGGGACTACCTCTTGCCCTACCTGGGACTACCTCTTGCCCTACCTGGACTACTTCTTGCTCTACCTGGGACTACCTCTTGCCTACCTGGACTACTCTTGCCTACCTGAGACTATTCTTGCTCTACCTGGGACTACCTTCTTGCCCTACCTGGACTACTTCTTTGCCCTACCTGGGACTACTCTTGCCCACCTGGGACTACTTCTTGCCTACCTGGGACTATTCTTGCTCTACCTGGGACTACTCTTGCCCTACCTGGGACTACTCTTGCCCTACTGGAGACTACTCTTGCCTACTGGGACTACTCTTGCCCTACTGGGACTACTCTTGCCCTACCTGGACTACCTCTTGCCTACCTGGACTACTTCTTGCCCTACCTGGGACTACTTTCTTGCCTACCTGGGACTACTTCTTGCCTACTGGGATCTTCTCCTACCTGGGACTACTTCTTGCCCTACCTGAGACTTCTTCTTGCCCTACCTGGGACTGCCTCTTGCCCTACCTGGGACTACTTCTTGCCCTACCTGGGACTACTTCTTGCCCTACCTGGGACTACTTCTTGCCCTACCTGGGATACTTGCTCTACTGTACCTCTGCTACCTGGACTACTTCTTCCCTACCTGGGACTACTTCTTGCTCTACCTGGGACTAGCTCTTGCCTACCTGGACTCTTCTTGCCCTACCTGGGACTACTTCTTGCCCTACCTGGGACTATTATTGCCTATGGGACTATCCCTACCTGGGACTACTTCTTGCCCTACCTGGGACTAACTTCTTGCCTACTGGAACTACTTCTTGCCCTACCTGGGACATCTCTTTCCCTACCTGGGACTACTTCTTGCCCTACCAGGGACTTCTTCTTGCCCTACCTGGGACTACGTTTTGCCCTACCAGTGACTTCTTCTTGCCCTACCTGGGACAACTTCTTGCCCTACCTGGGACTACTTCTTGCCCTACCTGGGACTACCTCTTGTCCTACCTGGGACTTCTCTACCTACTACTCTTGCCCTACCTGGGACTATTTCTTGCCTACCTGGGACTACCTTCTTCCCTACCTGGAAATACTTCTTGCCTTACCTGGGACTACTTCTTGCCCTACCTGGGACTACTTCTTGCCCTACCTGGGACTACTTCTTGCCCTACCTGGGACTATTTCTTGCCCTACCTGAAACTACTTCTTGCCCTACCTGGGACTTCTTCTTGCCCTACCTGGGACAACTTGCCCTACCTGGGACTACTTCTTGCCCTACCTGGGATACTTCTTGTCCTACCTGGACTACCTCTTGCCCTACCTGGGACTACTCTGTCTACCTGGGACTACCTCTTGCCTACCTGGACTACTCTTGCCTACCTGGGACTACTCTTGCCCTACCTGGGACTACTTCTTGCCCTACCTGGGACTACGTCTTGTCCTACCTGAGACTACCTCTTGCCCTACCTGGGACTACTTCTTGCCCTACCTGGGACTACTTACTTCCCTACCTGGGAATACTTCTTGCCCTACCTGGGACTACTTCTTCCCTACCTGGACTACTTCTTGTCCTACTGTACTACCTCGCCCTACGGACTACTCTTGTCTACCTGGGAACTACTTCTTGCCTACTGGGACTACCTCTTGCCCTACTGGGACTACTTCTTTATCGCCCTACCTGGAACTACTTCTTGCCTTACCTGGGACTACCTCTTGCCCTACTGGGACTACTTCTTGCCTACTGGGACTACTCTTGCCCTTACTGGGACTACTTTTTGCCCTACCTGGGACTACTTTGCCCTACCTGGGACTACTTCTTACCCTCTCCTGGTGGACTACTTCTTGCCCTACCTGGGACTACCTCTGCCCTACTGGGACTACTTCTTGCTCTACCTGGGGACTACTTCTTGCCCTACTGGACTACCTCTTGCCCTACTGGGACTACTTCTTGCCCTACCTGGGACTACTTCTTGCCCTACCGTGGACTACTTTTGCCTACCTGGGACTACTTTGCCTACCTGGACTACTTCTTGCCCTACCTGGGACTACCTCTTGCCCTACATGGACTACTTCTTCCCTACCTGGGACTACTTCTTGCTCTACCTGGGACTAATTTCTTGCCTACCTGGACTACCTCTTGCCTACCTGGGACTACTTCTTGCCCTACCTGGGACTACTTCTTGCCCTACCTGGGACTACTCTTGCCTACCTGGGACTACTTCTTGCCCTACTGGAGACACTGTCTTGCCCTACCTGGGACTACCTCTTGCCCAACCTGGGACTACTTTGCCCTACCTGGACTACACTCTTGCCCTACCTGGACTACTTCTTGCTCTACTGGGAACTACCTCTTGCCTACCTGGGACTACTCTTGCCCTACCTGGACTACTTCTTGCCTACTGGGACTACTCTTGCCCTACCTGGACTACTCTTGCCCTACCTGGGACACTTCTTGCCCTACCTGGGACTACTTCTTGCCCTACCTGGGACTACTTCTTGCCCTACCTGGGACTACTTCTTGCCCTACCTGGGACTACTTCTTGCCCTACCTGGGACTACTTCTTGCCCTACCTGGGATACTCTCTTGCCCTACCTGAGACTTCTTCTTCCCTCTACATGGGACTACCTCTTGCCCTACCTGGGACTACTTCTTGCCCTACCTGGGACTACTTCTTGCCTACCTGAGCTTTCTTCTTGCCTCTACCTTGGGACTGCTCTTCTTGCCTACCTGGGACTACTTCTTGCTCTACCTGGGACTACTTCTTGCCCTACCTGGGACTACTTCTTGACCTACCTGGGACTTCTTCTTGCCCTACCTGGGACTACTTCTTGCCCTACCTGGGACTACTTCTTGCTCTACCTGGGACTACTTCTTGCCCTACCTGTGACTTCTTCTTGCCCTACCTGGGACTACTTCTTGCCCTACCTGGGACTACTTCTTGCCCTACCTGGGACTACTTCTTGCCCTACCTGGGACTACTTCTTGCCCTACCTGGAACTACTTCTTGCCCTACCTGGGACTACTTCTTGCCCTACTGGGACTACTTCTTGCTCCTACCTGGGACTACTTCTTAGACTCTTACCTCCTGGGACTACTTCTTGCCCTACCTGGGACTACTTCTTGCCTACCTGGGACTACTTCTTGCCCTACCTGGGACTACTTCTTGCCCTACCTGGAACTACTTCTTGCGCTACCTGGGACTACTTCTTGCCCTACCTGGGACTACTTCTTTCCCTACCTGGGGCTTCTTCTTGCCCTACCTGGGACTACCTCTTGCCCTACCTGGGACTACTTCTTGCTCTACCTGGGAATACGTCTTACCCTACCTGGGACTACTTCTTGCCCTACCTGGGACTACTTCTTGCGCTACCTGGGACTACTTCTTGCCCTACCTGGGACTACTTCTTGCCCTACCTGGGACTACTTCTTGCCCTACCTGGGACTACTCTTGCCCTACCTGGGACTACTTCTTGCTCTACCTGGGACTACTTCTTGCCCTACCTGGGACTACTTCTTTCCCTACCTGGGACTACTTCTTGCCCTACCTGGGACTACTTCTTGCCCTACCTTGGGCTACTTCTTGCCCTACCTGGGACTACTTCTTGCCCTACCTGGGACTACTTCTTGCCCTACCTGGGACTACTTCTTGCCTACCTGGGACTACTTCTTGCCCTACCTGGGACTACTTCTTTCCTACCTGGGACTATTTCTTGCCTACCTGGGACTACTTCTTGCCCTAACCTGGGACTACTTCTTGCCTACCTGGGACTACTTCTTGCCCTACCTGGGACTATTCTTGCCCTACCTGGGACTATTCTTACCTACCTGGACTACTTCTTGCCCTACCTGGGACTACTTCTTTGCTCTAACCTCCGGGACTACTTCTTGCCCTAACCTGGGACTACTTCTTGCTCTACCTGGGACTATTTCTTGCCTACCTGGGACTACTTCTTGTACCCTAACCTAGGACTACTTCTTGCCCTACCTGGGACTATTTCTTGCTCTACCTGGGACTACTTCTTGCCCTACTTGACATACTTCTTGCCTACCTGGGACTATTCTTGCTCTACCTGGGACTACTTCTTCATCCTACCTGGTACTACTTCTTGCCCTACCTGGGACTACTTCTTGCCCTACCTGGGACTACTTCTTGCCCTACCTGGGACTATTTCTTGCTCTACCTGGGACTACTTCTTGCCCTACCTGGGACTATTTCTTGCCCTACCTGGGAACTACTTCTTGCCCTACCTGGAGACTACTTCTTGCCCTACCTGGGACTACTTCTTGCCTACCTGGTAACTATTCTTGCCCTACCTGGGACGACTTCTTGCCCTACCTGGAACTAACTTCTTGCCCTACCTGGAACTACTTTTGCCCTACCTGGGACTACTTCTTGCCCTTATCTGGCGCTACCTGACCTTCTTGCCCTACCTGGGACTACTTCTTGCCCTACCTGGGACTATTTCTTGCACCTACCTGGGACTACTTCTTGCCCTACCTGGGACTACTTGCTACCTGGACTTCTCCCTACCTGGGACTATTCTTGCATACCTGGGACTACTCATGCCCTACACTGGGGACTACTTCTTGCCCTACCTGGGACTACTTGCCCTACCTGGGACTACCTCTTGCCCTACCGGGATACGTCTTGCCCTACTTGACTACTGCTTGCCCTACCTGGGACTACTTCTCTGCCTACCTGGGACTACTCTTGCCCTACCTGGACTACCTCTTGCCCTACCTGGACTACTTCTTGCTCTACCTGGGACTACCTCTTGCCTACCTGGGACTACCTCTTGCCCTAACTGGGACTACTTCTTGCCTACCTGGACTACTTTCTTGCCTACCTGGGACTACTCTTGCCCTACCTGGGACTACTTCTTGCCTACCTGGGACTACTTCTTGCTCTACCTGGGACTACTTCTTGCCCTACCTGGGGACTACTTCTTGCCTTACCTGAGACTTCTTCTTGCCTACCTGGGACTCTCTTGCCCTACCTGGGACTACTTCTTCCCTCTACCTGGACTACTTCTTGCCCTACCTGGGACTCTTCTTGCCTACCTGGGACTATTTCTTGCCTACTGGGACTACTTCTTGCCCTACCTGGGACTACTTCTTGCTCTACCTGGACTACTCTTGCCTACCTGGACTACTTCTTGCCCTACCGGGAGACTACTTCTTGCCTACCTGGGACTACTCTTGCCTACCTGGACTACTTCTTGCCCTACCTGGACTACTTCTTGCCCTACCTGGACTATTCTTGCCTACCTGGGACTACTTCTTGCCCTACCTGGACTACTTCTTGCCCTACCTGGGACTACTTCTTGCCCTACCTGGACTAACTTCTTGCCCTACCTGGGACTACTTCTTGCCTACCTGGACTACTTTTGCCCTACCTGGGACTACTTCTTGCCCTACCTGGACTACTCTTGCGCTACCAGGGACTACTTCTTGCCTACCTGGGACTACTTCTTTGCCCTACCTGGGACTCTTTTGCCCTACCTGGGACTACTTCTTGCCCTACCTGGGACTACTTCTTGCCTACCTGGGACTACTTCTTGCCCTACCTGGGACTACTTCTTGCCCTACCTGGGACTACTTCTGCCTACCTGGGAATACTTCTTACCCTACCTGGACTACTTCTTGCCCTCTGGGACTACTTCTTGCCTACTGGGACACTTCTTGCCCTACCTGGGACTACTTCTTGCCTACCGGAATTCTCCTACCTGACACTCTTGCCCTTGGGACTACTTCTTGCTCTACCTGGGACTACTTCTTGCCCTACCTGGGACTACTTCTTTCCCTACCTGGGACTATTTCTTGCCCTACCTGGGACTACTTCTTGCCTTACCTTGGGCTGTTTCTTGCAGTACCTGGGACTACTTCTTGCCCTACCTGGGACTACTTCTTGCCCTACCTGGGACTATTTCTTGCCCTACCTGGGACTACTTCTTGCCCTACCTGGGACTACTTCTTGCTCTACCTGGGACTATTTCTTGCTCTACCTGGGACTACTTCTTGCCCAACCTGGGACTACTTCTTGCTCTACCTGGGACTATTTCTTGCTCTACCTGGGACTATTTCTTGCCCTACCTGGGACTACTTCTTACCCTACCTAGGACTACTTCTTGCCCTACCTGGGACTATTTCTTGCTCTACCTGGGACTACTTCTTGCCCTACCTGGGACTACTTCTTGCTCTACCTGGGACTATTTCTTGCCCTACCTGGGACTACTTCTTACTCCTAGGACTACTTCTTGCCCTACCTGGGACTATTTCTTGCTCTACCTGGGACTATTTCTTGCCCTACCTTCGACTACTTCTTGCCCTACCTGGGACTATTTCTTGCTCTACCTGGGACTATTTCTTGCCCTACCTGGTACTACTTCTTGCCCTACCTGGGACTACTTCTTGCCCTACCTGGGACTACTTCTTGCCCTACCTGGGACTATTTCTTGCTCTACCTGGGACTACTTCTTGCCCTACCTGGGACTATTTCTTTCCCTACCTGGAACTACTTCTTGCCCTACCTGGAACTACTTCTTGCCCTACCTGGGACTACTTCTTGCCCTACCTGGTAAAACTTCTTGCCCTACCTGGGACGACTTCTTGCCCTACCTGGGACAACTTCTTGCCCTACCTGGGACTATTTCTTGCCCTACCTGGGACTACTTCTTGCCCTACCTGGGACTACTTCTTGCCCTACCTGGGACTACTTCTTGCCCTACCTGGGACTATTTCTTGCAGTACCTGGGACTACTTCTTGCCCTACCTGGGACTATTTCTTTCCCTACCTGGGACTACTTCTTGCCCTACCTGGGACTACTTCTTGCCCTACCTGGGACTACTTCTTGCCCTACTTGGTAAAACTTCTTGCCCTACCTGGGACTATTTCTTGCCCTACCTGGGACTACTTCTTGCCCTACCTGGGACTACTTCTTGCCCTACCTGGGACTACTTCTTGCCCTACCTGGGACTACTTCTTACCCTACCTGGGACTACTTCTTGCCCTACCTGGGACTAATTTTTGTCCTATCTGAGACTACCTCTTGCCCTACCTGGGACTACTTCTTGTCCTACCTGGGACTACCTCTTGCCCTATCTGGGACTACTCCTTGCCCTACCTGGGACTACTTCTTGCCCTACCTGGGACTACCTGTTGCCCTACCTGGGACTACCTCTTGCCCTACCTGGGACTACGTCTTGCCCTACCTGTGACTACCTCTTGCCCTACCTGGGACTACTTCTTGCCGTACCTGGGACTACTTCTTGCCCTACCTGGGACTACTTCTTGCCCTCCCTGGGACTACTTCATGCCCTACCTTGGACTACTTCTTGCCCTACATGGCACTACTTCATGCACTACCTGGGACTACTTCATGCCCTACCTGGAACCACTTCTTGCCCTACCTGGAACCACTTCTTGCGCTACCTGGAACTACTTCTTGCCCTACCTGAACTACTTCTTGCCCTACCTGGGACTACTTCTTGCCCTACCTGGGACTACTTGCGCTACCTGGAATTACTTCTTGCCCTACCTGGTCTACTTCTTGCCCTAACTGGGACTACTTCTTGCCCTACCTGGACTTCTTCTTGCCCTACCTGGGACTACTTCTTGCCGTACCTGGGATTATTTGCCCTACTTGGGACTACTTCTTGCCCTACCTGGGACTACTTCTTGCGCTACCTGGGACTACTTCTTGCTTTACCTGAGACTACTTCTTGCTCTACCTGGGACTACTTCTTGCCCTACTTGGGACTACTTCTTGCCCTACCTGGGACTACTTCTTGCCCTACCTGGGACTACTTCTTGCCCTACCTGGGACTACTTCTTGCCCTACCTGGCGCACAACATCAGGATGATGAGACTGCCTAATGAGACAGGAATCAGCTCATCGTGTAACTGCCATTCGGTTAATTATGGAGGTGGTGGGACCCAACAACACAAAAAGCAGGAATCATATTCTTTCAGGTGTCACTCCTAGATCTGCAGGCAACCTCCAGTAGTACTCCGGCAATCAGAGAACCTGCCAGATGACCACTTATCTCACTAGAGGACCACTTGACCTGTTAGAGAGACATCACCTTGAGATATTACGATTTTCATCTTGGTGGAGTGACCTGCACTGCCAATGATTGCTATGCTAAAACAGGGCTGATGTCTAGTAGTTGGATTTCACAAAAGAGGAAATATCCCCGCTAATGAGAACAAAAAGGGAGGGAGAAGTGAAGAGGTATTTATATGTGACCTGAGGAAGGAGAGAAACAGTCTATTTCCTCGGATCGAAATCTCCTTCGCCACAACATGGGATCCTTGTGAAGGAGTAACTCACATAGTGTAAGGGTAACAGCATATTTCTGATATATGTAATTTTGCTAAATAAAAAAATTATTGCCTCATTCTGTATTATACTGTAAGAGAATCACGAAAAGGATAATTGTTTGTTCTTGGTTACAAGGGTAACTCTGAAGACTGTATCAAGTGGTATTCAGAAGTATCAAGCTCAGTAATCGGAATATGTTATTAAATACTGTTTAAGAGACACGTAACCTCCCCGCGCGAACTTACGTGCCTCTTTTAAGGGTGAAGAGGGAGTCTTGCCCCTGTATGACACTTCATGCACCTGCCTGGTAGGCCTACCTTAGGCCTGCCCAGCCATCACTGAGGAAGGAAGCAGACTCGACCTTGGATGTAAATGTTTATTTAGTCGTCTTATATAAATGTAAACTTTTCCAGAAAGAATATATTGTAAATTAGAAGAAGTGAACTTATATAAGAGAGTAAAGTTCAACAACGTGACTACGATGACACGAGCTGGAATTATGACAGTCTGCTTCTACGAGACTCAGTTACTGAATATCACATTAAACAAACTACGAGACTACAGAAAACTTTATTAGAATTAATTTTGATTCTACACGAAGCCATAACATGAAGTTCAAATAATGCAGGGAAATCGATCGACACTTAGCTCGGTGTAATATTTATTACGCACATCATACCCATGGTGTGGGTGCTAGTCAAAAAGTTTACAGAGGCGCTTAAGTAATGGGTCCAGGGACTGTACCTCAACATTAGAGGTAAATAATGGGTCCAAGGACTGTACCTCAACATTAGAGGTAAATAATGGGTCCAGGGACTGTACCTCAACATTACAGAGGTAAATAGTGCTCATATGTTTATATCTGGTTACAATCTCAATGAAGTATTTATGCAGATATGAATTAAGTCACACAAAATATAAAAATATTACCTTATAAGCAGTTTTTCTGTGAATTCCAGAGTGGAATATTTACACATCACTGTAATAAACTGAACTGAAGAGAAGACTGTCACAAGGACAGGTTATAATGCACTTCTTGATCCAAACTCGTCAAGGGACGTGACACTTCCGTGGTACGTAGTACACACGTGTTGTTATAATCTATATCTGATTAAGTTATACGAGACTGACTGGATAACAAGAACAAAGACATAAAATACAGGAATAACTCAAGAAATAACAGTGACATAAAATACAGGAATAACTCAAGAAAGAACAGAGACATAAAATACAGGAATAACCCAAGAAATAACAGAGACATAAAATACAGGAATAACTCAAGAAATAACAGAGACATAAAATACAGGAATAACCCAAGAAATAACAGAGACAAAATACAGGAATAACCCAAGAAATAACAGAGACATAAAATACAGGAATAACTCAAGAAATAAAAAAGAGACATAAAATACAGGAATAACCCAAGAAATAACAGAGACATAAAATACAGGAATAACTCAAGAAATAACAGAGACATAAAATACAGGAATAACCCAAGAAATAACAGAGACATAAAATACAGGAATAACTCAAGAAAGAACAGAGACATAAAATACAGGAATAACCCAAGAAATAACAGAGACATAAAATACAGGAATAACTCAAGAAATAACAGAGACAAAATACAGGAATAACCCAAGAAATAACAGAGACATAAAATACAGGAATAACTCAAGAAATAACAGAGACATAAAAATACAGGAATAACCCAGAAATAACAGAGACATAAAATACAGGAATAACTCAAGAAATAACAGAGACATAAAATACAGGAATAACCCAAGAAATAACAGAGACATAAAATACGGGAAAATAACCCAAGAAATAACAGAGACATAAAATACAGGAATAACCCAAGAAATAACAGAGACATAAAATACAGGAAAAACCCCAAAAGAATAACGAGAATAAAATACAGAATAACCCAAGAAATAACAGGACAAAAAATACAGGAATAACCAGAAATAACAGAGACAAAAAATACAGGAAAAAAAAAAAAAAATATTAAAA